>CM024594.1:16581380-17181380 GCA_014182565.1 Eucalyptus marginata
ATTACAAGCTTCGTGTTCATATATTTGGACCCCATTTGGTATGTAAGCATCATGCATCAATTAGGTTAGTTGCAATTTGAAATCCTTCGAACATGTCATCACTAGTTATAAGTCATTTACAACATTGATGGATCGTGTGATTCTTTTGCATCTCGACCTAGGGTTAGATGTTTCACTCAAATCATTGTTGCATGCAATTCTTCGTTCGCATGCAAATTTCAGACTATTCATACATTGTTTAAGTGATCTTTTGAATTTTTAATCATAAATCATGTTGTCTTTTTAATTGCTGACATGTGCGCTTTCACAAATCTTGACTTTTGCCCCTCAATTCGATCTCGATTGAACTCCGACCCTTCTAGGAAGTTGTAGGACTCGTCTAGACCTTTCCAATGCCATTGATCTTGTGAGATTTGCTTACCATTTGGCCCTTTTTCCATTTTTACCAATTTAGGTCAGAATTCTGACTTAGGTTAAATTCAGAACCCTTGTTTTACCCTCGTTTAGTTAATCTTTTGCCATTTTTATGTATTTTTTTGGTAGAGATTCTTGAGTCGGACCCTTAACAAACTTTGATTGTCACTATTTTGTCTATGTAGTGGTGAAATTTTACATTTTTTAGACCCCGTTTACTAGGTCAAATTTCACTTGCAATGGCATATTACTCTACTATTTTGTGAAAATTCTGATGTGATGTCGAACTTCGTTGAATTTTATAAATGCCTACATGACCTGTTTCAGAAAACTTTCTCAATGAAGTTTGTTTGTTTGTTTTTTTTTTTTTTTTTTTTTTTTTTTGGTAAGGTAAGATATATATTGACTTTTAACCAAAAAGCTATATAGCAAGGGGGTCTCGGTACCAAAAACTTACACTCATGATGACAAAAGTTTGTTTGTTTTGATGTCATGCATATTGTATAATTTTCTTGGGACAATTTATCAATGGGTCCATTTGGAATTTTGCTGATTTTTTTTGCTCAGTTTGTGGTGTTTTGTCACAAACCCTTGTTGTGATTGTCTATATATATTTTTTAGGATGACTTGCATATGAAATTAGAATTCATCGTGTCACGCCCCGAACCCCAAGCGCGTGCACATCCCTCGGCGGTCAACTTAAAAATTTTACGACGTTCCCAGGACGCGTCGCCGACCCAATTGATTGATGCACATGCGGAAGCGAATAATAATCTCCAAACAACAAATAAACATGGGATAGAAAAGCAGGACAATAGATTTTTCTCGAAACATACTTTATAAACATACCAGGTCAACCCTGCAAGTTTATATACAAAAAGGGTCCCTCTCAAAAAGAAACTATCAGCCAACCTACACTACGGACCCTTTTGTCCCGGGCTCCGGGTTCTCCGTCTTAGGGACCTGAAAATGTTTAAACCACGATGGGGTGAGAATAAATCTCAGCAAGTCCACACTCTAAACTCCGATTAGGACGAAAATTCACCTAGAGGCAGCCTAAACATGCACCACTCACGAATTACCTCGCCTCAGCACCTCCTTACACGTCAGTACAGCTCATATAACATATGCATACAGTAAATGTACTTAGTAATTAGAACACTTCAACTCATATCTCAATTAATCACAGGGGCCCCAATTATAAGGCCAAATCGTTATGACACATCTCATTCCGTGCCACACGATTTCGTCCCATAATCAGACGCGGTTATATCTCACTCAGACAAGCATTCCAATTAATTACGGCCCAATGGGCATGGCCAACTCAACAGTCGGTGGTCTTCCAGCCTAACTGGGTGTTGTTTCGCCCCATTGAGCGCGGCAACGTCTACCTCTAAACGGCATTCCCGAAGGAGTATTGGTCCGGCTTCTACCGCGATCCGGCATCCGTTGAAGTGGGGCATTCCATATAGGAGCATCGCCCACCCGACCTTCATTGGGTGATGGGTTCTCATAACGATCACACGCACATCAAATCCCAGCCAAGGACATCGTGCTTTGCACTCAAATGTTTCAATTTAAAATAATGTTCTTGGCTTATTTTTATTCATATTAAAAATACCCAGTAAAATAATTGTGCGTGGACACACAGTCAAATCGATCCACAAAGCGTGATATTCTCCCATTTAAAAATTCCACGATTTGATATAGTACTAAAAATATTTTTGGCGTCAAAACCCGACACTTGGTATTTTTCTAATTAAATACCAAAATTCCACAGCTTTGAAATAATAATTCAAGATTCATCACCAAGCACTCAATTGCATAAATTAGCAATAAATTGCACAAACCATTGCAACCATGACGATCAGCACAAAATTTCACTAACTGGCTATCCCGGTACAATTTACGCTAATTATAATTAAATAAATTGCAATTAAATAAATAAATTGTGTTTAATTAAACTAAACTACCTAATTAACCTGACCATGCCAGCACATCATCGATCAAGTCAACTTTTACCTTCCATCATATAGCCAAAATACCAAAATCCCCTTTTATAAATAAACTTAGTAACTTTTTTTTTTTGTTCAAAATTTCCGAAATAAATTCGCACGGGGTCACATATTTTAACCCACCAAAATTTTCACGCATCTCGTATAAAACCTCCTTGTTTTATTGAGAACATAAAAATTGGTGTCCAAACCCGACACCATATTTCCTTTTTTAATTTCTTTTCCAACAACCCTCTTTTGAAAACAAACCTTAGTAACCCCTCTTTTTTTCTTTTTTTTTTCAAAACGTTTAGAAATAAATTCATAGGTGCTCACATACTCAAAATTAATCCGTCAAACTTTGCAAGCACCTAGTTTAAAACCTCATTGTTTTATTGGGAAATTAATTTTTGGTGTCCAGACCCAACATCTCATTTATTTTCTATTCAATAGTCCAAAAGGTCATGTTTTGCAATAACAATAAACAACCAACAAAAAGCAATCCACCTCATGATCTCACACATAAGTTCTCAGCATGCCACAAGTGTGGCACCCCCAAACAACAAAGGTCGCCACAGATACCTATCGCTCTACCTATTGAATACTAGTTACACATCTTCGATTAAAGGGGGTTAAAGAAGAACTGTGGTTCATAGGCATTTTTTTTTTTTTGAAAAAAATTTGGCGCAGCTCATAGCGAAAATTAAGACGAGTCTTACCATCCCTCTACTCTCGTAACAATGATACAATGCACACCAACTACACGTCGAAGGAAAACATAAAGCCGAGCCACTTTTATTTACATTTTTATGATGGACATCTCGGGTCGGTACAACCAAAAAGCCAAGGCTTTTCACTAAACTTGGCTACAACTCAAAAGAGAGATCTCGACCCCCTATATTGATCACGTATAACCCTCCATCTACAAGTGTCGGCTATCTCCAAAAAGTGTCAGCTCCCACTCTTCACGCAGGCCATCACACCCACCTTGGTGCATCGGGCGGTGGCGGCAGCAACATCCCCAGCATCACTCCATCACGACGAACGTGGACAGACAAGAACTCCTGGATGACCGGGCCCCCAGCCAAGCACACATCATACGTCACCAGCACACGAACCCGTATGAACACCAAACCAGGGATGGTGACACAAATATGCTCCATACACTCGACCTCCACATCAGATGGAAGGCCGTAAAAGGTACCGCGCGTGACCGGTGGGAGAGGCATCTTTCTAATCTGAAATGTTAGTCTCCAAATGGGTGAGTACAACCACTCAGCAGGTAAAAGATCCATTAAACTACTCAATACATCAATCATAACAATCATGACATCATGGTAGAACACATATAGTTTATACATGTTAAACATACCTCACCTTTCAGCCATGCACATTACATCAAACAACCATGTATATAAGTCACCATGTTATGTGCACATGCCACCATGCACTTATACCTATAACATCATATAGCCATGCATACATGTCACCATACTATGCATGATTCAATTTCAGCCTTTATTTTTCAATTGGATCACCACATTTTTCTTTCCCGAGACTAGTAATTGCATCCCACATTTTATCGCTTGCACCCAACCTAGCATCGTGAGGAACCTCTGACACACACTTCGGGCATCTCGAAACTCCCGAGGACATCCGGCACACACCTTTGGGCATCCCGGCACTCCCGGGGCATCGTCGGCTCACACCTTCGACGGTATCCTCATTTATCATAATTCATGTTCACAATTGTGTCTCAATATCAACATGGCACATGATGTGATGGCAACAAGGTCAAATTCAGCTTTTGATTTTATATGTAATGCCAAATATCATCACATGTGCAGCAAGATCAATCACTCAAAAACAATATAATTCATGGGGCAAACTTATGGATTATTACTATTATTTTAGAAACAGAATGCATTCTTTTTAATTTACACTTCTTAAAATTTAGTGATTGGCTCTAATAATTTCTAAGAATTTAATACATCATAAACAAGCTCTAGAGGCATTTATCTCATGAAGAACACAGCACCACCAGAATTTCATACAAAACAGAATAGTCCATGCATTACAGCTTTTGAAATTCGCACAATCCAACTTGCACAGTTTTAGAAAACATTTTAATTAAATACCCAAATGACCTTCAACAATTATGAAATTCGAACATGTGATAGTCAAGACATAAAGGCGGATATTGCATGAAGAACACTACACCAAAAGATAGCCATATAATTCGGTATAGACCATGCATCACAGCACTACTATTCTGACAGTTCAACTTGCACAGTTTTTGAAACATTTTTGGTTAAATAGGCAAATGAACTTCAAAAATTACGAAATTTGAATATGTTGTAGGCAAGACATAAAGAGAGATATTTCATGCAGAACACTTTTCCAAAAGAACCTCATACAAAACGATATAGTCCACGCATTGCAACTTACAAAGTCCGAACACATCAGATTGCACAATTTTAGAAACATTTCCGATTAAATACCCAAATGACCTTAAAAAATTATGAACGTCGACTATGTGATAGCCAAGACCATAAGGTAGATACTTCATGAAGACATCGAAGTCAGATTTGTCCTAGGTAATTAAATATGGACGGTTAAAACCCTTATTCCTAGTACCGAAATTTCCAGATCTAACCATCTCCAAAGGACCACGATTTTACCTACCTATTCTTGTTTGTTTTCTCTAAATTTTTGATATGTTAAACCTCAGAATGTCCTTTACAACTTTTGTTAAGAAATCGAAGTGAAATTTCAACAAAAAGATTGCCTTACCGTCCATGCATTCATCAAGGGTCGGTACCAAAATTTCCAGATCTAGTCTTTCCAAAGAACAACGGTTTCACCTACTTATACTTGTTTTTTTTTGTCCCAAATTTGAGTATGTTATACTCCAAGAAGTCCTTTACAACTTTCATTTAGAGGTCGAAGCGAAATTTCAACTAGAACATCACATGCAAGTCACTAGAACATCCTAGGTCAAGCTGTTTTTCTCAAGAACAGCACACTAGACTAGAGCACCACTCTTATAACTTCAATTTTTCACATCCTATACCTCCGAAAATCATCACCAATCAATCACACACACTAAGCACAGCATGCATGAGTAGATCAAGGGATCCCACTTGCCTCCAAACCGAGCAAACGGCGAGCACAACGGCGAAACACGGCAGCGACGGATGGCGGTGAACGGCCCTTCTCCTTCCTTCTTCCTTTCTTCCTTTCTCTCTTCCTCTCTTTCTCTCCTTCTCTCTACCGTGCGACACGCCTCTCTCTCTCTCTCGGTTCCTTTAGCTCCATCCAGTCACTTTTCCCCCTAATTTTCCTTCCCTCCATCATTAGCCATCATTAGTTTTGCATGGCTTGACACATGGCCAACTTCAAGGGACAAATGGGGGAGGCATGCAAACCAGTCTCTCCCCCCCCTCTCCGTGCGGTCGACAGCCCTTTATGGGCTCTATGGGCCAACCACTTTGGCCCATCTTAGGCCCAACACTCTTGGGCCTAAGACCTAAGCTTAAATAACCCAAAATTGACCTTTTAAAAACCAGCTTAATCCCTATTTAATCAAAGTGCTAAATTGCAAATTTAAATGGCTATAATACTTTGTAACATAGATTAATAAAGTCCAACTTATAAAATTCATGGCCAAAACATAGTTTCCTCATAAAATAAATCTTGATCTCACATGGGCATGGAACATGTTTCCAACAAAATATTCACCCATTAGGTGCTTGGCCAGTAATCTATTATACTTCTCTGGTCTAAAGACCACAACATAGGTCATTGATGCGTCCATCGCCCTTCCATAGGTTGTAAGGCATCTAGAGATTGCCATGGAGTTTTAGGATGCCACAACAAGTCCACCACATCACTAAATACACCTTATTCAGCAAGCACAACATCAAAAACAACCACAAAACCATAACCGGTCCTAATTGGCAGAAACTGGGCTACTCGCGCGTCTTCGAGTTTAAATCCAGAAACATAATAAAAAAAGCTCAGAAAATTCTCAAGTTTTAATATGTTATAAAAAACACCTAACCAAAAAGTTTCCATGAAGACACCTTAACCCAGATCCTTCTAGATTAAGAACCATAAATCACCCAAACAGTTACAAAAACTATGTCCGTCTCCAGAAAGTCTGTTTTCCAAAATCAACTTGGTTCGAGATCCAAAACTTGTCTTTTTTATCTGAAATTTGACTTGTTAAACTAAACGATGTGATGAACAACTTTTGTGAAGACACTATTTTGAAAATCGAACCCTAAGGGTTGATAAAAATCCTTTGAATACCAAAAGGTAACTAGTTCCAGCACCATCCGAGATTCTGTTTGTAAATGACAAAGCTGAAATCTCACTCTTTTAAATCTATAAAAATCTTTAATAAAATATATGTCATAGCTGAAGATGTTTAGAACATTTTTCATGAAGGAAGCAACCTCAAAATCGTAACATATTTTGAACCACAAAAATGGCAAACGGCAAGGGTCCAGTAAACTAATCCGAATTTCAGCTAATCCAACTTGCTTAGCACTAATGCTTCTTAGTACTAATCTTTCTTAGCACTAATCTAACTAAGCTAATGAACACTAATCTAACTAAGCTAATGAACACTAATCTAACCCCCTAAGTGCAATTAACAACCTAATCAATGATTAGGGAGTTAACTAACCGGATTAGCAAGAAAACGGGTTCACGGTGACGGTGGTGCAATGGCGGTGAGATCCCGTGACTACGGCGACTCCAACGGGGGCTCGATCGTGGCTGAAAAACAGCCCACAAGTCTCACGGCCAAGCTAGCTTCGGTTCTAGTTCTGGAGTTGAGTTGCTAGCCACGGTATGTGGAGGTGCTGCTATGACCGGGACGGTGTGGTGAGGTAGCCACTGGTGGTGGCTGGACGCGAGGGCTGTTAGGCGGAACTAGCGGCTGGTGGTGGTGCGGCTTGGCATGGAGGTTGCTGGGCTATGTGATGAAGAAGATGGTGTAAGGATGGTGCTGTGAAGTGATGGGCTGGTAAGTGAGGTTGAAGTGGGTGGTGCGGCAACAAAAATGAGAGGGAGCAAGCTGGCATGAAGGGTGAAGAAGAAGGGTGAGGGAGAAATGAAGAGGAAGGGAAGAAAAGGAGATGGAGGGGAATAACGTGAGGGGGAGTGGGCTGTTCTGCTGAAGGAGGGGCTCACGCACGCAAGAATGGGGGGAAAGAGAGAGGAGAGAGGGAAGAAGAGATGAGGGAGAGAGGGGACAAGGGGACAAAGGCCAAGAAGTCAAGGTGAATATCCAAATTCACTCATTGAGCATGCCCCAAAAGTCTTCATGCTTTATCCCTTCCTCCCAAAATACTTTCCTAAGCTTAATTTCCCAAAATAAGCCTAATTGAGGTAGAAAAATCCAACTTGGTCTACCCATCCGAATTTCCCTTTTTACTTTCTTTTTGCCGAAAACCGATTTTTCCGCAAAATTCCGGGCTCTACGGAATTTCTCTGAACGAGGAGGCGACATCCTATAAATGAATTGTGACACACTCGAACGTTCGATTCACGAAACCGAATTCAATTTCGTGGTTAAAATCGACCAAACGCGATTTTAGCGCGACCCAACCTATCGGGTAGCTTTTAGGAATTTTATCGTGTTTGACCCGTGGTTGATAGTTTTCAATCCATGTTTGTGCATCTCCGACTCATTGGCAACTCTCGGTTGTGTAAAAATCTCAAGGTTTCAATTACAGGTACCGAGTACTGAATTGACAGAAAATTAGGTAAGTGTTGTTCAACGCGAATTTTGCAATCAGGTGGAATCATACACAATTCAATTGCGTGCTTCCATCGAATCGACCTATATCCAATCACTAATCGCTTATAACGGTGCCGTATTGACCTTTGCCAATTAGCACAGTCGAGCAGTCAATTTCTGATCGAATTCTCAAGTCTGTCGTGTTTATATCCCCTAACGGCTTCACCTGATAGATCAGTTAACTTGAGAGTGATCAGCTCCGAGAAAAAGGACCATAGGCACGTTGATGAAATACCCATTTCATATTATCGAGACGGGGTCGAAATTTAGGATGTCACACATCGTCTTCATGAAATTCATTCCAAATTTCCTAATCCTCATTGATTGAAATTTTCAATAAATGAAATGAACTTTTGATGGCATTTTCTTAAACATTGATTTGAAATGTTGATTTTGCATATCAAAATGGCTTTGGTACATGTGATGCTTCCAGCATTAATTTAGAATCTTTCAAATGCTTAATTTGACATAGGATCAAGATTTGGACCTTATTTAAAATGCCTACGATGTCTATGAGTGCATGATATGTGAGCCTAAGACAAGGCTTGTCAATTTAATGCATTCCATAGCTAAGATGTTACTTTGTCTAAATGTTTTAAAATCTTTCAAAAGCTTGGTTTGACATCAAGATTGTTAGGGTTTGGACTGTATTTAAATTGTCTGCGATGTTTATAAGTGCATGATTACGAGCCTCAGACTAGCCTTGGTAATTAAATGTATTTCATAATCAAGATGTTTTTTTGTCTAAATGTTTCGTTTTCCTTTCTCGACATTTCAAATACTTTCAAATCTTTTGAAGAATCATATGAACCACACATGCATGAAACCATTCCATTTGTTAGCAATGCCTATGATTGTGATTGGCACATGTTAATTAAATAAGTGAACCGCCGCTGGCTCACTAAGATTGATTGATTGTTTGAGAAATAAGGCTTAAGGGCCTGCTTGCATGTTTAATTCTTACCAATGCATGTGGATGTTAGATGTATGTTAACGTACAATGCTTGATTTCATGGGACGATCTTGGGATTCACCTAGAATTGTCTTAAGGACTTATAAGCATTTGTAACCATGCGAGAGCACAAATGGTCACTAATAGCTATAAGTCATAAGAATGAATTGGGGTAGTGTCTAAAGGGACCAACGCATGAATTGCAAATGCCGACCCCAAGGCCCAAACTTGGTCAATTATGGACTTTGCTTCAATTCTTTGATTGTCCTTAATTGTTCCTTGTGCTTTTGATTGTTTTGTCATGAGTGATTGTTTTATTGTAGGTATCTAGTCCTAGTTCTTAGATTACAATTATATTAAGATCTCAGAGGTGGAGCTCATCAAGACATGAAGATGATAAAAGGTCGATATTCATTCCGACCATATTATTGTGTCCATTTTCCCCCATATATGTTTTGGGTTTCTATATTTATAAAAACACCTCAAGAGGTGCGAATTTATTGCTTTCACTTTATTTTTGCTTGTTGTTTAGGGTTGCGTGTTAGAATTACCGCTTTTCTTAAGGCTTACTTGGATATTTAGTTACCATATCGTCTTTAAATTCAATTGTGTGTTTTCTTTTCATTTCCTTAGAAATAGAATCGCATGAAAACAATCATCCATGCATAATCACTTAGTTTAGATTCATCAATCTCGAAAAGATAAAAAGAAATGCATGGACACCTTAGGTAAAATGGCAAGTCATTAGGGACTAAAAGGGCGCTAATAGAAATATTAGCGTAACCTAAGTTCTCGAACCTAGATATCTAGTTGCGTAGAAATCGAGAGACAACTACTGACCCTTGATTAGGTTTTCTAGTCGACCCCCAAAAACGAGGCTAATGACAACACCTTCCATGGGGAGCAAGTACTAATGGGAGGGCTGCCATAGTGAAGGTACTCCTAAATCTAATATTCACACCCGACCTCCTACTTTGATGTTTGTCACCCGTGTAGGTACGGATCACAACACCTTCCACTATTATGCGAGGTATGAGCTTGGGAGAGCTCGCGACCATGTACAAGGGAACTCACAATGGTTTGTCTCAAAAGGCAAAGTGAGGACGTTGTTTGGAATACAAACCGTGAGGGAATTCTCATGATCAAGTACTCATAAACCTGACATTTTCCTATATCCCAAGGTCAAGTCACGACATATGGGAGTGGCCATTATTCTATTAGAACTCTATTAAAAAACCCAAGTAAAATGTAGGAGCAAATTTTACTTCTGTGGAAGAGAGAATCATGAAGATGACGACTTGGTTTCATTAAATAAATCTATCGCCCTTTCGATACATTTTCTCTTTATTTCAATTTTCTTTTCAAGCAATCTTGCTCAATTTTAATCCTCACGCGCTAACATGTGATAAATGATCATGTGGGTGTGCAAACAAATACTATAACACTCAATAATCAAAGCAGTAAACAAATTGATTGAAAAAGAAAGAAACTTGGTGTTCTAAGCAAATTGAAAACAAAGCTCCATTATCGTCCAATGCAATAAGATTCTATAGAATGTTAACTAGAAACCAAATGATGATGCGACATAATTCCTAAATGTGATGATGCAAGGATAGTAAATGACCATGATACAAACTAATACGCATGCTAATCTAAGTTTTATTTCTTTTTCTTTATGATGATAATAATTAATTAAACCTACATTAACATGTAATGCGAATTAATTCTTTTTGGTTCTTTTTTGTTTATAATAAATTTGACTTAATTTAAATGTTATCACTCTATGAATTCTAACTTAATATGCATTGATGAACTAACATGAAATCTAAATAGATATGTATGCCATGTTATAATTTCAACATACAGTGTGTAACTATAACATGCGCAATTTTCAACCTAAGAAATGTCTATGAGTCAAGTGTACTAGTGACAAAGATCAGTTGAAGATCGTTCCAAGAATCGGCCATGGACTGATCGACCCGATCGGAAGCGTAACTAAGAGATTAATCATGTTTTGATCACCGGCCATGGATTGATCAAGGGATTGGCCATGGACCAATGCAATGACCATGCAAGTTGTCACGCCCCGATCCTTGGGCACGCATCCATCCCTCACCTAGTTGATATAATAGCGATGTCCTAGGATGCATCGCTGACCCTGTTTATTTTAATATGTATGCGGAAGCATATATAAAATCCCTAGACAATAAAAAAATAGGATAGAAAATAGGGCCATATTTTTCAAACCTGAAAAACCACAACCACACTTTTATACAATGCAACCCATACAATATATATTACAATACTATTAACAAAGTTGGTTCTAACACAACATCAGTTCACAACTCAGGGTTTGCAAAACAGGGGTGGGGGTTCAATCCTCATCTGGATCCTCCTCCGGGTCCTCCTCTTCCTCAACGATCTCTCCTTCTTCCATGCTCCAGCTAGAGCCAACGGCTGAGTACACTGGAGAGTCAGGATTGCCCTCGAGCTTGGGATCCTTCGCATCCACCACTGATCCACCTTTAGGATCTTCTGTCCCCTTCCCAAACGCTACCTCCAAAATGTACAGAGGTACATCAGATTCCAACACCGGACCCACCCTTCGTCCATCATTGTAATGGCGATACCACGATCAGTATTTGTGGGGCACCTTTTGGGGTTCACCCACATCAACCCAGACGGTGGATTTCACCAGTACATATTCCAATCCTTCGGGGTGATGGTGTATCGGAATATGATAACCTATCTCGGTGATTTCCTCCGATATACCAAAATGTTCAGGAGGAACTTGGGGTGCTGCCATCTATGGACCTAAAATGTTGTCCCACAATGGAGTGAGACTATGTCTCAGCGAGTTCTACCCCCTAAGACTTGATTAGGAAGCAAATACGCCCTAAGGGATGCCTAAGCACAACCATAAATCAGAGGACTTACCTTGGCCTCAATTCCTTCCTATTAGACAATAATTCAAACAGTTAATCACTCAAATCAAATCATCGATCAATCGACTCAGTCGATTCCATATCATCAAGACTTTCACACGGTCCATTCCACTACTCACTCCAATCATGAATCTCGGCCTCATAGGCATAACTTAAATTTAGTGGTAATCACGGCCCCACTCGGAATATATTTTAAATTTAGTGGTAATCACGGCCCCAGTCGGCATATCTTAGAATTTAGTGGTAATCATGGCCCCACTCAGCATATCTTAACTTTTGTGGTAATCACGGACCCACTCGGCATATATTAACTTTAGTGGTAATCACAACCCCACTCCACAAGATCTAGATTTAGTGGTAATCACGGCCCCACTCGGCAAAATCTAGATTTATTTCTTTGTATTGAAGATACCCGATAAAATAGTCATATGTGGGTACATGGTCGACCTTAGCCAAAACACCATAATTTCCTTTCCATAAATCCCACCATTTTATACGAACCACCAAAATATTTTTGGCGTTGTAAATCGACACTCGGTTATTTTCCAATCAAATATTAGAATTAAAACAATTTAGGAATAATATCCTAAAATCACAATCACTTCAATTCAACACAATTTAAGGCTCAATTAAATAAACGGACCACACCATAGCAATCAGCATAAAATTCCTGTCACCGACTGTCCCAGTCTAATTTCTGGAAAATAATTAATTAATTAAGTAATTACAGAAAATATTGAATAAATGCTAGTAAATCCAACTTAGGCGAGTAATGCCTAATTGAACGCCGAAACGAACCCGGAAAATGTCCGAGTCACTCTAGATAAATACTAGAGCGTGTCTAGGCCCTAATTGCACTAACTATCCACCTAACATCCATCGGCAAATCATTAAATTTCACTAATCTAATCTAACTAACCACCTAACCATACTTAACTTAATCTAATCAACCCCGAAGCATGATTAACCTACTAAGCGAGGATTAGTGAGTTAAACTCACTTGTTTTGCAATCTGATAGGCTCAAATCGTCAAGGACACAACGGGGCTCACTTCTCTCCAAAGCGGGCCTAACTTTTGGGGTCGGGAACAACCTCAAAACGGGCCTCGAAGGTGGCTGGAAAGCCACAACTTTTGCTCTCTGTTTGGTGCTGGAAAAGAGAGGAAACGGATTGGTTTGGTGGGGCAAGGGCAGCAATGGACCAGTAGAGACCTCGGCAACTCGAGCAAGCGTTGGCAGCAGCTCACGGTGGCGGGGACGAGCTTGACAGCTCTCAAACAGCCAGCGACGGTGGCTGGAACGTCGGGCTGGGTGGAAGAGCGTGGGGCAGTGCGCGCAGGACAGTGGCACGCGTGAACGATGGATGGTGGCATGCGGCGTTCCGGCATTGCGTGCGACAGCAAGGAGCTTCATGGCTGGTCTTTTGTTGTTTGCTGGGTTCCGAAAATGGCAAAGAGGAGGCGAGGGAGCTGTGGACGGCAGCTTGAGGGAGAGAGGGAACAAGGGCCCTACCATGGCCTTATTTTTCCAACCTTTGTCCCTTTGACCATCCCCATCCACCAGCTTGTCCTTAGCTTCAATTCAGCCACCAAGGCTCTTCTTGCAACCCTTGAAATGGTCCAAAAATCATAGGCATAGGGGGGATACGAATTTGCTTGAATTCCTCACCAATTGGACACTTGTTCTTACTCAAATCAATCCAATTCGGCCTCAATAAATTCAATCGACCCCTCAACGATCCAATTGGTATTTTTCCTCACCAATGGATCCCACTTGCTTCCCAATTTTGCGATAAAAAACGGTCCGTGACTCTTTTTGGACAAAAACGGTCTTAAGGCGACTTTTTCCCAAAAAGTCTCGGGTTGCAGAAAAATCTTATTAGATTGAGTCGACGCTCCTAAAATTAATTGTGACATGACAGAACTTTCAATTTCTAAAATCGGACTCAAATTCGCGGTTAATTTCAATCCGGCGCGATTTTAGCATGACCTAGGCTACCAGGTAGCTTTCAGAAATTTTTAGTGCAAATGACCTTTGGTCAATTTTCTTCAAGCCACAATGAACCCACTCGATACATTGGCGACTCTCGGTTGTCGTGAAAATCTCAATGATTCAAATACGGACACAGGGTACCAAAACAATAGGAAAATCAATCTAGTGCGATCAACGAGATTTTCCCAATTTAGTGGTGTCACCCACGATTAACCACACATCTCAGTCGAACTGACCTATCTCTGATCCTTAATCGATTTTTAACTATGCCGCAATGGCCTCTAAAGATAAGCACAGTCGAGAAGCCAATTCCTAGTCTATTGCGTTAAAATTCTTTAATGGCTTCCCCAGATAGTCTAGTTATCTCAAGAATGATCGACTCTAAGAACAGCCCTATAGGCGTGTCGATGAAATGCCTAATTTATTCAATGGAAAACAAAACTGAAAATTTGGGATGTCACACAAGTGGACTTAAGCCATTTGGCCAATGGATGGCTGCCCGATCATAGGGGTTGGTCGAGGGATGGCCATATATCACCACGGATTGATGGGCGATCATGAATTGTTCTCAAATAGTTGTGTTCCCATCGCGGGTGATTCCACTCGGTCATGTACCAACCGTGGACAACCATGAGCCAACCTGGCATAACCGTGTGTCGATTATAGATTGACCATCTCGAACAACCAGATGAAATCGAGAGTCAGCATGGATCAAGCCTAAGGCTGGTCCAAGAGCCGGTCTGCTCCACTAGAGCCAATCCAAGGGCCAACGGTTGATCCCATACCCTGGGCCACCAACTTAGCCGAGAAGGCAAATTTTGCCTACGACAACCACACCAAGGGTGGCTTTGCCACGAGCCTCAAGTGTGTTGGAATGGTCAATAGGGGATGTACACAAAAAGCCCTTACTCGATCTCGGTTGTACTTTCAATGGCTTATTTCCCATGTTTGTCATATTCTTTGGAAATGGACAATTGAGAACATTCTAAAACCCCCTAGGTCATTCATGAAAGGGGCTGACTCATCACCTTAGATGGACACTTCCAGATTTGGTAATCATTATGGGGATTATGTAAAGGACTCTTGACGAATGTACCAATAAGAAGGAGACACCATGGCCAATTATTACTATCCTAAGGCCTAGGTGCCACATAACCATCTTTAGGGTGTCACCTATTCAAAGTGACTTATTCTTCAAGAATAGGTCAAGTACTTAAGTGGACTAATTGGAAAAGAACTTGGTAGAATATTCTAGAAGACTAAAACTTGGAAAGCAAGTTTTTAATTTAGGCATGTTCTAAATATCAAAGCCTCGTGATTAACCAAATCTAGGTATTTAAATGGTGAGTCATTGACTTAGGTGTCCATGGAAAATATAGTCATCATTACCATAAGATTCTCCTTGGAGAACAAGTAGGTCAAGTCATAATAGCATAGTATAAGTGGTCTAATGGGAGGGAAATAAGTAAGCCTTCCATCATTCTTATAGGTCATTAGGTGTGCCATCTTTCCAAATAGGTTTGCCACCTTGCAATTTAAACTTGCCACTTTGACTTTATAGCTATGCCACTCCAAGAAAGGTGATTAGGTCATTTGGACAAGTAATGATGAGGATGGTGTCTATAAATAGGATAAGCCCCTCATTCATTTCCCTCATTTGAGCTGTCTTGTCATTCACATGCCATTCTTCCCTTTCTTTCTTTTCTCTCGGCCTTGCACCACCGCCCCTCATCAAGCCGTTGGCCCTTGCTTTCTATATGTCCATCCAGGTATGTAAGATCCCTAATTCTCCTCCAAAATGGTAGACTCCATTATTGAGTCTAGTTAGGTGCTCGCCCGTTCAATTTGTGGGTAAATGTAAGATCTTTTGTATGGTTTGCTCATGCTTGTGCTTGAATGTATGCTTTAGTCGTTCATGCCCGGAATGAGGCCAAGGTTCATTTGGGTTGAGTTCAACATGAGGCAACGTCACCCAAGTCCATGAGGCAAGGTCATCCAAGGCCACAAAGCCATTGATCGACATTGAAGCATGTCGATCCAAGTCTCATTTTAGTACAGGGACCACCCAAGGTCGTGAGGTCTTGGATCGACATTAAGGCATGCCGGTTTCAAGTCTTAATCAGTACTAAGATCACCTAAGCCCACAAGGTCTTGGTAAGGCACTAAAGCATGCCGATCCTATGTCTTGATCAGTGCAGGGATTTTGTGCTTGGCGTTCGAATTAAGCAACAAATGAAGAGTCATTCACGGCATGAAATATGCTCATGCCGAGTCGAAGCTAAGGTCCAACAAGCTTAGGATCTTCATGAAGCAAGGTGTCCTCAAGCCTTGAGGTCATGGATTGACATTGAGGCATGTCGTTTCCAAGCCTTATCTAGTGCGGGGATCGGCGTTAAGTGTTCGGTTCAAGTCACGGATTAAAAATCATTCCCGACATGTTGTATAGTGCAATACAAGGATTCATGTCACACACGTATGAATGAGCACGTCTTCTAGCCATGTATGAGTTGGCTAAGAAAGAAAAGATAAGAACCGACTTATGTAATGCACTTGTGTGTGCATTTAAAGAGGAAAAAACATCCCTCATTACATAGAATTGGTGGCCATACCTCGTTCATGGAATGGAATGCCCTGATTGAACTAGGATGCTTAGATCTTGTGCCTAGAACTATAGGGAAGCTAGCCCCAAAAAGTTTCGGTTGAGCCGAGATACCCTGATCGAGCTAAGAACCCAGCAAAACATTAGAAGCCCCAGTCGAGCTGGGAGGGCCTAGTCGAGCCAAGATGACAGTAAAAGAATCATTATATGAGTGCCGGTTATACATAAGCATGATATGTTGATGTGCTCATTGTTAAGCCAATGGTAGTTTTGCGTGGACATCATGTATTTAGTCAAGGCATGGCAAGTAATTTGCTATTGATCTGTCATCGACACTGTTCGTAAATGTTGTACTTCCTAAGGCTTCGATGATGTGATGCTTTCCTAGTAGAGAACTAGGAATTTTACTTACTAAGCTCCCAAAACTCACTCCCTCATTTTTCAGACTTGTAAGCATGGAAGTCTCATGTCAATTTTGAGAGCTACAGTCATGCTAGAGGAGATAGAAATCCCCCTGACCTATGTGGAAACTTGTAGTGTGATGTAAAAAGGAAAAAAAAAAAAGACCCGTAAAGAAAGGGCTTGTAAATGTACTATTGTAATATAAAGTAGTATATTCCGTGTAATGTATGTCCCAGTCTTCTAACTGTTATTTGTCTGGAGAGTTGTTTGTTCACGTTTCCACATGTGCTTATTAATAAGATAAGAACAATCGAGAAGGCGACGAGCCTAGGATATTGCAAAAATAACCCCTACCACTCAAGACTCTGGAAATGGGGTTGGAGTCATTGCAGTGACAATAAGAAATTTCATTCCATCATCATTTGATCTCAAAGCCACGTGCAATTTCAAAGTAGCATATGCAATCTTCATAAGCAATGTGCGATTTTCAAAGCAAGCACACAATTTCATCACAACATGCATTTCCATACATTTATGCATCATATAATTTTACCATAGATTTGCATAATCATGGCACATTCGAGTCAAATGCAATATTTTGGTTCATAATGCAATGACGTGCAATCATCTAATTCTATATCTTGAATTCTATATAACATACTCTATCAATCAGTACTTCAAGAATTCGACCAATCATATTCACTGCATAAACACCAAATTCTTCAAAGAAAGATGGAATCGGTTTAAAAATATTATTTTCAAATATTATCTAAAATTTACAAAATCTTTACAGAAAATAGTCATGTGCAAGGGTATTGGTTCATGGACCAATAACCTTTAAGAACTCAACCCCTGCGGTCACGCCTCGAACCCCGGGCATGCGCACATCCCTCGGTGGTCAATTAAATTGCGACGTTCCCAAGACGTGTCGCCAGCCCATTCATTTTATGCACATGCGAAAGCGAACTAATAAACCCCAGACAATACTCAAACACATGGTATTGGAAAGCAGGACAACCAATTTTCACAAAACATACTATATAAACACATCAGGTTTATATACAGAAGTCTAAAACCAAAAGAAGCTACCAGGCTAACCCTACCCCGGACCCTACCTACTTGGGATCCGGGACTACTACGACACCATCTGGGATGTCGATGTCTAGAGGATCATCTACCTCTACTTCGGGCTCTTCAGCCTTGGGTACCTGGTTCGTCATGATATTTTCCAACATATCGGCATCCACGATAGGGTAGAGTACCACCTCGTACTTGGAATCGACCGCAGACTCGTCAAAACCATCTAAGGGGCCCTCCCAAACCCCTTTAGGCCCGTGACGGAACCACACTTTGAAGTGATGAGGTAGCAATTGAGGTAAGCCCTCATTGACCCAAATAGTAGTCATGACGAGCTCACAGGTCCAGGGGGTCCCGTGGATAGGGAGGAGGGTACGGTCGGTCTCCGCCTCTCATGGCCACCCCAAACGTACATGTTGTCGAACTTCCATCTAAGGACTTGTAAAATTTTAAACCACGACAAGGTGAGATAAATCTCAGCGAGTCTACACCCTAAATCTTGATTAGGATTAGAATTCACCTAAAGGCAGTCTAAACATACACCATATAGGACTTACCTCGCCTCAGCACCTCCCTGCACATTAGTGCACCATATATAACATATGCATATAGCAAACATATTTAATAACTAGAACACTACACATCAATCATCAAATATTCACAGGGGTCTCGATTATAAGGCCAAATCGTTATGACACGTCCTATTCCATACCACACAATTTCGTCCCATAATTAGGCGCGACTATCTCACTCATTCAAGCGTCCCAGTTATTTATGACCTAATGGCCACGGCCAACTCATCAGTCAGCGGTCATTCGACATAACCGGGCGTCGTCCCACTTCGTCGGGCACGACAATGTCTACATCTAGACAGCATTCACGAAGGAGCATCGACCCAGCCTCCATTGCGACTGGCATCCGTTGACATGGGGCATCTGAATTTAATCAGGCATCACCTCCTCGACTTTCATTGCGTGACGGGTTCCGATAGTGATCACATGCACATCCATGTCTGGCCAAGAACATCATGCTTGCACTCAAATACTTCCATTTCAAATAATGGACTTGGCTAATTTTCTTCGTTTTAAAAATACTCGGTAAAATAATTTTGCGTGGTCACACAATCAAATTGATCCACAAAACGTGATACTCTCCCATTTAAAAATTCCACGATTTGATATAGTACTTAAAATATTTTTGGTGTCAAAACCCGACACTCGGTATCTTTTTAATTAAATACCATAAAATCATCATCGATCACTCAATTGCATAAATTAGCAATCAATTTCACAAACCAATACAACCATGACAATTAGCGCAAAATTATGATAACTGGCTATCCTAGTATAATTTACGCTAATTAATAATTAATTAAATAAATTGTATTTAATTAAATAAATTGCAAATTATTTAAATTAAACCCTTAATTAATCTACAAAAGCTCATCTAACCACCATAATTGAACTAATTAAATTAATCTAACTAATCTAGCTACATAAACCTACTAAGTTAACTAATTAAATTAACTAACCACCTAACTATTAGCTAGCCTAACTAAATAATCTAACTAACTAAATTACACTAATCTTAATTAAGACTAACTAATCCCCCTAATCCTCACTTAGCCTAAACTAATCCAACTAAGCGTAATTAACCACCTAATCAAAGATTAGGATGCTAACTCACCAGTTTAGTGAGATAGTGGGTCCACGGCGACGGCAGCACGACAGCGACCAAGACCCGGGCCTACAACGACTCCAACGAAGGGCCGGAAGGGCTAAAAAAGCCTTGCTAGGCTCATAGCCTAGCTGCTGGCTTCAGTTCTGCTAGAAGCGGGCTGAGGCGCGACTAGGCTCAGCTAACGGCGCGGGGATGGGCAGGGTGGTTCGAAGGTGCGGGCAAGGGCAAACGGTGGCGACTCAGGTGGTCGGAACGGCAAACAGCTGGAGCTAAGCGGATGAGTGGCTGCAGGCGGTCACTGAACCAAATGGCATGGAGACGGATGGTGCAGCTTGGATGGAGGGGATTGGCAGTCAGGGTTGGCTGACGGTGGTGTAGGGGCTGGCTCGCTACTCTTGGTGGGCAGGCTAAGGAGGTATGTGGTTGGTTGGTTCTATGTTATAGCAAAGGAAAGAAAAGGAAGAAGATGAAGTGAAGAAGCTAAAGCAGAAGCAGTTGGTCAGCTAGGGGTGCACATGAAAAGGAAGGGGGAACAAAGGGGGAACAAGGGGGAACAAGGGGGCTAAGAAGTCTAAGCTTGAACCAATGAGGTTTCATGCAAAATATCAAGGTAATGAGTGATTTCCCCTAAAGTCTTCAGCCACCATAAGTCAAGGCATGCACCAATGGCCATTTTCTTCACATTTCCCTCACAACAAACCCAAATGGGCAGCCAAAAATACTCCCCTTGTTGCCCATTCGAATTTCCTACCAAATCCCTTCCAAATTCTCACAAAATAAACCAAATTGGCATCCAAAAATGCCAACTAAGGTGCCCATACGAATTTCCATAATTTCCTTCACAAACTACTTCACTTTGGTAGCCAAAAATCCACTTAAAAATCCCCCTCCGAATTTCCTTGATTTAATTTTACCAAATTCCATTTTTCCGCCAAAATTCTGAGCTTCCCGAAAATTCTTCAAAGGATGAGACGATGTCCTAAAAATAAATCGTGACACGCTCGAACTTTTGATTCCTGAAATCAAGTTCAATTCCATGGTTAAAATCGACCGGACGCGATTTTAGCGTGGCCTAACCTACTGGGTAGCTTTTAGGGATTTTATTGCGTTTGACCCATGGTCAATAATTTTCAATCCACGTTTGTGCATCTCCGAATCATCAGCGACTCTCAGTTGTTGTAAAAATCTCAACGTTTCAATTACGGCTACAAGGTACAAAATCGACAGAAAAATCGGTTTAGTGCCATTCGACATGAATTTTGCAATCAGATAGAATCACCCACAATTTAATTACGTGCTTTTGTTGAATCGACCTATCTCCGGTCTTTAATCGATTATAACGGTGCTGTATTGACCCTTGCCAATTAGCACAATCAAGCAATCGATTTCTGATCGAATTCTGAAGTTTGTCGCGGTTATGTCCCTTAATGGCTTCACCGGATAGATTAGTTATCTCGTAAGTGATCAGCTCAGAGAAAAAGGACCATAGGCATGTCCATGAAAAGCCCATTTTATTTAATCGAAACAAGGTCGAATTTTCAGGATGTCACAACTCTTCCCCTCTTATAAAAATTTTGTTCTCGAAATTTAAACTATTCCAATTCTTCTTTAAAAAGGTGGGGGTATTATTGTCTTATCGGTTCCTCGCTTTCCCACATAGCTTCTTCTGTTCCGTGGTGTTGCTAGACCACTTTGACTAAAGAGATCGTCTTGTTGCGCAGCACTTGCTCCTTTCGATCAACGATCTAAACTGGTCTCTCCACGTACGACACTCTGTAGTCCACGTCTAATTCCTCAAAATTCAGCACGTGGGTCGGGTCAAGCTTGTACTTCCTCAACATCGACACATAGAAGATGTCATGCACCTAAGCCAGTCTTGGCGGCAATGCAAGACAATACGCCAAAGTCCTTATTCGCTCTAAAATCTCAAAAGGACCGACGTATCTCGGACTCAGCTTCCCTTTCTCACCGAAATGCGAAGTACCCCTCATCGGTGACACTTTAAGAAATACGTGTTCACTAACTTGGAATTCCAATGGTCTTCGTCGCTTATCAACATAACTTTTTTGGCGACTCTGAGCAGTCTTTAGCCTTTCTCGAATAACTTTGACGGCATCCACTGACTGCTGAACCAACTTAGGGCCGATGATCTTACGCTCTCCGACTTCATCCAAACAAACTAGAGTTTTGCACACTCTGCCATACAACGCTTCAAACAGTGCCATTTGAATGCTCTACTAATAACTATTGTTGTAGGCAAACTCAACTAGATGAAACTGTTCCTCCTAGCTTCCTTTAAAGTCCAATACACAAGCTCGCAACATGTCCTCAAGGGTTTGAATCATCCTCTTAGACTGGCCATCCGTCTGCGGATGATAGGCCGTACTATATTGCAGCTTCATTCCCAAGGCAGTCTGTAAACTTTTTCAGAAATCGACTGTGAACTTCAGGTCTCATTCTGACGTAATCGTCACTGGTACACCATGTGGACATACTATCTGTTGCACGTACAACTCAACATATATGTCCAATGCATAGTCCTTTTGTATGGCGATGAAGTGAGCAGACAACGTCAATGAATCAATTACAATGTCTTGATTTTTATCTGCACTTCCGGTTCAATTTTGAGGGTGGCCATAAGACTTGAAAGGTAGCCTACCTCAAATTTGAAAACCTAATCTCGAGCTCCTTCGAGTAAGATCCACTCCTAAATCACCATCTGCGCAATCGAAGACTTTCGACTCAACGCATCTGCAACCTTATTAGCTTTTCCAGTATAATACAGGATGTCGCAGTCATAGTCCTTAAGAAGTTCCATCCAATGACGTTGTCTCAAATTCAACTCCTTATGAGAGAATAAGTACTTGAGACTATGATGGTCCGCACAAGTAGTGTCTCCAAATCTTCAGAGCGAAAATAATCGCTGTGAGTTCTAAGTCATGTGTCAGGTAATTCAACTCATGAGGTCTCAATTGACAGGACACATATGCAACGACTCTACCATGTTGCATTAACACGGAACCCAGTCCTCTGTACGACGTATCACTAAAGATCTCGTATCCTTTAGGACTAAACGGAATTGTCAGCACTGGTGCGGTAGTTAGCTTTTGCTTAAGCTCTTGTAAACTACGCTCGCACTTATCCATACATACAAACTTCTCTTCCTTTTTCAGCAGTCGAGTCAGCGGCATGGCTATTGTAGAAAATCCTTCCACGAATCGTCTGTGATAACCCACCAAACCCAAGAAACTTCTGAGCTCTATCACTGTTGTCAATCTTGGCCAGTTGATCACGGCTTCAATCTTGGTTGGGTCCACGGAAATCCCTTCACTAGAAATCACATCACCTAAGAAAGCTACACGAGTTAGCCAAAACTCGCACTTACTGAACTTAGCATACAGTCCGAAGAGTATCTAGATCAGTTTGTGATCTTGCAGAGTCTGAAGCACTGTTCTTAAATGTCTTTCGTGCTCCTCATGATTTCTCGAGTACACCAGGATGTCGTTGATGAACATGATCACAAACTGATCTAGATACTCTTTGAACACTCAGTTCATCAGATCCATGAAAGCAGCTAGGGTGTTAGTCAAACCAAACGGCATTACGGTGAATTCATAATGACCGTATCGCGTATGAAACGCCGTCTTCGATATGTCTTCCTTCCTGATCCTCAGCTGATGGTAGCCTGTCCTCAGGTTGATCTTGGAAAATATCGACGCTCTCTACAACTAGTCAAACAAGTCGTCGATTCTCGGTAGTGGGTACTTGTTCTTTTATCATCACTTGGTTAAGTTGCCGATAGTCGATGCAAAGATGCAACAAACCATCTTTCTTTCTCACAAATAGAACTGGTGCTTCCCAAGGTGATGCACTAGAATGTATGAATCCATTGTCTAACAACTCCTGCATTTGCACCTTCAATTCTTTCAATTCTGACAACGCCATACGGTAACGAGCTTTAGAGATTGGCTCTGTCCCGGGGGCCAACTCAATTACGAACTCAATTTCCCTTTCTGGGGCCAGACCAGGTAATTCCTTCGGAAACATATCAACAAACTCTTGTACTACTGCAATGTCCTCCATCTTCGACTCCTCAACTGTCGTACCCACGACAGTCGCCAAGTAACCTTGGCAGCCCCCGTCTAACAAACGGGTTGCCTCAAGCAACGAGATTAAAGTAATCCAGGGTCCTCCCCGACTTCTAATAAACTCGAAACTTTCACCCACTAACGGGTTAAACTGAATCGCTTTACGATAACAGTCTACAGTAGCTCGTTGCTTGGTGAGTCAATCCATGCCAATTCTCAAATCAAAATCATACATAGTCAGGACAATCAAATCTATCATTTCCTCTCGCTCACCAAAAACTAACTTGCAACCCGAGCACCCTATTGCAGACAATACTTTATCCTTTAGCGGGGGTCGATATACTAATGATTGACCCCAACAGTTCAAGACTCAACCCTACCAACTTAACGTATTACTCAGTAATAAATGAATCTGTAGCTCTAGGGTCAAATAAAGCATAAGCAGTATGGTCGTTTAGTGAGACCGTACCTGTGACCACGTCTGGTGAGTCCTCTGCCTCTCATCGGGTGACAGCATACACCCTTCCTTGTGCAGGAGGCCTGTTCATCATACCCTATGGTGTATTCTACGATGCATTTCTTCAGTTCTTTCCCATCGGTGGTAGCGGCAACTGTGATCCCATCGGCCTGCGGGGATAGTCTTTGACCTAGTGGCCCTACTGGCCACATCCAAGCACCCATCCTAGAATAGCACGGGGTTGATCCATGTCGTCTCCCACAAAAACGACACGCACCATTCTGATTAGGTGCCTGCTTTCCTATCCCACCCTTTTTGTTGGGTGGAATGGGATACCTTCCTCTTGACATCGGCTTCTTCCCAAACTGATTAATATCTCTGTTTGAACCAAACCGCGACCCAAATGCAGTGGCTCATTCATTCAAGTTCCTCTCTATCATTTGTGCCCTTTCGTACAAATCATTGTAATCCTTCAGATTAAACGGTACCAGCGGATCCTTCAATTCCGGTCTCAGTCAATCCCTGAATCTTCTTACTTTGTCTCCTGGATCCTTGATCAATTTGGGGGCGTACTGTGACAGCTCGGCGAACTTCGCCTCGTACTAGTCCACAGACATCAGACCTTGACAAAGGCGTTGAAATTCCGCCATCTTCTGTTCTTCGGCGTAGTCAGAGAAGTACTTCCCATTAAACACTTCAACAAAGGCGTTCCACACCAAAACCACGCCTTCAAGAAACACTTTTCCTCTGGTGGCCCACCACCAGGTACATGCATTTCCTTGCAACGGGCAAATTACAAGGACTACTTTATCTTCCTCCGAGCACCTCAGCAGTGCAAAGGCCTTCTCTAACTCTTGGATTCAGAGGGTTGTAGCCTCAGGATCGCCTGCTCTTAAGAACCTCGGCTGGTTCAAATTCAGGAACTGCTCTTCTAGCTTGTGCATTAGTCTCTCCCCAATCACATTCACAGATGGAACCTCGGCAGGTGCCGCAGCAGCATTGGCGACAATAGTGGCAACAACAGAAGCGGCGGCTTGATTTTGGGCCTGCTGCCCTATCAAATTCCCCAAGGTCTCGAGTGCCTGGACAATCCCATCTATCCTAGGATCGCCCAGTGCTGCTACACTAGTACCAGCCTGCGACGGCACTCTGACACTTGCGCTTAGGGGTGAGCATGGTTCGGGTTGGGCCGGTCCACCCCCTAACCCTAGGACCAACCCGCATAGTATTGGTCCTTAATTTTTGGGATGACGACCGACCCTATTAAGCTTGGGATCGAGGACCGGACCGACCCAATGGGTTCGGTCCGGTTCCAGGGTTAACCCGGGACCAATCGATAATTTTTTATTTCATTTTTTGTACTCCTTAAAAAAGCGATTGAGGACCGTATTGACCCAATGAGTTCGGTTCGATTTCAAGGTCAACCCAGGACCAACCAATAATTTTTTATTTCTTTTTTGTACTCCTTGAAAGGGCAACTGGGGATCATACTGACCCAATGGGTTTGATGATGAGCAAGGTCAGTTAAAAAAGGTAATCAATGAGGCTCAAATGGGGTGAGCGTCGAACAGAATGAGCATCGAATGTTGAGCGGGAAGCAACAAGCCAAGCAAGCATCGAGTGGCAAGCGGCACGAGTGACCCAAAGCGAGCGAGGCGAGTGTTGAGTGGCGAGTGGAGAAATTGTTTTTTTTTTTTATTTTGGAAAATTGAAGACTAAGAGGACAAATAAGACAGAACAGAACAAATACTCGAGAAGGATGCCATAAAGTGCCTTTTTGGACATCGTGAGCACGAACTTCTCACAAAAATATTTTTCTTCTTCGTAAATTATGATTATTGACGCCATAAAAGACATTAAAAACCTAAGTTATTAAAGAACAATGTAAAATTATTTAAACTCCTCACTAAAGAGCCATTTAATGTTGTTGACGCCGTTTATGTTAAGGTTTTCTCTATATAAAAAAAATTATATATATATAAAATCAGGGTTGGTCCAGGTTGGACCGACCCGGAACTCTCAGGACCGAGGACCGACCTGCACAGTGCCGGTCTAGGAATTTCAGGATCAAGGACTGACTCGGTCTCCTTAGGAACCGGACCAGGACCGACAGGGTTGGGCCGGTCCAAGGTCGGTCCAAGGTCAACCCTATACCGATGCTCATCCCTGCTTGCGCTGGCCTAAGCCGACACTCTTCCTCGGGTACCGACCATAGTCGGCGTCCTACCCCGAGTGACAGACGCAACAGTTCTCTTCCCAGGCGTCCTCTGTTCCGGATCATTCATGATGCAGACTCTTTATAGAGCCTGCTTTCCAATTCCAACCCATAATTAGAAAATTGTGCGACCCACACAAAACAATCTACCAATCAGCTAATCAATCACAAACATCAGCATAAGAAAAAGGCCTTTCCTACTAACTATCCCATAACCCATCGCACCTTATCACTCCAAACACTAATCAGCTCTGATACCACTTTGGGCGGGGATGTCACGCCCCGAACCTCGGGCACGTGTACATCCCTCGGTGGTCAATTAAATTGCGACGTTCCCAGGATGCGTCGCCGACCCATTCATTTTATGCACATGCGGAAGCAAACTAATAAACCCTAGACAACACTCAAACACATGGGATAGGAAAGCAAGACAACCGATTTTCACAAACACATACTCTATAAACACATCAGGTTTATATACAGAAGTCTAAAACCAAAAGAAGCTACCAGGCTAACCCTACCCCGGACCCTACCTATTTAGGATCCGGGTCTACTACGACACCATTTGGGATGTCAAAGTCTAGAGGATCAGCTACCTCTACTCCAGGCCCTTCAGCCTCGGGCACCTGGTTCGCCGTGATATTTTCATAAGGTCAAGTACCACCTCGTACTCGAAATCGACGGCAGACCCGTCAAAACCATCCAAAGGGCCCTCCCGAACCCCATTAGGCCCGTGACGAAGCCACACTTTGAAGCGATGAGGTACCAATTAAGGTAGGCCTTCATCGACACAAATAGTAGTCACGACGAGCTCACGGGTCCAGGGGGTCCCATGGATAGGGAGGAGGGTACGCTCGCTCTCCACCTCTGGTGGCCACCTAAAACGTACATGTCAAACTTCCATCTAAGGACCTGTAAAATTTTAAACCATGACGGGGTGAGATAAATCTCGGCGAGTCTACACCCTAAACCCCAATTAGGACGAGAATTCATCTAGATGCAGTATAAACATACACCTTATAGGACTTACCTCGCCTCAGCACCTCCCTACACATTAGTGCACCATATATAACTAGAAACATATTTAATAATTGGAACACTGCACATCAATCATCAAATATTCATAGGGGTCTTGATTATAAGGCCAAATCGTTATGACACGTCCCATTCCAGTCCACACAATTTCGTCCCATAATCAAGTGTGACTATCTCACTCATTCAAGCGTCCTAGTTATTTACGACCCAACGGCCACGGCCAACTCATCAGTCGGCGGTCATTCGGCATAACCAGGCGTCGTCCTGCTTCATCGGGCATGGCAACATCTACATCTAGATGGCATTCTCAAAGGAGCATCGGCCTAGCCTCCACTGCGATCGGCATCCATTGACGTGGGTCATCTGAATTTAATCAAGCATCGCCTCCCCGACTTTCATCGGGTGACGGGTTCTGATAGCGGTCACATGCACATCCATGTCTAGCCAAGAACATCGTGATTTGTACTCAAATACTTCCATTTCAAATAATAGACTTGGCCAATTTTCTTCATATTAAAAATACTCGATAAAATAATTGTGCGTGGTCACACAATCAAATCGATCAACAAAACGTGATACTCTCCCATTTAAAAATTCCACGATTTGATATGCTACTTAAAATATTTTTGGTATCAAAACCCGACACCTAGTATTTTTCTAATTAAATACCATAAAATCATATTTTTGCAATAATAATTAAAAATCATCATCGAGCACTCAATTGCATAAATTAGCAATCAATTTCACAAACAAATACAATTATGACGATCAGCGCAAAATTCTAATAACCGGCTATCCCAGGTTCAATTTACGCTAATTAATAATTAATTAAATAAATAGCATTTAATTAAATAAATTGTAAATTATTTAAATTAAACCCTTAATTAAACTACATAAGCTAATCTAACCACCCTAATTGAACTAATTAAATTAATCGAACTAATCTAGCTACATAAACCTACTAAGCTAACTAATTAAATTAACTAACCACCTAACTATTAGCTAGCCTAACTAAATAATCAACTAACTAATTAAACTAACTAATTTACACTAATCGTAATTAAGACTAACTAATCCCCATAATCCTCACTTAGCCTAAACTAATCCAACTAAGCGTAATTAACCTCCTAATCAGAGATTATGATGCTAACTCACCCCGATTTAGTGAGATAGCGGGTCCACGGCGACGGCGGCGCAACAGTGACCAAGGCCCGGGCCTACGGTGACTCCAATGGAGGGCCGAAAGGGCTAAAAAAGCCTTGCTAGGCTCACGGCCCAGCTGCTGGCTTCGGTTCTACTAGAAGGGGCTGAGGCGCAGCTAGGCTCAACTAATGATGCGAGGACAGGCAAGGAGGTTCGGTGGCACAAGCAGGGGCAAACGGTGGCAGCTCGGGCGATTGGAATAACGAATGGCTAGAGCTAAGCGAACGAGTGGCTACAAGAGGTTGCTGGACCGAATGGCATGGAGACGGACGGCACAGCTTGGATGAAGGGGACAGGCGGTCGAGTTCGGCTGACGGTGGTGCAGGGGTTGGCTTGCAACTATTGGCGGTCAGGCTAAGGAGGTATGTGGCTAGTTGGTTCTATGTTATAGCAAATGAAAGAAAAGGAAGAAGATGAAGTGAAGAAGGTAAAGCAGAAGCAGTTGGTCGGCTAAAGGTGCACATGAAAAAGAAGGGGGGAGCAAAAGGGGAACAAGGGGGGACAAGGGGGTCAAGAAGTCCAAGCTTGAACCAATGAGGTTTCATGCAAAATATCAAGGTAATGAGTGATTTCCCCTAAAGTCTTCAGCCACCATAAGTCAAGGCATGCACCAATGGCCATTTTCTTCATATTTCCCTCATAACTATGGCGCCCCCCGACGACCCTCGATCTATTAGGGTCGCCACACATCATTACCTTTCTCTTAACTTGAAAGTCTGTTACTCTGATACCATAGGATTTCGATAAGTCCATGAGATCTGGGGGTCTATATCTTTTCCATTGGTCCCTGCGCAAAATATTGCGGAAGCATATCCAACAACTCCCTTTCCTAAAATCAGAAACGATGCACACCAATTAAACACGTTTATAGATAATAGCCGGACACTTTTATTTACATAAGCTAGATGGACATTGTTAGTCAGTACACCAAAATGCCGTAGTTTTCTATACCCGGCTATACTTCAAAAGTTACCCAACATTTCCAACAGCTATATACATAAAGTCCATTGTTTAGTGCCAGCGTCCAAAAATTCCTTCCTCTACTGACCCCATCTCATGGTCCCACCCAGCCACTCGATCCCCCATTGCCATTTGCTGGTGGCGGTGGCAGCAGCCCTAGTGTTCGTCCGTTCCGACGGGCAAATACGGCAACATACTCCTGGAGTACAAGGCCAGTGGGAAGACTGGTATCGAACATCACAATCACTCTCACTCGTACGAACGTCAGTCCCCGCACGTCATGATCCTAGTACTTCGACTACTCCCACTGTAAGTCGATTGGGACCCCATAGAATGTATCGGGAGGTGCGGGCAGCAGCGGCATCTTGTCTAGTCTAAAAATGTTAGTGCCCACAAAGGGTGAGTACAACCACCTAGCAGCGAAAGATCTACTAAACTATATTATGCAGAACCCTCACCATCTGATTTCATGCAAGATTCACAAATCACATAACCAAAGGAATAGGTATGCATCAAATCAATAGTACTTTTCAAAGTAATAGCAAGCGCAGTTTCGAAACCAAAACACATCATTTCAATCACATGGATCCCGATTATAAGACCAAATCGTTATGACACATCCCATACCGTGTCACACAATTTTGTCCCATAATCAGGCGCAACTCAGCAAAACAATTAGTTTTAAAACTCAAAAGATTTTTCTCCTGAAGGACCAGTGTTTGCGTCCCTCCAGGCATTCGCACCTAACCTGGTGTCGCGAAAGCCTCCGGTTCCATATTTTAGTCACCAGGCATCCAGAGCGTGTCATGTCTCACCTCCACGCATCTCGCACCTCACTTAGCATCACGAGGAATCTCTAGGGCTCACTATGTTACTAGTGTCCCCTACCCTCTGAAATATGTATCGTCATACATCCCGGCATCCCGACACTCCCGGGGAACCTATGGGGCTCATCGGTCTCCAGGCATCCAGAGCATGTCATGTCTCACCTCCAAGCATCCAGACTCCTGGGGCATCATTGACCCGAGGGTCCAACGGCAGCGATAACATCTCATCCATGGTATAGCAACCAAATCATTTCAATGCCAAAATATTTTCAAATCATCAACATGGAGAATCCCTTGGATTTTCTCATGAAAGTCCACTTTCACAAGTACATTTGAAATTCAGCACATCGATAAATTCATATTTCAATCCAAACTTGAATAGTTTAAATATATATATACTTTCTATAAAAGGTTCCAAAAATTGAAAGTATAATTCATTCCTTTAAACATTTGAAAACTATATCATTGTATATATAAATTTTGACACGAATTTGAAGGATATCCAAAACAGTTTTTAAACAAATTCGCAAGCTTTCATCACCATAAGGTATAATGTACAACCGGAGTTCCTAATTGAACTACTCATACGGATCCCTCAATTTCCTAAACCCAAGTCACTTCAATCATCCCAAAATTCAGCATCCAACACTCAAATCTTTTCAATCTAACTGCACTACTTCAGACAACAACGGCATTACATTATATAGGTTAGTAGACTTTCACTTGCCTTAGGTTCAGTGGTGTCGACGGCAAGAAATCGAGAAGCTCGCGATCACGAACATGGCTCAACAATCGCAAGTGCGAGTGGCGTCGGCGGTGTGGATGATCTCCTTCTTTCCTTCTCACTCTTGCTCGCTGCTCTCTCTCTCTCTCTCACTCTCTCTGCCTTGTTTCACTCGATCATTCTCTCTCTTGCTCTCATTTCCATGCCCTTTTGTTCCTTCAATTAGTTGATTAACTCAGTCAATGCATGCAGATTCGGTGGCGTCAAAGACCGAGGACAGCTGGGTGGGATATGTCTTCTACTTGCAACACCTTGGGCTTTTGCTGGCAGTCAACTTCCGAAGCAACGTGGTCGTAGCTGGCCCTGCTTCAGTCAACACCCCACAATTCGGTTAACTCAATTGTCAACCGAATGGGGAGAGATTGGGGGAAGCTTGGACTTGGGCGATCTCTCCTCCCCATGCATGTATGCACATCCTTCATGCATGCCCGAAATCCCCCCTCCTTTGGCTCACTAAAGAATGACTATTATTTAAAGCCAAAGTTCCTCTCTTGTTACATAAATACTTGGGCGGTATGGTCATGTAGAGTCATCGAAACAAATGTGCACGGGAGTTTTGGTTAGTAGGGTATACAAGTGGGTGAGAGAGGGATTCAATCGTGGCGTTACATAAGGGTAATTATGATTATCAGACCATTACTAAACATATCGTCTCGGTCCAACGATGATGACGAAACGGTGTCCGCAAATGATACCAATGACACAGTCCGACGATACTTCCGTCGATCTGTCATAGAACGTCACATATTCGAGGGTCGACAAAAATCCGGATGTCACAATTCTCCCCTCCTTAGAGAATTTCATCCTCGAAATTGGACATCTCTTACATGTCATGGAAAATATGAGGGTACCTTGGCCTCATTTCTCTTTCACCTTCCCATGTGGCTTCTTCTATATCATGATGTCACCATAATTTCTTAACTAGTGGAATTTTCTTTGTCCGAAGGACTTGCTCCTTTCGATCTAGTACCCGGATCGGCTCTTCCAGGTACCTCACTTTCTCATCCACTTTGATGGCTTCATGATCGAGTATGTGTCCAGGGTCAGGCTGATACTTCCTCAGCATTGACACATCAAACACATCATGTAAATTTTCTAGCTTAGGAGGTAATGCTAGCCGATAAGCTACGTCTCCTATCCTTTCAAGGATCTCAAAGGGTCCAACAAATCTGGGACTTAACTTACCCTTTATTCCAAATCGTGATATTCCTTTCATTGGGGATACCTTAAGAAATATGTGATCTCCTACGTTAAATTCCAAGGATCTTCTACGATTATCCGTGTAGCTTTTCTATCGACTTTGGGCTGTCTTAAGTTTTTTATTGATAATCTTGACAGCTTTGGTAGTAATTTGTATCAGTTCAAGTCCTATCAGTTTTCTTTCACCTACTTCATTCCAACAGATAGGGGTCCTACATCTCCTCCCATATAATACCTCATAGGGAGCCATGCCTATACTTTTCTGAAAACTATTGTTATATGCAAATTCTACCAGGTTTAACTTTTCATCCCAACTTCCTTTAAAGTCAATGATGCAAGCTCTTAACATGTCCTCTAGCGTCTGGATCACTCTTTCCGTTTGTCCATCTGTTTGCGGATGAAAAGCGGTACTAAATTGGAGCTTAGTCCCTAAGGCGGTTTGAAGACTTTACCAAAGGTTTGAAGTAAATCTTGAGTCTCAATCAGATGTAATTGTTACAGGAACACCATGTAAGCGTACTATTTGGCTCACATATATCTCAGCATATTTATCCATCGAATAATCTACACGAACTGCTAGGAAATGGGCAAACTTAGTCAAGCAATCTACTATCACCCAGATAAAGTCGTGACCACTTGATGTCCTTGGTAACCCTTGCACGAAATCCATCATCACATGATCCCATTTCCACTCTGGTATGTCTACCTGTCTAGGTTGCACCGACACGAACACGTGACATGCAACATGACACGACACGACACGACACGACATGCCGACACGTCATTTTTCAAAAGTAGAAAATTTCAACATGTTCTGACACGTTATATATTAAATAAATATTTTAATATATAAATGCATAAATAACTAAATAATAATAATAAAAAGCTTAGAATTAATCTATACTAAAAACATTAATCCTACATTTCTTAATATCATTCATTGTTTTAATTTGACAAATTTAACTACATTTCATTGTAATAATCCATAAAACTTGGAGGTAAAAAATAAGTAATCCACGTTCCACTATTAAATTTAAAATTTAACAATAAGAAAAAAGAATAATCTACATTCCATCATCAAATATAACAAAAAGTCATTCATCCACATTATCCACTTCTTTTGGAAAAAAAAAAAAACAGACTCCATCTCCAGCTCATCAAGTGAAAACTTTGCAACTTCAAGCACCCCAACATCTTCAAACGAGTATTGGAAATTTGTTTTAGCTTTTATTATTTTTTTAAAATTTTATTTCATATATTTATATTTAGAACCCAGAAGTTTTGGAAATTTGTAAAAATAACCCCGTACGTGTTGGAGTCATGTGTTGGAATTTTCGACTCGCGTGTCGAAACGTGTTGAAGGCAGTTGACCGCGTGTCGGATTTTTCGACACGCGTTAACCGCATGTCGGAGCGTGTCAAACACATGTCGGAGTGTCGGACATGACATGAAGGGTCCTAGAGAGTGTCCGTGCAACCTAGCTAACGGTCTGAACAGTCCTGCGGGTTTGCGGTGTTCCGCTTTCACTTGTTGGCATGTTAAACACTGGAAGACATGCTTAGCTATATCTATTTTCATGCCATTCACCAATACTATTGACGTAAATTCCTGTACATTTTCGTACTGCCCTGATGAATACTATAATTACTCCTATGTGCTTCCGACAGGATTTCCCTTTTTACTTCTTCATTGTTGGGAACACAGAGTCGTCCCTGGCATCTTACCATTCCATCCTCAAAGACTTGAAATTCTGGTCTTTTTCCTAAAGACACTCCATTTCATAATTTCACAATTTTCGAGTTGGACTCTTGCAGAATTCTAACTTTCTAGGTAATTTCTGGTTCAATCCTTAATGCAGTAAGCATACCGGTGAGATAATCTATTTCTAGCTTAAATTTTGAATCTGCCATCGTTTCCAACAGATTCCATTCTATTACTCTCATACTGGCCATGTCTATAGTTGACTTACGACTAAGAGCATCTGCCGCTTTATTTGCCTTTCCTGGATGGTACCGTATTTCGCAATCATAATCCTTTAACAATTCCATCCATCTCCTCTGTCTCATGTTCAGTTCCTTTTGCGAAAACAAATATTTCAAACTTTTATGATCTGTATAAATTTCAAATTTCTCTCCATACAGATAATGCCTCCATATTTTCAAAGCAAAAACTATAGCTGCCAATTCTAAATCATGAGTTGGGTAGTTCAATTCATGGTGTTTCAACTGTCTCGATACATAGGCTATGACCTTGCCGTGCTGCATCAGAACGCATCCTAGTCCTTTGTGAAACGCATCACTATATACCGCGAATCCATTAGATCCAGATGGTATAGTTATGATTGGAGTTGTGGTCAATCTTCTTTTAAGTTCCTAGAAGCTCTTTTCACATTCTCCATTCCATTCAAATTTTACGTTTTTCCGAGTCAATCTCGTCAATGGACCTACAAGTCGCAAGAATCCTTCAATAAATCTTCTATAATAGCCCGCTAGTCCTAAGAAACTCCGTATTTCAGTCGGCGTTGTTGGTCTCGGCCAATTTATTACCCTCTTAACTTTCGCTGGGTCTACCGCAATTCCTTCTCCTGACACCACATGTCCTAAAAATATTATTCGGTCTAGCCAAAATTCACACTTACTGAACTTGGCATACAACTTATGGTCTCTAAAGGTTTGCAACACCACACTCAAATGCTGTGCGTGTTCTTCGGGTCCTTTGGAGTGTATCAGAATATCATCAATGAAGACAATCACAAATTGATCCAACTAGGGCTTAAATATCCTATTCATCATATCCATAAATGCAGCTGGGGCATTCGTCAGCCCAAATGGCATTACTAGGAACTCATAGTGTCCATAGCAAGTCCTAAATGTGGTCTTAGGAATGTCTTCCTTCTTAATCCTTAGTTGATGATATCCCGACCTCAAGTCAATCTTAGAAAAGACCAAACTTTCTTGCAGTTGGTCGAATAGGTCATCAATTCTAGGTAATGGGTATTTCTTCTTAATGGTCATTTGATTTAGTTGTCTGTAGTCAATGCATAAACGCATCGACCCATCCTTCTTTTTCACAAACAAAACCGGTGCACCCCAAGAAGAAGCACTTGGCCTAATAAATCCTTTATCGAACAACTCTTGTAGTTGCACCTTTAATTCCTTCAGTTCCATCAAGACCATGCTATACGGGGCTTTCAATATTGGTCCTGTTCTAGGCATTAGTTCAATCTTGAACTCAATTTCTCGTTCCGGTGGTAACCCAGACAATTGCTTAGGAAATACATCCTGAAATTCCCTGACCACTCGAATTTCATCGAGCTTAGTCTCTTCCTTCGTATAGTCCTTTACTATAGCTAGGTATCCTTGACATCCTTCGTCAAGTAATGCATGGGCTTCTACTACTGAAATAAGAGCTATGGAGGGATCTGTCTAACCTCCGTAGAATTCAAAACTAGGTTGAACAGGCGAATTAAATTGAATCACCTTTCTATAACAATCCATCTTAGCCCGTTGCTTATGGAGCCAATCCATTCCTATTATGACATCAAAGTCATACATAGCCATCACAATTAGATCTATCTCCCTATCTTGTCCTCCTATGGTTACTTTGCACTTTTCACATACTAACATAGACAATATCATATTCTTTAACCGTGTAGAAACACAAAGAGGAGTCTCAAGAGATGTAGTTTCTATCTTACTCAACTATATATACCTTTCAGATACAAAAGAATGTGTAGCACTCGTATCAAACAACGCATATGCCTTTTTGCCATTTATAGCAATCGTACATGAGATAACATTTTTGGAAGCTTCCGCTTCCTCTTGGGTGACCGCGTACACCCGTCCTTGTGCTGGTGGCCTCTGTGAATTTCTTTGTGAATGTGGTTCGGCTGCACATTGATGCACTTGTCGCACCGAGCTGACATTCGGCTGCGACCCATCTTGTGGACAATTTCTCCTAAAGTGTCCAATCTGCCCACAACCATAACATCTCAATTGGCTATTACAAGGTCCTGGCCCATGTTGTCCACCACACCACTGGCAAATATTACCCCGGTAGGGTATTTTCCCTAAAGTCGGGCCACTCTTAGCTTTTCCAAAATTTCCAAAGTTACTCTTTTTCTTAGATTCCTAGGGTAGACCTCGATCAGGATAGGGTCTCTTATTTCGTCGGACATCACTAAAGGTCGATTGCCTCCTAGATTTTGATTGCTCTCTCATTAATTCCTGCTCTACCAATTGTGCTCTTTCCTAAATCTCAGTATAATCTCTTATATTCAGAGGCACTAGTTGTTTCTTGATATAAGTTCTTAGCCCCTTTAGGAATCTCTTAGCCTTTTCCTCTCAATCCTCAATCAATCTAGGAGCATACCTAGACAATTCAGAAAATTTTGCTTCATACTGGTCTACCATCAGCTCCCTTTGTTCTAACTAAATAAATTCTATGATTTTCTTATCTTTGGCACAATCAGAGAAATGCTTTCTATTCAAAGCTCTAACAAACTCATGCTAGTTTATGTCAGTATCGGGTGGAAAGATTGTGTCTCTTGAAGCTCTCCACCAAAATTTTGCATTTCCCTCCAATTGGTACTCTGCCAAGGTTATCTTTTTAGCATCATTACAGTTCAATAATCGAAAAATCTGTTCTATTCCATCAATCCATTGTTCAGCCTCCTCAGGACTTCCCATTCTAGTAAACTTAGGTGGTTTCAATTTCAAGAATTGTTCCACCAATCCTTGAGGGCGATGTTCTGCTCCGGGTTGTTACTGAGCTTGTCTTTCCATCAAATTTCCTATATATGGCCAATGCCTACAGGATATCTTCCATCCGGGGTTTAGCCCTTGAAGCAGAGGCTTCAGCCCTTGATGGTTGAGAACTCCCATAATGTGTCTCTTGAAGCCCTCTGATACCACTCGCTGTGGCGCCCCTCGATGGCCCCCGATCCGTTAGGGTCGCCACACATCAGTACCTTTCTCTTTCCCTGAAAGTTTGTTAGTCTGATACCATATGATTTCGATAAGTCCATGAGATCTAGGGTCTATATCTTTTCCATTGGTCCCTGCGCAAAATATGGTGGAAGCATATCCAACAACTCCTTTTCCTATAATCAGAAACGATGCACACCAACTAAACACGTTTATAGATAATAGCCGAACACTTTTATTTACATAAGCTAGATGGACATCGTTAGTCGGTACACCAAAATTCCATAGTTTTCTATACCCAGCTATACTTCAAAAGTTACCCGACATTTCCAATAGCTATATACATAAAGTCCATCATTCAGTGCCAGCATCCAAAAATTCCCTCCTCTGCTGACCCCATCTCACAGTCACACCCAACCACTCGATCCCCCATTGCCATTTGCTGGTGACGGTGGCAGCGGCCCTAGTGTTCGTCCGTTCCGACGGGCGAATATGGCGACATACTCTTGGAGTACAAGGGTAGTGGGAAGACCGGTATCGAACATCAAAATCACTCTCACTCGTACAAACGTCAGTCCCCGCAAGTCAGGGTCTTGGTACTCCGACTACTCCCACTATAAGTCGATCGGGACCCCATAGAATGTATCGGGAGGTGCAGGCAACAGCGGCATCTTGTCTAATCTGAAAATGTTAGTCCCCACAAAGGGTGAGTACAACCACCCAGCAACGAAAGATCTACTAAACTATATTATGCAGAACCATCACCATCTGATTTCATGCAAGATGCACAAATCACATAACCAAAGGAATAGGTATGCATCAAATCAATAGTACTTTTCAAAGTAATAGCAAGCGCAGTTTCAAAACCAAAACACATCATTTCAATCACATGGGTCTCGATTATAAGGCCAAACCATTATGACACGTCCCCTACCGTGTCACACAATTTTATCCCATAATCATGCGCAACTCAGCAAAACAATCAGTTTTAAAACTCAAAAGATTTTTCTCCCGGAGGACCAGTGTTTGTCCCTCCAGGCATTCGCACCCAACCTGGCATCGCAAAATCCTCCGATTCCATATTTCAGTCACGGGGCATCCAACACGTGTCATGTCTCACCTCCAGGCATTTCGCACCCCACCTAGCATCACGAGGAATCTCTAGGGCTCACTATGTTACTAGTGTCCCCTACCCTTCGGAATATGTATCGTCATATATCCGGACATCTCGATACTCCCGGGGAACCTCTTGGGCTCACTGGTCCCCAGGCATCCAGAGCGTGTCATGTCTCACCTCCAGGCATCCCGACTCTCGGGGCATCGTTGACCCGAGGGTCCAACGGTAGTTATAACATCTCATCCATGGTGTAGCAACCAAATCATTTCAATTGCAAAATATTTTCAAATCATCAACTTGGAGAATCCTTTGGATTTTCTCCTGAAAGTCCACTTTCACAAGTACATTTGAAATTCAACACATCGATAAATTCATATTTCAATCCAAACTTGAATAGTTTAAATATATATATATATATATATATATATATATATATATATATATTTCTATAAAAGGTTCCAAAAATTGAAAGTATAATTCATTCCTTTAAACATTTGAAAACTATATCATAGTATATATAAATTTTGACACAAATTTGAAGGATATCCAAAATAGTTTTCAAACAAAATTCGCAAGCTTTCATCACCATAAGGTATAATGTACAACCAGAGTTCCTAATTGAATTACTCATACGGATTCGTCAATTTCCTAAACCCAAGTCACTTCAATCATCCCAAAATTCAGCATCCAACACTCAAATATTTTCAATCTAACTGCACTACTTCAGACAACAACGGCATTACATTACATAGGTTAGTATACTTTCACTTGCCTTAGGTTCGGTGGTGTCGACGGCAAGAAATTGAGAAGCTTGCGGTCACAAACATGGCTCGGCAATAGTAAATGCGAACGACGTCGATGGCATGCGTGCACGGGCGAGGGGACGATCTCCTTCTTTCCCTCTCACTCTCTCTCACTGCTCTCTCTCTCTCTCTCTCTCTCTCTCTCTCTCTCTCTCACTCTCTCTCTACCTTGTTTCACTCGATCATTCTCTCTCTTGCTCTCGTTTTCGTGCCTTTTTGTTCCTTCAATTAGTTGACTAACTCAGTCAATGCATGCAGATTCGGTGGCATCAAAGACCGAGGACAGTTGGGTGGGACGTGTATTCCGCTTGCAACGCTTTAGGCTTTTGATGGCAGTCGACTTCCGAAGCAACGTGGCCGTTGCTGGCCCTACTTCAATCAACACCCAGCAATTTCATTGACTCAATTGTGGACCGAATGGGGAGAGATTGGGGGCGGCTTGGACGTAGGCGTTCTCTCCTCCCCATGCATGCATGCATGCACATCCTTCATGCGTGGCTGAAATCCCCCCTCCTTTGGCTCACTAAAGAATGACTATTATTTAAAGCCCAAGTTCCTCTCTTGTTACATAAATACTTGGGTGGTATGGTCATGTAGAGTCATCGAAACAAATGTGCACGAGAGTTTTGGTTAGTAGGGTATACAAGCGCGTGGGAGAGGGTTTCAATCGTGGCATTACATAAGGGTAATTTCAATGATCGGACCATTACTAAACGTATTGTCTCGGTCCAATGATGATGACGAAATGGTGTCTGCAAATGATACCAATGATGCAGTCCGACGATACTTCCATCGATCTATCACGGAACGTCACATATTCGAGGGTCGACAAAAATCTGGATGTCACAACAACAAACCCAAATGGGCAGCCAAAAATGCTCTCCTTGCTACCCATACGAATTTCCTCCTAAATCCCTTCCAAATTCTCACCAAACAAACCAAATTGGTATCCAAAAAAGCCAACTAAAGTGCCCATACGAATTTCCATAATTTCTTTCACAAACTACTCCACTTTGGTAGTCAAAAATCCACTTAAAAGTGCCCCCTTCGAATTTCCTTTATTTAATTTTGCCAGATTCCACTTTTCTGCCAACATTCCGAGGTTGCCGCAAATTCTTCAAAGGATGTGATGTTCTAAAAATAAATCGTGACACACTCGAACTTTCGATTCCCGAATCCGAGTTCAATTTCGTGGTTAAAATCGACCGAACGCGATTTTATCGTGACCTAACCTACCAGGTAGCTTTTAGGGATGTTATCGCATTTGACCCGTGGTCGATAATTTTCGATCCACGTTTGTGCATCTCCGACTCGTCATCGAATCTCAGTTGTCGTAAAAATCTCAAGGTTTCAATTACGGGTACTAGGTACATAATCGATAGAAAAATCGATTTAGTGCCCTTCAATGTGAATTTTGCAATCAGGTGGAATCACCCACAATTTAATTATGTGCTTCTGTTGAATCGACCTATCTCCAGTCTTTAATCCATTATAATAGTGTCGTATTAACTCTCGCCGATTAGCACGGTCCAGTAGTCGATTTCTAATCGAATTCTTAAGTCTGTCGTAGTTATATCCCTTATTAGCTTCATTGGATAGATTAGTTATCTTGTGAGTGATCAGCTCAGAGAAAAAGGACCATAGATGTGTCGATGAAAAGCCAATTTCATTTAATCGAAATAGGGTCGAATTTTCAAGATGTCACACCTGCAGTCCATTCAGATCAATCCTCGCAAGCTGCATTTGGTCATTTGGATTTCGACTATGACAAGATTGGATAGGATAGGATAGGATAGGATAAGATATGATATGAAATTCAAGGATTTTGCTACATCCTATTTACTGTTTGGTGAATTACAATAATAAAATCAAAATATCCTATCCTATCAATAGTTTAGTATTTACGACATATTAATCTAAATGAACTTGAAAATGCACAAACAAATTTAGTTACAGAGAGAAATATGATCATTCACTTTTGTGATTATGAAAAATATAGTGCTTTGACTCCCACATTACTTTCATGAAACTCCAACATGTACCCCAAAGTTTTGGAGAGAGTTTCAACTCTCTTGTAGTTTTCGTGGACTTTTGACATGAACTAGAGAGCTACAACAAATGAGAAGAAGCTTCAACTCTCTTGTCATTTTTGTGAAACTTTTACGTGAACTAAAAAACCAAAGAGAAGTCACGAAACTTCAGCATGAATCAGAGATACAGAAGAGAAGGAGATGGAGAGAGTAGGTTTTGTTTTAGAAATTTCATTGCCCCTCATTTTTTTAGAACTAAAAAGATCCTTTTAAAGTTTGAATTTGTTCGTTTAAAATCTGAATTCTTCTACTTCATTTTTATTTTATTATTTTTATTACCCATTTCCATACCAACCCAAGATATGCTTTATTGTTCTATATGTATTAACGAGTGGGAATCGCCAAGGTATTTGTAAAAATAGGTATAAATACCTTAAGATTTGGTTTCTTTTTGTTTTAGCTTTATTGTTCTATATGTATTCGAAATGGACTTTCGAAGAGCCAAAATGGCCCTTTGAAGAACTAGCTCAGCCTAGCACCGCACGATCCTGGGCTGGCACAGGGCTAGGCCTCCCATGCAACCGCCATGTGGTAGTCGCATGCAGGCCAACCTTACTGCCGTTATTTCTTTTTTTAATTGAAAATTTAAATATGCATTTTCTTGGAGATTTGACCCAACTTTGACCTTTCGCCTCTATCTCGTCTATCATCTGATCGGCCAAATTATTTGCGCCAGCGGAAAGATTGCCAACTGAATCTTCCCAAAATCCGGTCCAATTTCCCAAGAAAGTGTCAGGATCATGATGAATTTCCACAGTTGAGGCAAATAGACCATCAAGGTAAAAAGTTGTGATTTCTTCTTCTAGAAAATTTTGATTGATGTGATTCTGGAGACATTTGACAGCCCATGACCAAATCCATGAAATCTCATCGCTCAATCTGTGTAAATTGCGACTCTCCTAACCCTTTCGAGATTGAATGGCTACAATTAAAAATCAACATATCGAGCAATCTGATCATCCCATTTGAGTAAGCAGGATGTTAGTGGAAAGCTCTTGCTAATCACCACCTAATTGTTTCCTTCAATCAAAATTTTAAAAGGTTGACTTTCATTAAAAAATTTGGCCAAAGTTTCTGTATTCTATATAAAAATTTCATTTCTTTCTTGGTTGCGATGTGATCTCCACACAGACAGGATCTATACTTAGAATTTTAATTATCTCAATCTTCAATTGTTGTATGTGAGTTCACTTCTGATATTAGTTCATGGCAATGTGAGAAGGAATGAACTTATTTACCTTTATTAGCCATGAATATGGACGAATTTGTCCTCGACTTCTCCTATAATGTAAAACCGGGCCACCAACCACAATATGGTTCTCTTTCACTCATTGGGCCTTTCGGACAATCCATCTCATTTATGTGGTTGATGGGCCTTTCCGGAAGAGACAGATCCGGGAATACTTTTCATGACCAGGAGACCTCATCAAAGTATTTGATGACTTCTTTAAGCGACGACACAAATGGATCGGACGATAAATTTGATACTCCATTTGGACTTAATGCTGACTTTATTTGGAAGACATTCGTGTTTACATACAAATAAACATTAAATGTCATGTAAAATGAAGGATATGCACGTGGATTCCATAAACACTTTAATGCATAACAAATTTAGAAGGATAAGAAGAAGAGGAGAAGAAGTAGAAAGGGGAGCTAAAATTGGCAATATGTAGAATAGAATAGAAGGAACATTATGAAAAAGAGACGAGTGCCAGAAGAGAGGATGCAAGCAACATCGGGCCTATTGAATAGGTGAATCAGGTTAATTTTGGGAAGATGGAAAATGGATCAACCGAAATTGACTTATTTTCATGCAATACAATCTCAAATGAATTCTAATTCTAGGTTTTGTTTCTTTCTTGCTCTTTCATATATATTTTTAAGGAAATGCTTTGTGTGCTTTGAGAGGGAAAGAGAGAGAAAAAACCATGCTTGTGTAAAACCATGGTGGGCGCAACCAAGCATGAGGAACGGAGACTGATAACAGAAGGAGGGAGAAAAAAGGACTTTAAATCTTCTGACATGTGGACCTTGCAATGGATACGTAGTGAGCAACGATTGGAGAGGATGTTCATTGATGCGGAGCGCTGGGCCTATCGAATATTTTCTCGAGTGATGGAGGGAGAGGGAGAGAGAGAGATAAAGAGAGAGCTCTTCGAGGAAGCTAGCAATTAAAGTCTTTACACACTTTCAATGAGTATGGGTTAGGCAACGACCATGGGAGCACCTTTTGAAAAAAAATTACTAAAAAACCCATAAACCTATTATTCTTATGCCTAGTCATGAACCTTTCAATTGTGTTAATTCATTCATAAATATTTTCACGTTTTATCAATTGAGTCAATCAGTCAATCTTAGCCTAAAATAGCTAAGGTGGACTCTAGGCATCCTACATGGTGCGAATAACGATGATGTAGATAATTTTTATAACTTTTTTATAAAATTTTCTGATTTTTGTATTCTCTTTTTCTTATCATTTTTTTCTTTCTTTCTTTTCCTTTTTTTTTTCTTCTAAGCCAAGCGATGGTTGCCAACCCTCATTGGCCACTAGGTAAGGGTTGCTAGCCCTCGCCTATGGCCAACGAGGGTCCGCCAATGACACTTGTCGGACTTGGTAAAAAGAAAAGTAATAAAGAGAGAAAAATAAAAAAATGCAAAATTATAAAATAAAATAAAATCAAAAATTTTAAAACAATTATAATAAATTGTCTACGTTACTACTGGCCATTATACATAGTACTATCGATGCCGAATTAGCAATTTTCGGCTCAAATTGACTGGATGAACTTAACTAGAAAACTGTGAAAATATTTAGGATTTAATTAGCATAATTGAAAGGTTTGAGACTGAATCTACATAAATTTAATATAATAAACATATTTTTGGTAATTTTCCTTTTCATGGCAAATGAGAAGGTATAATAGAAGGGGGAAAGAGAGAGAACACCCATCATGGTCTATTTCGTAGGGTTTGAGTTTTTCTAACTCAATTTAACTTGGTTTACAAAAAAATATGATTGGATAAAAAAAACTATAACCTATCGCAAAATTATAATTGAAACCTAAAACTTTTGAAATGTATAATTGAGTTTTAAAACTTATCAAATTGATATAATGAAGTCACTCTCCGTCTAATTTGACAGGCAAAAAATGATGAAATAATTTTTTTGTTATTCTTTTAAAACTTGTGGAGCTAATATGCTACCCACTAATCGTCACATCAGGAAAAAAAAAAAGTCTTAGAAAGAAAATTGATTAAATTTTTAAAAAATTAAGAAAAGACGAAGAAGATGTAGTTGCCAAAGTATTTCTAGTGGTATTCACCCATCCATTGTTGACGCTTGATTTTTAGTCGACGCATCAAAAAGTAAAAATCGGGATTAGGGCTTTCGATTGTGACGGAGCTCATTTCTCAACCAAAAGTACTTTTTTCATTTTATTTCTTTTGTATTGTCACTTTTAAGTAATTTTCTAATCATTTTCAACAAAAACTAGAAAAATCAAATGGTTGAATTTCGGATTGACCTTTTAATCAACCTCTTGACCAAAAGTCAACCCCGAGTCAAAAGTTAGCTTTTTGCCCAAAAAGATGTCAAATAACTTTAATCTCACTTTAATCAAGTCAATCTTAAAAAAATTTAAAGATTTGACTCAAAAATCAACATTTTAAAATAAATCAACTAAATGGTTGACATTTGTTTTGTTGAAAATTTTGCAAAATTCAATTAAAAACATTGTTTTCCTAATTTTTTAATTTTAGGTTCGAAATCAACCAAAAATAAAATTACTTTCATTTTAGTCATAATTAGATTAAGTTCCTTTCACGATTTTTGGTCTATGAACTATTTCTAATCCACGCGTTCATTTAATTTCGAGAATTTTCATATCAAAAGGAAAATTACCATTTTAAGCCCTAATAAGGGGGTTCAAATCAATCATTCACATGTTGCAAACGGACATTTGCAACTCTTTTTTTGAGATAAATCCAAATCCATAGTCTGTTTTGAGAAATTCACTTGAAAACTTCCCAATTTGAGGAATTTTACTCTCTTGAATATAGGAAAATTGAGCAATTGAAATTAAATTGAAGAAACTCAAGTTTACCCATTCAAGATTAAGATTTCGTTTCGTCAATCAAGATCCAATTTTGATATTAGACCTCAATTCATTTTTGGTCTAAGTCTCGTAACTTCAATTCAAGGTCAATTTGGATGCGACAGACTATCCTAAGCATCTATAATTAGTCAAATAGGTTTATCACAATATTAATTAAATTCAATTTCAATTAATTTTCGAATTTGAGCCAAAAATTGCAAAATTGTTTGTTTTAGCCTATAATGTTCAATTACGTGTACCCATGGTCTAGGTCTGCTATTTTTCACGATAATCACTCAATTAAGTCAATAGAAAATCCATAGATTGCATTTACAAGGTTTAATTGGCTTAATTTGATTAAAAACTGACAAATTCTCCTCAAAGTAGACAAGTTTTCTCTTCAATTTAGTTCTCAAGGGACCAAATTACATAAATTTTGAACCCATAAGGACTGCCTAGTCAAGAATCAGTTAGAACTGGTCAAGAACTAATTAGGAACTAGTTAAGCCGACGTGAATCGGCCCGCACAATACGACCAGTGGCTGGCGAGGCAAGCTGATTCAGCCCCTTGCTAGCTGGTTCTAGGTCACCAACAACTGGTTCCAAGATCCTTGTTGTGTGTATTTTACCCCATGCCCTTACATCCTCAAGATTTTGCAAAATGTCTCTTGAATTTCATGAATTTACGATTTAGCCCCTAACTATGCCTTGATTACAATTCTCATTTTAAACCTTAATTTTTGCGAATCAAACCCATCTGATTAGTCATAAGGCATATTCTAAGTGTGATTAGCTTGGCCATCAAATCAAAATTATGACCGTCAGATTGAATCAACGGTCAAGATTCAACAATTAAGCCTTAGTATAAGAGGTTTTTTCCCTCCGAAATGCAAATGGGATCTCATTTGCTAAATTCATATCAGAATTTTCTCTCTTTTCCCTCTCTTCTTTGCATTTTCGCACCCTTTCTTCCTCCTCCTTGATGAGTATGGCCGTCCATCGCCTTCGACGTAGCTCCCTCACCAACGATCCTCAATACCACACCACCTCCTCTAGTCCTCCTACACATCTAGTCGATCTGATAATATCTTTTCCCAACTCTAGTGATCACAGCAGCTCAGGTTATGAACATGATCTCGTCAAAAATTGAGGTCGGCAATAGAACCGGCCCTCAATCCAACCAATTTCTCTTCCTTGATCGGTGTCCGGTGGCCATTCTCAAAGCTCCTAACCTGTTCCGATTTGTCCTCAGGCATGTCCCCGACCTTTGGAAGGTCAGGGATTGATCAAATAACCATCGAACCATCTCTAGTGGCTAGTTTTGTTCAAGTGATCCAGAACCGATCGGATCTATACCGGTTCCTTTGACCACCTAAACCAGTGGTTCGATGGACCTTGTTGGTTCTGTTTGCTATCGATCTCCACTCTGGGGATTCCCCAACCTTGTTGTGGTCGGGGATTAGTCATCTCATTACCGGAGATCCTCTGGTGATCCAGATCTTCGCCGACGTCCAAGGCCAGTTCAGTTTTGGACCGATTCTGTCCTTGTTGAACTGGTGGCTCAACTGGTCGTGATTTGACCCTAGGTGATCTGGTCGCCATCCCTCAGAGTCCCGGTCGTGTTTTGGCAAAGTTTATTTCGTCCAATCGTGTCTAAACTCGAAGAAAAACACATAAGGTAAATGTTCTAACCTCGAATCCGATGAGGCGAGATTAGCTTAATCAATCGGGGCTAGGATTTCAAGGTTAGATTTACATAATATGCTTAGATCTAAGATTGATAATGTTATTGAATGATTTGCTATGGTTTGATGTTCATTGATCATGAACTTGAGATTGATTAAACTTAATCTTTATTGATATGCAATTTTGTGTCGCTATGAGTGACTTTCTATTTTGGCTTGAATGAGGTAGTAGATGAGCTTCTGACTCAAGCCCTTCTAGATATAGAAAATAGATTTCACGAGCTTCAATTTGATAGGTTGCACACCCTAAACGACATCGTTTGATCATTGAAAAACACCTCCGAAATCTGTCGATTCGTCAATAGTTTTTTAGGTCAATTTAATATTCTGACTTTGTCCAACTTTCTGCATTGCCATTTTTGTGCTGAATTTTGTGGTTGGATTCTGGAAAAATTTTGTTCATGAGATTTGTACGAAATTGTTTTTGTTTTTTTTTTTACAACATATATTTTTTCCATAATTTTTGAAGATGTTTTGATCAGGCAAAATCTCCAAAAACTAACTCTAGGTATGTTTGTCCTACACTAGGTCCAAATTGCATTTGTGTGAAATTTAAGGTTGTAGATGAGTCCATTTGACTTTATGTCCTTCATGAGTATCGTAATACATGTTGTGTATGTTCTAAAGAGGTATGATTCGCATGATTGAGCATCATTTGGTATGTCAATTGCATGCATGAAAGTCTTTATGTACTGCTGCCATTAGTGCATCTCATAATATGCCTCTATCTTGTTATTTTCATATAGGATTGTGTGATCTAAATTGAGTTTAGATTTCTTCACAAAAGATGTTCATCATGTCACATTCCACACGTAGAATTTTTCATAAGATTTTTACACATCACCACATTATCGAGAATAAGCATGTTTTGTGATAGTTGTCTTAGATTAGGAGCTTATCATGGGCCTACTAAAACACATTTGTTTGGGTCTCTTAAAGACCAAATCATGCATCGATGACTTCTTGACATTTTAAGTGCATGTTACAAGCTTCGTATCCATACATGGCCTGTCATATTTGAACCTCATTTGGTTTGTGAAAATCATGCATCAACTAGGCTAATTGCATTTGAAATTCATTGAACATGTCATTCCTAGTTCTAGCTACTTTGCAATGTTAATGACTCATATAGCTTCTTTCCATCCCGATTTAGGGTTAGATGTTTTACCCAAATTATTATCACATTCAATCTTATGTCATGTGCACGTTTCATGCTTTTCATGGATTGTTTAAGTGGTGTTATAGGTTACTAAACATGCATTATGTTCTGTTTTGTAAATGGCTGATTCGCATGCCTTCAAGAACATTGATGTCGCGACCTAATTTTTTGGGTTCACCGCCTAAAACTAGGTTAATGGACTACTAAGTTTTTAAACTTAGTTCGGGCTCTCCCAAGCCCATACCAAATCGCGACTTAAGTCTAAACTTTTTAAACATGCAAAATATTATCTAGGAGTCGCCACTAATCAGTTTACGGTAGGTCGATTAGACACCTAAGTAAAATAAAGGGAGATTTATTTTACTCCTACGAACCAGAGACTAAGGGTACGGGGACTTGGTTACACTAGAAATTTCTAAATGCCCTTTCGGTACCATTTCTTTTTAATTTTCAAAAATGTTTTGTAGGCAGCTTGATTTGATTTTAATTCATTTTCCTAACATGCGAAGCGATCATGCGAGTGCACAAACCATCAATTTAACATCCAAGAAAGTGAATAAAATAATGTAGGACTTACCTCAAAGCAACGAAAGTATTTGCGTTGTTAGATCAGAATTCATATCGATAATCCTAGATATGATTTCTAATTAATAAGCAATTACTCAATTTTTTGTTTTCACTTTATTTAATGAAAGTCGTGCAATGCATGCTACTAATTTAACATGAAATGATATGACGTGGCAATATGACCTAAACTATATAACATGAATAAGCATGCAATCCATCCTAAAGCATGAAATGAATTTATTCTAATTTTTTGTATTTTCCATGAAATTCGAAATTAAAGAAATGCAACAATTAAATATGCAATTTAATCAAATGACCTAGTTCTAATGACAAGCAATGAACTTAGCAACAATCACTAGATGACGAAAATTTCATAAACCTAATCCTACATGTCTGATTTACTAAACCTATATGCTCATGCAGAATTTTGATTTTTTTTAAATAATTAATTATTAAATAAATATTAAATCTAAACTATCAACAAAATAAAGCAAGAAAGGATTAAAATAATCGAAAAAAAAAACCTATTATCTCACAGGTCAAATTAACGGTTATTCTAACCCTAATTATCACAACAAGGAGATCAAAACAATTACAAATCTGATCCGAAGTCCTACGGACCAAATTAAATAATTATTGTGATTTAACAATTAAAATTTCACCAAAAAGCCCAAAAATTAATATAATAAAAAAATGATCCGATGTCTCTCGGATCAAATTAATAATTACATTAATTTCGGACAAAATCCCTACGGATAATGCATACAAAATGCACAAATATTAACATTGACAAACCATATTCTAACTTAAACAATAATAACAAAATTTAAAACACAATAATATAACATAAAATAAGCAAAAGAAAGAAATAAAAATAAAACTAAAGGAGGGGAATTGCAGCAGCGTTGGTGGGCATATGGCTAGTTCTTGATTTGATCATTTGCTAGTCTCCTCCGAGAACTTTTTGAGTGGACGCCCCCTTCTCTTGTCGTCTCTCTCTTGTCAATTATGGTGGAATATGGAATTGTGTGGCCTTTTGTTCGGCATTGAATTGCCTGTGACCACAACATCAGAACAAAACAAAGTAAATTAGGTGAAAATATGGGGTGAACAACTTTAATAGGGAGAGAAACAACCCGGTTTTATCACAGTGAAATCACTGGATGACAATCAGTGCTTAGGTACGTTGGCCACTTCGATGTCTCGCTGCTGGAATTATCGTTGGAGATGTAGGAGTTTAATCTAGGCAAGAAAAAATAAAATCACCTTAGTGCGAATAGCAAATTGAAATTGCACACAATCAAACTAAAAAAAAAAAAAAAAAAAAAGCTCGGCTTAGCTTTAGGCTTGTCGTCAATATCCATGAAGCATGATGAACATGGGGCATCGTCAAGAAGACTACACCATCGTCCGAGATCCCTAAGGGTGTGTTCCTCTCCCCTATCTCTCTGAGAGATTGTCTATCGAACCTCTCTACGTTTTCTCACAATTTTTTTCCCTTGTGAGCTCCGCTCTCCTCCCCCTATCATGAAAAGTGAGCCTCTCTTTTATAGTGATTCGAAACGGTCTCTTTACATGGCATTTCCCGAGTTGCCATTTCTTGTTGCATTAAATCAAGCCTGCAAATCGGAACGTGATTTTTCACTCATGTTTTGCAATCAGCTCGATTTTACTTGATTCCTTCCATTTTACAAAAATTCTTGCCCCTTATTCAATTGCTTCCGCATTTAACAAAATCCGAATACCCATCAGAATTTCAAATTTCCATGCATAATCAATCAAATCAATTGCCCCCATTTTCTTTCATTTTTTCCTTTTATTTGTTCAAAATGCAATTTTATTTTTCCAAAATTAGGTGTCAACAGCTGCCCCTCTTTGAAGGTGAGCTCGTAGAGGTTGCCGACAAAGATAAATTGAAACCTAATTTTAATTATGCACATGCACTAAATGACTTTTTGTTGGAAAATGAATTCCTTTTTTGAATGCAATATGTATGATGCATGGAAATGCTAATGCAAATGATAAATGAATTTACCTGGAATAACTTACCTTCAAGGAGGGTAGAGTAACTCAAGATAAATTGGTGTTACACGTCCAGACCCATACCATTCTACGGTCGCCCAGAATAGTAACATGACTTTGTAAAGAAAACTGCTTTCCTAGGACCCGTACCATTCTACGGTCGCCTAGTATGACATAAGCTGGTTGTGTCTAGGACCCGTACCATTCTACGGTCGCCGCCTAAACGGGGATTTACCTTCCAGGGACCCGTACCATTCTACGGTCGCCCGAATAGGAAAATAAGTTTTGTCTAGGACCCGTATCATTCTACGGTCGCCTAAACGGGGATTTACCTTTCAGGACCCGTACCATTCTACGGTCGCCCGAATAGGGAAATGAGTTTTGTCTAGGACCCGTACCATTCTACAGTCGCCTAAACGGGGATTTACCTTCCAGGACCCGTACCATTCTACGGTCGCCCGAATAGGGAAATAAGTTTTGTCTAGGACCCGTACCATTCTACGGTCGCCTAAACGGGGGTTTATCTTCCAGGACCCGTACCATTCTACGGTCGCCTGAATAGGGAAATAAGTTTTGGGGACAACTCCATCGAGTGTCAGTGTACTCAAAAGGGAAAATACATGTACAACGACAAGTATTTAAGGTGTAGATAGAGATGTACTTACCTGATGACATCTCTGCTCATTGGGGATATGTCTCCTGTAAAGATGGGCCTTGGGCTACGAAAGCATGCCTGGATAATATAAAAGGACTCTGGGCTACGAAAGCACGTCAGGTCAATTTAAAAGGACACCAGGCTACAAAAGCACGCCGGGTCAATTTTAAAGGACACCGGGCTACAAAAGCACGACGGGTCAATAAAGAGGGACTCTGGGCTACGAAAGCACGCCATGTCAATTTTAAAGGACACCGGGCTACAAAAGCACGCCGGGTCAATAAAGAGGGACTCTGGGCTACGAAAGCATGCCAAGTCAATTTAAAAGACACCGGGCTACAAAATTTAAAAGACACCGGCCAAGTCAATTTAAAAGACACCGGGCTACAAAAGCACGCCGGATCAATAAAGAGGGACTCTGGGCTACGAAAGCACGCCAGGTCAATTTTAAAGGACAGCTTGACCAAGTCAAGTGTCGTGAATGGGTAGAGATATACTTACCTGATGATATCTCTGATTCTTTGGGATATGTCTTTTGAAACTTAGATATCCTGTGGAGGCCTCTCACCTCCTGGTAGAAGTAAATTTTGGAACATCCAAGATGCACCTTGAATGTTCATGATGGTTTCTCATCTCCTCATATCATATCATGAGGTATTTTGAAAGGAACCTGAATGTTAGAAGCTCTTGGGTCTTTGAGAAAACATTATCTGTCAGACATGATTAGAGCAAAAATGCATTCACCAAAGAAATAAGCAATTAAGGCTATTCTGAATGCGAACTTCAAAATCTACCTGAAGCTTTTATCAATTCAGTCAAGGTTCATGCATAATGACTTTTGCATCATCCAAATTTCCACTAGAGAGAATTATCATTCAAGACAATTTTCACTCATGACATGGATTTCTTAAGAATACTAAATGAGAGACTTTCGGTTAGAAAGGACTTTCAACTCACTCTCATTTAGAATGGCTATTTTATGAGAATCACTCAATTTCATCATATCGACATGGGTCCGAGTATTCTCGCAAGTGGTACGATCTTACCAATCTGAGAGGTCTTTAATAGGGACCATAATGTGGGCTTGGCCAACGGCTTAACAAATGGACTCTTTGAGTCGAGGCTATTGAATGAATAGTCTTGTAATCATTTCCAGGTTTATAAGTCAAGAACCTTGCAAAAATGAGAAAGAAATAATCTTGCTCGCACTTCTTCAAGCGATGCTTATAAACATATGAACTCCTATGTTAACTCAAGTGCCCTAATCTGAAGAGACTTTGTAAGGGACGTAACGTAGGTTGGGTTCATGGGTTGAGAAATGAAAGGATCATTAGGCTCAAAATGTGTGTAAAGGGTGAGAGTTGGTGATCATCTTGGCATTGCCACCAGTTTTCTTTTTCACCATCGGGGATTGTCTTCATGAAGTGCCCCATTGATTGTAGAAACTCAGCATTTGAGTTCTTTGAGTATTGCTCCATTGGGATTCAATTCTTGCAATTGACAATCACCTTTCTTGACTTTCTTTTTTCATCTATGGGCATTGGCCCTGCTTTTACCAGGCACACTGCTTTTTATGCCCCTAGTTCTCATGCATTTTTTTACTTATTTTTTTTATGGGCATCGGCCTTGCTTTTACCAGGCACACTGCTTTTTCATGCCCCTTAGTTCTATTTTGAATTCAATTCTTGCGCATAATGCATGCGTCAAGCAATTACACTTTGAATGACACTCGAACTTTTCAAGAGTCTTCATCTGCCTTTTGCCTTGCCCCAGTGTGGGGGTTGATCATCAACTGGGTTTAAAAGAAATGAAATTGCAGGCTCAAGTGGGCTATGCAAAGGATATAAGTGTATATGATAAAGAAAGAAATGCTCCTCGTCATCCTAAGGCACTTAAATTAACACATGAATTCAATGTAATAGCATGACTTGAAGATTGATGCAAGTGAGAGCAAGAAAATTTCAATTCATTTTTCTCACCTCATGATGCCATTTGATCTCTTAGTTGCCTCGATGTGGGGTGATTCTTGACAGGGGTAATTTGAAAAGAACATCCATAAGTGTATGGGCTCAAAATGGTTAAGCAATGGATCACCTGTAGTGTTTAGGATAGAAAAATGAATTGCCTCTCATCATTTCGGTTGCCGTACCTTTTGCGAGAGAACTCTTTACCTTATGGATATGAACTTTCCTACACTCATCTCACAAGTGTATGAATATGGGACTGTGTATAGGACAAGGTTTGCCTTTCATCATCCCGACTTGTCTCATTTAATAGGCTCAATCAATTCCGCATCATTCATTAAATCAATCCATCTTGATGCTCTTTAGTGGAATTGGTGGATAAAACATGTAAGAGTCATCATGCAAAATCCCTTTTTTAAAAAAAAAAAAAAAGAATTCAACAACTTTAAGCATGTCAACTTCAAACAGTTTTCTATACTGCAAAATGGTTTTAAACATTCATTCAAGGATTTCTCTACAATGGGATTGCCTCGGCATCTTTGGATTGTCCCTATCATTCAAGACTGAAAATCCACTTTTGCCCCTGCATAAGAGAACGTGCATGAATATGATACTATGCAACATCAAAGTAAATTCAAATTGCACATCCATTTTGGCTCGGGTCGAGATTTTATCCTAGTCGAGTCACTACCAAAATCCGTCATGCCCACAATCTTGTCACATCAACTCTTTAGAAATGTGTCCTTGATAGTTGGGCCAATTGCAACCTGGTGTGCCTTTTCGATGCCTTCTCATCGACCGAAAAGTAATACTCAAACATGAAATAAATGAGTCAGAAAATTAACCGAGGCTAACCTAATGCATGCTTTTGGAAATGGCTTCAAAAATGATTTTTTTTTTTTTTTATGAGGAAGCATGAAAGAGCCCAGTCCTCAGAATTCTCCTTGGATGACATTTTCTTTTCACTGTTGGATATCGTCACCGGCCTGGTTTGGCATACCCCATTATGTCCTCAAAACAAAACTGGTAATTTTATTGATATTCATCAATCAAATTACATTTATTGGAATGAAAATGTGATATTCAAGCACTAGAAGAAATTTAAACCAATCCCTGAAAAGCAATAAGAATTCCCACGCAGTGGAAGGTGCAACTGAACATGCCCCTACTTGGGACCATGAATCATGTGTGCTTGAGCTCTTCACCCTCCTTGATCTTGTGATGCGAACCATCCAGTCGAGATTCTTCCTTCTAGATATGTCACTAGTCTCTTCATGGTGGCATCAAATTTAGTTATGTCATCACAGCCCTTTTGCTTGACGAGAAAAGCCACAGTAGCAGACAATTCATCGACTTGACTTTGGAGGTGTGCAATTCGCTTGTTCATATTGTCAATGATACGATCCAGCACCTTGTTTTGATCCGCCATTTTAGCTCTCGACCGTGTAAGGATGGGTGAGCGAGATCGCTCCATAATCACCTAAAGGAGATAAACGGGAACGTGTAAGCATGAGGTGTAAATGGAGAGTCAATCCATGACAATGATCTAATCGATTTTTTATTTTTGTTTTTTATTCATGAAAAGTCTGTGCAAGAAGGGAATTTCCTAAAAATAAATAAAAATAGAACATCCTAGCAAGAACCAAATTTCCTAAACACGAATTAGGAATGGCCAAGATTTGAACTCCCTAATGAGAACAATAAAGACATGAATTGAAAACAAATTCTCTAAAGTTTTTGTTATTTTCCAAATGATTCATTATATGGCAATTTCCTCATTTCATTTCTAACTGACAAAGGAATTAAATTCAATGATTGACCTATATTGTCATGGACTGACTTAAAAATAAATTGCATGATATAGGGATAGAAGACTTACTTCACCAATGAAAATTAATGGCAATCACATAAACATGCACATGAAATGTGAGGCTCGATTTCTACCTAGATGGCTTAACAAAATGGAGCTAAGAGGGTGATCTGACCGTTGCAGTCTCGCATTAACGTGACAGTCCCCTTAACTCCGGGCTCGGTCCGAATGGAATGTCCAATAGTCACGCAGTCTCGTGGATATGGACAAAACACATTCGACACCATGAAAACTTTCGGGAAGAGAAGGTCAACCTCTACATAGCAGTCTCGCTTTGGAGGAAGTATACTTCTCAACACCATCCTAGAAATCCTATCGCAGCCCAGGTCGGACCGCAGGTTGTGTGTGCAAATAGTGTAGTGCTAAAGCAATAAAGCATGCACAGCAGTTTAAATGCAAACAACACTTCTAATTGGAAAAATAAATCATTCATCCCTAACTCCAACCCGCAAGACAAAGGGGTTAGCAAAGACTACTCCCCTTATACCTCCCATCTACAAGAACATTTAACACCTTAAAAATGTTAGGGGCGTACCTGGGATCCTTGCTGCCAAACAAAAACATTTTTTAAAAGAAAAGAAACATTGGCCTAAGTCCACTAAGTGTTTTAACACAATATCCCCAGCGGAGTCGCCAAGCTGTCGCGACCTAATTTTTCGGGTTCACCGCCTAAAACTAGGTTAATGGACTACTAAGTTTTTAAACTTAGTTCGGGCTCTCCCAAGCCCATACCAAATCGCGACTTAAGTCTAAAATTTTAAACATGCAAAAGATTACTAACTAGGAGTCGCCACTAATCAGTTTACGGTAGGTCGATTAGACACCTAGGTAAAATAATGGAGATTTATTTTACTCCTACGAACCAAAGACTAAGGGTACGGGGACTTGGTTACACTAGAAATTTCTAAATGCCCTTTCGGTACCATTTCTTTTTAATTTTCAAAAATGTTTTGTATGCAGCTTGATTTGATTTTAATTCATTTTCCTAACATGTGAAGCGATCATGCGAGTGCACAAACCACCAATTTAACACCCGAGAAAGCGAATAAAATAATGCAGGACTTACCTCAAAGCAACGAAAGCAATGCGTTGTTAGGTCGAATTTCATATCAATAATCCTAGATATGATTTCTAATTAAGAAGCAATCACTCAATTTTTTGTTTTCACTTTATTTAATGAAAGTCGTGCAATGCATGCTACTAATTTAACATGAAATGATATGACGTGGCAATATGACCTAAACTATATAACATGAATAAGCATGCAATCCATCATAAAGCATGAAATGAATTTATTCTAATTTTTTGTATTTTCCATGAAATTCGAAATTAAAGAAATGCAACAATTAAATATGCAATTTAATCAAATGACCTAGTTCTAATGACGAGCAATGAACTTAGCAACAATCACTAGATGACGAAAATTTCATAAACCTAATCCTACATGTCTGATTTACTAAACCTATATGCTCAGGCAGAATTTTGATTTTTTTTTAAATAATTAATTATTAAATAAATATTAAATCTAAACTATCAACAAAATAAAGCAAGAAAGGATTAAAATAATCGAAAAAAAAACCTATTATCTCACGGGTCAAATTAACTGTTATTCTAACCCTAATTATCACAACAAGGAGATCAAAACAATTACAAATCGATCCGAAGTCCTACGGACCAAATTAAATAATTATTGTGATTTAACAATTAAAATTTCACCAAAAAGCCCAAAAATTAATATAATAAAAAAATGATCCGATGTCTCTCGGATCAAATTAATAATTACATTAATTTCGGACAAAATCCCTACGGATAATGAATACAAAATGCACAAATATTAACATTGACAAACCATATTCTAACTTAAACAATAATAACAAAATTTAAAACACAATAATATAACATAAAATAAGCAAAAGAAAGAAATAAAAATAAAACTAAAGGAGGGGAATTGCAGCAGCGTTGGTGGGCATATGGCTAGTTCTTGATTTGATCATTTGCTAGTCTCCTCCGAGAACTTTTTGAGTGGACGCCCCCTTCTCTTGTCGTCTCTCTTTGTCAATTATGGTGGAATATGGAATTGTGTGGCCTTTTGTTCGGCATTGAATTGCCTGTGACCACAACATCGAACAAAACAAAGTAAATTAGGTGAAAATATGGGGTGAACAACTTTAATAGGGAGAGAAACAACCCGGTTTTATCACAAAAATCACCTGGATGACAATCGTGCTTAGGTACGTTGGCCACTTTGATGTCTCGCTGCTGGAATTATCGTCGGAGATGTAGGAGTTTAATCTAGGCAAGAAAAAATAAAATCACCTTAGTGCGAATAGCAAATTGAAATTGCACACAATCAAACTAAAAAAAAAAGAAGCTCGGCTTAGCTTTAGGCTTGTCGTCAATATCCATGAAGCATGATGAACATGGGGCATCGTCAAGAAGACTACACCATCGTCCGAGATCCCTAAGGGTGTGTGCCTCTCCCCTATATCTCTGTGAGAGATTGTCTATCGAACCTCTCTACGTTTTCTCACCATTTTTTTCCCTTGTGAGCTCCGCTCTCCTCCCCCTGTCATGAAAAGTGAGCCTCTCTTTTATAGTGATTCGAAACGGTCTCTTTACATGGCATTTCCCGAGTTGCCATTTCTTGTTGCATTAAATCAAGCCTGCAAATCGGAACGTGATTTCGCAATCAACTCGATTTTACTTGATTCCTTCCATTTTACAAAAATTCTTGCCCCTTATTCAATTGCTTCCGCATTTAACAAAATCCGAATACCCATCAGAATTTCAAATTTCCATGCATAATCAATCAAATCAATTGCCCCCATTTTCTTTCATTTTTTCCTTTTATTTGTTCAAAATGCAATTTTATTTTTCCAAAATTAGGTGTCAACAATTGATTTTCAAACATCAATTTGACCTTTATTGGATTTAAACCCTCTTAGGAAGTTGTAAGACTCGTTTAGACCTTTCCAATGCCGCTTTTCCATTTTCAGCAAATTAGATTAGAAATATGACTTAGGTAAAATTCGGAACCCTTGTTTTACCCTTGTTTAGTCAGATTTTTGTTATTGTCGTGTGATTTTTCATTAAAGATTCTTAGGTCAGACCCTTAACAAACTTTGATTGTCACTATTTTATCTGCATTGTGGTGAAATTTCACATTTTTTATACTTTGTTTACTACATCAAATCTCTGTTGTTATGTCTTGATATCCTGCTGTTTTGCTGCTTTCCTGATACAATGTTGAATTTCATTGAATTTTTATAAATACCTACATAGCTCATTTGAGGAAAATTTCTTCATGAAATTTGTTCCTCGTGATTTCATGCACATTGTGTAATTTTCTTAAGACAAAATATCAATGGGTCCATTGTCAATTTTGTTGAATCCGTTTGCCTTGTCTTGTGATGTGGTGTTACAATTTTCTGTTGTGTTGTTCTTTCAGAATTTTTTGGATCAATTTGCATGCTGATCTTCATGAAATATATTTGAAATTCTTTAATCTTCTTTTTTGAAAATTTTTGGAAAAAAAAAAAAAGGTCTTTTAGTGACATTTTCTTCGAAGTTGAGTTCTTTTTGTTTTGGTCAAAAACAGCAGTATTATATATTAACGCACGAAGGAACAACCATTGTACAAAGCTTCAGAGTAAAGGAGATCCAAAAGGTGATGGGGAGGGGATACAGCCCAATTCGAAGGAAGTGAAGAATGCCCATGGGCTTTGGCAGCCCAATTGGCAATGAAATTTGCTTCTCTTCAGCAGTGTTAGATCTGGAGATTAGGGAAACAAGGCAAAAACGCCATACTTTCAGCAAACAGAGCTTTGTGCTCCCAAGGTGTCGAGCTAGGGTTTCGTACGGTGTCCACAAGCACCAAGCAATCCGATTCCAGCAAGATGTGATCCTGAGCTTTCCCTTTCTGCAGCAGAAACTTAAGAGTAAGATTGAGAGCCTGCTTCTCTATTTGTAGTGCCGAGAAGGCGGTGATGTTGCTGGTAAAACCGTCGAGCAGTTGGCCAGAAGAGTCGCGGCACACACAAGCCACTGCACCCTCGTTGTGGGATGTTGGGTAAGCACCATCGATATTGATTTTGATAACTCCCGACTCTAATGGGCACCATATTTGATCTAGATTTGGCAGCTGCAACCCCTTTTTTAATGACACACTGTTACAGTACCGGGTGGATCTGGCATTGGCGAGAGCCATTTGTACAACCTGTTCAGGATCTGGTCTCTGCTGGCAGAAGACAAAGTTGTTGCGGGCCTTCCAGATCTGCCACAAAATAGAAGCCACAGTCTCCAGATCAGGTATGGCATTGCTGTTCTCGAGTAAATCTGCTAGCCAAGTGTCGATTCTTTGAACACCATGAAATTGGGTCATAAGTTGGACTTGTGAATGAGACCAAATGGCTTGCGTCCAAGTACATGAGAGGAATATATGTTCTGTAGATTCCGGCACCTTATCTCTACATATTCTGTAAACCGGGTCTAGAATGATATGCTTGTGGTATAGATTCTCCTTTGTAGACAGTGCATTGTAGCATGAGACCACATGAAAATGCGAAGTTTGGGGGTTCTCTGCATGGTCCAAATTTTATTCCACAACTTCCGAGGGGTTTGGTAGGATGAAGAAGCAGTGCTATGTATGTCTCTGTTGCTTTGTGATTTGATAGAGTTATAACCGCTCTTTACTATATACATACCATTGAATTTCCCCTTCCAAATGATTTGGTCAGCAGTGTAGTGAGGTCGAATCTATGTTGAGAGAATTTCGTCGATGGTCTGATCATCGAAACTGTGTCGCAGTAGAGATTCATTCCATGCATTTTGGTCTGGGATAATAAAATCAGCCACTTTCTCCAGTTCGCCTCTACGTGCAGGCCTGCTGATGATTCCGCTAGAAAGCCATTTATCCTCTCTGATTTTGATTCGTCGTTCGTCACTGACTGATCACTGGAGATTGTGTAATATGGAGTCCCGGCCTAGCAGTAAACTCTGCCATCCCCAAAAGGGTCTAGTCCCTTTTTCGGCATGCCAGAATTCTGTAGAATGGAAGTACAAGCCTTTGAAAAGTCTGCTCCATAGGGAGGATGGTTGTTGTATTAGACGCCAAGCCTGTTTACCCAGTAAAGCCTTGTTGAACGCGATGAGATCTTGAAAACCCAATCCCCCATTGGCCTTTCAATTCTTGAGGGTGTCTCATTTCTTCCAGTGTATGCCAGATTTGCTGCAATGAGGTTGCCACCAGAATCTAGCAATTTTCTGTTCTATAGACTTGCATAGAGACACAGGGATTTTAAATATAGACATAGCATATTGTGGGAGTGCTTGTACTACTGTTTTAATCAGAATTTCCTTACCGCCTTTAGAAATTAGTTGTTCTTTCCACCCTTCCAACTTGGAGTTTACTCGACCCAGAATCCAGGCAAACATCTCTCTTTTTGATTTCCCCCAATCTGACAGTATGCCAAGGTATTTGCCAGTCTTTGCTAACACAGGGACTCGAAATTCTCTTGCCAAATTCACCTGAAGACTATTAGGACAAACTTTACTAAAGAAAATTCCAAATTTGTTTCGGTTCACCTCTTGTCCTGTAGCTAGGCAATATTGATGTAGTAGATTGGCTAAGTTCTGGCATTCCAGGAGTTTTCCATCTAAGACAAAGATAGCGTCGTCTGCGAAAAAAAGATGAGATAGGGTAGGACACCACCTGTTTGATTGAATGCCTCTAATGTTGCCCATGTCCACAGCTTGGCTAATAAGTATAGATAGGACGTTCGCCACCAGAATGAACAAGTACGGAGAAAGAGGATCTCCCTGTCATAGCCCCCTAGTCGAATAGAAGTAGGGTAGGGGTTCTCCATTAAATTTTACACTAAGGGAGACCGTTGTTATGCATTGCACCACCCACTAAACCCATTGTGCGTGAAAGCCGAGCTGAAGGAGGTAGTCTTTTAGGAAATCCCATTTCACCCGATCATAGGCCTTTTGCATGTCTAGCTTTAGAACAGCTTGAAAAGTCTTTTTCCTTTTCCTTATCCTGAGTTGATGGAGAACCTCTTGGACCACTAGAACATTATCTTGAATTTGACGTCCACTAACAAAAGCACATTGCTCCGTAGCTATCATCTCGGGTAACCATGGCTTCAGTCGATTTGCAAGAACCTTTGATATGATTTTGTAGATAAAGTTGCAAAGACTGATTGGTCGGTATTGATCAAGCCGTTTTGGGTGAGGTAGTTTCGGTAGCAGGGATATGATTGTCCTATTGAATTCGGGTCGCGTCACTCTTGAGTGGAAGAAATCTTTCACAAAAAGGAATATGTCTTCCTGTAAAATTTCCCAATGAGATTGGTAAAATTGTCCGTTCAAGCCATCAGGTCCCGAAGCTTTTGTTGCCCCCAGTTGAAATGTAGCTTTTTGGACTTCCTCTAGAGTGACTGCTTCTACTAGGGTAGCATTCATTTCCTCTGTCACCATGGGTGGGCATTGCACTAGAACAAGCCTATAGTCTCGATATCTCACTAAACTATACAAATTTTTAAAAAATCCCATTGTCATTTCCTTCAAACGGTTTGGTTGGCGTACCCATTGTTGATGCTCATCCTGTAAGATGCTTATTCGATTGCGCTGTCTCCTTTGGATAGTGGTGGCATGGAAAAACTTGGTATTCTTGTCCCCCCATCTAAGCTAGTTGAGCCTTGATCGCATCGCCCAGTATTGTTCCTCATGTTGCCATAAATGCTATATATTTTCTTTTAGACTAGTAACCATCGCTTGGTCATACTGACCATTGGGTTGATTTATCAGATTTTGGAGCTGCTGCTTGAGGATGTTGATTTGATGACAGCCATTGGAAAACTTTGATCGACTCCAGCTAGCAAGGGCCTCAGAAACAGCCTTTAACTTCTGAGGTAGAGTCATACCCCTAACTTGGAAAGATCCCCATGAATCTACAATGATTGTGCGGCACTCTTGGTGGCTTCAAAAGTAAAAAGCCTTCCTTCTTTTGATAGGGATTGTTTCAGTTGTTAAAAGGATCGGGCTATGATCAGAACCAAGTGCAGTTAAGGCAAAAACTTCAGCGTCAGGAAAAGTTAGTCACCAATCCATAGTACAAAGCACCCGATCCAATCTTTCTTTCACAAAATCTTTGCCGTCTCTGTTATTGACCCACGTAAATGCACAACCTTTGCTTGCCACATCCATCAAAGAGCAGTCATTTAACAGTTCACGAAAGGAGTGCATGCGATGTTGTTCTGCAGGTCGTTTGCCAACTTTCTCCCAATGATAAATTATTTCGTTGAAATCTCTAGCACACACCCATGGTAATATGTTATAGCGACTGATTTATCTCAAGTCGTCCCATAAGCGTTGTCTAAGTCGATACATAGTCGGCGCATGTAAACTAGTAAGGCGCATTGTTGTTCCATACTCACCATATGTACATACCATATCAATAAAAGCCGAAGTTTGCTAGTCCACTGTCAAAGAAATCCTCTCATTCCAAAACACCGCTAACCCACCAGCCAAGCCAATAGGGTCTTCAATAACACTGCTAGGGAATCTCAACCTCATTTGAAGTCCATGAAGCATCACTTCCTGATTCTTAGTCTCTATCAAAAAGAGAACGTCGGGCTTTTCTTGGGCCACTATGGCCCTTAGTGCTTGAATTGTCAGGGGATTGCCTAGACCCTAATGGTTCCAACTGACTAGCTTCATTTGTTACTTGGTGGTTGTTTAGGGCCAACCACCATAGCCCAACTGTCGGGTCCTGCTGCTGCAAAAATTGGAGTATCCTGGAGTTGAGTTTCATCTAGCCCCTCTTGCATCTGGATACGCAAATCATATGGGTTGTATCATTTTGCTTTCTTGATGGGTCCCGCTTTTGTGGTTAAACGTGTGTTTTTCAGTTTCTTTGAATTGGATGAACCTTCTGCTACTTCGTTTGTTATAGCGATTGGTTAGGATGCAGGGGATTTTGCTGATGCAGCATCAGTTCCTACAGGTCGCCTTACCGGTGGTTGCCATTTGAGCGGTGCTGCCACAGTAATAATTTGTCCCCCAACTAGTAGCTCCATAACTTCCTTATGTTTATTGTTTCATGATTGATCCACAGGTATAAATTGGTAGGCGATTGAGGAGTCTCTGAGACAATCTCTTCTACCTCCTCCCGGGAAGGTTGTGGCTCATAAAAGGTACGCCAAAATGGGCTGTGTTCCCGACCCTCAGTGTGTAGCCATTGAACATAATACAATTTATCCTTTCCTTCCATTTTTTCTACATCAAATGGGAAGTTTTACAGTACATTGCATAATGTCCTAGAATACCACAAGAGTAGCAATAGTGGGATAATCGTTCATAGCGAAAATCCAACCATATATTCCTCCCGTCCAGTCTAAGAAGCTGCCCTATTTTGAGCGGCTTTTGTAATGAGATTTCGACTCGAGCTCTCCCTGCTCTAAGAGTTGTGCCTTCTCTCTACTCTACCTTAACTTCCAGCACCCTCCCTACATGTCACGCAGCTTTGCTAATCATATTTTCAGTACACCATTCCAATGGAAGCCCAAATACTTGGACCCAAAAAGCACAGGTTGTGAAGTCATAGTAGTGTAGGGGAGTGTTCGATGTCCAGGGCTTTAAAATGACCAAATGATTCAAGAAGAGCCAAGGTCCTTTATCCAAAATTCTTTGTTTTTCTCCTTCCGATTTGAATTTAACGACATACAATCCCGCTTCACTTTGGGATATATCGACTTGGTTAGTGCACCATGCTCGTTTCATAGTATTCTGAAACGCTTGGAAAGTAATGGATGGGTTAGAGAGAATCTTACCCACCAAAATCAATTTGCATTCCTCTAATTTTTCCATTGGGGCCGCATCATCCCAGACTTCAATTTTCTGTTTTGACCATAGACGTCCCATTCGATTACACAGGGCTGCGAGGTGAGCATCTTCTCCGTTGTCGTTGTGGTCCATCCCTGAGTGGGCAGCAGCAGAATTGGAAGTATTCTCTTCTTGGTCGAAATGGTCCATCCACAAGCGGGCACCAGAGGAATCTTCAAAGGGGGAGAGCTAGGCGAGCTTGTCCACATGTATTGCGGCCAAAGCAAACAGGGAATTGAACAGCGGGAAGTGAGGACAACTTCGAAACAGGGCAAAATGGAACATGCATTGAGAGGATGGGTGATGGGTATAGATGGGTCTGCGGACGAGTCGGTAACTGCATAGGAAAAACTGAGATGAAAAGGCAGGAGGGGAAATCCAAGATTCGACATCTGAAGAGAAGATTGATGGTGGGCAGAAATGGAATTAGGGTTCGGACAAGAAAACGGCTACCATTGAGGTAGAGAGAGCTCTAAATTTCGATAGAGAAAACTGGGTTGCTGAGTCAAAGCCTTCTTCCCACCTTCGCCTCATGTTACAATGTGTTTGGATGGAGAGAAGTAGCAAATACACTTTCTCCGAAGTTGAGTTCAAAAAGTTGATTTTTGCACGTCAAAGTGGCTTTGGTACAATGTAATGTTTCTAGCATTAATTGTTTAGCATCTTTTAAACTTTTGATTTGACATTGAACTTGTCTAGATTTGGATTGTATTTAAAATGCCTGCGACATCTGTTAGTAATGCATGATATACGCCTCGAATTAGCTTTGACAATTAAATGCATTCCATAGCCAAGATACACCTATGTCAAAATATTTCATTTCCTTCTCGATGCTTTGAACACATTTCAACTTTTTGAGGCATCACATGAACCATACATGAATAACATCATTGTGTTTGGCCCCTGTCGATTGAATAAGTGATCCATTGTTGGCTCACTAAAATTGCTTGATTATTTAAGAAATAAGGCTCGAGGGCCTACCTGCATATTTATTTCTTGCAATGCATGTAGATTTTAGATGTATGCCTAGGTTTGATGCATGATTCCGTGGATAGACCTTGGGATTCACTTAGAACATGTCTTAGGAACTTTTAGCACTAGTGGCATGCGAGAACACAAAGGGTAACTAATGGCTATAAGTCATGAAAATAAATTGGGATAGGCATCTAGAGGGACTGGCACATGAATTGCAAAGGTTGACCCGAGGCCCAACTTGGCTAATTTTGAATCTTGTTTCAATCGATTGATTCTTTTTGTTTGTTTCATGGTTGCGTTTGTTTTTGTATGAATGGTTGTTTCTTTCCTTTTGTATGTACCTAGTCTTAGTTTTAGATTAGGATTAGATTCAACCCCTAGAGATGGAGGCCCATCAAGATATGAAGACGATGGAAGGTCGATATCCTATCCAACCATATGTTGTACCATTCATCCCCAATATATGTTTCGGGTTTTCTTGTATACATAAACACCCGACGAGTTGCAGGTTCTTTTTTTATTTTTTTCATTTTTGTTTCTTATGTCGTTTAGGGTTGCATGTTAGATTTATTACTCTCCTTAAACTACCCACTTGATTATTTACTTCCTATCTTTAAATTTCAATTGCATGTTTTCTTTTCCTTTTCTTAGAAATACAGTTGCATGAAATCAACCATCCATGTGTGATCACTTAGTTAGTATAATCGACTCGAAAAAGTAGAAAGAAATGCATGGACACCTTAGGAAACACGACAAAACGTTAAGTACCGAAATGGCGCTAATAAAAATATTAGTGTAACTCAAGTCTCCGAACCTAGAATCTCTAGTTGCGTAAAAATCGAGGGATTACTCTTGACCCTCGATTAAGTTTTCTAGCCGGACCTAAAAACAAAGCTAATTGCAACTCTCGTCCTTATTAGGTTGTTCTAAACAACTAGATAATATAATAAACCCATTACGAGGGGTGTAGGTCTCAATGAGGCTCACCATGGTTTAGCATACCCACTATGGAAAGTTTCTAGTGGATGAAATGATGCCATATATGGGGAGCAAGTACTATTGGGAGGGCTACCATGGTAAAGATACCCCGAAATTCAATATCCACACCCGACCTCATCCTTCAAGGTGTGTCGCCCATGTGGGTATGGATCATGATACCTTCCGTTGTCATGTGAGGTACAAGCTTGGGAGAGTTTGCAACCATGTATGAGGGAACTCACAAGAGTTCGTCCCAAGAAGGTGAGGTGATGACGTCTTTTGAAACACAAATCGTAAAGTAACTCTTATGATCAAGTACTTCTAAACCTGACATTTCCCACCTTCATTGAGATTGCAAAGGGTTGGGTTGCGACATCGATTGATTGCGAGCTTGTCTTGCAATATAGGTCGTATCCATCCATCCCTCCTTCAACCCTCGAAACTTGATTGCAAAGTTGGAGACTGTACGTTGTAATTCGTGGTCTAAGGGGAGATGACGTTCCCACCGATTCCCTTCAATTGATTTTCCAATTGCAACAAATTTTCTACCTTCTTTTTGGTAATTGATTCTTGTGAGAAAAGAAGCTAGAAACTTTTCCGATTGCGTGATTCTTGGTTTGGACCAGTTAAGTCCCTTCCACTTTGGTGGATGTTTGGAACTAGATTGTGCTTGCCATTTGGTTGAGAAGTTGTTGATTTTGGCTAATAAGTGTGCCTTTCAACAAGTTAGCGGAGGATTTTAAAGAGAAGCTCATGATCAATGTCTCTAGAGCCGGCTCAAATTTCCAGATAAAAATAGCATGATTTCCATAATTTTCGTATGACGCTCATTTGATTGCTATTACTTTTTTATTCACTCACTTAGGTGCCACAAATTTAAAAAACTGATCACTTAAGTGCTCACAGGGATTTGCCTTGCCACAAAATCCAACGTGGACACCATTCATCTTATGTGGCATCGTTAACGCCGACATGGATAATTTTTAATTTTAATTTTTGTTTTTTATTTTGTTTTCCTGTTTTTCTTTGCTCTTTTTTTTTTTTTTTTTTTTTAATGTCGGTGACCCGGCCTCATCCAAACTGGGTGAGGGTTGCCTCACACATAGCCAGCAAAACTACCAAGGCCCTGGGCAAGGACATCATGGTCTTGTTAGCCACGAACAATGACGTGAAGGCCCTCGCTAGATCTAGGCTAAGTACTTTGCGACCCCACCAACCATGGGCGAGGCCTTCACACCTGCTGGCAAGAGCCTTCCTAGTCGACAAGGGTCGTTGGTACAAAGAAAAAAAAAACAAATGAAAGGAAAAGAAAATTCAAAAATAAATAATTTTAAATTTAAAAAGTCCATTCAAAATGGAAAATTAAGTAAAAAATGTACATAGGATAATTTGTCGGAAATGACACTCAAATGATTGATTTTACTCCAATATGATATTTAAGTAAGCAAAAAAAAAAACAAAAAAAAACAAAAAAAAACAAAAAAAAGAAGAAGAAGAAGAAGAAGAAGTCATAGCCCTCGAGTGAGGGTTATATGAAAGTTTTGGCACTCCTAGTCATAGCCCTCGAGTGAGGGTTATATGAAAGTTTTGGCACTCCTTCTGTTTTTATTTTGTCAAATATCAAATCAAATATGCATAGCAAAAGCCATAGCTCAAGGAAGAAGACGAAGTAGATGAAGATTTTGACTTCGAATTCAAATTCGCTTGCCTCGACTTGGGTGGTATGCCTGTCTAGGCCGACAACGTCTTGATAATGGTCAGATTCGCCCGATTTTTCCTCTCTTCAACCGCAACCTCGTCTTCATCGACTATGAGTTCAACCCTTTGCTACCGCTGTCGATTCTCCGACCACCCATGAAGCAGTTTGCAGAAGCAAGCATTGGTAGCCGACGCAACAAACCACGAGGGACGTATTGTCGACTAGACGCTCCAGATCGTGGAGAGGAGGTCAGCCTCGCCAGGGAGCTGCCGCAAGAGCAACTCAACTAGCCCTTGGTTTAGACAGTCCGGATCCGTTTTTCTTTTTCTTTTTAAATTCTTAAGTTTTTTTTTTTTTTTTTTTTGATGTGGCATTTCGGCACCACATTGACCCTAAGTGTCTTAAGAAAGTAATAAAGAAAAAAATCAAGTCATCACTTTTCAATAGTCAAATTAGATAGAATTAATTGAATGACTTGATTATACCAATTTGATAAGGACTCGATTGCATCTTTCAAAAAATTTAAGAATCAATTATACTTTTGCAATAAGTTTTATGATTTGTGATGCGTCTATTCTTATAATCACGTGAGTAACTCATATTGAAATGGACCTACTGAAAATCAAGTTACAAAATAGGTTTTCGATGGCTTTAAGCAACACAAGAACGAATCTCTAAAATTCTATATTCAAGCTTCTCTCACCCCCATCTTATTTATCCATTGTTGATGCCTAGATTATTCAACACACGTGAATGGAATCGTTTGCAAAACATTTGCTTAGTTTCGTTGTCAATGAAGATAAGAATAATGTGGAAAAAGAGAATTGTGTAATTTTTATATATTGAAATATTTATTTTATGGAGAGTACATGAGCTTATTTAGTAGACTTTGTTAGAGGACTTTCTAAAATTAACATATCAATTACGCATATGCACAATCAAAGAGAGAAATGGAGAATCTTCTAGATATATGCAACATTATGAGGGACATGAGAAATCAAGGAATATAATAATGTCTCTAGCATTCTCCCTCAAACTCAAGGTGAATTAGTAGAAGTCAACTTGATTTTGGATAGAAAGATTTGAAAAATGCCTGGGTGGATCGCCAAAAGCAGTTCAGTGTGCTGCAGAGAAAACTGGCCGATACTGACGTGTCTACTTACTTGACTATTGTGTGTTGTTGTGGTTACTATGCAGGTTACACCGCAAAAGGCTATCGTGGTTGTTTGCAAATTACACGACAACTATACATGCTGACGTGGCTATTGGATGAAACGGGCATGTTGAGGATCGATGCTGAAAGAGTGATGCTATTAGTTATTGATGGTTTTAATTAATATGATGCGCTTAAGTTGGCCCGTCCGCCCACGATGGGCCTAAAAGCCTGGCCCACAAGTTTAGGGCCCATAGATGGATGGATACGTTGGAGAGTTGTAACTTTTGGGGGAACGTCTTTTACGCGAACGGACACATCCTTTGGAGAGGACGTATTTAAGGAAATAAAGAGAGGGAGGAACGCACCTTTTGACATAACGTATGTTCCCCTCTCTCTCTCCTTCCAAAAGAAGAACAGTGAGACACTCTCTTCCCTTCAAGGCGAATTGACATCATCGGATCGAAAGGGATCAGTTTTTCTTCCTCAAATCAGCGTTGGTGTTTAGTCTGTGGATACAAGGTACGCTCGAACTCGTGGTGTGCCTTTGATCGGTGATACATGTGATTTTTCCGGGCTCGTCTTCCGCATTAGTTTTAGGGATTCGATTTAGTGTCGAATCTAGATTTAGGGTATAAGCAATACCCAACAGTTATTAACGAAGAAAATGAAATGAAATGAACTAAGAGGTGTGTCCAGGTGCGCATGCAAGTGCGCACCGAGTGTGGTGTGTGCGTAGTGCACCTTAGGCTTGTCTAATTCTAACAACAAGGTGAGAATTATGATGAAAGAAATAAATATATAATATTATGAACATTTCAAAATAAAGAGTGTAAGTTCTCTATCTATAGGGCGAGAACACTATTAAACTAAAATACAATTAATTTAAATCACAATTAACTTAATCCTTACTAGTAATCCCAATGTAAACTAACAAATGAATTCAAAACCTCTTGGCATAAGTACCGGCTGACATGAATTGATGCCAGGGTCCGACCATCGACTGTGAGGAAGCGCGGAAACGATGGCTTTATGTAATGTCCAACACGGAAGAGGATTCCCTCAGCTGTACATGCGGCTCCCGGTGAGGTATGACATCGATGGCTAGCTAACTTTTTTTTTTTACAAGAAAAGTTATTATGCGTAAACGTTGAATTGAGTAATTTGACCCTAATGAATCTAACCCACTAAACTAAATTTCTCTATTTGAGCATAATGTTTGCATGCTAATTAAAAGAAAAGCCCATGTCACTTTAATGAAGAGGCCCAAAATGAAAGATCCATCAACCATTTTAGATCTAAAATAGAGTACGTAAAATTGATAAATAAATAAATAGAAAAAGGAAACAGGCACATAATTTTGTTAATTTTTGAATCGATAGCTCCGAATATGTTATCGAGTTTAAATAATTTATTTTGAGTCTCTCGTAGATGTGCCAGTAATTTTAGATTAAAATATTTTTTTTATAATATTTATAGCCATTTCCATAATAAAAATCACGTGCTTAAGAAGAAATTAAGATTTGGGGGAAAAAAAGAACACCGACAAAAAGGATTTGGGGGCAATTAAGACAGATTGCAAATGGTCGAGGGTGTGCACCGCCACCGTTCAGACTTTGCAATCTCTCTCTTCTCCAATCTAATTTTTTTTTAATTGACTTTTTTAGTTTTTCTGTTTTCTTTGTTTTGGACAAAAATGTATTGTCAAATTCTTATTTGAAACAAAGTCTAATTTATATATTTTTTGAGAAAATGATCTCGATGCAAACTTTTACTTGGAATTATTCCAAATAGAAAGTGCCAAGAAAATAAGCATTGAAGAGTAAATTGATGCATAAACAAACATCAGGAGGAAAAATTTAATCCTTCATTAAAAAAATTTATTCACCAAAGCCATATTTGGTTGAAAGAAATAGGACAGATGTTGAACCGCAATTCCGACTCCGTTGCTTTATCAAAATCAAACACGCTTTATATTACTATTTCTACACTATTTATCATGAAAATCAAATGCAAGTTAAACCATTAATTCTATTTTATCGATTGTCACATTGCATCCTTTCCCCGTTCTGTTCTCACCTCATTCTGTTCATTTCTACCCCATTTCATCAGTGAATTCTTACGAAGAATGTGCCACTTAGAACAATGAATTTCACATGATTTTCATTATAAACAGTCCTAGATTTGTGATTTTCAGACAAGTCTTTGCAAGTTTAATTTGTACAATCAAGTCCGTCATCTTGCATAACTTTTCCAATCAAATCCCTCAAACGCCAGATCTGTGAATTGGAGCTAACTTGTTCGTCGCACCCAAAAAGAGCCCACGGTGGGCCAATGTTAATAACTCAATTTGTACCATTCGTTTTGAGAAACCTCATTTCTCAAGGTCAGGTTGTAGTCTTCATCTTCCAGATTTTCATTCTTATGTGTTAGCTGATATTCCATGATCAGAAAGTGTTTTTCAATGTGAGCATCTTATCGGCTCTAATGGACATGCAACTCCAATTATTTGAATTTGGAGCTGGAGAGACTGTTAGCTATATGTCCTAAAGCAACCATGTAATAGTTATATGTTAGGGATTATTTAATGACAAATAAGTTTTCATTCATCGTCATATTTATTTATGAATGAGTCCATAAAATTAGCTACAATCGAACCTATTCTTAAGGTGTTAAAAATATGTGTGACAAGTTTACAGTTATGCTGAATCTTTAAACAGTTCTCGGTCGATAGATCATTGAGAGGATATTGATGATCCTATTGAGATAGTGTGTTCTCAAGTTTTTTCACCATTCAATATTGGAAACTTGAGGGGATGATGAGTCACAAGTCATTGGGTATTATGATATCCGAACTAAAACATAGGTGCTTGTCTGGGACAAGTTCACTGAACGTGACATGCATAGAACGATTGGCAACATGGAAACTTTTAGCGGGGTCAATGTTTGATTGTTCATGCTTTGGTCAGGTGTAAGATCCTTACACCTGAGGCACAATACTGACTTGTATGTTACATGGCCATGGTTCACAAGTACGCATATTGATGCTTATCGAACCGTCTCTATACTTGATGGTCATACTTTGTTCACATACTGTTAAAATATGTCTCGAGTTTGAGTCAATGTGAAATTTCGAATATTCTGAATTGGATATGTTGCAGATGTTTGAAATTGAGTAAAGAAGATCCGAAGATCAACTTCCCAAATTTTGAATTTGCGTTGGAGAATTTGGCCTCTGAAATAGGAAAGTTCAACTTTGACTTGGACTTAGATTTTGTTTAAAATATACGGAGATATGTTTTGGATAAAATTGTTTTAGATAGGAAACAGAATCCTATGAGAAGTTGGCAAAAGAATAAAGGTCTCACTTATATATATAGACTTGTGGCCGTGGGTGGTAGAGGTGGATCACAAATTGTCTTGAAGTGCCGCGTGAGTGCTTGGTGTTTCGCTGTTGCTTATGAAGAAGTGTTCTTGAAGTGCCATCTAGTAGTCGAGTGCTTGGGAGGGATTTTCTTTGTCGTTCTTGTTCGTGAATTACATCCAAGAAAGATTAATGTTTGTAGCCAATTAAATCTTGTGGTAAGATTTGCGTGTAATTCCTTCGCGAGATTGAGAGATTATTTCTTGAGAAATTTCAAGGCTAAACACTACGTGCGTTGTTGGGTGTAATTAGGGCTTGGGAAACACCGAGAGAGTGTTTGAGTGACTTGAGTGTGTAATCTCCTTGTATTACTTAATATATAGTGAAATTCACTACTGCTCTCCTTGTGGACGTAAGTCTTTACAACTAAACCACGTAAATCTAGTGTCCGATTTATTTTCTTTTTCTGTCTATATTATTGTTCGATCACTCACCTTTTCGAAACAAGTGGTATCAGAGCCAAGCTTGGCTAAGTTGAAGCGAATCAATGGCGACAGAAGAAGTAAAAGTGAGAATCGACAGATTTGATGGGAAGGATTCTAGTTTCTGGAAGATGCAGTTTGAAGATTATCTTTACCAGATGAAACTACACTTGCCCTTATCTAGGGAGAAACTAGAGACGATGAAGCAAGCTGATTGGGATTTGCTAGATAGACGAGCTATGAGTGTTATTCGGCTGACGTTGGCTCGTAACATCGCGTTTAACATCTTGAAGGAGAAGATCACTGCTGATTTGATGCAAGCCCTGTCGAATATGTACGAGAAGCCATCTGTGATCAACAAGGTCTATTTGATGCGACGTCTGTTTAATTTGAAGATGAACGAAGATGCGTCAGTTGCAGATCATATCAATGAATTCAATGTGATTGTTAGTCAATTGAGTTCAATTGAGATTGATTTTGAAGATGAGGTACGTGCTTTGATTCTGTTATCCTCATTGCCTGATAGTTGGAATACTACTATTACTGCTGTTAGTAATTCCTCTGGGTCAACAAGTTTGACGTTTGATGGGATTCGAGATTTGATTTTGAGCGAGGATATTTGTAGAAGAGAATCTGGCGAACCTGTATTTGCTGCTTTAATAGGTGAAAATAGAGGAAGATCTAGAACACGTGTGGGTAACAGTAGTACTAATATGAATAGGCATAATCAGTCTAGGACTAGTGATGTTGTCTGTTGGAGCTGTGGCAAGAGGGGGCATCTTAGAAGGAATTGCCTTAAGCTGAAAAATGAAAAGGGTAAGGGAATTATAGTTGATTATGCAAATAATGTTGCAGCTGTAGCAAATAATACTGATTATGTCTTGTCTGTCACTGATTATTCATCATTTGATGGATGGATTCTGGATTCTGGTTGTTCTTTTCATGCTATAGCAAATAGAAACTGGTTTATCACTTATCAGTGCACGGGTAATGGTAAAGTTCAGTTAGGGAACAATGCTGAGTGCAATGTTGTGGATGTTGGTGATGTTAAAATCAGAATGCATGATGGCATTGTGAGGACATTGACTGGAGTAAGACACGTTCCAGAATTGAAAAAGAACTTAATTTCCTTGGGTGCCCTAGATTCAGCTAGGTGCAGGTATTCTTCAGAAGGTGGAGTTCTAAAGGTTGTTCGAGGTGCCCTGGTGATAATGAAAGGAATCAAGCATGGAGGCCTGTATAAACTTCAAGGTGAGACAGTGACAAATTTCGTTGCGGAGATGTCGGATGCATCTATTCGAGAGTCTTTTGATTGCTCGAGGAAGACCTAGGTGTTTGTGCCAATGCACAAGTTTGATGCTAGTGTTAGGATCACGTGGTTGAGAGCTTTGATCGAGATGGAGACTGGTAAGTCGATCAAGCATGTGCAGACTAACAATAGCATGGAGTTCTGCTCGGAGCTGGCAAATAAATTCTGTATGAAAGATGGCATAGTGAAACACCGCACTAGTGCCAGTAAATCACAACAATTTGCAAAATTGATGAGCAGAACATTACTAGAGATGGCCCGAAAAATTATCTCTAATGCTCGTATTGCTAGGAGAATCCTAGCTGATGTGCTTAGTACGATAAGCTGCCTGGTGAATAGATCCTCATCAACTGCTATTGAATGGCGGACTACTGAAGAAGTGTGGTCAGGTAACGTTGCTGGTTATTCTATTATTAGAATGTTTGGTTGCCCATGTTATTTTCAAGTGAGTGATGGTAAGCTCGATTGGAGGGCAAGGTGCATATTCCATGGCTATGCACAAGGTGAGCGGGGCGATTGATTGTGGTACCCAAATATAAATTCACATGTTAACAGCAGAGAAGTTACGTTTGACGAGTCTAGAGTACTTCTGGCTAAGAGTGATTATAGCAATGTTCAAACGGATCTGAATGGTGTTCAGCTTGAGGTGGAGTTGCGACCAGAAACTCCTGAGGTAGCGAGTACGAGTACTAGCAAAGTAATCGACACGGATGGTGCTTGTAGCGAGGTGGAGCCTATAGAGCCAATGATTGCTGTAACTGCTGAAATTAACAAGGTACGTATTCGATCTCCTAACAGATATGGATGCAACAATGGTTTTGCTTTATCTGCGGTTAAGGAGGTTGTGTCGGAAAATCCTTGCGGAGCAGTTAAAGGTGCATGTGGAGTTGGTATTCTGATGAGGTCCTCGGTTATGGAAAAGTTCAAGCGAGGCTTAGACTTGGATAATATTTGTGGCGGTTGAGCCCATTAGGGGCTATGGAAAAGTAGCAGCAGAGTTTGAATTTTTGTGAAGCGATTGCAACTTGACTCAAACATCGAGCCAAGGTGGAGATTGTTAAAATATGCATCGAGTTTGAGTCAATGTGAAATTCCAAATATTCTGAATTAGATATGTTGCAGATGTTCGAAATTGAGTAAAGAAGATCCGAAGATCAACTTCCCAAAGTTTGAATCTGCGTTGGAGAATTTGGCCGTTGAAATAGGAAAGTTCAACTTTGACTTGGACTTGGATTTTGTTTAAAATATACAGAGATATGTTTTGGATAAAATCGTTTTAGATAGGAAACAGAATCCTATGAGAAGTTGGCAAAAGAATAAAGGTCTCACTTATATATATAGACTTGTGGCCGTGGGTGGTAGAGGTGGATCACAAATTGTCTTGAAGCGCCGCGTGAGTGCTTGGTGTTCCGTCGTTGCTTATGAAGAAGTGTTCTTGAAGCGCCGTCTAGTAGTCGAGTGCTTGGGAGGGATTTTCTTTGTCGTTCTTGTTCGTGAATTACATCCAATAAAGATTAATGTTTGTAGCCAATTAAATCTTGTGGTAAGATTTGCGTGTAATTCCTTTGTGAGATTGAGAGATTATTTCTTGAGGAATTTCGGGGCTAAACACTGCGTGCGTTGTTGGGTGTCATTGGGGCTTGGGAAACACCGAGAGAGTGTTTTAGTGACTTGAGCGTGTAATCTCCTTGTATTGCTTGATCTATAGTGAAATTCGCTGCTGCTCTCCCCGTGGACGTAGGTCTTTATGACTGAACCACGTAAATCTAGTGTCCGATTTATTTATTTATTTTCTGTCTATATTATTGTTCGATCGCTCGCCTTTTTGCAACAAGACGAAAGCATATGCGTGCGCAATATGAAATCTATCTTCTTATTATATATAGATATACAAGATTGGTGTCCTATGTGATCTAATCATGACATAATATTGAAATCCTCAGCCGGGGTTATAATTGAAAATGAATTGTGCATGTCTCGTAGAATATATGTCAATTAGATTTGGGCATATGATCAAATTGGTGGCTTGACCAATAATTCCATAGCCTTTGTTCGATTTGGACATGGTGAGACAGAATGATCAAATTACACGGTCGTTAAAGCTGACAGGTTCATTATGTTCTTGAAACATTTTACATTGTTTTGATAGCCACAATATATTACTAGATGTCATTCATGGTTTGCAGGAACAGGAGATTGATCTGGATAATCAGTTTTCTTGATTGTGCTAATGTGTTAGTTTAAGTTATGATGTCATCTCAGTGATGAACCTAGGGGTGTCACACATCATAACCAATTAGAATAACATTTGAATGAGAGAGAGAATATTGCAAGTATGTTTGCAAGTTGAGCCAATTAGATTGAGTCATGCTAAAAGATAAAAAATTTGACAAAGAGACTTCATAATTTACAAAGTTTGAAGCGGGCTTTAGACTTTACAGCCGAATAAAAAATCTAAAGCATATTTAGATTCAATGACCGAATTAATGATCTGAAGTGAGTTTAAAATCAATGGCATCATTAATGAACAGGAGTGAGTTTAGAATCAATAGCTAAATTAATAATCTGAAACGGTTTCAAACTTAATGGCTAAATTAAAGATCTAAAACATTTTCAGATAGTCACATTAATGATCTGAAACGTTTTCGAAAACAATGGGCAGTTTAATGGTCTGAAACATTTTCAAATTTAAATGACCAATTAATGCTCTAAAATAATTTTAGATGTAATGGTTAAATTAAATATTTGTAACAATTACAAAGTTAATGCTCTAAAATAATTTTAGATGTAATGGTTAAATTAAATATTTGTAACAATTACAAAGTTAATGCTCAGGATAAAGATTTGTAACGGTTACAAATAAATATATAGAATAATTCTTTGTAACAATTATAGAGTTAATGTTCCAAATAGGGTTTGAAATGATATCAGAACTTATGTTTGTCAGTTTTTACGGCCGAATTAATTCTAAAATGGTTTTAAAGTTAATGAGCCGATTTAAATGTGATCTACACCGACTATAAAAGGTAATACAGAAAGCAAATCGCGGGATGATCGATAAATCAACAACCGACAATTGAGAGTGTTGATAGTGATTAACCAAATCATTCGCACATGAGAGCAATTGCTTGCACGATTGTAGCTGTGAGATTTCTCAATTTCTCTCTTTTGTTCAACATAAGAATTGGTGGTGTGTCTGAACTAGAGATCTGACACTTGTGGGGCTAGATCTGAAGAACATCAAAACCTATAGTACGAAGAGATTAGAAGTTCCGCATTTGAAGAACGTCAAAACTAGTACTACCAAAAGACATCAGACATCCGTGTGGTCAAAATTTCAAGAACGTCATAACCGGTGTTAAGGTGTCAGACGTTCGTGGTTAGAGTCTGAAGAACGTCATAACCATTACTATAAGGACATCAGACATTCGTGCTCATAATCCGAAGAATATCATAACCAAATTTGGAGCAACGTACAAGGTTAATATGATTAGCCCCTTTTATCTCTTCTATGTGTTTTTTTTTTTTTAAATGCATGAAAAAACTTTGGAAACACGTGTATAAGCGTTTTTACTTCCGTTACAATCAAACTTTGATCTTAATTTACTTATACACATATGCTTGTTTATTGAAACAAACACCAAAAGGGGCTTGATTAGAAAAGTCATGCACGCTAAAGAACTCGAAAAGACACATAGTTTAACAACTTTATAGGAAAGAAATGCAGAAGTTAAGGGACCAAAAATGGACTTTCGCCTAACTAAGCAGACTTGAACATTGCATCCCATATTTTTAACATAAAGAAAGAAAAATACAGATGTGCCAGAACTTTAGATGTCAGAACACTAGAGCATCCATTGGCATTGCTATGTATATATGTCATGACGAAAAATATAGCCATATAAAGGACACAAGCAGAAATATGACATTCGCTTTCCTAGAAACCAATGCAACCTCTCCCTTTTTAAACAGAGCATCAAGAGGGTTCATTGTTCTCCTGGCCATCGCAGCTCCTCGTTCGTCGAAGTTTGAAAGAAAACGAAGGTGCGATCGCATGGACCGGCTTATCTGACACCCGGATAAGATTGTAAGACCAAGCCCCGACAAGCGTCCCTGTCACCGGCCCGACCACATATACCCATAGTCCCTTGAAGTATGAACTGGCAAGTGCTGGTCCTATTGTCCTTGCTGGGTTCATAGATCCACCTGATATCGGTCTGCATATCACACCTTAGCGACACTTTCTTTTTTTCGAATTTTTTGGAGCATGTTCTCCCAGTAAAGTTGGATCATTTTACTTAATTTCCGTGTTAGAGAGAAAGCATAACACGGGCAGAATTCTATAAGTATTACAGGCAAGTAGAGGTAGATTACAATGTGAGCTAAACTTCAGCTATCGTCATGGCTAATTTATGTACTATGGTCAGCCAATTACAGTGCAAAATTTCATTTTTTGCGGTCAAAATTGCTGTTATTGTGTCCCTTCAATTTTTGGTATGGGTTTTTAGCACCTCTAACAATGGTCAAGTAGCTAGGTTCCACAATCTTCCAGTGTTCAATTCAGTCTCTTAGTTATGGGATTGCATGTCATATTATGCTGTAGAGATTGCCCATCTAAGACTAATTATTCTTTGTTCTGGTTTTAGCTAGCAATGCCTGTCTAGTATCTGTTGGTTGCTGCGAAAATGCGATTGATAGACTTGACTTTGCAGTATTGTTAGTGATATTGTTTCTTACCCTGCCAGTATCGATGTTATGCATACTGCAGAGCCAACTGCTATACCTGCGAGCTCTCCAATCTGCAAAGGAAATGGATTAATAAGAAAAGCTCTACAGTAATTAATTTTAGCTCCAAATAAAGCAGTGTTGTGATACTTACAGCTTTGGTGTCAGTGGCCACAGCTGAAGTTACGAACATCATGGAAAACGTGACCACAATCTCCATGATCAAGGCTTGGGCGGCTGATCCCGAAGGTGAAGTGGTACCAACAAGTTTGATAGGATCCAGGAGTACGCGCAGCGAGAATGCAGCGGAGACTGCTCCTGTTAGTTGAGCAGCAGCATAAAGTGGGACCTGCAACACACATGGAAGTGCCAAACCGGTTGTGTGAGAAGCCAGCTCCTTTCTATTACTCGAAATTAAAATTAGATTTGTATTGGCTTTAAACTACAATTGGGCCAGCTTGTCTTCACGGCTTGTGGCATTCCACATGGGGATTCATTACTGATCATTTTCCTAATTCTCAAACAAAGAGAGTAACGTTCTGAATGATTTTTTCTAGGGTGGATAGGTTCCCTGCCCAGAACATACCCAGTTAGAATTGGTTCATAGTTTGTGAAAACAGGAATAGATCCTATTATCCCTAGAATTGGATTGGATTAGACTGGCCGGTTATAGGGTCAACCCGAGAACAGGCCAGTGTTTTTTCTTTTTTGACATCACTTCGATTAAGAATCAACAAGTAAATTTCCTCGCTCAAAGACAACCTGTTAAGAAGACAATCACTGAATGCTATTCTAAAAAACAATGGGCGTTCAGCGCGGCTAAAATGAATTAAATCAGGTGCAGCATGTCGGAAAGATGGTGCTGACGCAAAGTACTAAGTTAGAGCCTAGACAACGAAGCTATGTCAAAACGGTATTCAAGAACACAGTCCTAAAGACAGCCATGGTCTTGGACTAATTCATATTTTGCCCATGTTCTTAGAACCAACATTAAGAACGGCCAAGTGAAGCTTCATCTTATAACTCCATTAACGAAAGAAATTATCTCTCCGGACAGTTGTCAGGCCACCTTCTTCCCAAGGGAAAAACAAACCGAATTCAAACTACTGATGAATCACACTGTGTTTTCCAGTTTAAATGAGATAAGACAGAGAAAGCATGAGAACAAGAAAGAGAATCCACCAGTCCAGTTTGTATGTCCGGTTCTGTACAAGGAACTAGGAACCGAATCGGTTATTGCCGATTCCAAATTTTGAAACCAAGCACCGGCCAGAATCGGATTTGATCTGGTTCCAAGTTTGAACCGGGAGAGACCAATGCTTATCCCTACCGTTATACGAAGTCCATCATGCCCCTGAAATTTACCTAATGTTCTTCCCTGTACAAATCAAATTCTACCCATGTTAGTCTGTTTGTCGACTTTTTCACTCTTGACGTTTTACCTTTTGAATGTCTTGCGGTATTCGCAATTTGATAATATTATTTTGCAATAAATAATTATCAAACCGTAATTTTTTTTAATGATATTCTGGAACTTACATAACTTTCTGACTTCTTCAACTCGTGTGAGAAAAATTACCTCAAACAATAAAAGAGAAGGCACGATCTTACCTTTCCAATTTTGATTGGAGAAGAATTTTCATCCATAAAGGAAAGCAATGCCTTTTACGCACAGAATCAACTGGGATGGAGGATCCCACGTTTTGTTTTTCTATTACTAAACTGGGATTTTCTCAAGAATCTTAGACCACTCGACCTATCCCAAGAGGCATGATAGGTTTCCTTTCCTATTTGCACTGGATGCTAAGTAGAGTAACCATGTTCTCATCCCTCTGGTGTATTCAGATAGAGTGATTGAAAAGAAAACAGATTTTGGTATTTACCAGGAAAGAGGAAAGGAGAGAACGAATTGACTTCATCATCAAGTGGGAGGGCTGATTAACATAGAAGAGAAACGGAAGATAATCAATCACCTCTTCAACTTATCTCACTCCTGAGAGGGTTTTTAAATCTCATTGAAAATCGACTAGGATAAGCCGGAAAAGCTGAGAATGTGTGTCACCCCCTTCGGTTCTCTTTCGCCCTAATCGATTCCCTTCAGCCACGTACAACCAACCCCAAAAGGAGACTCGACGTCGTCAGATTGATTGACATTGCCAATTCCTCTCTCAATTAAAGAGGAAGGGGCCCAACCCATGAGGCCTCGTAGCTTTTTGGTCAGGAGAGTCGGGCCATGTGACAGTACTTTGTGTCCTCTCCTACAATAATTTGTGTCGCACAATGCAACACGTTCTCTGCCACATAATATTAATTTCTTTTTCACCAATTATCTCAATTTTGTTCCACAGTGACAGGAAAAAAACACCTTCATTCAATCCATAGATCAGCATCGGGCAAAACCCGACAGATGGGCGTCATCGTCCTTACTTTTCCCACGTTTTCTATATGTTCGGAATAGTTTTCCAACTTCAATTCCGGCTATTTTGAGCAGGAGACCTAGTGATGACGGGGGTCTATATCTAACATTAGAATTGGCAGGACCCGTACTTGCCATTTTGAGTGATGACCCGTGTCCGTGGCATCCGAAATTGGATTTCCATGGCCTGGAGTGTCGATCCCGAGACATGAGCTCGGATCCCATGGCCTTGATTTGGGTTCCAAAGACCCCAGTGCTAGATCTAGTTCTCTAGTGGCTCAAATGTGAGTCTTGTGTCCATGGCACCCAAACTTAGATTTCAACAGCCTAGAGCATCGATCCTGAGACATAAGCTTGGGTCCCCATGGCCTTGATTTGGGTCCCAAAGACCCCGATGCTAGACCTAGTACTCTAATGACTCATAAGCGAGTCCCAACATCCGAACCTATATCCCAGATGCTATACTTGGTGTTTTTCCTTAATAGTTATTCTTCCAATAACATATATAAAAAAGTTACATCTTTCTATTTGCAAAAAATAACTCAACACATAAAAAATCATATCCCTTAAAATAGAATTTCAACAAAGTTCATTTTCCATTGAACAAATGGAATCTTAATTAAAAAAAAATAACAAATCTATAAACGTAAATTTTTTCGATTTCAAACGCGGCTAATTCTGCTGTACTTAATTCCTATTTCATGGCCACTTCAATTGGAGCATACCAGTTTTAACATCCTAGGTCCCAAAGATAACGGTGAAGTCAATTCTCTAAATAGGAAGATTTGTCAAACTCACTCCCAAGTAAGAGAGAAAACTTGTGATGCAAATTTATATTGTGGCAACGTGCTTACGCAAACGGTCACTGCTTAATTGAATATTCCTTCTAAAGATTTAATGCAAATATTATGAGTTTTCACACCCTTTCTGAGCAGGGAAAGAAAAAGACCCTTCGGACCGAAAAGGACGAAAAAGCCGCACGGCATGAATCCACGAGTTTGAAATGCGTCCAAACTCAAGGAAAAGCAGAAGTAATTGTTTTCTTTGAATTAGGCAAAGGCCAAATACTGTGACGATGAGAAAAATGCATCCATGGGGATTACAGGAGAATGGACTTTGTCAAAAGCGTCTCCTTTTAAATAGCTTCCTTTACCTGGTTCCATGGGAAGTGTCGGACGGCGGCGAAAGCGAGGGTGACCGCGGGGTTCATGTGGGCCCCAGAGATGTGGCCCACCGCGTAGATCATGACGGTCACCACCAGCCCTCCCGCGACCGAGGCCCCCAGCCTCGACACTCTGCTCTCGTCGCTCGCGCTCAGCGCTGCCGACCCGCACGTCACGAACACCAGCAGATACGTCGCTATTATCTCGGCCACCACCTGCGGTACATAAGTGTCCTTTGCAAGTTTCGTCAAGCGGGAAGTGTTATCCCTAACTTCACAAGCAATCCCTAACTTCACAAGCAAACGGATATAGATTTTTGGGCAACGAGTGGCCACGAATCCAGACGGCATGGGAAAATCACAGAAAAGAAGCAGAGGAGGAGGAAGATGGAGAATTTACCTTTCTGTGGAAACCAGGAGGGTAATACTTTCCATACAATCTCTTCAATGAAAGAACGCTTCGTTCAAGCGCCGACCTCGGGTTTTGAAAGGGGGGCAGCTCGTTACTCGGGATGTTGAGCTCAGGGTCCTGCGTTGTCGCCATTCTTGTCTCAGAGGAATGGCCAGACGAATTTAAGACGAGGGTCTTGTCGAGAAGAAGGAGAGTTGTCGGACGGAACTAAGTGACGCAGGCGCTGTAGCAGCGATGGCGCTATTATTGCAGGGTGCTTGTGAGTAATAAAATGTGACCATTTAGCTAGATATCTAGGCTATTTATAATGACCGTCGAGCCCGTCCTTTCTTGGAGCAGCCTCTTCTTTTTTCTCCGAATCTTTGGGGACACTTCTTGGTAGAGTTGAGTGGACGTGCCACTACTCTTTTATTTTTTATTTTTTAAAAAGCATCTTTTACTTGTGTAAAAGCGACCAATATTGCTAAACGCATCAAAGACAGGTACTCCATCATTGGTGATTTCCAGAGGGAAGATGATAAGCTAACGGTACCATTAGTCTTCAATAACAAATGGTGGCTTTTGCACCACAAATTTACTTATTTAACGTTTATTTTTATTTCTTTTTTTGGGGGGGGTTGGGGGAGGGGGGCGGGGGAATCAAAATTGGAAAGTCTCATTGTGAGGAATTCATTGTGAGGAATAATTCCTCCCAATGAGACTTTCCACTAAGTGAGATTTCTTTAATATGAAAAAGAGAAAAAACGGTATAAGGAAACAGATAATTCTAGAGCTAATTAAATATCTACACATAGATAATTGCAAGCATCAATATTATCACTAAAAAAATGTTAATGTCATTAGAAAGATCAATTAAAATACAAAGATAAAAAACACTTGAAATATTGGCTTTGAGACTAATAACAAATCATTATACATTCATATGGCTCATCATTCTTTTCGCTCAAATCAAGTTGCTCTAGAAAGACTCTAAAGAACTAAAATCAAGACAAGTGATATCGGCTATATATGATAATAGATGGAATAGAGACAAAATCAAATCAATATATGAAAAATGATTTAGTAGATGAAACTATATTGTTCAGTCGAATCTCATAAATGAAGATGTGTAAGGACCTAAGAGATTACACGATCAATCTTAGATTGGATGAGTCAAAGCTAAATTTAAAATGTATACTAATTTAATAGAATCCTATTCGAATTTTACTTGACATAGCTCCAATCTTGGTTCTTGAGAAAACTCACATGACCATGTGAGACCTTACCTTAGTTCGTTTTTATGGATTAGAGTTCAATTTATTTCTTCAAATAATGACAATTGAAACCCCCCATTCTTCCTTGATTGCAAATTAGATTTTGAGAATAGCTGTGATGACCCATCTAATGCAAATTCTTAATAAGTGAAATTTATTGAAGTTCTCTTGAGCGACAACGCCGATCAAGTGATTAAGGGTTGTTTTCTTCTACATTTTATATTTAAATTCATCTACGAGTCCCCCCAGTTGCCATGAACTTGTAAAACAAATTTGTGGTGAGAAATGCACCGTTATTAATTGTAAATAACGTTACAGTTGTCTTAGCAAAATTCTTGGTGAGAGTAATGTAAATTTCATTAAATTACTTAAAGCAATTCTGTCTCTGGTATAGTAGTTAGTATACTCGACCCGGCCGAGTGACTGTCTCTCCAACAGGCGAAACAAAGACTTTATCGAGTCCTTCGCATATACGATGGAGTTTTTAAATACTGGAGTTAGGCGGATGTTGTTACGGTCCAAGTGCGTGTTAGGAGAAAAGTTTCTAAGTTCTGGGAAGCGAACATGTAGGCGTATCAATCATTTTTCAGGTTTGGTAGGTACATCTTCGCCTTTTGCAATTTCAAAGATCGTACCAACCTCTGATATTTTAAGACAGTGGAAGGCTTGTTCAGGCTTAACAATTATACAGACATTTCGAAGACCATGCCAACCTCTGATATCCTTGGACATATAGAACAGAAGCCCCAACTCTTCCAAGCTTTCGCTGTATGGCCCCCTCATTATAGGCACATGCTGTGCAGGTTGGAGTGAAATATGGTCATGAAAAATGGAACTTTTATCAAAAAATTGGGAGACCTGATCGCTGTGAGGGGAGGAGAAGGTCCCCCATCCACGATGGCTTCAGAGGGCACAAAAGTTTTGCTATGGACAATGGGGATAGGGCATATTAGAATAGCCATCAGTTATTAACAATATGTTGGTCGGTCCAGGGACTGTGGGGTTGAGGGACGAGAGAATAAAAAGGTTGGGGCTTAGAGAGACCCTTTTGGAGGGTTGCGGGTCACGAACTTGCGATGGGGAATATGGTCATTGGGCTATTAGGATTTTCTTCTTTTTTTCTCCTTTTTCTCCATTCAGGCTTTAAGAATTACTTAGTGATCCCAGCTTAGATATATATGTTTGTTTTTTTTTTTAATTACTAATGGAGGAGCACGGGCATGGAGGAACATAAAACACCCTATAAACCCATGAAATAGTCAATTTGAGGCCTAATTTAGAATGGTTTTCATGCAATTCGTGGGATTCGACAGCTGATCTCCAGTTCCTGAACTGGAAATTCCCTATGCTCTAACCAACTAAGTCAGTCCTGGGAAATTCATATGAGGCTATTCAAAGAAATTTCTTTCGCTTTCTTTTACTTTTCATATTTAGGATTTTCTATCGCAACCATACAGTAGGTAAAGTTTTTGAGCCTTTATTTGGGAGAATGCCACGACCCTCTCGAGGCAAACCACAAGGAATTATGATGGATTTCCAAGTGGGCGGTGAGTGCGAGGTGTCCCTCGCACTTTCATGGATTCTCCCAAACCTTTCAATCGCAACTTGATTTTTTTTATTGATTAAGGAAATTGTTTTTTATTTTAGGAGACACCACTAATCTTTTGGAGGCCGGTTAAGAGCCATATAAAGTGCTGGAGGTCACTTTACTTCCACAAACCAGATTTTGGGTCAATGGACTTGGTTATGCTAATTGTATAATTAGAGTTAACTAAAACATCCTTTCAATATCTGAACTCATTTTAGTTCTCAAAATGTAAATCAAGGTGTCTTTCCAATTTTAATTCGCTTGCATATTTTTCTTAACAAATGATAATACCATTTTTGATTTGTTTCACTTGAAGTCCTAGGTGTTGAGAAAACTCCTATCAGGTTTTGAAGCAGACAAAACTTTCCTTCTCTTATTCTTACTTTTACTCTGAAGGATACTAGACTTCTGCGTTATATTGTGGAATGCTATCAAAGTCTATTTTACTTCAGAAGTCTTTCCCACTCTGACGAGATCCAGACTGAACTCAAGACAAGAACAAAGATATAATCAGATTTAGGATTATTAATCTTTCAACAAGGATTCAATACATGCAAGATTTATCCGTAATATCTGGCTTTCTTGCGGAGAATCTCACTTAATTTTTCTAAATATATTGATGAAATCAATTTCGAAGACAAGTTCCTTTTTGGGAAGCATCTACTTATGGAAACTTAGATTCTGATTGTATGGGCGACCAAAATCATCGGATTTTCATATCAATCTTCAAACGGCTACAAGATTTCCTTAATCGATTCTCTCCAACGGGTTGATTGGAAGAAACTTCTCTAGAGAGTGCCAACGGTTAGAAAGGCGTAGAGGAGTATTTAAGAAGGTCATTCAGTCCATTTGGGAGTGTGTGTGAGAATTAAAATTCCAAAGTTTGAGGCATTTCCAATCACTTGTTCTTCATCGATAGTGCTTACAAATTGTATTTAAGAGAGAAAAACACAAAAGGAGTCACTTAGTGAGAGAAAAAGAAACTCTTCACTGAGTGATCGTACTCAAATCGTTGTTGATTCCTTAGTGAAATTCAACCAAAAGGCTATCAACGTGGGAGAGTGGACGTAGGCTTGATTTAAACCGAACTACTATAAATCTCATGTCCAATTTTCTCTTCCCTTAACTCTTTTTATTTGTTTGTTGCAATATTTTTCTGAGTTTTGCTAATTTCTAAAACATCTTATTTGAGTCTAAATTTATATTAGAAGTCTAGTGTTAGTCAGACCTTGTTTGAAGAAAATCACTTTTACTGCTTTTATTAGCTTAATTTGTTTTTACATCTATTCACCCCTCTCTAGGTGGTAATAGTAGCACTTTCAATTGGTATAAGAGCTACGGTGCATATCTTATTGAAGTGTTTTTACTTCTAAGCTAAAGATTTTATATGGCTAGTATCTTGGCTCCAAGATTGGTTGAAGGACAGAGCAATACCAGACCGCCCTACTTTGATGGAAAATAGTACAATGTGTGGAAGAATAAAATGAAGGCGTTCCTAAGATTTAGAGATCCTCTGGAATGGGATGTTATGGAAAGAGGAATCAATCCAAATGTAGCATTAGCTTCAAACAAAGGAAAAGAAGTGATAGATAAAGATGCTGAGGAATCCATTCAAGTAGAAATTATCAAGAGACAGGCTCTTAATGCTAAAGCTATTTATTCTTTACACTGTTATTTGTCTCCTACTAAATATAACAGAATTTCTTTATGTGAAACAGCTAAAGAAGTCTGGAATAGGCTTCACGTCACTTATGAGGGAATTGATCACATAAAGGAGACAAAAATAAACATTCTACTCGGACAATATGAGTCCTTCACAATGAAGCTTGGAGAGTCTATTGGTGATATGTTTAGTCGCTTTACAGAAATTGTATATGGATGGGCTTATCATGGTCAACCAATTTATGCTCCAATGAAAATTAACAAATTACTGCGAGGACTTTCAAAGGACTGAAACCATGTGAAGACTTCAATTAAGGAGACTCTAAGGATCATGCCTCTTTCTATTAACGAGCTGATAGGTACTCTTCAATCGTATGAAGTGGAACGGATTAATGATGAAGAGGATCCAATAGGTAAGAAGTCAATTACACTTAAGTCTAATGTTGATTCTGATGACACAGATACTGATGATGACATGGATGATGAGGAGCTGGCCCTTATGATAAAGAAATTCAGAAAACTGAATAGGAAAGGAAGAAGATTGAATTGGAAGAAGCAAAGCAAGCAAAATTTCCAGAAGAAATCAATGGAAGATGTTGAAACAAGCAAAGATGTAATATGCTTCAAGTGCAAGAAAAATGGACACATCAAGCCTAACTATCCCTTGCTGAAAAAGAAGAAAGGGAAGTATGAGAAGTACAAGAAAGCTCTTAAAGTAGAAACTTGGAGTGATACCAAATGTGAGGAAAGCGAAGAAGAATTTGCAAATATCTGTCTGATGGCTCACTCAGAATCAAATTTAGAATCAGAATCAAACACGGACTTAGATTTTGACAAGGAAATCGAGGTAAGTCAATCGGAAATTCCTGTTAAAGTGAACTTTACCTTAACCTCAAATCTTCTCTTAAAAAGATTTCCGAACTAAAGAAGGAAACTCAAAGCTCGAGCAACAGAATGACTCTTAGAGAGAAAAGTTTGATTATCTGAAAAATGATTTTGATGGTTTGAAAGAAAATGCCGATTCTCTCTTAAAATAAAATGATTGTTTGAAAAATGAGATTTCAGATATTTTTAAAAAGTTTTCCAAAGGATCAGAAAAGTTAGAGAAAATTCTTTTAACTCAAATACCATATTTTAACAAATTTGGTTTAGGTATGAACAATGAAACAACTCATTTGATTGATTTTCCCAAAGTAAAGGAAAGACTTAGACAAAGACCCCCAAAGTGTTTTTACAAAAATCATTTTCAAAAAGTTTTTGTAAAACCAGTTGGCCGAAATGCTCTTAAATGTTCTAAGTGTAACAACTCAGAATATTTTAAGAATGAATGTCCTAAAGTTTGGAGACCTGTTAAGAAGGATTAGACAAAGGCTGCTTTTAAAACTAACTCTCCTGGACCCAAGAAAATTTGGGTATCAAATAAAGTTTGAGATTTTCTTTTGAATGCAGGTCATTATTAAAAGAAAAAGCAAAGGATACTTAGACAGTGGCTGTTCCAGGCATATAACTGGAGATTCAAGCAGTTTCATGAAGCTAGAAAAACAAAAAGGAGGAAATATCTCTTTTGGTGGGAACAGCAAAGGAAAAATTATCGGACATGGAACAGTGAAGATTGGAAGTTTAATCATCAACAATGTTTCACTTAATAAAGGGTTTGAATTATAATCTTCTGAGCATAAGTCAACTATGTGATACAGGATTCAAAATCAATTTTTAAGATGTTTGCTCTGGAGTCAGTCGAGATTTGTCTCAATCCTTTACTAGGCGAAGACATGGCAATATTTATCTTCCGGACATAAGTCCAGAGAGCTCTCAGTGCCTCATTTCAATTCAAGATGAAGCATATCTCTAGCATTGCAAGCTTGGACATGTGAATATGAAACAGATTGCTAAACTTTCTTCAAAGAAGCTAGTTCGAGGTCTTCCCAAAATGGCTTATTAGAAGTTTGAATTGTGTACTCCATGTATTTTGGGAAAACAGGTTAGAAGTTCTTTTAAACCAGTAAATCGAGTTTCTACTAATCGTGTCTTGCAGCTCCTTCATATGGATCTTTTTGGACCTACAAGAACACAGAGTATTAGTGGAAAGAAATACTATTTAGTAATTGTGGATGATTATTCACGATTCACTTGGGTCTTCTTTTTGGCAAATAAGTCCGAAACCTTCTCTTACTTTTCAAAGTTTACCAAGAAAATTCAGAATGAAAAATGTTATGTTATCTCAAGCATAAGGACTAATCATGGAGGAGAATTTGAAAATTAAGACTTTGCAAATTTTTGTGACGAGAGTGGTCTTCAACATGTTTTCTCCTCTCCATATACCCTAGAACAAAATGGACTTGTGGAAAGGAAAAATAAATCGTTACAAGAGATGGCCAAAACTCTACTAATAGGAAGTAAAATATGTTCTCGCTTTTAGGCAAAAGCAGTTTCTACTGCCTGTTATATAATTAACAGGGTATTTTTAAAACCCATCCTAGAGAAGACTCCCTATGAAGTGTATAAAGGGAAAAAGCCAAACATCTCTTACTTTCATGTATTTGGCTGCAAGTGTTTTATCTTGAAGAATGCAAATGATCAATTTGGAAAATTTGAAGAAAGATCATATGAAGGAATATTTCTTGGTTATTCTACATCAAGCAAAGCTTACACGGTTTTCAACAATAATACTCAAACTGTTGAAGAATCTATGAATGTCAGATTTCAGGAAAGTATTCAGAACCAACAAGATTAAACTCAACTTGAAGAGTCTGAACTACTTTCAGACTTAATAAAGTATGATTCCCTCGAAGGACTTCAATCTTATGGAGATCAGGGTCAAGCATAACAGAAGTCAAAAGAATAGAAGAAAATAGAGGATTAGCATATCTCAACATGAAACGACAAACCAAACAGCAACTGGAAGCACAAATCAAGTCATCCCAAAGAACTCATCATTGGCAATTTAGAAGAAGGAATCCACACTAGATCTAAGGCAAAAGAAGCTTCCAATGCATTAGCACTTATCTCATAAATAGAATTAAAAGGAGTAGAAGAAGTACTGTCTAACAAAAGCTGGATAGAAGCAATACAGGAAGAACTCAGACAATTCAGTATCAATAATGTCTGGGAGTTGGTTCTTAAACCAAAAGGAAAATATGTGATTGGAACGAAGTGGGTGTTCAGAAACAAGATGGATGAAAAGGGCAAAGTAACCAAAAACAAAGCAAGGCTTGTGGCAAAATGTTACACATAAGAGGAAGGAATAGACTATGATGAGACGCACCTGTAGCTAGGTTAGAAGCAATTAGACTACTACTTGCATATGCGTGTATTCATAATTTCAGGTTATTCCAGATGAGCGTCAAGAGTGCTTTCCTAAATTGATTTATACAAAAAGAAGTCTATATGAAACAACCACCAGGATTTGAAGATCCCAGAAAATCAGACTTTGTCTATAGACTGAAGAAGGCGTTGTACGGTTTGAAACAGACACCTTGAGCTTGGTATGAGAGGCTAAGTAAGTTTTTGATAAGTAATGATTTTGAAAAAGGAAAGGTTGACACAACCTTGTTTATCAAAAAGGAAGAGAAAGATTTTCTACTTGTTCAAATATATATAGATGATATAATCTTTAGATCTTCTAACGAGAATCTGTACAAGAAGTTCTCAAAGTCTATGTAGGAAGAATTTGAAATGAGTATAATGGGAGAATTAACTTTCTTTCTGAGTCTGCAAGTCAAACAATCGAAGAAAGGGACGTTCATTTATCAAGAGAAATATGCCAGTGATGTTATCAAGAAGTTTGGAATGGAAAACTGCAAGAAAATTGAAACTCTCATGTTGAGTTCTTCAAAGCTTGACAAGAATGAAAGTGGAAACAAAGTTGACCAAAAGTTATACAGAAGCATGATTGGTTTTCTTCTTTATCTCACTGCCTCTAGACTTGATATTCTATTCAGTGTGTGTATATGTACTAGATTCCAATCTGACCCCAAAGAGTCACATCTTAGTGTTGTCAAACATATTATCAAATATATTGCGACTTATCCAAAGTTAGGGCTATGGTATCCAAAAGGAGGAGACTTTACTTTACTTGGTTATTCTGATGTTAATCTAGCTGGTTGTAAAGTTGACAAGAAAAGTACTTCAGAAACATGTCAAATGTTGGGACAAATGTTAGTGCCTTGGTTTTCAAGAAAGCATAATACTGTGGCTCTCTCGACAGCAGAAGTAGAGTATGTTGCTCTTGGAAGTTGCTGTTCACAAATTTTGTGGATTAGGCAATAACTAAGATATTTTGGAATAGAAGAATCTTGCACCGAAATCAAATGTGACAACACAAGTGCAATCAATCTTACCAGAAATCACATTCTTCATTCAAGGGCAAAGCATATCGAAATTCGCCATCACTTCATAAGAGATCATGTGCAAAATGGCGAAATCAATGTTCAATTCATTGATTCGAAAAATCAACTGGCGGATATCTTTACCAAGCTGTTGGAGAAAGGCTTATTCGAGTCCATTCGTGAAAAGTTAAATATCACCCTTCCATCTGACTAAAGTCTATGGATGAGGAGACTCAATGGATCAACATGTGGAAAATGGATCTGTCTGAAAATCTTCCAAACTTAGGTAGTTTTATTTTAAATTTTTGGCGCATAAGTTTCCTTCCTTATTGAACAAGTATGTTTATTCTCCATTTATCACTTGCCTTTTATATTTTTGGAAATTGTAATATCTCTGCTGAATTTTCGGAATTTATTTCGAAAATTGTTGACAGTTACTTTTTTGAATTTTTTGAAAAGGCATTTTCCTTTTATGACGATTTAGTTGCCGTACTTTATTTTTTTAAAATCTTTCAAATTTTTCTTCACGATTACAAATAGTCTTCAAACCCTAACTCTCAAACCCTCATCTCTCTTGAATTCTCTCTCAAATACCCTGCAAATTTCTCACTCATTCCTACGCAAACATGACGAAATCCTCCAAGTCTCCTTCAATGTCATACCAAAGGAAATCTTCTTGTATTGCTAGTCGTAGGCCTTAGACTGTTCCTGAAGGATCGATGCATTTTGATCTGACTGGTGAAGATTCGCCTCGAAGTTCTCCTCGCCGCTCTGTAGATGAGGAAGTTACTCAGGAAGCAACTCCCATTTCCATAAGAAGGCCTGAGGTACTTCTTAAACATTATAACTTTTTGAAGTTGGGAGGAAGCCCTATGGACTTCATAAGTAATTTTCTGAAAAAAAAAAAAATGGCTATGGGAATGAAACCCTATTTTTGAGAGCCATGGAGAAATTAGAACTGGTAGAGGCTAGAACTGCGGAAAATAAATTTTCAAACTTTCCTTCTTATCCTCGTTTTAGGACAAAGGGACAGCCCGAAAACAAGGATGATGATGAGAGAATTTTTAAGAATTTTCAACCAAAGATTGGTGTTGCAGCTGAAATCGTTGGAGAAAAGACGAAATTGTTTCGCTTGAGAGATCATAAGAAGGTTTTCGCTCAAATGTTGAATAGAGGAGCCATCAACCCTCACATTGTGGATTTTGATTTTTTGGATTCCATTAAGGTTAACTTGAGGGAAAAGTTTGCCAAACTTCAAATGGAGAGGTTTTGTATGGAGACATCAGAAGCTTACCTTGAATTGACGGCATACTTTTATTCCAATCTGTCTATTTTGGATCCCACTCATATTTAGTTTACTATGTGTGATAGAGTTTTTGATGTTGACGTGAATCTATTGGCTGACATTCTGGGAGTAGAAAAGGGGTGTATGCCTGCCCATTAATGTGTCTAATGCGCAGGTCACTAAGTTTCTAGTAAGAGACATAATTCCTAGTGAGAGTATTACTTACTCTCAAATGTCTACTGCCAATATCTTGTTGCACAAGATAGTCATCAACTGCATCAGGCCTAAAGCTGCTTCAAAGACTGATGTTTCCATATTCGAAGCAAAGATGATGTGGGCCATCTGCAATGGTGTTGCATTTTCACTCCCTCACACTATCATTCTACACATGTACATGACTGTTATGAAAGGAAAATGACAATTGCCATACTCTGCTTTGATAACCAGACTCTTTAGACACTTTCAAATTCAACCACCATCTCAGCTTCGCTCTAGAACCCTTGCTCTGATGTAAATTGGATTGAAAATGATTTCAAAGATGAGATTGAAAGATCTCTCTAGAGCCCTGGATCTTCTAAAAAAAGTATCTGTTAGCAAAGTCAAGTCTGGATCTGCTGCTAAGAAGAAACGCAAAGGGAAGAGTGTTGTCTCGAAAACACCAAAAAGGAAGAGACCTATTCTTCTCCAGGATGAAGAAGAGGAAGATGATGATGAGACAATCTCTACTATTGCCTTGCATAATCTTCAAGGTTTTGCTGATTTTAAGGAGGAAGAAGAAGATGAAAGCGAGAAAGAACCGAAGAAGAGAGTGATGGTGAAGAAACTGAAGTGAAAGAGACTGAGGATGATGACTCAGATGTTGATGCTGATGTGAACTAGGAATAGGATGAGACTGACAAGGAATAAGAAGATACTAGGGAAATTGATGCCCCAGATGTTGAGGAGACGAGAATTGATAAACAAACCCGTGCTGGAAAAGAAAAGGTTCAAGAGGAAGAAGTTACTTCTCAGACTGAAGGCACCAAAACAGGGGGAGTAGGTGAGAAAACTCCCATTGCTGAACCTACTACTAGTGATGGCATCAGTCAATCTCCTCCAGATGCTGAAGATATTTTTGCATCCTATTTCCTTGAAGTCTCACTTGAGGGTCTATAGAAAGAAACTAATGTTCAGGGGGAGCAAAGAACTACACACGTTCAGGTTAATGTTCCTTCACTTCTGGATACTCCACAGGTATAATTCGTTGAAGCTAGTGCCCAAATAGAACCAGAATCAAACTATCCTCGAATAGTAGAATTCATCTTGGAGATTAAGGCACATCAATATGCAATAGAGTTTGAAATTCAGAAGTTGCATGCTGCTCTTGGTAATACCTCAGAATTCCTTACAGGCAAGGTACAATATCTTGGTAATCAGGTTTAGACTTTGAATTAGCAGGCTTTGCAAAATCTGGTAAAAGTGGAGACTATGTCTTATCAGTGCCTGACTAAGCTTGAGGAGACCATGCAGTCCTTGGAGAATTTCCGACTTGTTCGTATTCCCAAACAACCCTGATCATTTTTCGACTTGACCTCTTTTTATGCCTAACTGATTTTATCTTTTTGCTGCTAACAAAAAAAGGGAGAGACTATGCAGATTGAATCTTTTAAATCCTATTTTTGAATCTTATCCTTGAATTGTGGTTGTGTTTTGAACTTGTGGTGTTTGAACTTGTATTGGAACCTTTATTGGTATGTTTTGTAGAACTAGTAAAACCAATGTGTTTTGTGGATGCAGACTACTGTTTGTATCTATTACTATCTATTCTCTTTATAAATTATCATGTGCTACTAAAGTGTTGTTTTGTAGGATATAATTTTCATATTGTGATTAAATCCACATGAAAGTTTCATCACCATCAAAAAGGGGGAGATTGTTGAGAAAACTCCTATAAAGTTTTGAAGTTGACAAAACTTTCATTCTCTTATTCTTACTCTTACTTTGAAGGATACTAGACTTCTGCGTTATATCGTGGAATGCTATCAAAGTCTATTTTACTTCAGAAGTCTTTCCCACTCTGACGAGATCCAGACTAAACTCAAGACAAGAACGGAGATATAATCAGACTCAGGATTATTGATCTTTCAACAAGGATTCAGTACATGCAAGATTTATCTGTAATATTTGGCTTTCTGGAAGAGAATCTCACTAACATTTTCTATATATATTGATTAAATCAATCACGGATTGATACAATCAATTTCGAAGACAAGTTCCTTTTTGGGAAGCATCTACTTATGGAAACCTAGATTATGATTGTATGGGAGACCAAAATCATCAGATTTTCACCTCAATCTTCAAACGGCTACAAGATTTCCTTAATCGATTCTCTCCAATGGGTTGATTAGAAGAAATTCCTCTAAAGGGTACCAACGGTTAGAAAGGTGTAGAGGAGTATTTAAGGAGGTCATTCGGTCCATTTGAGAGTGTGTGTGAGAATTAAAATTCCAAAGTTTGAGGCATTTCCAATCATTTGTTCTTCATCAATAGTTCTTACAGATTATATTCAAGAGAGAAAAACACAAAAGGAGTGACTCAGTGAGAGAAAAAGAAACTCTTCATTGAGTGATCGTACTCAAATCATTATATTTCTATGTTGATTCCTTAGTGAAATTCAGCCAAAAGGCTGTCATCATGGGAGAGTGACGTAGGCTTGATCTAAGCTGAACCACTATAAATCTCGTGTCCAATTTTCTCTTCCCTTAACTCTCTTTATTTGTTTATTGCAATATTTTTCTGAGTTTTGTTAATTTCTAAAACATCTTATTTGAGTCTAAATTTATATCAAAAGTCTGGTATCAATCAAACGTTGTTTGAAGAAAATCACTTTTACTGCTTTTATTAGCTTAATTTGTTTTTACACCTATTCACTCCCCTTTAGGTTATAATACTAGCACTTTCACTAGGAAGAAATTCAGTTCTCCCATCATGCTCATCTCGAACTCACTCTTTATTTTCTTTGAAAATTCTTTGCAGATTTGTTTGTTAGATGAACCACATCAATATATATTTCAATGAAGAATATCATTACATTCCTTCCTTAGGAATAGAGTTGTGTCTACCTCACCTTTTATTAAACCATTCTCAATTGAGAAGCGCTTATCCTCTCATAACATTCTCAAGGTGCTTGTTGTAGTCCATATAGAGCCTTCTTTAATTGAAAGACATGATCAAACTTTCTTGGATCTTCAAATCTAGGGGTTTGCTCAACATCTATACTCTCTTAGAAATGTCTATTAAGAAATGCACTTTTGACATTCATCTAGTACAGTTTAAAATCATAATAGCAAGCATAAGAAAGAAATAGCCTTATGGCTTATAACCTTACCACTAATGCATATGTTTAATTATAGTCAATTCCTTCATCTTAAGAGATTGGCCACTAGTTTGGCTTTGTTTTTGGTTACTTGGCTTTTGTTGTCCAGCTTATTTTGAAGATCCATTTGGTTCCTACCACTGGATGATATTAAAGTCTAGGCACAAATTCTCAAACTTCATTTACTATAAATTGGTTCAATTCTTCTTGCATAGCTTCTATCTAACTTTTGTCAGATAAGGCCTCCTCAACTTCTTTAGGCTCGATTTCTAACAAGCACCATTGTGTTCATCATTTCTTTGAAAGAGGATTGAGTTTTGACTCCTTCCTTCAAATTTCCAAGTACTTGCTACTTTTGATGACTAGTTTACTTCTAAGTCCATGTGCAATAGCCCGTGATTTGCTTCGTTTTAATTTGTTGATGTATCCTTGTTGATATCAGCGCTTGTTCTAGTTTTTTGAGTATATGCAAGTTATTTGCTTATATTTACCAAAGGATGACTTTCTTCAAATTTCACATTCATTAATTCTTCCACTTCTAGAGAGCTTTTGTTGTAGAATCTGTAGACTTTAGTAGTTGTGGAATAACCAACGAATATCCCTTCATTTGATTTCTTATCAACCTTGCCAGAATGATCAATATTTTTCTTAAGCGTTATGCAAGTTCTTTGCTTAAATTCACCAAAGGATGACTTTCTTCAAATTTCACATTCATTAATTCTTCCACTTCTAGAGAGCTTTTGTTGTAGAATTTGTAGACTTTAGTAGTTGTGGAATAACCAACGAATATCCCTTCATTTGATTTCTTATCAACCTTGCCAGAATGATCAATATTATTCTTAAGCACAAAACGCTTACATCCAACACATGAATATATGAAATATTTGGTTTTCTATTTTTATAAAGCTCATAGGGGATTTTCTCAAGCAATGGTATAAGAAAAACTCGATTTCTAATATAACAAATAGTGGACACTAATTCTACCTAAAATAACAAGGAATTTTGCTTTCAATCAAAAGAGTTATGACTATTTCTTGTAAAATACGATTTTTTTTTCCTTTCAACAATCTTATTTGTTCTAAAGTATAAGGAGAGGAAAAATTGTGTTGAAATTCATTTTAATCACAAAAATCAGAAAAGCCTTGACTTTCAAATTCTCCACCATGATCAGTTTTAATGCATGAAATAATATTACCTTTTTCATTTTAAACTTGCTTAGCAAATTTTGAAAAATAAGAAAGTGCTTCATTTTTGTGTGGAAGGAAGAAAACCTAAGTAAACCTGGTATAGTCATCTACTATAACCATATAATATTTCTTATCATCGAGTCTTAGACTTCAAGTTGGTCTGAATATATCCATGTGAAGCAACTACAAGGCTCGGTTAGCATAAACATGTTTTATAGGTTTAAACGAGCTTCTTACCTATTTCCTAAGTGTGTAGATAGTGCAAAGATTAGATTTCTCACACTTCAATTTTGGCGAGCTGAGCACTAAATATTTAGAAGATAACTTTGAAATATGCTTGACACTAATGTATCCAAGTAACCTATGCCATAGATCACATTCATTTTTGGTACAGACGAGACACTTGATATGATTGAATTCCACAACCAGTAAGTAGATATTGCCGTGTTTGTGCCCAGCGAGAGTTTGAGACTTGTCTCTGCTTATACCAGAGCACTTGTCTTCTTGGAAGCTTATTTTGACTCAATTGTCGCACAATTGACTTATGCAAATCAGGTTGTAGTTCAATCCTTTGACCAAGGAAACGCCATTGATTGTTAAGCATCCTACTTTGACAGTCCTTTACCAATAAATTTTCCATTGTTGTTACCTCTAAAAGATACATTTCCTCCATTGAATTTGGTAAGTTGAGTGAATTTACTTGGATCTTCAATCATGTGTCTTGAATACCCACTATCCAAATATCACTTGTTTTTCTTCTTTGCGACCTTGATTCCTTCATTTGATTCTGAATCTACTATTATAGATGTTTGCATACTCATCTTCATCATTGTTCTCGCACTTAGTATCGCTCCAAGTCTCTGGCTACAAAGCCTTCTTCTTCTCAAAGTTTTCTTTCTTCTCCTTTAGTAGAGGCCAATCTGTTTTTTATATGTCCACGTTTTCTGCATTCGAAGGAAATGATGTCCTTTCCTTCATTTTTGTTTCTGGAAGATCTTCTTTCTTCAATCCCTTTGCTCCGTTTTCGTCCATTAAAGTTTCTTCCAGTTTTAACTATTTTTTCAAAACTTCTTTACCATTAGCGCCACATCTTCATCGTCTTCTTCTACTTTTGAGTCTGATTCATCTGCATCATGAATGTCAGTTTTAAAGCAATTATGTTTTTAACCTTTATGGTCTTCCTCTTTGTTGACATGTTTTGCTTCATATGCCATGAGAGTTCCAACTAGTTCATCAACAGCAAGAGGCGTGATTATCTGGGTTACATGAATGGAAGTCTTCACATGATTCCATTCTTTGGAAAGCCCTCGCAGAATCTTATTGACATTTTGTGTAGTTGTGAATCCCTTTCCTCGATGTGTTAGAACATTGATAATCTTCATATATTTAGCAAACATCTTGGTGACAGTTTCATCTGATTTCATCTTGAAGGATTTATATTTTCCGAAAAGAATATTTGTCTTGGTCTCTTTAACTATGTTTTTCCCTTCAAAGGTCACTAGAAATCTGCCTGATACCTCTTTGGTTGTTTTACAAGAAGAAACATGATTATATTTAGTAGGAGATAATGCACAATAGAGTGAATATAAAGCTTTGGCAATTAGTGTTTCTCGTTTAGCTAGATCCTAAGGAGTAATTCAGCCTGAGGTGGGGTTCTTCTTTCATTTGAGTCTCTTGACTCAGAGAACGCAGTTGTAATAGTAGTTTTGCTGGGTGTTGCAACATTTATTTAATTTTGCACAACTTCCCACATCAAGGGATCTATAGATCTAAGGAAGGCTTACATTTTATTCTTCTAGATCTCATAATTTGACCATCAAAGTAGGGAGGTCTGATAATACTTTGTCCGTCGATAGGGAGAATTGCAAAGAAAGTCATAAACCTATTACAATTGTGCCAATTCAGTGCTAATTTTTTTTTTCGCCACTTTAGTCTTAAACCTTTTGTAACTGTGTCAATTCAGTCCATTCAGTCATATTTGGCCGACTGGCGCTAACGTGAGGCTATCCGGCAAACGCTGCCGTAGCAATTTTTAAGAATATTTTTATTTTTTATTATTTTTTCCTTTTTTTTTTCTTTTCCTTTTCTTTTTTCTCGTCTTCTTCTTCTTCGGCTTCCTTGCTAAACCTCACCCACCCTCGCTAATGGCCTCGTCCAAATCTAGGAGAGACCTGGGATAGTAAGTGAGGCGGCTTCACCCAGATCTGGGCGAGGCCATGGCAGGCATAGACGAAGGTCGCCATGGCCTTGCCAACTACGAGCAAGGCCACCTTCGCCCACAGCAGCCTTACCCAAATCTGGGCGAAGTCACCTTGCCCAGATCTGGACGAGGCTACCGGCGAAGTTGGCCCAACCTCGCTAGAGCCTTGTGGGCCATTGCAAGGGAAAGAAGCCAATGAAGAAGAAGAGGAGAAAATAAAAAGGAAAAAGAAAAGGAAAAGGGAAAAAAAGAAGAAAATTAATAAAAAAATTTGAAATAATGCAAAATACTATTAAAAAATTGTCATATCAGCACTGTCCGGCAAAATTTGGTCGGATGAACTGAATTAGCACAATTACAAAAGATTTGGGATTGAATTGGCCCAAAAAAGTTTAAAACTAAATTGGCACAATTACAATAGATTTAAGACTTTTTTTGGTAATTCTCCCCCTTCGATAATACCTGGTCCAAGCATGCTAGCCATTGTAGATCATTAACTCAAGAAGCTAATAAACTTCAATAATAATGAGCACGAACTCTAATACCAATTGTAGTGGTTAACAATTAGAAGGGTCAATAGGTGATATTAAGAAAACTTGACTAACATATGTGGGAAAGCATCAAATTAGCTATGAGCAAAACATTTTAAACGAGTTGATATAAGTGGGAACAAGTAGTATTGTCAAGTGCAATATGCTTCTATCAAATAGATATGAATATAAGTAGAGAGATAGAGAACAACGCATGAAGATCATTATAATGGTTCGGCTTTGTGTAAGCCCACGTCCGCTCTCCTAAATTAATAGTCTACTGACAGGATTTCACTAAAAATCTCTTGATTAATTATATGAGTACGTAATACTTATACTCATGGCACTTCTTCCCGTAACTAATGTTGCTTATCCCTAAGCAGGATAAATCTCATTATCACACACCTAAGCACAAACAACAACATTAATACATTGCTCAAGAGATTACACTTTTTAGTACACTTTGAAAACAATAAATATGTAAAGCTTTCTCTATTAAATGAATTTCTCATCACTCTTGATGTTTTTGATTTCTTCAGCATTTTTTGATCTCCTTTTATACTCCTCTATTTTCAATCTGCCCATTGGACAATCTTACGAGAATCAATCTCCAAGCTATCCATTGGACAACTATTGAGAAGATTGATTTAGTCGTTGAAATCAATCTATCAAAGTTTCTGGAGATTTAGTGGCTCACACAATCAAATCTTTCAGTTTTCATAAATAGAGTGGCTTGAACTATGCAAATAATCTCTCCTTTGGATTATTGTCAATTAATACGCGTAATTAGGATCTTCTACATAAATTAATCACAAGATTGTTAATCAATTAGCTTCTTTGTTTGAGAATCCAAACTAGATAATCAGCTATCATAAAAGTCCAATAAAAATTGTCACAAGATATTTTTATCCAAGTTGCCAGAGCACATGAAAAATTGTTATCTACGTAATATAAGTGTTCCTCTTATATCAACGATTCCTGATTATATTTGATTTCCCAATAAAAATAGTTTCCGACCATATAAATTTTTATGATGGTATTGCATTGTGTTTCAATTGGCAAGTTGAGTACATTAGTTATGTAAATTATGAAGTCTTGCTTGTCACAACCCCAACTCCATCTCCAGGGTCTTGAGCTACGGGTTATTTTCACGACATCCCAGGCTCGTCGCCATCCCAATTCTTTTTATCTCATTATCATGCACATGCAAAAATGTGAATAAACACTCTCTGGACAAACATCAACTGGAAGACTGGGACCTACATCAAGCAGAACACATGAATTTATATTATAATAATACTTTTACAAGCCCTTTCTCTATGGGCCCTCTTTTCCTTTTACATCACAATACAAGTTTTCCACATAGGCCAAGGGAAATCCTATCTCCTCTAGCGTGACTGTAGCTCCTAAAACTGACGTGAGACCTCCATGCCTACAAGACTGAAAGATGAGGGATGAGTTTTAGGGAAACTCAATAAGTAAAATTCCTAGTTCTCTACTAGGAAAGCATCTCATCATCAAATCCTAGCAAGTACAACACTCGCAAACAATGTCGATGGCAGATCAATCGCAAGTCTATTGCCACCTCTCGACTATCTATATGTGATCCACTTTCAACTTATCAAATAAGTCATTTCACCAAACAAGCTTATCAGCAGCACATAGTAACATGTTCAATAAGTTCACCGTATCAACGGTACTTTCCATACTTTCAGGGGCTTCCAACCGTAGGCTAGGCCAGGCATCCCATACTCTCAAGGGTTTCCCATACTTTCAAGGGCTTCTTGGCTCAACTAGGGCATCTGGCCATCAAGCCAAGCATCCCATACTTTCAGGGGCTTCCCATACTTTCAAGGGCTTCCTGGCTTAACCAAGGCATCCGGCTTCAGGCCAAGCATCCCATACTTTCAAGGACTTTCTGACTCAACCAGGATCCGGCCTCAGGCCAGGCATCCCATACTTTCAGGGGCTTTCTAGCTCAACCAAGGCATCTCGTTCAATGAACGAGGCATCACCACCAACGCTATGTGACGATGGGTGCTTTTTCCTCTTTAAGTGCGCACACACAAGTGCATCACACGAGTCCGTTTTTATCTTTTCTCTTAGCCGACATATGCATGGCCTAAAGGCGTGCTCATTCAGTCATGTGTGCCATGAGTTCTTGCACTACTTTAATAAACATGCCGGGAATGATCATTGGTCTGTAACTTGAACCGATCACTTAGCGTTGATCCCTACACTGCACAAGGCTCGGAAACGGCATGCCTCAATGCCGATCTATGACCTTAAGGCTTGGGTACACCTTGCTTAAGTGAATATCCTAAGCTTGAGGGACCTTGGTTCGACCCGATATGACACACCACGTGCCATGAATGATCCTCGGCTCTTAGTTTGATTCAACATCAAGCGCAAGGTCTTCACACCAAACCGAACCCTAGAATCGGCACCCTTTTGTGCCTTACCAAGATCTCATGGATTTGGGCGATTCTCGTACTAATCAAGGTTTAGAATCGGCATGCCTCAATGTCAATCTAGGACCTTGCAGTCTTGGGCAATCCCTGCACCAAGCAAGATTTGGAACCGGTACACTATTTATGCCGATTCAAGGCCTTGCCTTGCCAGGAACTCAATCCGAGCAAACCTCGGCTTCATTTCCAGACATACATGACACAAGCACATGGCCAAAAGCCATTGCAAGTAAAACCAAACAAGAGACATCACACAATACCCATGGCTTGATGGGTGAGTACTTAGCTAGCCTCAACAACAAAATCTACCTTCCAAGAGGAGAAAGAGGAACCTTACTGATACGGGAGCATCCAACGTAGCTCCATCGACCAACTCAAAACCATCGATGCTTATCCAAGCCAAGAAAGAAATTGGGCATCATGTGCTTCAATGGATCATTTTGAATGAATAATGTCAATTACTTATCGATACTTTGTGGTATGTCGATAATTATCGATGGGAGGCCATTTTAGACGTTTTGCATGACCAATTGATGAAGTTTCAGCAGGGTTATTTTCTAGTCAAGGGAGGAGCACAAATTTTGGAAGGCCGAAGGTTCAAGAATGCAAGTTCCCGTGCTAATAAATGCATTTCCTAAGTTCCTAAGTGTCTTTATTGTTATGTAATTTTCAAGAGTCAAAGGTTTAAGTTCCTAGGTCATTAAAGTTTGTTTTTTATATTTCCAAAGTCTAAAATCCTCTTATAAATAGGGGAAAACTATCCAATGTATGCAGATACGAATTTGATGAATGAAAATAGTGAGATTTCCTCTGCTTGAGTGAACTTCTTCGGAGAGTAGATAACTCCTTTCGGTCTCTTTATCCTTGGAGCGTAGATCACTCCTTGGTGGTGAGCCAAAAAGCCCTTTATCATTGGCTGGTGGAATCTCTAGGCCTTGGTGGTGAGCTTCTCCTATCCCAAATTCCTTTATCCTTGGCTAGTGGAAGCTTTAGGCCTTGGTGGTGAACTTCATAGATCTCAATCCTCATCTTCGGTTGGTGGTGTGGCCTTTATACCTTGGAAGGAGATCGTTCTATCTTTTTTTATTCCCCTTCGTTTCTTCCCCCATATACACTACTCCATACACTTAACCAGAAAAATCCCAAAAAAAAAAAAAAAAAAAAAAAATCTTCCATTCTAGAATCACTCGCCCCATCACACATCACTTACTTACCTTGGCAAACCTCAAGAACTAGCTTGGATAACTTGATGAGGCAATGGTGCAAGGTCGAGAGAAAGGAGAAGGGGGAGGAGGAAATGGATGACAATGTGAGGAAAATGAGGAAGGGCTCCTCCTATTTATACTACTCAGTGTCATCATTATCGAGCCAAACGGCCCATTCTAAATTCTCCAAGTGGCTCGCCTAGAATACTTAGGTGGCAAGCCTAAGTTGCAAGGTGTCATGCCTATTTTAAAAGGTGCCATACCTAATGGCCTAATGTAATGATTGGAGGCTTACGTGTTTCATTCCTATTGGACTATTTATACAATGCCATCATGACTTGGCCTACTTGTTCTCTAAGGAAAATCTTATGGTAATGATGATAATATCTTTCATAGACACCTAAGCCAATGACTCACCATTCTCATTAAATGCTTAGATTTAGTTAATCATGGGGTTTGGATATTTAGTATATGCCTAAATTCAAGAACTTGCTTTCTAAGTTTTGGTCTTCTAAAATATTCCACCAAGTTCTATTCTTATTGGTCCACCTACACCCTACATTTAATGAGCATTTAACGAAGTTTAATGATGATGGCATCTAGGTTGCCAACTCGGAATCTAGATTCGTAGGACATTAATTGAGGGGTTTGGGTTTCGCTCTCCAATTGGTCCATGTGTACGCCACCCTTTTCTTGCCCATCAAGAATATCTACAACTTCATCATTGCTTTTGAAAAGTCAAAGGACACATCACCCCCTTCATTAATGAGGGCGTTCTAGAGTTTTCTTCTCTTTTGTCATTTTCTTCATCAAGAAGGTGGTCTAGAGAATTCCATCATCTAAGTTGGTTCCGGGGCCAGAAAAGGGTTCATTAGGTACACCTCGAAAAACCAAATCACGTACACCTAAGGTTCGGCCATCACACCCCATGCTCGCTCAAACCGTTCCTTTGGACGGTCGATCAGCCTAAAGGGTCGGTTTTCCTTCGGTCGGTTCAAGACCAATCCTAAGGCTACCTATGGCCTAGCACTAAGCCAAGGCACTCATGGACCTTAGAATTTGTGACAGAATAGCCGGGTCTATCCCTGAACTCATTCCAATCGACACCCGATCCACCGGTAGGGTTCGTGGTCGGTGCATTACCGATCCACGATCAGACATCACCAATTCGAGATCACTAAGAATTAAATAGGGAATGATGCATTTTTTATTATAAGGCAATCACATTTGATCAAGTCGGATCATCCGTGTATCAGTGCATAGCCAGGCAAAATCACCTAGACCGGCCTCTATGACCGATCATGACCATCCGACAATCCAAAATCATCCTGTGATCAATCCTCGTGATCAACAAGTCATCTTATGAGCTGGTGATCCTATCTTATCGGTATGGTCAGTAGAAATTCACAATCGACACCTCGACCAATTCATGACCGATCGGTCGATCGGTTAGTCGAACCATGACCGATCATTGATTCTTTACCGATCAAACTGATCAATCCATGGCCAATGGCCTATGGTCGACCCATGCGGGACTTTATGGCCGATCCTTACAGGATCGGAATCAAGGATGTTACACTACTCACCTTAGTATCTCCAAGTCTCTTCACATTCTTCTACACTTGTTCAACCTTATAGGTTCATCTAGTCTTCACGAATCTTTTTTATTATCTTTGTCTAGTTACCATAGCACATGATAAACTATTGTATGCATAACATAAGTGCTTTGCTTGTATCGACAATTCCGGATTATATCTGGTTTCCCAATGATATTGGTTTCTAGCTATATCAAGTTTCCCGAAAATATTGCATAGCGTTTCAACTGGCGACTTGAGTACATTAATGAAGTAGATCCTGCAATCTTGTTCACCTTGGTACCTTCGAGTTTCTTCACATTCTTCTAAACTTGATCACCCTTATAGGTTCATCCAATCTTCACAAATCTTTACGCTATGTACATCTAAGTAACCTTAAAACAAATATTACCAAAATATGGACAACATTTACATTTATTAAGCACTTAAGGTATTCTTGGATTGCTTTGTCAACATCAAAATATTATAGAAAGTTTACTCAACATAAGGGTCCATGGAAATGTGGTGGAATGACCATTTGGACAACACGTGATTGGGACAACTGCAAAGTATGTGGACAAGACATGTATACAACACATGGCCGTGACTTCGGACTTGTGGCCATGGATTAAAAGGCCCATGGACATCTAGGATCCTATCATATCACATCTTGTAATGTTGTCACATTATCCATTATGTCCAAACCTTACACAATTCCCGCAATTTTGAAATTGCCGTTAAACCTACTATCCAAGACCACGAGATGCCCACATGTTTGGAAAACATGTTCTCTAGCCTATTAAGCTATTTTAAAGCTCCCACAACATTGGAAATTTGATTTTGGGCACGCCTTACCTATTAGGTTAGGGTTTGAGCTCCAAGAATGTTGGAAATTCAAATTTTGAACTTATCTCTTAAGTTTGCTTCAAGAATGTTGGAATATGTCATTACGAACTTATCTCCATTTCCATTTTGATTGTGACTCTTCCATCGAGCCACTTATCAAATTGACATCTGGCTCCTTGTAGCATGTGTTAGTTGTAAAATGCAAAGAAATGTAAAGAAATGTAAATGGAACCAAAATGTAATGCGAATCAAACTATGCAAATGATATTTTTGTTTAGGGGTCAAGTTTGATCCCTTAATTTTCTTATGGGATGAATGATAAATAAAATAGCCAAAATTTAGATAACAAAAAGTAGTATCGAAAATTGAGTTGAAAATTTATAGGCGTAAATCGTGGAAATATAAATTTCAAAAACCCGGACTCCCAAGGTGCCGAAACTTAGCACGAGAGGATATTTAAGTGTCAAAAGTTATAAAATGTACACTTAAGTGCCAAAATCGAAGTACAATGGATTAGTTAAGTGCCAATGGTGAGAAAATCTGGCAAATTACATACATGGCATTTTCCTACGACATACTTATTGAGGTGAAAAATGTTTAAAAAAAAATATACACGTGGACAATTAAAACGACGTCACCCCATCCATGCTGTCTTGCGCAAGCTAAATGACGTCATTTTTCCTTGATGTTAAATGACATCGTTTAGCTTATTTTTAGGCTTGCACCAAATCTAACCGTCTCTGTTCAAACTCATGCTCATACTTACACTCTTCTCTTCGTCACCGCTCATGGTTGCCGTTCACGCTCACTGAGGTTAGTCATCGCTCACTGTCATCATTTGCTATCATCGCTCATCGTCGTCACTCGCCCAAGTTTGTCCTCTTTTCCCCTTCCCCTATGGTGTGAAATTAGGGCTCGAACTCATCTATTGGGGTTCTGATGGGAAATTTGGGACTTGGCTGGGAAATGTGAGGGTTGCCTGGAAATTGGAAGGCTCGGATGATATTGTGATGTGTGATTTAGGGCTCAAATGCGGTACTAAAGCGATTGAAGGGTTTGGATTGGCAATTTAAGGCTTGGCTCGAAATGTAGGCCTTGGTGGGGGAAAATTAGGGTTCCTATACTATTGTGATGTGTGATTTAGGGCTCGAATATGGTATTGTGATGTGCGAGGGCAATTTTTAGGGTCAGATGTGAAATGTGATGTGCGATGGCAATTTTAAGGGCTTAAAAGGTTGTCGTGGGGACCTTTGGTCAATTTTTTAATTAAAGTATTGAAATGAGTGTTGTGGGGACCTGTGCTTGTCGTGAAGACCTTTGTTTGTTGGTTAATATTTTAAGCGAAGGCAAGGTAATCGAAGTGGCTATCGTGGGGGGCATCTTGTTGGTTCTTTCCACTAAATGACCTATGCATCTCTTCCATCTACTTTATTAAAGTCTATGAGACGTAGGGACCTCCATGTGCAATTGTCCGTTGTCATTTGCCAATGTGGTCCCAAAAGTTAACTATTTTTTGTCCTTGGTTGTAGAAATTGCTTATCATAAGGATTATATTGCTATCATTATTTGTTATAGTGGGGACTTTGCGATTGGGGAGGATGAGTGGAAGTATGATGGGGGAAATGAGGGCACTATCTTTATCGATATAGAGAAGACATCTTATATTAGATTTGTTAGAGATATAGTGAACTATTTGCCGTGCAAAATACAAAAGTTGTTGTATTATGTTCTCGTGAAGGGCTTCAGAGATGGTTTGAGATGCTTAAAAGATAATAATGGTTTTAGGGATTTCTTTTACCATTATCTTCACGGCGAACAAGCGAAATGTACGTTGCGTACAATAGTGATATGAGGGCAAAGATGATGATGGAGAGAGTACCCAAGTAGGAAAATGGGAAGATGGTATTCAAGCTAGAACTAAGGTTAGGAATGAAGGCCGACAAGATAGACAGGACGGGGAGGAGAGGGGCATAGATGCAGTTTAGCAAAGTGTTGATGACGTAGGTGATGTCACAATCACTGAATTAGATTAGGAAGTAGCTGAATCTAGTGATGACGATGAAGGGTTGGCTTTTAAAAATTTCTTTGGTGATAATGACGAGGAGGAGCTTGCACAGTCAGGGAAAAAGTAAAGGGAGTTTTTATCAAATAGATTTACAACTTTGTAGGCAACTAATGAATTTCCAAACAAGGCCAAAGGAGTTGTGGATGCTTATGTTGTTAGTGAGGAAACTGATTATGAAGAAAGTGCCAAGAATGTTACTTCCTAGGACAAGCTTGAAGAACATCAAAGAGTTGTGCGTAGAAGGAAAAGTACGTTTTCTTCCTATGATCCATCCGTTACCTCTCCTACTTTGTTAGGAGATATGAAATTCCAAGATGCACAACAATTTAGGAAAGCTATATAGAAAAACTCCATTACTGTACAAAGGAATATTAACTTCATGAAACATTAAAACCTTTATAAGAGTTAGGTGTTCACAATAAATTTGTCCATGGAAGATCTACGATGTGTTCATTAGGAGGAGTTGGTCCTTCAAGATTAAGGCCTACCAAGATGAACATACTTGTTCCATTAAATTTGAAAACAAAAGGGTAATAAGAGCATGATTGTCTAAGCACTTCTCCGATCTAATCAAGGTGATGCCCGAGACGAAGAGTACTGAGTTCAAGATGTTGATGAAGGAGCATGTAGACATCAATAAGCCTAGGAATTAGTGCAAAAGAACAAAGCAAAATGTGATAAGGATACTTAATGATTAGTAAGACAAGGAATATGGCATGTGTGGGATTATGCTTTGAATGTAGGCTATAAAAGCTTTCAAGTAAAATGTATGTAGAGGTCGTGGAGATGCCATATCCTTATAGTAAGACGAAGTTTGATAAGTTTTATGTGTGCTTTGATACATGCAGAAGGGGATTTTTATCTGGTTGTAGATAGATTATAGGATTGGATGGCTATTTCTTAAAGGACTTGTGCAAGGGAGAATTGTTGGCCACAATTGGAAGAAATGTGAATAATTAGATATTGCCATTAGCTTGAGCTATTGTGAAGATAGAGAACAAGGCCTGATTCTTGAAAAATCTAATGACTGACTTAGAGCTAACAAATGGGGAAGGACGGGCATTCATGAGCGACCAATAAAAGGTAATGTTATGGTCAATTTTTTGCTTTTTTATATCAAAAACATGTTATTTGATTACATTTCTTGGTTTGAATTATTGTAGGTACTGGTTTGAATATTAGCTGAGTTGATGCCCTATACCAAACATAGAATGTATGCATGGCACATATACGCAAATTGGGCAAAGATTTATCAAAGGGGATAAGTTGCAATCACAATTTTGGCAACTAGCAAAGAGCACAAATATGGCTGACTTTAGGATAACCAAAGAAGAATTGCTTTGAGTTGACAAAGAAATGTTATATTGCACTATTCTAAACAAAACCGAAGAATTGGTGCAAGGAGAATAATAGATGCCAAATGCAAACCAATCATCTCGATACTTGAAAATATACGAGTTATGGTCATGACTCGGTTGCACAAACAAAGAGACGAGACTGCAAAATGGACTAGGCAAAGTGGTCATAGGAATCCAAAAATTGGACGAGAACTTGGCTGCAAGTAGATATTGTCATGGGGATGAAGGATATGAGATAATGAAAGGTTCCGATAAGTATGTTGTCCATCTAAGGACGAGGAAGTGCTCATGTGGAGTATGGCAACTAAGTGGAATTCCTTGTGCCCATGCCATATGTGTCCTCTAGTTGAAAGGCAACAACGCAGAGGATTACATTGATGATTAGTACAAGAAAACAAAATATCTTGCTTCGTAATTTACAATGTAGCTAATCAGAAGTAGAAAGTCCTCGGAGCCAACAAATCGTGAAGCACCTCAACCTTTGCCACTAAAGAAGAAAATGAGAGGGCCAAAACCAAGACGAAAAATGCTAGAGGGTGAGGTCTCAACAAAGGATGAGTAGGACAGGGGCAAAAATGAATACTCTTTGTGACATCCCAAATTTTCAATTCTGTTTTCCATTAAATAAATCGAGCATTTCATCAATGCGCCTATAGGGTTGTTGTCAGAGTTGATCACTCTCGAGATAACTAGACTATCTGGGAAAGCCATTAAGGGATTTTAATGCAATAGACTTGAGAATTTGATCAGGAATCGCTTACTCGACCGTGCTCATCTTTAAAGGTCATTACTGCTAGATATAAGTCCCATTAGGAATTAGAGATAGATCGATTCGACTGAGATGTGTAGCTAAACGTGGGTGACTCCATTAAATTGGAAATTCTCGTCGATCGGCACTAGACTGATTTTTCAATCGTTTTGTACCTTATGTCCATATTTGAATCCTCGAGATTTTCACAACAACCGAGAGTCGTCAATGTGTCGAGTGGGTTCATTGTGGCTCGAAGAAAATCAACTACAAGTCATTTGCACTAAAAAATTATGAACGCTACCTGATAGTCTAGGTCACGCTAAAAACGTGCCAGAGTGAAATTAACCATGAATTTGAATCTACTTTCAAAAATTGAAAGTTCTGTCATGTCGCAAATCATTTTAGGAACGTCAACTCAGTCTTAGAAGATTTTTCTGCAAAACAAGACTTTTTGGGAAAAAGTCGAGGTAGGGCCGTTTTGTCCATAAAATGTCAGAGATCATTTTTTATCATAAAATTGGGAAGCAAGTGGGATCAATTGGTGAGGAAAAATACCAATTGGATCAATGAGGTGTTGGTTGAATTTTTTAGGGCCAAATTGGATTGAATCAAGAGAAAATGGTGTCCAATTGGAGAGGAAACCAAGCAAATTCGTATGCCCCCCATCACCATGACTTTTGGACCTTCTCCTTGGCTTGTTGGGGAAGCTTGAAAGCTGAGAATTGCTGAGGAAGTCAGCTGAGTGGGTGGGGACCTCAAGGGGACAAGAAAATGGACTTTAAGGTTAAGTGGTCCGCTCATTCTTCTCTTTTCTCCCTCAATCGTCGACCAGCTTTCCCTCTTCCTCCATTCTGTGATGTTTGAAGTTCAACGACGCAAAGGAGACCAGCAAGCTCCAAGCAACCAGCCAACACACCGCCGAGACCGCTCGCCACCGCCGTTCGCCGCACTCGCGCGCCGTCACTACCAAGCGTGCCCTCCGCCTTGCCGCACCGTTGTCCCCGTCTCCGCGTGCTGCCCGTGCACCGTCTAGCACCGTGAGGCTCAGCCAGAACCGTTCAGCCCATCTCCGACCGCCGTGGAGCCCCACCTAGGCCCAATTTGGTTCCCTCAACCTTCCTTAGCCTGTCGTTGCCTCAAACCGAGCTTGTTTCCCTCTTTTCCAGCCCAAAACAAAAACTGAAAGTGTGGGTTTTCGGCAAAGGTTTAGGCCCGTTTTGGAAGTATTCCGAGCCCCCAAAGCTAAGCCCACCTTGGAGAGTATTGAGCCCCGTTGCGTCCCCATCGAATTACACCGATCGGATCGCCGAACAAGTGAGTTTAACTCACTAATCCTCGCGTAGTAGGTTAATTACGCTTAAGGGTTGATTAGTTTAGGTTAAGCATGGATTAGGTGGTTAGTTAGATTAGATTAGTGAATTTAATTAATTGCCGATGCATATTAGGTGGATAGTTAGTGCAATTAGTGAGTAAATAGACTCTAATATTTATTTAATGAGTCTCGAAAATTTTCCGGGCCCGTTCCAGCATATCATTAGGCATTACGGGCCTAAGTATGTATTTATTGCATTTATTAATTATTTTACGTAATTATTTAATTATTTATTTATTTTTCAGAAATTAGACTAGGCTAACCGACGACCAGAATTTTATACTGACTATTCTGGTATGGTCTGTTTATTTAATTCAACCCAAATTTGTGTTGATTTTGTGTGATTGTGATTTTCGGAATTTATTCCTAAATTTAATTAATTTCAGTAATTAATTAGAAAATAATCGAGCGTCGATTTACAATGCCAAAAATATTTTGGTGGACCGTATAAATTAGTGGGATTTTCAAGTGGCAGGAAATGGTATTTTGGCTAAGGTCGATCGTGTATCCACACACGAATATTTTATCAATAGGATAAAAATGCTGATTTGATTAAATGATAATTTTCAGCATATTATGAAAGTATGGTTGGCAGCTTCTGGTGAGCATATATAATTTTCAGCATACTGTGAAAGTATGGCTGGCAGCTTCTGGTGAGCATATATAATTTTCAGCATACTGTGAAAATATGACTAGCAGCTTCTAGAGAGCATATATAATTTTTTAGCATACCATGAAAGTATGGCTGGCAGTTTCTGGTGAGCATATATAATTTTTAGCATACTATGAAAGTATGCCTGGCAGCTTTTGGCGAGCATATATAATTTTTAGCATACTATGAAAGTATGCCTGGCAGCTTTTGGCGAGCATATATAATTTTTAGCATACTATGAAAGTATGCCTGGCAGCTTTTGGCGAGCATATATAATTTTTTAACATACTATGAAAGTATGGCTAGCAACTTCTGGTGAGCATGATTAATAATCAGATCGATGGATCTGGCAGCTTTTGGCAAGCATGTTTAAAATATCAGATCAGTGGATCTGGCTACTTCTAGTGAGCTATACTATTTATTTTTCAGCTTAGAGTAAGTTGTCCGCAAGGTGGTCGGACTTTATAGATAGTATTGATTTAAATGACCGGGGAATGGTCTTGTTGACATGTGATCGACTAAGTCGATTGATCGATGATTCGATCTGGTTGGGTAAATTGATTTGTGAAGTGATTGATTGAAATGTTTGGATGGTTGTATGAATTGAATTAACTTACAAGAAGGAACTAAGGCCAAGGTAAGTCCTCCGACTCGTGATTGTGCTTAGGCAACAATCGGGTCTTAAGGGGTTGAACTTGCTGAGATGTCATCTCACCCCGTTGTGGGATAACATTTCAGGTCCCTAAATGGCAGTCATGGAGGACCCAAAGCCCGAAGTTTAGGAGGTGAAGCCCGAAGAATCGGCGATCTTGTCCGACTAGTTAGTCATAGGACAATTCTCTTTTGTTGGAAGCCAATTCCTTTTTGTAGGCTTCAGTGTATAAACCTGTGTGTTTATAAAAATGTATTTTGTGAAAAGATGGGGCCCTACTTTCCTATCCCATTGTTTTATTGTCTGGGGATTATTTATATGCTTCCGTATGCGTATTAAATGAATGGGTCAGAGATGCATCCTAGGATGTCGCTATTTAATCGACCAAGCCGAGATGGGCGCGTGCCCAAGGATCAGGGCATGACATCCCCATTTAAATGGTATCAGAGCATGGTTTAGGATTGGAGTGATAAGGTGCGATGGTTTATGGGATAATGGTAGGAATGGCCTTTAATTCATGCCGGTGCATGTCTATGATAGTTGTTTGGTAGAATTACTTGTTGTTTGGATCACTTTGTTTCTAATTTGGTGTGGAATTGGAAACAGGTTTCAGTAGAGAAAGTTGAACCATGAGTGATCAGGAGCAAAGAACTCCTGGTAAGAGAGTAGCCAGGGCCGTAACTCGGGGTAGGACGCCAACTACGGTTGGTACCTGAGGAGGACGAGGTAAAGCACCAGAACAGGCTAGCGCTAGTGGCGAGGCACCACTTCCTATTGGTGCTAAGGTGGTAGCCCCTTGTGATCCTAGATCAATTAGGATCACACAAGCATTGGATGCCATGCGAGAAATGATGGGGCAATAGGCCCAGAGTCAAGTTGCCGCCTTTACCGCCACTGTAGAAGCCGCTGCCACTACCGCTACCAATGTCGTCGTCGCTGCCGCACCTGTTGCCGCACCTGCCGAAGTTCAGCCTGAGAATATAGTGGTGCCGAGAGAGAGGCCGATACACAAGTTGGTGGAGAAGTTCTTGAAGTTGAACCCGCCAAGATTCACGAGTACTGGAGACCCCGAGGCTGCCTCACTGTGGATACAAGACTTGGATAAGGCGTTTGCACTTCTGAGGTGCAATGAGGAGGAGAAGGTAACTTTGGCAATCTACCAACTGCAGGGTAATGCCAATACATGGTGGAGAGCCGCCAGAGAGACTGTATTTCCGAGAGGAGTGGTCCCGTTGTGGGATGCCTTCCTCAGGGCATTCAATGAATAGTACTTCTCGAGGAGTGCTAGAGAGCAAAAAATGGAAGAGTTTCAGCATTTTCGTCAGGGGACAATGATCGTTGACTAGTATGGGGTCAAATTTGCGGAGCTTTCACAGTATGCTCCGAGGCTGGTTGAAGATCCTGAAGAGAAGGCTCGAAGGTTTAAGAATGGCCTTCGACAAGAGTTGAAACAGCTGCTGGTGCCGTTCGATCTGATTGATTACCGAGAGATTTATCATCGAGCACAGCTGCTTGAAAGGAGCCTGAGTGAGCAAGCTAACTCATCTGGATCGAGGTTTAGTTCACATCGAGAAGGGATTCGCCATGGGAAGACGCCCATGACTGGAGGTAGATTCTAAATCCCGCCCAATAGGAAGGGTGGAATTGGAAAGACAAGGCCTGGTCAGAATGACTTGTGTCGCTTCTTTGGAAGGTGACATGGTACAGCCCCTTGCCCTCGAAGGACGAGCGCCTATTTTGAGTGTGGCCAATAGGGTCACTTAGTCAAAGATTGTCTTAGAAGGCCAAGAGGACAATCGCAATTACCGCCGCCGCCACCTATGGGTCAAATCAGAGGGTATGCGCCTCAAAACGCGCCACAAGGAGGACAGCTGAGACCCCTAGTTCAAGGCACAGTGTATGCCATCACGCAAGGTCAGGCAGAGGCTACGCTTGACGTGATCACATGTATGGTTTCACTGAATGACCATCCTGCTTATGCTTTATTCAACCTAGGGGCAACCATTATTTTATTATCAAGCAGTATGTTAAGTTCATAATATTAAGTCCTATATTATTGGAGTCGGCAGTTAGTATATCTACACCATTGAAGGATAAAGTGAAAGCTGCTTTGGGTTGTTCTGGTTGCAAGTTAGTGATTGGTGAGCGAGTGGGGAAAATAGATTTGTTAGTCCTAGCCATGTATGACTTCGATTTGATAATTGGCATGGATTGGCTCACCAAGCAACGAGCTAAAATGGACTGTTATCGCAAGGCGATTCAGTTTGACCCGTTAGAGGGTGAGAGCTTCAAGTTTGTCGGGAATCGAGGAGGACCCTCGATTACCTTGATCTAGTCATCAGAGGCAACTCGTTTGTTGGATAATGGTTGTCAGGGTTACCTGGCAACTGTCGTGAATACGAGAGTTGAGGAGCTAAAGATGGAAGACATTGCCATGGTACAAGAATTTCCATATGTTTTCTCGAAGGAATTGCCAGGATTACCGCCATAAAGGGAGATCGAGTTTGTGATAGAGTTATCACCTGGGCCAGAGCCAATCTTTAAGGCTCATTACCGAATGGCATTATTTGAGTTGAAGGAACTAAAGGTGCAAATGCAGGAATTATTGGATAAGGGATTTATTCACCCTAGTGCATCACCTTGGGGAGCACTAGTTCTGTTTGTAAAAAAGAAAGATGGTTCGTTGCGTTTATGCATCGACCATCAGCAACTCAATCAAGTAACGATCAAGAACAAATATCAACTGCCGAGGATTGACGACTTGTTCGATCAATTACAAGGAGCGTCGATATTTTCGAAAATTGACTTGAGGACAGGATATTATCAGCTGAGGATCAGGAAGGAGGACATTCCTAAGTCAGCATTTCGTACTCGGTGTGATCATTATGAGTTTACTATGATGTCATTCGGGTTGACGAATGCTCCAGCTACCTTCATGGATCTGATGAACCGAATATTCAAGGAATGACTAGATCAGTTTGTGATTGTGTTCATCGATGATATTCTGGTGTATTCGAGAAGTGAGGAAGAGCATGAAAATCATCTAGATTAGTATTGCAGACTCTAAGAGTGCATCAGCTATATGCCAAGTTCAGTAAGTGTAAGTTTTGGTTGACTCGTGTTGCTTTCTTAGGTCACGTGATTTCAGGCGAAGGAATCTCCGTGGACCCAAGCAATATTGAAGCAGTGATTAACTGGCCAAGCCCGACTACCGTGACAGAAATTAGAAGTTTTCTAGGTTTGGTAGGTTATTACAGAAGGTTCGTAGAGGGGTTTTCAGCGTTAGCGTCGCCTTTGACAAGACTTCTGAAGAAAAAAGAAAAATTTGTGTGGACAGACAAGTGCGAGCGTAGTTTTCAAGAGCTTAAGCAAAAGCTGACTACGGCTCCTGTGCTGACCATTCCATTTGGTCTTGGAGGATACGAGATCTATAGTGATGCGTCGTTCAGAGGATTGGGTTGCATACTAATGCAACATGGTCGAGTTGTTGCATACGCCTCCCGTCAATTGAGGCCTCATGAACAGAATTACCCATCGCATGACTTAGAGCTCACGGCAATTATTTTCACCCTGAAGATTTAGAGACATTATTTGTGTGGAGAAAAGTTCCAGATCTTCACGGACCATCAAAGTCTCAAGTACCTATTCTCTTAGAAGGAGTTGAATATGAGATAACGCCGATAGATGGAATTGTTGAAGGACTACAACTGTGATATTTTATATTACCCTGGAAAGGCGAATAAGGTTGTCGATGCTTTGAGTCGAAAGTCTTCAGTTGCTCACATGCTGATTAAGGAATGGAACCTAATCGAAAGAGCTTGAGATTTGGTATTCAAGTTTGAGGTAGGCCACCTTTCGAGTCTTATGGCCACCCTCAGAATTGAACCAGATATCCATATCATAATCAAGTTACTCCAACCGATAGACCCTGATGTTTAGAAAATTCTTCAAGAAGACACCGAGAAAAGGAAAGTTGACTTTCAAATTTCTGATGACGGAACATTGAGGTTCCGAGGACATTTGGTTGTACCTGACAATGTGGAGCTTAGAGAGAATATCTTGTCAGAAGCACATCGTAGCAGTTACAACATTCATCCGGGGAGTACCAAGATGTATCAGAATCCGTGTCAACATTATTGGTGGTCAGGTATGAAGGCGAACATTGCCAAGCATTTTGCCAAGTGTTTGACGTGTCAACAGCTCAAAGCTCAACATTGTAAGCCGGGAGGACTTCTGCAACCTCTCAAGATCCTAGAATGGAAATGGGAGCATATCACGATGGACTTCGTGACCGGACTACTGAGGAGTAAGAGAGGAAATGATTTGATTTGGGTGGTGGTCGACAGATTGACAAAGTCGGCCCACTTCATTGCAGTTCGAAAGGACCTCAATTTGGGTAGGCATGCTGAGTTGTACGTGGGCCAGGTAGTTCGTCTGCATGGAATGCCGATGACGATAACTTCAGATTGAGACCCGAGATTTACCGCCGTTTTTTGGAAGAGCTTACAAAGTGCTTTAGGTACCAAGCTGCAGTACAGTACGACATATCATCCTCAAACGAATGGCCAGTCTGAGAGAACAATTCAGACCCTCGAGGAGATGCTGCGAGCTTGTGTACTAGATTTTAAGGGAAGTTAGGAAGAACAGCTTCATCTGGTGGAATTTGCCTACACCAATAGTTATCAGCAAAGCATCCAGATGGCTCCATTCGAAGAACGGCAGATCATGCAGAACACCAGTGTGTTGGGATGAAGTTGGGGAAAGAAAGATTACAGGCCCAGAGTTGGTTCAGCGGTCAGTGGATGCCGTTGCGGTGATCAGAGGTAGATTAAAGACCGCTCAGAGCAGGCAAAAAAGTTACGCAAATAAGCGCTAGAGACAATTGGAATTCCAAGTTAGTGATCACGTTTTTTTGAAGGTGTCACCAATGAGGGGAACTTCGCACTTCGGTAAGAAAGGAAAACTGAGTCCAAGGTACATAGGTCCATTTGAAATTCTAGAGAGAATTGGGACCCTAGCGTATCGTCTTGCGTTGTCGCCGAGATTGACGCAAGTGCATGACGTCTTTCACGTGTCGATGTTAAGGAAGTACAAGCCTGACTCAACCCATGTGCTTAATTTTGAAGAATTGGACGTGGATGACAGAGTGTCATACGTTGAAAGCTCGGTTCAAGTTGTGGATAGAAAAGAACAAGTCCTGCGTACAAAGACCATTCCATTGGTCAAAGTGGTCTGGCAACACCACAGTACTGAAGAAGCAACATGGGAGACTGAAGAGTCGATGAGACATTTATACCCCCATCTTTTTGCTTAACTAGTGTAATGGTTTAAATTTCGAGGACGAAATTTTTATAAGAGGGGAAGAGTTGTGACATCTCAAATTTTCAATTCTGTTTTCCATTAAATAAATTGGGCATTTCATCGCGCGCGCCTATAGGGCTGTTCTCAGGGCTGATCACTCTCGAGATAACTAGACTATCTAGGAAAGCTATTAAGGGATTTTAATGCAATAGACTTATGAATTCGACCAAGAATCAGCTACTCGATCGTGCTCATCTTTAGATATCATTACAGCATAGATATAAGTCCATTAGGAATCAGAGATAGATCGGTTCGACTGAGATGTGTGTCTAAACGTGGGTGACTCCACTAAATTGGAAAATTCTCATTGACCGGTACTAGACTGATTTTTCTATCGTTTTGGTACCCTATGTTCGTATTTGAATCCTCGATATTTTCACGATAACCGAGAGTCGCCAATATGTCGAGTGGATTCATTGTGGCTTGAAGAAAATCTATCACGGTTCATTTGCACTAAAATTTTTTGAAAGTTACCCGGTAGCCTAGGTCACGCTAAAAATGCACCAGAGTGAAATTAACAGTGAATTTGAATCCGATTTCAGAAATTGAAAGTTCTGTCATGTCACAAATCATTTTAGGAACGTCAACTCAGTCTCAGAAGATTTTTCTGCAAAACGAGAATTTTTGGGAAAAGTCAAGGTAGGGCCGTTTTTGTCCATAAAATGTCAAAGATCGTTTTTTATCGCAAAATTGGGAAGCAAGTGGGATCAATTGGTGAGGAAAAATACCAATTGGATCAATGAGGTGTTGGTTGAATTTTTAAGGGCCGAATTGGATTGAATCAAGACAAAATGGTGTCCAATTGGAGAGGAAACCAAGCAAATTCGTATGCCCCCCACCACCATGACTTTTGGACCTTCTCCTTGGCTTGTTGGGGAAGCTTGAAGGCTGAGGATTGCTGAGGAAGTCAGCTGAGTGGGTGGGGACCTCAAGGGGACAAGAAAATGGACTTTAAGGCTAAGTGGTCCCCTCATTCTTCTCTTTTCTCCCTCAACCATCGACCAGCTCTCCCTCTTCCTCCATTCTGTGCTATTTGAAGCTCAACGACGTAGAGGAGACCAGCAAGCTCCAAGCAACCAGCCAACACACCGCCGAGACCGCTCGCTGCCGCCGTTCGCCACCCTCACGCCGTCACTGCCACGCGTGCCCTCCGCCTTGCCGCGCCACCGTCCCCGTCTCCGCATGCTGCTCGTGCACCGTCTAGCATCGTGAGGCTTGGCCAAAGCCGTTTAGCCCATCTCTGACTGACATGGAGCCCCGCCTAGGCCCGGTTTGGTTCCCTCAACCTTACTCAGCCCGTCGTCGCCTCAAACCGAGCTTGTTTCCCTCTTTTCCAGCCCAAAACAGAAGCTGAAAGTGTGGGTTTCCAGTAGAGGTTTAGGCCCTTTTTGGAAGTATTCCGAGCCTTGAAAGCTAGGCCCGCCTTGGAGAGTATTGAGCCCCGTTGCATCCCTGTCAAATTGTACCGATCGGATCGCCGAACAAGTGAGTTTAACTCACTAAACCTCGCTTAGTAGGTTAATTACGCTTAAGGGTTGATTAGTTTAGGTTAACCATGGATTAGGTGGTTAGTTAGATTATATTAGTGAATTTAATTAATTGCCGATGCATGTTAGGTGGATAGTTAGTGCAATTAGTGAGTAAATAGACTCTAATATTTATTTAACAAGTCTCGGAAATTTTCCGAGCCCGTTCCGACATATCATTAGGTATTACGGGCCTAAGAATGCATTTATTGCATTTATTAATTATTTTTCGTAATTATTTAATTATTTATTTATTTTCCGAAAATTAGATCGGGATAACCGGCGACCATAATTTTATACTGATTGTTATGGTATGGTCTGTTTATTTAATTGAGCCCAAATTTGTGTTGATTTGGTGTGATTGTGATTTTAGGAATTTATTCCTAAATTTAATTAATTTCAATAATTAATCGGTTTACAACGCCAAAAATATTTTGGTGGACCATATAAATTAGTGGGATTTTCAAGTGGTAGGAAACGGTATTTTGGCTAAAGCCGATCATGTACCCACACACGAATATTTTTCAATAAGGATAAAAATGGTGATTTGATTAAATGATAATTTTCAGCATACTATGAAAGTATGGCTAGCAGCTTCTGGTGAGCATATATACTTTTCAACATACTATGAATGTATGGCTGGCAGCTTCTGGCGAGCATATATAATTTTTTAGCATACTATGAAAATATGGCTGGCGGCTTCAGGTGAGCATATATAATTTTCTACATACTATGAAAGTTTAACTGGCAGTTTTTGGCAAGCATATATAATTTTTTAGCATACTATGAAAGTATGGCTGGCAGCTTCTGGTGAGCATGATTAATAATCAGATCAATGGATCTAGCAGCTTCTGGCGAGCATGTTTAAAATATCATATCAGTGGATCTGGCAACTTCTAGTGAGCTATACTATCCATTTTTCAGCTTAGAGTAAGCTGTCCGCAAGGTTTTCAGACTTTATAGATAGTATTGATTGAAATGACCGAGGAATGGTCTTGTTGACATGTGATTGATTGAGTCGCTCGATCGATGATTCGATCTGGTTGGTTAAATTGATTTGTGAAGTGATTGATTGAAATGTTTAGATGGTTGTACGGAATTGAATTGACTTACAGGAAGGAACTGAGGCCAAGGTAAGTCCTCCGACTCGTAATTGTGCTTAGGCAGCCCTTTTGGCATATTTTCTTCCTAATCGGGTCTTAGGGGGTTGAACTTGCTGAGACATCGTCTCACCCCGTTGTGGGATAACATTGCAGGTCCCTAAATGGCAGTCGTGGAGGACCCGAAGCCCGGAGTTTAGGAGGTGAAGCCCGAAGAATCAGCGATCTTGTCCAACTAGTTAGTCATAGGACAATTCTCTTTTGTTGGAAGCCAATCCCTTTTTGTAGGCTTCGGTGTATAAACCTATGTGTTTATAAAAATGTATTTTGTGAAAAGATGGGGCCCTATTTTCCTATCCCATTGTTTTATTGTCTGGGAATTATTTATATGCTTCTGCATGCGTATTAAATGAATGGGTCGGCGATGCGTCCTAGGACGTCGCTATTTGATCGACCAAGCCGAGATGGGCGCGTGCCCGAGGATCGGGGCATGACACTCTTATTGCCACATAGCAAGGCACAATACTAAAGGTTGTTGATTGAAAAAACAACAAAAACAGTTAGGTAAAAGGCTAGCCGAAGGGTCTAGTGAAGGGACAGCTAGAGGGGGCCAGTTGAAGGTCAAACAGAAGAGCCAAGTGAATCTACTATTCTTTAGTCAACGACAAGAAATTCAATAAATCATGACATTTGTTTTTATGTTGTTTTATGGTTTATTACAAATATATAAATAGCCTCAATTGCCTTGTATATAATGTCTTTGTCAAGTCATGAGAAGAACACTTGAAGGATTGACCGAAGTCCTTGTTGTACATGAAATTGAAGGGCTTGTTCAAAGAAAGCAAAGTAGAAGATGGCCAACTAAAGGATTAGCCGAAGTAACTGAAGGGCCAGTTTAGTTGACTGTACTTCAATAGAGAAAAGAATACTCAGTAAGTTCTACAATTTGTGTTTAGTTTTCATTTATGTCATTATATGGGCCAATGTTATATTTATGATGTCTTTTGCCTCTTTCTTAGGTTGGAAGAAGGCAAGTTGGAGCTCAACTACCAATAAAAGGGCCAACTGAAGGCCCACCACAAAGGCTACTAGAAGGTGTCACTAAAGTTGAAGGGCTAGATAAAAGAAGGACAACTAGAAAAAGGCTAGGTGAAGGGCCAGCTACAAGAAAGCAATCTAAAAGATGTCCAGTTGAAGAATTGGCTAAAAAAGCCTCTACTATAGCTGAAGGTCCAAATGTAGTTAAAGCTAAATGGCTAGCTGAAGGGGCAAAAGAAGGGCTCAAGAAATCATTGGCGAGAAGAAAAGTCAACAAATCACAGATTACTAAAAGTGACGCTTCCCTTTGAATAAGAGGAGCTGTTAGAAAGAGATTAAGATAATATGGTTATAACTTTTATATAGATGAGCGCACTGGAATAGTCATTCTTAAAGTAAGCTTTATTGGTCGTATTTATTTTAATTTATGGTCCGAACTTTTGCTAACAATTTAGTTGTCTTTTTGTAGCTTGGGAGAAGTCGGAGGTTCTTATCTCTCAAGGCCTAACTCAAGAATCAATGGCTGCGCCAACAAGAAAGAACAAGAACCCAATTGCAACTCCATTCGAATTAGTTCATCATGGGATAGTTGCAACTCAATCTGAATCAATGTATCCTAAGATAGTTGAAGAAAAAGTTGCACATCCAATTAGAAAAAATGCAAAAGGATTATAAATCAAGTGAAAGGTCCACCAAAAGAAGCATGAACAAGGGGTTGTGCATATTAATTGATGAGATGAAATAGAATGAAGTTTGTAGGGCTAAAGAGTCAGTTTTGTTTATAACTTGATATTGATAGGTTTTTTTAAGTTTGTCATTAAGTTTGTGAGACTTAATTTCGATATAAATGGAATGATCTTACTGCTTCTCAAATTTTTTTTCACCTTTTTCACTTTTTGTATTCTGCTTTTAGTTGTTACTTTCATGGTTGGTAGCTAATAATGGTTATGGTTGTTCATGTTGTAGTGGTGGATGGTGGTTATGTTGGTGGTTATGGCTATTGGTGGTGGGTCTATGGTGGTGGTTAGGGGGCTCATGCAACACCTGATGCAAGTGTGCAGTGTGCACATCTTGCACTAGGTGGTGCTAGTGCAAGTTAGTGCAAGGCTTACACCAGCACCTTTTGCAACAATACATCACTTGGCTCGAGGTGGTGGTTGGTGGTGCTTAGTAGTGGCTAGTAAATAGAGGGCTCATAATGGTACTAGTTGGTGGTGGTTGGGGGCTCATGCAACATCTGGTACAAGTGTGGAGTGTACACATCTACATTAGATGGTGCTAATGCAAGCTAGTGCAAGACTTGCACCAACACCTTCTACAACAACACACTACTAGCACAATGATAGCTAAAGGTGCTTGGTGATGGATGGTGGTTAAGAGGCTCGTAATGGTGCTGGTTGGTGGTGATGGGGGGATCGTGCAGCACTTGGTGCAAGTGTACAGTGTGTAAGCTAATGCAAAGCGTACATCAAGTGGTACTAGTGCAAGCTAATGCAAAGCTTACATCAACAACTTCTATGGTAGCGCACCACCAGTCACTATTTGTAAAAAACATGACATGTAAGTGTTCACTTTTGATAATAAGTTGACACTTATCTGATCCTTTTCTAGTCATGACTAGCACTTAAATAATTACTAAATACAACTTATGGCACTCAAGTAATCACTCATATTTGTCCTATTTATATGTTGGTTTATAAAAAACTAGAGAAGTAACTCATTCAATTCAATGTTTTTTTATTTACATTCAGTTCAAGCAAAAAAGTCACCACAACACATTGACCAAATACACATCATTGCTGGTTTATATTCAAGAACAAGCAAAAACAAAGTACAAGCAGCATTCCATTCTATCATTCCCTTTTCTTGAGCTCCTAAAAAGCACAATAAGTAAACCACAATATACATGACAACATAAACAATAACAAAGCCACAACAATATTGTGGACAACACATACAAAAAAAGAAAAAAATAGCCTACATTTGACCCAAAACAATTTATTTATCCACTCATTTTTAGCTATGGCAACCTTAGAAACTTCTTCTCATCTTCATCATTGAATAGGATAAACAATAAAACAACACTACAATAAACACTTGGTAATACTTCCATTCAATTTTCATCCTTAAAACTTTATTCTTCAAATGGTTAACTGAAGACACTTCAGCCTGCATTGAATCAACATCGTCCAAGTCATCCACGAACTTAGATAGAGGCTGGTGTCATCCATCAAGTAGGTCTAATATTATCTATGTGGCTTAATGAGAGCACTTCGTATTGACCCATTTGAAGTATTTACACTTCGACCCTTCTCTACATCGGGTGCATCCATAGAATCTTCTCCTAAGATTCATTTGAGTCCATGATGTTCTTCTTGGACTCGATAACCCACATAACATAAACACCTGCCTTCTCCCTTGCTTCGGTGAGAGGAATTTGAACCGCTACTAAAAGTTCTGCTCTCCATTTCCAATATTCGACAGTGGAATTTGGGGCAAATTGAAATTAGGGTTCAAGATTAGAGTTCGGGCACTTCAATGGAGATTTTGGGCTATTTAACGTTTTAGGTTTGGGGCAATTGGGGAAGACGACATTGTTTTGGCTGATTTAGGGCTTTTATTTTGGCCAACTATTTGCAAACGGCATCGTTTTGGGTGATCTAAGTTGAGTCAACTCTCCGACAAGCCATGTAAGCGAGCTATAATTAACAAAAAAATTGTCATATAGGATTTCCAGCCACTATCGCCGAACTTGACACTTAAGTGTCCTAATTTCAAAAAAATGGCACTTAAGTGTACATTTCATAACTTTTGGTACTTAATTGTCCCTCAAGCCAAGTTTTGGCACTTGCGCTAAACTTTTGCCATAAATTTCATATTGGACTTTGAAGTCCAAAGTGATGTTGGACTATGACCGTGAAAAGTGGAATTAAAAAGTGTGAACTTATTGTGAAATAGAAGGTACAGAAATTCCCATTGGATTCAACGAAAGTCTTCACATTGATATGTGTGTTTCCATGGGCCAATGGTTTTGTCTTTATACAAGTTGATGTGCAGAGCAAAACTTCATGGAGAGTTTTGTGGCATTGCCCTTATCATGAGCTCCTCTAACGGTGAACCACCTAGGGTTTGGCTAATAGATTACTAAGCCTAAACTTAACTCAGACTCTTCCAAAATATATCAATTTGTAACTTAACTTAAGTTCTTGACATATAAATCATTTTCATTGAGGAGTCACCACTAATCAATTTTTTTATCAATTAATTAGATATCCAAGAAAAGTGTAGGATAATTACTTTACTTTTATGAAATAGAAATTTATGAGTTTAGGGAGTTGATTATGCTATATTAATATAATGCCCTTTCAATACCATTTCTTTTATTTCTAAAAATATTTAGGCAGGGAACTTGGATTGATTTTAACATAGACATTAGTGTCACAATCGAAGGAGATGACATGTCGCAAAGGTTTCCATACAAAGGACCACGACTAATCCATGAACGAATGACACTTAACTTATCTCTTGAAGTCATAGGGTTTTCTTAAGTATTCTAGAATACTATTGGGGGTGGGCAATACGGTAACTATATACGGTTGTAATGCAAGTAGTTGGGTAGATGGGGAGATGTAACCTCCACTATTAGATTAAAAGGAGATTTACAGTTACACTTAGCCATGTACTTGTATATATAAGGGCCTCCTTCCCTCCATTTGTATCTCATTCGCTAGTGAAATACATTCCAAAACTTCTCTCTCTAGAGTTTCTCCCTCTAAGATCCTTGTGAGTCAAGTGGGTAGGGCTTACTTGGGAAGAAATTCCTAATGCCATATGGGTTAGAGAACACTAGATTGATCAACTCGTGACACTATTATGCAGGGAATGACCATGGAGGTGTGTAACCATTAAAATAACATTTGATTAACAAAGCAAGTAAATGAATTGCAAGAAAGAAAAGCAAATAGACACACCAAAGCAATCTAATATTTTTGGGGTTTTCTTTTATCTTAAATTTTAGTCTAAGCTATGTGATTTTAATTAAATGCACCTAATATGCAAACTATATAACATGCATATGATATTATTGGTGTTTTTCATTAAAATTCGAAATTAATTTATAACCTAAATAAACTATCTAAAATAAATAGTTATCTAGTCTAGATTAGGGATTAATATAAACTATAACCTATTCTAATTTAAACATGCAAGGCTATCTAAATTATTCTAATCTTAAGGCTTAAAAATAAAAATATCAATTTTAAACCTACATGAAAAATAATTCTATCTAAAGGCTCAAAGATCATGTGTGGTTGCGAATCAGGAAAGGCCTAACACTCAAAATATTCAGGTTAGATATCAATAAGTACAAATTAGGCAATGAAAGATTCAAATCAAATTCTAATAAGAATTGTCACCTAAATTGGAGATAACATTGCCAAATTCGAATGAACGATCGACAACTCATGATGTTGGCTAGCAGAGGGGTGCTCACGTAAGATGGCTGATGATGGAGTTCAACCAAGGACCGATAAGGATGGACTCACGGGGCACAATGGTGGCAAGGCTGGTCATGGTTACTCGAGGCTGGTTGGTCATAGCTCAGTAGGGACTTGTGCACTGGTGGTGCGCCACGAGTGACTAGCCATGGGATTCAGCTTAGTGAAGATCAAGCAAGGCAGCAAAGCGGTTGCGGTGAGGATCTCGGCTCGCGGTTCAACAAGGAAAGGAGCATCATTGATCAGAGGCGACTTCACAGCAGGGGCAACCTCCACGACTCAACGGGGCATGAACCAGAAGCAGCCTTTCGTCAAGGAAACAATGGCAACCTCGTTGGAGCAACTTTGGCTGGGAAGCACGGCAACAGGCTTCCTTGAGATCATAAAGTTAACGTTTTATCGTGGGGCTCGGCAAAGCAACCAGTGGCTCATCGGGCTACTTCATCTTGGCTAGTGATGGAGACTGTCACAAGCAAGAAGCAGCAGTGGTCATGGCGATGCTATTGCCCACAATGCAGCTCAGCAGAGTGTTAACCTAGGTTTAATTTACTATTGTGGGCTTAATTTTGGTCTTATAACTTGATGTGCTCTAGTAACCTAAGGCCATTCCCTAATTAGAATTTTTATGGATTGAATTAAGCTTAAATTAGGCAAATTAAGGCCCTCTCCTTAGTGAATTTTGGCCGCCACTCCTCACATAAGCTGGCCAAATTTGGGACCCTCTTAGCGGGCTTAGTCTATACAATTTAAGCTCAAAACCATCCACCATTGGTTCGATGAAATGCAGTTAATTGAAATATGCCACTAATGACTATATGCAATTTAATAATTATTTTTTCCTGGAGCCGGGTCAACCCCCAATTTACTATGCAATGAATTACTAAATGAGATGCCAAAATTTATGTGTCAACATCACTTGCGTCAAGAAGCTTCACTAATTGCATACTGGTGAAGATCCACAAGTGTTTCATAGCCAATAGAAAATCTTATAATAAAATTTCTAAATTTCTCTATGAGATTGACAAATTATTTTGTAAGAATTTGTGTAAACTAAACATTGTGTGGGTTAAAAGGTATAATAATTGGGCATAGAGCGAAATACTAAAAATGTGTGAGTGATTCGAGTGTAATCATAATCTTTTTTCTATCGCTCGATCTATAATGGAATCATATGATATTTTCCTTGTGAACGTAGGTCATATTGATTGAATCATATAAATCTATTCTTAGATTTTTTTTGTTTTCTTGTTATATTTATTTTATTGTTCAATTACTTCTTTCCCCAATGTTGCAACCTAAACTTTGTCATGCGGGGAGAAACACATATGAAAGCCAAAATTTCCATTGATTTCATGAAATGTCTTTTGAGAGAGTGAGTTTCGTACACATGAGGCGACTACAATGCACAAGGCCTCCTAACTTGGATGTGACCCATATGGATCTTTGCTCGATAAAGGAAGAACATAAAGCTTGGTAATTATCATTAAGGGGCCACATTTCTTTGCTAGCCTAGTCGTGGAGTCCAATCTTTAATCTACAAATAGTTAGGCTCCGTTTATTTCATAAAAATAAATAAGTTGAAAATTTTTTTTTTTTTAAATGATCGCTTATATCATTTGAAATAACTAGTCAATGAAAAATATTTTCACTATCGATAATAATTATGTCTAAATATTTTTGTGGATGATAAGAAAAGATTCGTACATTAATTTTTCTAAGAAATATAAGTGATCGCTTTTAGGAATATATTCTTCAAATCATTCATTTTATATGAAACAAAAAAGTTCTTTATAGGAAAATAGGGTCAACAATGTTCTGACATACATCACACGCCTAACTTAGAGTTTTAGAAAGAAAATTGATTGATGGAGCACATGAAATGATTAATTCAAGAAAAAAAATTACACCACTAATTGTGTTCAATATATGTAGCTATAATATCTGTTTTGTATAGAAGGAACCCTAGAGTTATCTTGAGCATATTAGATTGAATAACACTCAATGGAAAGAAGATGGAGCGACAAGAAATGTCATACAATGTCGAAAGTTCATATGTTTTATTCGGTTCACTTTTCTAAATCACTGTTAACTATTTGTTCTTACCTAGCAAAATGAACAAGATACCATTTAGACTTGGGGTTTGTTCCTAAGGTACTTGTTCCGCTCCCAGATTTGTTCGGTTATATACTAACAATCTGATATCACCCGTCCTAAATATATGAATTAGAATTCTTGTACGGGTTTGGCCTCCCCGGCCCCTCTCTCTCTCTCTCTCTCTCTCTCTCTCTCTCTCACATCTTGTCTAATGAGCCTCTCTTCCCTCGCCCACCAGGAAAACAAAAAGAACAAAAAAAAAGAAGGCATAGTTTAAAGTGGAGAGTGCAGAGAATCAGTAAGGGTTTTCCTCCATCAGCATTCCCCTTACCCTCAATGAGCAGCAGATTCACCGGTTGAATGGGGACGAAGATGCTGGCAAAATCACTATCTTCTGGACCTTCTTCGTTGGACTCGATGTCTCTCTCTCTCTCTCTCTCTCTCTCTCTCTGTGAGTGTGTGGATACTGAGAAAAAATATATATTTGTCAGTCGAATCGTTACTAATTGTGGTCTCATCTGTGAGGGATACCTCTCACCGGGAATTTGAATATTTGGTTGCAACTTGACGAGCGAATCTTCTTTTTCTATCCTCGAATTGCCAAAAATCTTGGAATTTGCCACGCTCAGATTCGCAACAATAGCCGCCTAGAACTTGGCCATAGTAATGATTTTTCTTCATTTGGATATTTAAAAGGACAATTGTCTTTCTTTTCCATCAAAATTGGCATGTCATGACTCAAAAAGCTGGAAACATCACCATAAAGTAGTATGATTATACCGACCAAAAAAAAGTAGTATGATTATTACTCGGTGCAATCATCTCACGACGCTGATAAATTCACACCCAAGCAACAAACAAATCCATCCTTAAAAGTCGATAAATACATCTCTATATATTATTAGCTACGGCTCACCAATCGATGATTTGTCTTTGACTTGACCAATAATGTGAAACTAGAAAATTAAAGAATTGCCATCGCATAACATGTCATACAACTTGATTAATATCTCTCTATTGTAAAACCAACTCCATATTGAAGTAATTGTAACATTTTTTGGCGGTGCAAAAGAAAATTCACGCAATCAACCAAAACTCCGAACCAAACCGAAAGTTTTGGGTCTTTCCAGATTGATTTCCTACCAGATAGTAAAAGAACGGGTTCGGTTTGGTTTTGGATCCAAAAAACATTACCTGTATGGCTGACGGAAATTAAACCCAATAATTTGGCATCCCCACTCTGCTCAGCTCTCTGCCTTCGAGCCTCTTTCCAATCCTGTTACGAACTGACAGGGAAGCGCCTCTCCTCCTTGCCAAGTACTCGCGAGGCGGAACCGTACTATTGCCGTCGTTGCCGTATTCGTCACTCTCATCTCTTCCAGGACGATCGGCATGGTCTCGTTTCAGAATATTCTTCGACCATTCCGATATGTTGACAGGCAATGAGGCCGTTGCCATCAGTTTCTGGCAAGAAGAAATGTCGGTCCTCCTGGGCGATCTTCTTAATGTGCGCAAATTGGGCATGGTTGTTCCGTTGTTGGGGGTTGTTTCAAATGAGGGGACTCGAGCAACGTTATTCCAGACATCGACCCTGTCACTATCCCAACTCCATCTCCAGGGTCACGAGCGACAAGGGTTATTTTCGTGATGTTCCAAACTCGTCGCCATCCCAATTCTTTTTATCTCTTATTTATGCATATGCGGAAACGTGAATAAACAATTCCCCAACAAACGACAACTGGAAGACTAAGACCTACATCAAGCAAAACACACGAATTTATATTATAACAGTAGTTTTACGAGCCCTTTCTCTACATGCTTTCTTTTCTTTTTATATCATAGTACAAGTTTTCCACATAGGCCAAGGGAAATCCTATCTCCTCTAGCGTGACTGCAGCTCTCAGAACTGACGTGAGACTGAAAGATGAGGGATGAGTTTCGGGGAAACTCAGTAAGTAAAATTCATAATTCTCTACTAGGAAAGCATCTTATCATCAAAACCCAGCAAGTACAGCACTCGCAAACAGTGTCGATGGCAAATCAATAGCAAACTTGTTGCTATCTTGACTACATGCAAAGTCCATCGCAACATGCTTCAATGCATACTTACCTTTGGCTCATCAATATATATGTGGCATCCGGATTTTCGTTAAACCTCGAATAAGTAACGGCTTGTCACAGATCGATGGGAGCATTGACAGACTGCGTCATTGGCACCATTTGCAGACACTATTTCGTTGTCGTTATCGTCGGTATAGCATTAGGCCATCGTTTCATCACCACACTCACCGTAACGAAACGTCATGTTTCGTCACGTTCTCGTGATAGCTCCTCGTCTAATTTTCTCGCTTAACGTGGTCGGCTATGAAGACACGTTAATCCCAAGCGGCCGAAGACCCGTAGCATGCAGCGGCCATGCGTACGTCCGCAGCACTTTCTTCATGTAGAGATGAAGACGTGCACGTCGGTGTTGTCCTCTCTGTTAGGACTAGAATTAGCACCTAGAGGGGGGTGAATAGGTGACTAGAGCGATTTTATAAATTTTAACCCGAATGAGATATTAATGAATTAAAAACAACAATCGCTGCAAATGAAAGTAATAAAAGATAAAAGGATTAAGGATAGAGAATCAAGACTCCAGATTTATAGTGGTTCGGCTTAGACCAAGCCTACGTCCACTCTCCCGCACGGACAGCCCTTCTGGCTGGATTTCACTAAGAATCAAAAAGAGTGTTTACAATCTCATGCCCTTGAATCCACAAAGTGTAGAAACTCTACTACACTTCCTCAAGGTCTCACCACACTTTACTCTCTCTTTTGATTACATGTAATGCTCGAAGAATAAGATCACAAAATAACAAGGAGATTCGGACTTTGGAATTCTTCTATCGGCACCCTTCAACAACTTGAGCGTCTCTCTTATATACTTCTTCATGCCTTCATTACCGTTGGCACCTTCCAAAGAAGTTCTTCCAATCAACCCGTTGGACAGAATCAATTTAGAGAGATCTCGAGCTCTTTAAGGTAAGTGTAGATAGCCCATCAATCCTGCTCGCCCATACAATCAGGATCTTGGTTTCTATAAGTAGAACTTTCCAAATAAGTTGCGAATCTTTAGAGAATCTATATTAATTCAGATACGAATATAAGATCTTGTAGTGCTGATTCAAGTCGAAAGATATTCCATAGCCATTGAACCAAAAACCATATTAGATAGAATCAGAATAGAAGTCTTTAACTTGTCGGTCTGGAAACTGTCCATGAGAGTAGACTTTGAAACTTGAGTCTTGCTATCATCAGACTTTGATCTTCAGACTTTGCCAGTAGAGTCTGCAAGTCTTCAGACTAGACTGATGGAAATGTTTTGTCGACTTCAAAATATCTAAAGAGAATTTATCCAACAATCTCCCCCTTTTTGATGGTGACAAAACTTTCCTGCAGATTTGAATACTATTGCCTTGCAATACAACATTTAAGCTAGCAATGATAGATTAGAGTAAAGATAGTATAAGTTGTCCTGTACACAGACTTATCCTGTACTCAGATTTGTCCTGTACACAGATTTGCATCCATAGAAAATAAATTAGTCCTGTGCAGATATCAATCAACTATCTTTATCTACTTTAACAGCTTGAAGTAATGCAGTAATGAGCAAGCATTCAAAAACTCAAGATAAAGTCAAAATGTCAAACATAACCAAACAAAAATATTAAATCCAAAAAAATGAAAGTTTGAAAGTTTGGAATAAAGTGAAAATCTGCAGAGTCTTCTCCCCCTTTTTGTCATCATAAAAAGGTGAGAAAATCAAGGAGCGCGAGGAATGTGAACAAGTTGAAAGTCCTCCATAGACTTGACAGTTCCTTCTAGCTTCCTCAAATCCTCCTGTAGTTGAGTTAGAGCAGTGCCTTTTGCAATGGCCTCAACCTGACGTTGAACATCTTTAATCTGATCATGCAAGGAGATGAACATAGTATGATTCTCATTCTGAAGAGTCTGAAATTCACACCCCATAGCATAGATCTGGCCTTTTAGCTCCAGAATGATTTCAAGCAACCTTCCGAAATCAGCTGAATTGTCAGTTTGTGTGCTTGCATCAACTCGGTCTGATGGTGGAGTTAAGCCAGTGGAGTGAATATCAGCAGGGAGATCAATGTTTGGAGATGTTGCCTCTCCCTCAGGAAAATGAGCAGCATGAACATCTTCTGCACCAGGAGGTGATCTACTAACACTTGCACTGGTAAATGTTAAGAGAAGAGGAGTACTTTCTCTTTGGACATCTCCCCTTGTTTCAATGTCTTCTGGAGGGGAGAAGTACTCTTCTTTCTGAGGAGTTTCCTCAATGGCAAGGTGTTGTTGATCCTCCTTTTCTGCTGGAGAATCTGCTCGATCTTCTTCGGCATGTGAGTCTACTGGTTGTTGTTGGGAGTCTATCTTTGCTGTTTCTTCTTCTTCTTCTTCCTCTTCTTCTTCCTACAAGGATTCCTTTTCCTGGTTTCCTTTCTCAGTTTCCTCTGTAACTTGTTGTTCTGGTACAGCTGATACAGGAGCAGAATACGAGAAACAAAGGCGAGATAGGCATATCATCCTCATCATCTTCATCCTCCAAGATGATTGCCCGCCTCTTCTTGATAGGACCAGTCCACACAAGTTCCTTTCCTTTCCTCTTAGCAGCGAAGAGTCTGGTCCGGTCTTCATAGGGGTTTTCTCCTTGAACTCGCTCCACTTCTTGCTAAGTTCTTTTAGACGCATTTTTGTAATCATCCTCAGCCCAATGACCATTTGATCAATAGTCTTCACGAGAGAGAATGTGGGGAGGCTGAATGTTCAAGTGTCTAAAAAGACGAGTGATGAGAGCAAAGATAAGGGAGTTTTCCCTTGTCCTTCGCCATAGACCCGTACATGTGAAACATGATAGTATGGGGCAAAGAGAATTTAAGACCGATCTTGATTGCATACATCAATTTGGCTTCGAGATGGATACATCTCGTCTTCGAAGTCGATTTCGGTCCGAGACAGTTGATCACTATCTTGTGAAGCAAGGTGTTTGTAGCATTCATCCTTGAGTAGGAGAGACAACCTTCGCGATTCTGTCTCTCGCAAGTTCCGAGTTGCATGACTCACGTACACCGAGATTGATTGGAAAGCTCCTCTTTCCACACCAATTACATCCGCGAGTATCGTGTCCACCACATACTCTCTATCTATCACACTAAACGAAAAACTATTGGCATCAAGAAAACCGAGGTTGGAATAAAAATAGGCTGTTAATTCGAATAAGCCACCTCACACTCGATGTCATGAGAACTTATAAAGTTGAAGTTTCTCAAACTTCTCCCTCATAATGATGCTCAATAGATCCAGAAAATCAAAATCCACGGTTTGTGGGTTCATCACCCCACGCTTCAGCAATTTCCCATACACTTTCTTGTGTTCCTCAGATCGAAACAATTCATCCCTCTTTCCTCGAAGAGTTGCAGCCACACCCATTCTAGGCTTAAAATGCACATACATTTTCTCATCATCATCCTTCACTTCAGGCTGATTTGCACTACCAAAGCGAGGGTCACTCGGAAAGTTTGCAAAGGTTTTTGCAGCCGTTCCAACAGGAACAACGCCTAATCGCTCCATCACAGTGAGAAAATGTGTCTCATTCTTATAGCCTTTCTCTTTCAAAAACTCATCAATGAAAGTCATTGCGTAACCTCCTTCCTTCAATGCGAATAGAGCCTATAAACAAAAGCGAGGCTTAAGAGACCTTACGGGTTCGATATCTTCAATGATCCCCTCTCGCATGTTGAGGATGACAAACATGGGATCTAGTCGAGGAGGTGCGCCGTTGAGATTGTTGGTGCGTCTGTTCACTTTGAAAGTCACTTTCTTCGTGAGATCAAAATGTGTAGGCCCCTCACCAGAGCCCTGTGGTCCCCTATTCGCTATTCTTGAGGATTTCCTTTGGTAAGACATTGTCGCTTTCTTGGATGGAACTTTCACACTTGTGTCGCAAGAAAGTCAAAAACTTGAGAAGAACTTTGAGGAGAGAAATCTCAGAGAGTGAAAAATTTGTGAGCTAGGGTTTCTGGGTAAAGTAAAAAGAGAAGGAGAAGGAGTATAAAAAGTAATCGAATCGTGGTATCTGAAGCGTCGCGTTTAAAAAGAAATTTCATTTTCAAAAAAATAACTGCCTTAAATAAATCGATAACCACCCTTTTTAAGATTAACTGCCTTAATAAACTCGATTAGAGATAACCGGACAAACTTACCTTTTCGAGATATCAGTTTAAGTGAGTAAATGAACTGTAATTGTAACAACTTACAGTCGTGTCGATTTGTATTCCAAGTCTACATCTTTGAGTCTGATACTTTGTCAGACTTAGATTCTGAGTCTGAGCTTCAGCAATCTTCAAGAGACAAAATGTTGAGTCTTGAACGAATAGACTCAAATAAACTTTTCTCAAGTGGCTTTGTGAAGATGTCTGCCAGTTGATTCTTTGAGTCAATAAATTGTATCAAGACTTCTTTGTTCTGAACATGATCTCTTATAAAATGATGTCGAATCTCAATATGTTTTGCTCTTGAATGTAGGATAGGATTCTTTGTAAGATTGATTGCGCTGGTATTGTCACATTTGATCTCTCGTGCAAGAGTCTTCAATACCAAAGTCTCGTAGTTGTTGTTTTATCCATAGTATTTGAGAACAAAGAACTCCCAAGTGCTACGTATTCTCGCTTCCTATTGAAAGGGCCACGATACTTTGCTTTCTTGAAAACCAAGATACTGCCCGTTTCCAATTAATTGACAAGTACCCGAAGTGCTCTTTCTTTCAACTCTACAACCCGCAAGATCTCGCGTCCGAATAACCAAGAAGAGTAAAGTCTCCTTCTTTGGGATACCATAGACCAATCTTAGCAATAGTTGCAACATATTTAATGATACGTTTGGCAGCACTTAAATGAGATTCCTTAGGATCTTATTGAAACCTAGCACATATGCAAACGCTAAATAATATGTCGTCTAGATGCAGTAAGATAAAGAAGTGAACCAATGATACTCCCGTATAACTTTTGGTCGATTTTCTTCCCCGCTTCATCTTTGTCTATCTTCAAAGAACTTGACATAGGTATGTCGGTCTTTTTTGCAATTCTCTAGACCGAACTTTTTAACAAGTTCTTTTGCATATTTTTCTTGATGAATAAAGATTCCTTCTTTCAATTGTTTCACTTGTAAACCAAGGAAGAAGGATAGTTCACCCATCATGCTCATTTCGAATTCATCCTGCATGGACTTAGAAAATTTCTTGCACAAAGTCTCATTAGATGATCCAATATAATATCATCAACATAAATCTGAACAAGTAGAAAGCTTTTACCTTCCTTTTTAATAAACAAGGTAGTATCTACCTTTCCTTTAGAGAAACCACTTTGAATTAAAAAGTTACTTAGCCTTTCATACCAAGCTCGAGGAGCTTGTTTTAAACCATATAAAGCTTTCTTCAGTCTGAACACTAAGTCTGGTTTCTTTGAGTCTTCAAATCCAAGAGGTTGTTCCACATAGACTTCTTCTTGAATAAATCCATTTAGGAATGCGCTTTTGAAGTCCATTTGAAATAACCTGAAATTCTTATAACAAGCAAAAGCAAGTATTAATCTGATTGCTTCTAACCTTGCTACTAGAGCGTAAGTCTCATCATAGTCTATTCCTTCTTCTTGCGTGTATCCTTTAGCCACGAGTCTTGCTTTGTTTCTTGTCACTTTGCCTTTTTCATCGACTTTGTTCCTGAAAACCCATTGTCTGATAACAGATTTACCTTTTGGTTTAGGAGTCAATTCCCATATGTCGTTAATACTGAATTGTCTGAGCTCTTCTTGCATTGCTTCAATCCAGCTTTCATCAGCTAAGGCTTCTTCAATGTTTTTGGGTTCTATTTCAGAAATAAGTGCAATAGCACTAGACTCTTCTCGCCTTTTGGATCTTGTTCGAATTCCCTCATTAATGTTTCCAATAATGAGTTCTTCAGGATGACTAGACTTGTGTTTCCAGTTATTGGACATTCTAATAGATTGTTGATCTTCTTCTTGAGTTGATTCTTCATCAGTAACTTGTTGTACTGCTTCTGAATTTTGAACTGCGTCATGGGGGGAAGATCTAGCGAGTCCGGGAATGTTCAGATTCTTCGCTAAATTGGCTGAATTTGTGGAGAGTCTTGAAATTTGACGTTCATTGATTCTTCCACAGTCTGAGTCTTTTTGTTGAATACTCTATAGGCTTTGCTTGCAGTTGAGTAACCAAGAAAGAATCCTTCATCTAATTTTTCTTCAAACTTACCAACTCAATCATTTGCATTATTCATAATAAAGCATTTATAACCAAATACTTGAAAATAAGAAACAATTGGTTTCTTTCCTTTAAAAATTTCATAAGGAGTTTTCTCAAGAATTGGTCTTAAGAATACTCTGTTAATAATATAGCAAGCAAATAAACAACTTTAGCCCAAAACCTTGAAGAAATATTACTTTCAATTAAAAGAGTTCTTGCCATTTCTTGTAAAGACCTATTCTTCCTTTCCACAACCCCATTCTCGTTCGGTGTGTATGGAGAGGAGAATATGTGCTGAAAACCAGATTCATCACAGAATTTAGTAAAATCTTGATTTTCAAACTCACCTCCATGGTCTGTACGAATGCTTGAGATAGTATGACCTTTCTCATTTTGCACCTTCTTAGCAAACTTTGAAAAGTGAGAGAAAGTCTCAGACTTACTTGAAAGAAAGTAGACCCAAGTAAATTGTGAATAATCATCCACTATTACTAGGCAGAATCTTTTTCCACCAATGCTTTGCGTTCTAGTAGGTCCAAATAAATCCATATGCAGAAGCTGCAGTACACGATTAGTGGAAACTTTACTTATTGGTTTGTAAGAGTTTCTTACATGTTTACCCAGTACGCATGGTGTGCAAAGATCAGACTTTAAGTAATTGAGAATGGGCAACCCTCGAACAAGTTTCTTGGAGGAGATCTTGGTGATCTGCTTCATATTGGTATGACCAAGCTTTCTGTGCCATAGATTAGCTTCATCTTGTACTGATATTAAGCACTATGATCTTTCATGATTCACATCTAGAAGATAGATATTTCCATGTCTACGTCCAGTAAAGGATTGAGTAAAGTCTTTACTGATTCCTGAGCACGTTCCTTCCTGGAAATTGATCTTGAATCCAGTATCACACAATTGGCTTATACTAAGCAAGTTGTAATTTAATCCTTCAACTAAGGAAACATTCTTGATTGACAGACTTCCAATCTTTACTGTACCACGATCAGTAATTCTTCCTTTATTGTTACCACCAAAAGAAACTTTTCCCCCATCTATCTGGACAAGTTTTATGAAGCAACTTGAGTCTCCTATCATATGTCTTGAACAACCACTATCTAGATACCATTTAATCTTCCTTTTGATAGTAACCTGCAATTAAAACGAATTCAAACTTTCTTTGGTACCCACATCATCTTGGGTCCAGAAGAGTTAGAGCAATAAACAGTCTTTGCCCAATTCCTTTTAACAGGTCTCCAAACCAAAGGACATTCTTTCTCAAAATGTTCTGAGCTTTGACACTTAGAACATTTCAAAGTATTTCTGCCAACAGGTTTTACAAAGACTTTTTGGAAATGATTTTTATAAACAATTCTGGTTGGTCTTTGTTTGATTCTTTCCTTTACCTTTGGAAAATCAATCAGTGAAATAGTTTCAGAAGTCATTCCAAGACCTAACTTATCAAAGTAGGGTCTTTGTATCGAAAGAATCTTATCCAACTTTTCAGAACCATTTGTAAATCTTTTTGATATATTAGAAATATCATTTTTCAAAAGATTATTTTCTTTGGAAACAGAGTCTGAGTTTTCTTTTACAATAGTAAAGTTCTTTTCCAATTTTTCAAACTTTTCTTTCCAAAGTTTTTCCTGTTGCTTCAATGTAGAATTTTCCTTTTTCAATTCGGAGATCCTCTTAACAGAGGTTTTTAGACTAAGACAAAGTTCATCAATATATTTGGAAACTTTGACAGGAATTTTTAGATTACTAACCTCAAGTTCACTTTCGAGTCCCGTGTGCTCGTATCAAGGTCTGAGTCTGAGTCGGATTTTGCCATCAAACAGATATTGGCATAATCATCATCACTTTCTTCACATTCAGTATCACTCCAAGTCTCTGCTTTGAGTGCCTTCCTGTATTTCTTAGTCTTTCCTTTTCTTTTCTTCAACGAGAGGACGGTTGGGTTACGATGTGTCCCTTTTCTTGCATTCAAAGCAAGTCACTTCCTTGTTAGAATCATCTTCCTCTGTTGATTTGTTTTGAAACCTTTATGAGCTTTGTTTCTTCCAATTGAATTTTCTTCCCTTTCTCGTTCAACTTTCTGAATCTCTTTATCATGAGTGCCGGTTCTTCGTCATCTAGATCTTCTTGAGTCTCGTAACATCGAATAATCATTAGACTTTAATGCAATATATTTCTTACCTTTTGAATCTTCCTCTTCGTTGGTGTGCTCTACTTCATAAGATTGAAGAGTTCCAACCAGTTCGTCTACAGAGAGTGGAGCAATCCTCTGCGTCTCTCTTATTGAAGTTTTTATGTAATTCCAGTCTTTTGAGAGTCCACGTAGGAGTTTGTTGACCTTCATATGTCCCGAGATTGGATGTCCCCGATATTCAAGACCATTCACAATTTCAGTAAAAACGACTAAACATGTCGGTTATTGATTCTCCCGATCTCATCTTAAAGACTTCATATTTTCCCAAAAGAATATTGATCCTTGTTTCTTTCACTCGATCAATCCCTTCATAGGTAATGTGAAGCCTATCCCAGACTTCTTTTACCGTATCACAAGAAGATATTCTGTTATACTCAGTAGGGGATAAAGCACAATATAAGGAGTAAATGGCTTTAGCATCAAGAGTCTGTCTCTTGGTTATTTCTTCTTGAGTCATCTCGATAGGATCAGCAACTTCTTTTCCTCTCTCTGATTCTAATGCAGCAGCAGGAATGATTCATTTGTCTACTACTTCCCATTCCAAAGGATCTTTCGATCTTAGAAATGCTTTCATCTTGTTTTTCCATATGCTGTAGTCTTTTCCATCAAAGTATGGAGGTCTGGAATTGCTTTGACCTTCAACCAACCCTGTAGGCAACATACTAGCCATAGATCTTTTACTCAGAAGTATAGACACTTCTTATAAACGAGTACACAAGCTCTGATACCAATTGTTAGGACTAGAATTAGCACCTAGAGGGGGGTGAATAGGTGACTAGATCGATTTTATAAATTTTAACCCGAATGAGATATTAATGAATTAAAAACAACAATCGCTGCAAATGAAAGTAATAAAAGATAAAAGGATTAAGGATAGAGAATCAAGACTCAGATTTATAGTGGTTCGGCTTAGACCAAGCCTACGTCCACTCTCCCGCACGGACAGCCCTTCGGCTGGATTTCACTAAGAATCAAAAAGAGTGTTTACAATCTCATGCCCTTGAATCCACAAAGTGTAGAAACTCTACTACACTTCCTCAAGGTCTCACCACACTTTACTCTCTCTTTTGATTACGTGTAATGCTCGAAGAATAAGATCACAAAATAACAAGGAGATTCGACTTTGGAATTCTTCTATCTCGCACCCTTCAACAACTTGAGCGTCTCTCTTATATACTTCTTCATGCCTTCATTACCGTTGGCACCTTCCAAAGAAGTTCTTCCAATCAACCCGTTGGACAGAATCAATTTAGAGATCTCGAGCTCTTTAAGGTAAGTGTAGATAGCCCATCAATCCTGCTCGCCCATACAATCAGGATCTTGGTTTCCATAAGTAGAACTTTCCAAATAAGTTGCGAATCTTTAGAGAATCTATATTAATTCAGATACGAATATAAGATCTTGTAGTGCTGATTCCAGTCGAAAGATATTCCATAGCCGTTGAACCAAAAACCATATTAGATAGAATCAAAATAGAAGTCTTTAACTTGTCGGTCTGGAAACTGTCCATGAGAGTAGACTTTGAAACTTGAGTCTTGCTATCGTCAGACTTTGATCTTCAAACTTTGCCAGTAGAGTCTGCAAGTCTTCAGACTAGACTGATGGAAATGTTTTGTCGACTTCAAAATATCTGAAGAGAATTTATCCAACACTCTCCAGTTGCTGCCAGCGTGATTTCATTTAGTTGACTTAAGAGTCAACTAAACAAAGCCACGTCCACCTATTCTCTTGCATGAAGACACGAAGGCCATCGACTTAAACGGCCATGCATCCACGAAAAACCATGCAGCCATGTCCAAGCTGCTCATGCCGCAAGCGAAGGAAGAATTGTGGCCATCAACCCACAAGCCATGTCTCCTTCTCTCCACTAGACAACAATGAAGGACATGGGCGCACGAAGGGACACGTTCAATTGCATGGAATTTCAGGTGGCAGCCGAGTGATCTGGAGAGAAGCCACGTCTTCAACAGCTGCCCTTCACTCGTGCGAACGGCCACCGATGCCTATACTTGTCGACTCTTAGAGTCAACAAAGAAAAAGGGGCAGAACTCTCGAAGAAGAGCAAGCAGAAGACTTCATCTCTCTCCCCCTTCCTTTTCTTCTCCTTCGGCACCAAATTATGTCCCTTTCTCCGTTTCCAGTGGTGCCTGTATTGAAGAAGACTCAGAATTCCTTTATCCTTCACTCGTACTTGCTGCTTCGTCTGTGTTTCGTCAACCACAGCACCACTGCTAGTGACCAAACCCCTTCGCCGCCACCCCTCTGCCATAGCAGGACCCGAGAGACCTCGGTTTGCGCCTCACCGCACGCTGTTGTTGCCGTCACCACTTCTCCTCGCCTCAACCGTAACCAGTAACTTGCGGTCCGCTCGCCGTCAACACCACCAGACCTAAGGCAAGTAAAAGTCTACTAGCCTATGTAATGCAATGTCGTTGTTGTTTGATGTAGTGCAGTTAGATTAGAAAGATTTGAGATTTGGATGTTGGTTGCTGAATTTTAGAATGATTGAAATAGATTGGGAGTGGGGAATTGAGGAAATGCTCGGCTTTTCTATGTGTGTTTCGATTCCTTTGAAATTCAATTGAAAACAGATTTTTGGTGACTACAAAACCTTGAAAATTTTATTGTAGATTGAGTTAGAAAAACCTCCCAATTTGTACGAGAAATTCTATTTACCTCGGCACCGACCTCAAATATTTTAAGAAAAATGTGCGGTGCTTTCAATTTTCCTAAACCATTGAAAATCGGGTTGAATTTTGGACTTACCTTGTGAGTTTTCAAGTTTACTTATCGCTTTGATAGATGATTTATCATAAGTGTGAGTACCTTTCTCGGGTTACCTTTGGTGGATTTCGAAAATGCTGAAGGGTGAGTTGTGAACATGGAATTTCGAAAGGAATCTTAAGGATTTCATATGACGTTGTTGTTTTGAAAATATTTTGGCATTGAAAATAATTTGGTTGTTAAACCATGACTGAGATGTGATTGATGCCATCGGACCCTCAGGTCGACGATGCCCTGGGAGTCGGGGTGCCCAAAGGATCGCAAGGGTCGATGCCCAAAGGATGCCTGGGGTCCGCAGTGCCCCAAAGGTACCCTGGGAGTGTCAGGATGCCCGGTTGTATTATGAATACATGCCCAGAGGGTTGGGGTAACCATTTTCATGGCGAGCCCCGGAGATTCCTCGTGATGCTAGGTGAGGTGCGAGATGCCTCGAGGTGTGACGCAACATGCTCTGGATGCCCGGTGACTGAATACCGGAGGCTTTCGCGACGCCAAGTTGGGTGCGAATGCTCGAAGAGATGCAAACACTGGTCCTCTGGGATAGACGTAGGGAAATGAAAATAAACTGAGTTTTAAAACTGATGATCCTGCTGATAACTACGCCTGATTATGGGACAAAATTGTGTGGCATGGTATGGGACGTGTCATAATAGTTTGGCCCTATAATTGGGACCCGTATGACTAAAATAATGCGTTCTAGTTTTGGAAACTGCACTTGCTATTACTTTGAAAAATTCTATTGATTTGATGCATACTCATTCCTTTAATTATATGTTTTGTCTATCTTGCATGAAATTAGATAGTGATGGTTCTACACAATATAGTTTAGTAGATCTTTCGTTGCTGGGTGGTTGTACTCACCCCTTTTAGGGACTAACATTTCAGACTAAGCACGATACCTCTGCTGCCCGCACTTCCGAGTACATTCTATGAGTCCCGATCAACTTGCAATGGGAGCGGTCGGAATATCAAGACCCTGAGGTGCGAGGACTGACGTTCGTACGGGTGAGAGTGATTATGATGTTCGATACTGGTCCTCCCACCGGCCCTATACTCCAGGAGTATGTCGCCGTATTTGCCCGTCGGGATGGACGAACGCTAGGGCACTGTCACCACCACCGCCACCGCCACCAGCAAACGGACCGAGTGGCTGGGTGTGACCGTGAGATGGGGTTAGGAGAGGAAGAAATTTTTGGACGCCGACACTAAACGATGGACTTTATGTATTTAGATGTTGGAAATGTTGGGTACTTTTGAAGTATAGCCAAGTATGGAAAACTACGGCATTTTGGTGTACCGACAAAACAATGTCCATCTAGTTATGTAAATAAAAGTGTCTGATTATTATCTATGAACGTGTTTAGTTGGTGTGCGTCATTTATTTGTGTACAGGAAGGGAGTTGTTGGATACACTTCTGCCATATTTTGTGCAGGGACCGATGGAAAAGATATAGACCCCCAGACCTCATGGACTTATCGAAATCCTATGGTATCAAAGTGACAGACTTTCACGTCAAGAAAAAGGTAGTGATGTGTGGCGACCCTAACGGATTGGGGGCCGTCAGGGGGTGCCACGATATATATCAACATATTACACTTATGCATATATAAGCACTTATGCAAATTTATTTACCATCGTCCTGGCTCAACTAGGCCCTCCCGGCTCAACCGAGGCATCTAGCTTCAAGCTAGGCATCCGAGTTCAACCCAGGCATCCTGGCTCAACCAGGGCATCACGGGGCTAGCTTACCTAAGGCATCCAGGCTCAAACCTAGGCATCCTAGCTCAACCAGGACATCCCATACAATGAACGAGGCATCGCTGCCAACTCTATGTGGCGATGGGTGCTTTGTGCATGCATAAATGCATCACACAAGCTGATTCTTATATTTTCTCTTAACCGACACATGTATGGCCCGAAGGCGTGCTCATTCATTCGTGTGTGTTATGAATTCTTATACTTCACTATCAAATATGTCGGGAACGATCTTTGGTCCATAACTTGAATCAATCACTTAGCGTCGATCCCCGCACCAGACAAGGCTCAGAAATGGTACGCCTCAATGCTGATCCAAGACCTCAAGGCTTGTGTACACCTCGGCTTAGTGGCTATCCCAAACTTGACGGACCTCGGCTCCGACTTGATGTGAATACATATGCATCGAGAATGACCCTTGGCTCGCGGTTTGATTCAATGCCAAGCATAAAGTCCCCATGTTTTTTTTTTAAACTATGGAAATCGGCATGCATGGTGCCTCACTAAGACCTCATGGATTTGGCGATCCTTGTACCGATCAAGGCATAAGATCGACACGCCTTAATGTCAACTTAGGACCTTGCGGCCTTGGGCGATTCCTGTACCAAGCGAGACTTGGACCCAGCATCCTATTTATGTCAAAACCAAGGCTTTATGGCTTGGGCGACTTTGTCTTGCGATGAACTCAATCCGAATGAACCTCGGCCTCATTCTGGGTATGGACAACTCAAGCACACGTTCAAGCACAAACATGAGCAAAACCATACAAAATATCCAACATCCTATCAACGGCTTGACGGATGAGCACCTAACTAGACTCAACAATGGAGACTACCGCCCTAGAGGAGACTTAGGGATCTTACTTACCTTGGCAAACCTCAAGAACTAACTTGAATAGCTTGAAGGGTTAGTGATGCAAGGCTGAGAGAAAGGAGGAAGAGGAGGAGGGTAGGCGTGAATGGCAAAGTGGGCTAAAGTGGTGGAAATGAATGGGAGCTCCTCTTATTTATAGGCAACAAGCTCATCATTACTCATCCAAGTGGCCAAATCACATTTTTTTTAAGCGACACGGCTATGCCATCAAGGTGGCAAGCCTAGTTTGCAAGGTGGCACGCATAGGGTCCTAAGAGAACACTTGCCATCTTCTTATTGGAGCACCTATTGGCTTGCTCTCCAAGGCTCAACTTAGGCTCATGATGTGCCTATGGTCTTAAGGGACACATAAGCCCCTTTGATGCCTAATGTCCTCTCTTGATTAGTTGGCTCTTGCCTTGTTTTTCAAGGCTATCCTTTTGGCTCATCATAACCTAAGATTCTAGAGAACACCTAAGCATGAATTATTAACTTCTTCTCCAAAGCAAATCTCAAGCCATCATTACCTAGCCAAATGGTCCACTCTAATTTTTCCAAGTGTCCCACCTAAAGTGTCATGCCCCGATCCTCGAACGCGTGCCCATCCCTCACCTGGTCGATTAATAGCGACGTCCCAGGACGCATCGCCGACCTTGTTCATTTAATATGCGCAAGCGGAAGTATAAAGAAAATCCCCAGACAATAAAATAATGGGATAGAAAAGCAGGGCCATAATTTTCACATTGAAGCTTATAACCAGACTTTTATATACAACACAAACAGTATAATTCACAACCCTTCATAACCTCCTGATTCACTCTATTCACACCAAAACTGGATTCCCAAAAGAGAATGGGATCTCAATCCTCATCCGGGTCATACTCAGGATCATCCGGATCCTCTTCCTCAGTTCCTTCCTCGCTAGGTTCCTCCTCTTCTGGTTCTTCTTCATCCTCTTCAACTTCTTCTTCGGCTTCTGACGCCGGCTCATCATCAGGCATCTCCTCAGCTACTCCCCAATCTTCATCCTCCTCCGGCCCATCCACCTCCTCTTGTGCCATCCCACCATTACCTTCATCCCCATTATCTTCCTCAGTTGAAGGTACGGGAGTAAAAGCTTCGGCCTGCTGCTGCGGGTTCCTCGCATCCACTACCGATCCATCCACTCGATCGGCTGTTCCCTCTCCGAACGCCTTTTCCATCACGTCGAAAGGGACGTCCTCTTCCGGGATAGGGCCTTCTCTACGACCATCAAAATAGTCACGATACCAAGACCGATATCTGTGGGGCCTCTGGTCATCCTCTCCCACATTGACCCAGATGGTCGACTAAACTAAAACGTACACTAACCCTTCCGGATGAGGGTGGATATGAAAGTGGGTCTCAAACTTCGAGATATGTTCAGGAATGCCATAATGCATGCGAGGACGAGGAGGTGGAGGTGCTGCCATTCTAGGGGCCTGAAATATTATCCCACAACCGGGATGAGACTACGTCTCAACGAGTTCTACCCCACTAAGACTCAATTAGGGAGCCAATACACTACTCGGTTGCCTAAGCACAGCACGAGTCAGAGGACTTACCTTGGCCTTAGATTCCACCTGCATGTTAGCACAGATCACATAGGCATCCAAGCAATCACATCACTGATCAAAGCATCGATCAAATCGACCTAGTCGATTTCACACCAACAAGACCACTCACGGTCATTCCCATTCAATCAATCAATTTACAACATCAGACTCAAGCAATGATCAATAACATTAAATCACACTGGATCATCGATCAATCGGACCATCTCTCGGTCATTCCTTCCATCTCATATAACCTCCAATAGTACATTTAGTCACAGAGCTCCATCATTGCTCTCGGGCGTTGTTTTCGCCAAGGTGACATAAGTAACAGACGGTCTACGTGCGTTCTTTAAGGGCCGTTTTCGCACAGTGATCTTCCCCATCACCGAACCACGCCCGTCATGATTCATAGGCAGTCTACGTGTGTTCTTTAAGGCACCGTTTTCGCACAGTGATATTCCTCAATCATCGAACCACGCCTGCCACGAGTCATAGATAGTCTACGTGCGTTCTTTAAGGCGCCGTTTTCGCACAGTGATCTTCCACATCACCGAACCACGGCTGTCTATGCTTCGTACTTGATCGGTCTCAGCCAAAGTACTTCCGACTCACTCTCACCATTCCACATACTTTACAACTCAACAAAGCATAAGAATGCTAAATAAACAAACTTGGCCAATTTCCAATCAACAATTCAATCTCAATCAATTCCAAACAATTTAGGGTAAATCCCTAAAATATCACAATTTAATTAATTCCATACAATGTAGAGCTCAAATAAATAAACGGACTGCGCCACGACAATCAGCATGAGATTTCGGTCGTCGGCCATCTCCACCTTAATTTCCGAAAATTAATTAATTAAATAATTAATTTCGAAAATTAAATATTCAATATTCAATATTCAATTTAGCTCAAAATAAAGCCCGATTAAATAAATGGACTTCACCACTGTCATCAGCATAATATTCCGGTCGCCGGCCATCACGTTGAATTTTCGGAAAATAAATAATTATTTAATTTAATTTCGAAAAATAATATTTAAATGCCAAAAATTCCACTTAGGCCCGAAATATCAAATTGAAGCCCGATAAAGGGTCGGAAAATTCCCGGGCTACCCTCAATAAATAGTAGATCATGTCTACTTGCTAATTACACATTCAATTTGACTAATTTACAACATAATCAACTAATAAACCCTAATCAAATCACCTAAACTTAATTAAATAAAGTAAACAACCAATTAAGTATAATTAACCCACTAAGCAAGGATTAGTGTGGTTACCCACCGGAATCGCACGCAACTGGTATCAAATCGACGGGCTCGGCACGAGGATCGATTCCTCTCAAAGCACGGCGCGACTCCGAGGCCCGGAAACGGCCCAAAGGCGGGCCCGAAGGGGCTGGAATACCCACTCGTGGGTTGCTGCCTTGGCTGGCCGGAGGGGTTCCGGCGGCCAAGAGGGCGAGGGGAGGGTCGGTGGAGGTGAGGGGGGACGCCAGGGAGGTAGGGTGGCGGCTGGGTGGCGTGCGGCAGCGGCTGGAGGCGTGCAACCGAGCTGGGCAGGAGGCGGAGTCACACACGGGGGACGGGGGCGACGATCGAGCGAGGCTAGCGGAGCTGGGCGGACGGCGGCAAGCTGCGGGCGGCACTGGCACGGGCGGCAGCAACGGGCAGAGCGGGCAGCGCGTGGGCGACGAGCCGTTGCTTCCGGCGAAGCTTCTCTTGTCTTCTTCAACTTCTGGTTTTTGTTTCACTTCCACGAAGAAGAAAGAAGAAGAAAGGGGAGGGGGCCTTCGGTCACGTGGGAATTGGGGGAAAGAGAGAGAGAGAGGAGAGAGATAGGCATTGACTAGTCAAAAAGCAAAAGTAAAAAGGAGGGAGAGAGAAGAGGAAGCCAAATTGAAGTTGGCTTTGGGGGTATTCGATTGGGGGTGTCGCACAGTGGGGGAAGGGAGAGGAGAGAGAAGAGAGAAAGAAAAAGAAAGGGAGAGAAGAAAGAAAAAGAAAGGGAAGAAAAATAAAAATAAAAATAAAAATAAAAATAATTAAATAGTAAAACAATTTTACTATTTCAATTATTCCAATTATTTTCCTTTTCTTTTTTATTTTCTTCCGGTCTTCGATTTTCCTTCGATAATTTCTTTCTCAAAATTTCGGACTCGTCAATAAATTGACGGACGATGAGATGATTTCCCAAAAATAAGAATTATGACACACTTAAAATTCGATTCCCGAAATCGAGTTCAATTTCGTGGTTAAAATCAATCAGACGCGATTTTAGTCCAATCCAACCAATTAAGTAGCTTTTAGGGATTTTTACCGCGGATACATCCCTTAACGGCTTCACTCAATGGGTTAGTTAACTCGTGAGTGATCGCCTCGAGAAAAAGGACCGTAGGCACGTCGACGAAAGGCCCATTTCACTTTATCGAAACGGGGTCGAATTTCGGGATGTCACAACTCTTCCCCTCTTATAAAAATTTCGTCCTCGAAATTTAAACCTTACAAACTTAAGCAAAAGGGTGGGGGTACAATTCTCTCATCGATTCTTCAGTCTCCCAAGTTGCTCCTTCAGTACCGTGGTGTTGCCAGACCACTTTGACCAACGGAATGGTCTTTGTACGCAGTACCTGATCCTTTTTGTCTACAATATGGACCAGTCTTTCCACGTATGACACTCGGTCATCCACGTCCAATTCTTCAAAATTGAGCACGTGTGTCTGATCAGGCTCATACTTTTTCAACATCAACACGTGAAAGACGTCATGCACTTGCGCCAACCTTGGCGGCAATGCAAGACAATACGCTAAGGTACCTCGGACTCAGCTTGCCTTTCTTCCCGAAGCACGAAGTTCCCCTCATTGGTGACACCTTTAGGAAAACGTGATCACCAACTTGGAATTCCAAAGATCTCCGGCGCTTATCTGCGTAACTTTTCTGCCTGCTCTGCGCGGTCTTCAATCTGTTTCTGATCACTGCCACGGCATCTACTGATTGCTGAACTAACTCTGGGCCTGTTATCTTCCTTTCTCCGACTTCATCCCAACATACTGGAGTTCTGCATGCTCTGCCATACAATGCTTCAAATGGAGCCATCTTGATACTCTGCTGGTAACTGTTGTTGTAGGCAAACTCTACCAGGTGCAACTGATCCTCCCAACTTCCTTTGAAGTCTATTACACAAGCTCTCAGCATGTCCTCAAGGGTCCGACCGTCCTCTCCGACCGGCCATCTCGTCCGAGGATGGTACGCCGTATCACATCGAAGCTTTGTACCCAAAGCACTCGCAAGCTCTTCCAAAAAGCGTAGTAAACCTCGGGTCTCTATCGAGGTTATTGTAACCGCACTCCATGCATTCGAACCACTTGACGCACGTATGATCTCGCGTGCCTATCAAGACTGAGGTCCTTTCGAACTGCAATGAAGTGAGCCGACTTTGTCAGTCTGTCCACTACTACCCAAATTGAATCACTTCCTCTCTGACTTCTTGGTAGTCCAGTCACGAAGTCCATCGTGATATGCTCCCATTTCCATTCTAGGATCGTAAGAGGTTGCAAGAGTCCTCCCGGTTTACAATGTTGAGCTTTTACTTGTTGACATGTCAGACACTTGGCCACATGCTTGGCAACATCCGTCTTCATACCTGACCACCAATAGTGTTGACGCAGATTCTGATACATTTTAGTGCTTCCAGGATGAACGTTGTAACTGCTACGATGTGCTTCAGATAAAATTTCTTCTCTAAGCCCTACATCGTTAGGTACAACCAAATGTCCTCGGAACCTTAATGTCCCGTCATCAGCAATCTGAAAATCAGCCTTTCTTTTCTCAGTGTCTTCCTGAAGAATCTTCTGTACATTTGGATTTGTCGGTTGGAGTTGCTTAATTCGGACCTAGACATTCGGTTCAATTCTGAGGGTGGCCATAAAACTTGAAATGTGGCCTACCTCAAATTTGAATTCCGAATCTCGAGCTCTCTCGATTAAGTTCCACTCTCTAATCAAGATCTAGGCCACTGAAGACTTCCTACTCAGAGCATCGGCTACCTTGTTCGCCTTCCCCGGATGGTATAGAATATCACAGTCGTAGTCTTTTAGCAATTCCATCCATCGGCGCTGTCTCATGTTCAACTCCTTCTGAGAGAACAGGTACTTGAGACTCTGATGGTCCGTGAAGATCTGAAATTTCTCACCACACAAATAATATCTCCAAATCTTCAAGGCAAAGATAATTGCCGCGAGCTCTAAATCATGCGTTGGATAGTTCTGCTCATGAGGTCTCAACTGGCGAGAAGCGTATGCAACTACCCTACCATGTTGCATTAACACACAACCCAGTCCTCTGAAAGACGCATCACTGTAGATCTCGAATCCTCCAGGACCAGATGGAATTGTCAGCACAGGAGCCGTAGTCAGCTTTTCCTTTAGCTCTTGAAAACTATGCTCGCACTTGTCTGACCATACAAACTTCTCATCTTTCTTCGTGAGTTTAGTTAGAGGCGATGCCAACGCCGAGAAACCTTCTACAAACCGTCTGTAATACCCTGCCAATCCCAGAAAACTTCTGATTTCTGTCACTGATGTCGGTCTTTGCCAATTGATCATGGCTTCTATCTTGCTCGGGTCGACGGAGATTCCTTCTCCGGAAATCACATGACCTAGGAACGCAACTCGGGTCAACCAAAACTCGCATTTGCTAAACTTAGCATACAACTGATGCGTCCTTAAGGTCTGGAGCACTAATTTCAGGTGATTCTCATGTTATTCATCATTTTTCGAATAGACCAAGATATCATCTATGAACACGATAACAAATTGATCTAAATATTCCTTGAATATTCGGTTCATCATATCCATTAAAGTAGTTAGAGCATTCATCAGGCCAAATAACCTTACAATATTCTCGTGGAGACCATATTAAGTACGAATAGCTGTCTTCAGTATAACCTCCTTTCTGGTTCTCAACTGATGACTTCATAATCTCAAGTCGACCTTTAAAACATCGATACTCTTTATAACTAGTCACACCATTCACTGATCTTTGGTAAAGAACACTTGTCCTTGATCTTCACCTAATTGAGTTGACAATGGTTGATGCATGATTGTAACAAATCATATTTCTTTCCCTCTCCACAAAGCCGATGTTCCCCAAAGTGATGCACTGATATGCATGAATTCCTCATTCCTCAATCTTTACATCCTCATCTTCGGTTCTATTAGATCATACCACAATAACTGGTAAGAAGCCTTCGAGAGTGGCTCTATTCTAGTGTTAGCTCGATCGCAGTTTCTATCTCTTTCTCTGGCAACGGTCTAGCAGTTCTTATGACAACACATCTGGAAATTCTTAGACTATTGAGATGTCTTCTATCCCAATTCTCCAATTTGTCTTAACTATAACCATTACCAAGTAACCTTGGTGATCTCCATCTAAAAAGTGGGTTGCCTTCGATCGACGAGATTAAAGAAATCGAAGACTCATTTCGATTCCCAATAGACTCGACACCTTCATGTGCTACTGGACTACGTTGAATTGCTCCATGACCATGATTCATTACCACAAGATGCTCCATGAGTCCACTCTACTCATATGGCATCAAAGTTACACTTCAGCAACTAGTCAAGCATAATCATTTCCAGTGATTCCCCTTTCTCTCACTTATTTCAATAAACTGAAGTTCCCCAAACTTCACCAAAACTCTACTACGATTCTTTGATAGAATTTTCCCCTAAACATTCTTCCTCTGACTAGTGCCAGGTTGGTTCCGTTCCTGTCCTTTTTGCCATCCTAGTGGCATCTTAACTGAGGTAGTGGAGTCAATGTTCCATTGGACTTTCACTGATATTCTTTCACTCGACAACTGTGCTAATCACAATCACAGCACGTTCTAGCCATATTCAGACACTAGCTTCATCCATGTTTCCTTCCACAATTTCAACACCTACCTGGTGAGCCTTCTACCTCCTGTCAAGTGCTAGCATGCACTATTTCTTGTACCGGAGACCTATCCCACAAATTCCACGATGCGTTCTATGGTGCACTTCTTCTGACCTGTCATATCGACGGTGAAAGCAATAACCCTTGTCGAGATTTCATCCACTGATGCAGACAACCCATAAATCACTGTCCGTGCTGGCGACACTTACCACTAATTCTTGTTCTCAGAATACATGAGACTGATCTATACCATCTTCCATGGAACAACATGTGCCATTTGTCTCGATGCTGACTTGACTATTATACCTTGCCCACTGGGTGGAATAAAATACTATTTCCTCAACATTAGTCTTTTCCCTGACCGAATTTCAAGTCTACCTACACTGAATCTTGACTCAAGTATCGAAATATATTCCCTGATCATCCTTCTAGGTTGGACCTTGACAAAGGTAGCAACAACAACAACTTGATCCTGATCTTTCTGGCTCATCTAGATCCCAAGGAACACTTGCATCAGAACGATCCTATCGAACTTAGGATCATTCGATGCTGCTACACTAGTACCAACCTACGGTGGTACTCTTACGCTCGAGCTGGCCAGAGTCAACACTCTATCACAACTGCCTCGGGTACCGACCTTTATCGATGCTTTACCTCGAGTCATAGAGGAAACTATCCTCTTACTAGAAGTTCTCAGCTTCTGCTCGCTCATGGTTCAGTCTTTTACTGACACCTGCTTCCGAATCCACACTGGATTAGAAGATGAGCGATTCACACAACAAACAATTTTAGAACTCAGCTAACACAGACATGCACCAGTATGAATTTAAAGGCCATCCTACTACTATCCCATGAACCATCGATCCTTATCACTCAAATCTTGAACTTCGCTCTGATACCACTTAAACGGGATGTCACGCCCCGATCCTCGAACATGTGCCCATCCCTCACCTGGTCGATTAATAGCGACGTCCCAGGACGCATCACCGACCCTATTCATTTAATATGCGCAAGCGGAAGTATAAAGAAAATCCCCAGACAATAAAATAATGGGATAGGAAAGCAGGGCCATAATTTTCACATTGAAGCTTATAACCAGACTTTTATATACAACACAAACAGTATAATTCACAACCCTTCATAGGATTCACTCTATTCACAACAAAACTGGATTCCCAAAAGAGAATGGGATCTCAATCCTCATCCGGGTCATACTCAGGATCATCCGGATCCTCTTCCTCAGTTCCTTCCTCGCTAGGTTCCTCCTCTTCTGGTTCTTCTTCCTCCTCTTCAACTTCTTCTTCGGCTTCTGACGCCGACTCATCATCACGCATCTCCTCAGCTACTCCCCAATCTTCATCCTCCTCCAGCCCATCCACCTCCTCTTGTGCCATCCCACCATTACCTTTATGCCCATTATCTTCCTCAGTTGAAGGTACGGGAGTAAAAGCTTCGGCCTGCTGCTGCGGGTCCCTCACATCCACTACCGATCTATCCACTCGATCGACTGTTCCCTCTCCGAACGCCTTTTCCATCACGTCAAAAGGGACGTCCTCTTCTGGGATAGGGCCTTCTCTACGACCATCAAAATAGTCACGGTACCAAGACCGATATCTGTGGGGCATCTGGTCATCCTCTCCCACATTGACCCAGATGGTCGACTGAACTAAAACGTACACTAACCCTTCCGGATGAGGGTGGACATGAAAGTGGGTCTCAAACTCCGAGATATGTTCAGGAATGCCATAATGCATGCGAGGACGAGGAGGTGGAGGTGCTGCCATTCTAGGGGCCTGAAATATTATCCCACAACCGGGATAAGACTACGTCTCAGCGAGTTCTACCCCACTAAGACTCAATTAGGGAGCCAATACACTACTTGGTAGCCTAAGCACAAAGACGAGTCGAGGACTTACCTTGGCCTCGATTCCACCTCGCATGTTAGCACACGATCACATAGGCATCCAAGCAATCACATCACCGATCAAAGCATCGATCAAATCGACCTAGTCGATTTCACACCAACAAGACCACTCACGGTCATTCCCATTCAATCAATCAATTTACAACATCAGACTCAAGCAATGATCAATCACATTAAATCACACTGGATCATCGATCAATCGGACCATCTCTCGATCATTCCTTCCATCTCATATAACCTCCAATAGTACATTTAGTCACAGAGCTCCATCATTGCTCTCAGGCGTTGTTTTCGCCAAGGTGACATAAGTAACAGACGGTCTACGTGCGTTCTTTAAGGCGCCGTTTTCCCACAGTGATATTCCTCAACCACCGAACCACGCCTGCCATAAGTCATAGACAGTCTACGTGCATTCTTTAAGGCGCCGTTTTCGCACAGTGATCTTCCACATCACCGAACCACGCCTGTCTATGCTTCGTACTTGATCGGTCTCAGCCAAAGTACTTCCGACTCACTCTCACCATTCCACATACTTTACAACTCAACAAAGCATAAGAATGCTAAATAAACAAACTTGGCCAATTTCCAATCTACAATTCAATCTCAATCAATTCCAAACAATTTAGGGTAAATCCCTAAAATATCACAATTTAATTAATTCCATACAACGTAGAGCTCAAATAAATAAACGGACTGCGCCACGACAATCAGCACGAGATTTCGGTCGTCGGCCATCTCCGCCTTAATTTCCGAAAAATAATTAATTAAATAATTAATTTCGAAAATTAAATATTAAATATTAAATATTCAATTTAGCTCAAAATAAAACCCGATTAAATAAACAGACTTCACCACTGTCATCAGCATAATATTCCAGTCGCTGGCCATCACAGTTGAATTTTCGGAAAATAAATAATTATTTAATTTAATTCCGAAAAATAATATTTAAATGCCAAAAATTCCGCTTAGGCTCGAAATATCAGATTGAAGCCCGATAAAGGGTCGGAAAATTCCCGGGCTACCCTCATTAAATAGTAGATCATGTCTACTTGCTAATTACACATTCAATTTGACTAATTTACAACATGATCAACTAATAAACCCTAATCAAATCACCTAAGCTTAATTAAATAAACTAAACAACCAATTAAGTATAATTAACCCACTAAGCAAGGATTAGTGTGGTTACCCACCGAAATCGCGCGCAACCGGTATCAAATCGACGTGCTCGGCGCGGGGATCGATTCCTCTCAAAGCACGGCGCGACTCCGAGGCCCGGAAACGGCCCAAAGGCGAGCCCGAAGGGGCTGGAATACCCACTCGTGGGTTGCTGCCTTGGCTGGCCAGAGGGGTTCCAGCGGCCAAGAGGGCGAGGGGAGGGTCGGTGGAGGTGAGGGGGACGCCGGGAGGTAGGGCGGCGGCTGGGCGGCGTGCGGCGGCGGCTGGAGGCGTGCGGCCGAGCTGGGCAGGAGGCGGAGACACGCACGGGGGACGGGGGCGACGATCGAGCGAGGCTAGCGGAGCTGGGCGGACGGCGGCGAGCTGCAGGCGGCACGGGCGCGGGCGACGGCGATAGGCAGAGCAGGCGGCACGTGGGCGACGAGCTGCTGCTTCTGGCGAGCTTCCTCTTGTCTTCTTCAACTTCTGGTTTTTGTTTCACTTCCACGAAGAAGAAAGAAGAAGAAAGGGGAGGGGGGCCTTTGGTCACGTGGGAATTGGGGGAAAGAGAGAGAGAGAGGAGAGAGATAGGCATTGACTAGTCAAAAAGCAAAAGTAAAAAGGAGGGAGAGAGAAGAGGAAGCCAAATTGAAGTTGGCTTTGGGGGTATTCGGTTGGGGGTGTCGCACGGTGGGGGGGGAAAAGGGGAGAGGAGAGAGAAGAGAGAAAGAAAAAGAAAGGGAGAGAAGAAAGAAAAAGAAAGGGAAGAAAAATAAAAATAAAAATAATTAAATAGTAAAACAATTTTACTATTTCAATTATTCCAATTATTTTCCTTTTCTCTTTTTATTTTCTTCCGGTTTCGATTTTCCTTCCGATAATTTCTTTCTCGAAATTTCGGACTCGTCAATAAATTGACGGACGATGAGACGATTTCCCAAAAATAAGAATTATGACACACTTAAAATTCGATTCCCGAAATCGAGTTCAATTTCGTGGTTAAAATCAATCAGACGTGATTTTAGTCCAATCCAACCAATTAAGTAGCTTTTAGGGATTTTTACCGCGGATACATCCCTTAACGGCTTCACTCAATGGGTTAGTTAACTCATGAGTGATCAGCTCAGAGAAAAAGGACCGTAGGCACGTCGACGAAAGGCCCATTTCACTTTATCGAAACGGGGTCGAATTTCGGGATGTCACATAAAGTCCTTGGGTAGCAAGTCTACTTGCCTCATGATTACACCTAAAAAGTGAGTTGTCATGGCTAAAAGGCTTCGCTTGGCAATCTAGCTTCTAGGCATTATTGATGGTGGCTCGCTTTTCGCTCTTCCATTGGTCCACCTATACTCCGCATTTAATGAACATCTAATGGAGTTTGATGATGATGGTGCCATAGTTGCCAACTCAGCAAATCTAGAATCTTTGGTCATTAATGAGGACCCGTGCATCGCTCTCCAATTGGTCCACGTGTGTGCTACCTTTTTCTAGAACTTCAAAGATAATTTGGGTTGCCATCATGACATTTGAATTTTCAAAGGACACATCACCCCTTCATTTAACGAGGCGGTTCTAGAATTTTCTTCACTTTTGTCCTTTTCTTCATTAAGAAGGTGGTCTAGAGAATTCTATCCTTCAAGTTGGTTCCGGGGCTGGAGAAAGGATCATTAGGTACACCTTGAAAAACTGAATCACGTACACCCGAGGTTCAGCCATCATGCCCTATGCTCGCCTGAACCGTTCCTTTGGACAGTCGGTCAGCCTAAAGGGTCGATTGTCCTTCGGTTAGTTCAAGGCTAATCCTAAGGCTACTCATGGCCTAGCACTGAGCCAAGGCACTCATGGACCTTAGAATTAGTGACAGAATAGCCAGGTCTATCCCTAAGCTCATTCTAGTTGGCACCCGATCCATCTATATGGCTCATGGTCAATGCATTATAAATCCATGATCGAACATCACCAAGTTGCAATTCCTTTTTTATCACTAAGGATTAAATAGGGAATGATGCATCTTTGGTCAGAAGGAAATCAGATTTCATCGAGTCAGATCGTTCATGTATCGGTGCATAGCCGGGTGGAGTCACTCGCGGTCGGGCACTACAACTAGTCAAATCGACCCATGACCCTCTGCCGATCCAAAATCATCTCATGACCAATCCTCATGATCAAAAAGTCATCTTATGAGCTAGTGATCCTATCCCATTGGTATGATCGATAGAAATTTACGACCGACACTTCAACCATTTCGTGACCGGTTGGTCAGTTAGTCAGACCATGACCAATCCGTGATTCCTTGCCAATCGAGTCGATTGATCCATGGCCAATGGCCCATGATCGATCCTTTTAAGACCTTATGGTTGATCCTTATGGGATTGGAATTGAGGATGTTACAAACCCTGTCAAACTCTAATAGTATATTGTCATTGTCAAAGTTTTTAGATACGGTGGTTTGATTGGAGGTGGGTACATTTAAGTGCGTTTTGCACGAGGAGTCCTTTTTGAGGCAGCCATTGTTGATGGTCGGTTGCTTTTAATGAGGCACGTGTAAAATCCTTTGATGATAAATTATGTCCTTTGCATGGAGAGAGAGGGGAAGTGATTGTAGTTCGAATTTTACGCAAATTTGGTCACAAAAAATAGGGAGCTGGATACCTAAAGTGCCAAAACTTGACACGGGTAGACACTTTAGTGCCAAAAGTTCGAAAAGGTACACTTAAGTATCAAAATCGGAGCAAAATTGATCAATTAAGTACCAACGATGAGAAAATCCGGCCAAAATACTAACGTGTCATTTTTCCAACAAGACAAGTGCAAAATGACATTGTTTTGCAGCTAGCGTGGAAAGAAAACCCAAAAACAACATCATTTTGCCTCAGCTTTCAATTTTAATAAAAATATTAATTAAATTAATTTTAAAACTAAATTTAATTTTTTTATTTAAAAAAAAAAAAAAAAAAAAAAAAAAAAAAAAAAAAAAGCAGAAGCAAATCGCAAAAGGCGAGGGTTGTGTAAGCCCTCATCGCCGCCTCCCCAACCTCACCGGCAAGGGCTAAAGACAGTGGGGGGAGGGTTGACTGGTGTCGCCGGGCCTTGGCTAGGGGCCAGCGACCCTAGCTAACCGGCGGCGAGGGCCCATGAGCCCTCCCCCATATTCAACAAGGGTCACTAACCCTCGCCCAATCGGGCCAAGAGCCGCTGCCTCCCCCACTTTCCCGGCGGCGATGGTGAGGCAGCGGCAAGGCTGAGCCCTTGCCTCTAGCCTCCTCCCTTTTTTTAAAAAATAAATAAATATAAATATTTTAATTTAATTAATATTTCTATTTAAAAAAAAAAGACAAAATGACGTTGTTTTGGTTGTTCATTGCTGACTTAGCTCTCCAGCGTGCCATGTAGGCCGTTATATTATTAAAAAATTACCACGTAGGATTTCCGGCCACCGTCACCAGATTTGGCACTCAGATGTCTTAATTTTGAAAAAAAAAAAAAAGTGGCAATTAAGTGTACTTTTCCGAACTTTTAGCACTTAAATGCCCCCCACCCCCGTATTAAGTTTTGGCACTCCAGGTGTACTTTTGCCCAAAAAAACATATATGCTTCATATTCAAGTTGAGTCAAGTATCAATGGAGATCCATTCCAAACCGATCCATTGACATTCTAACACAAGCTATTATATATGTCATTGATTAGAGAGAGTGAGTAGTTATAATTCTTAAATCAACGCTGAATAAGGCCGCTTGTATAAAATATCCTTTGCACCAACGGTTGATGATCTATTTTTCCAGTTAAAGATCTTTTAACCTAAATTTTTTACATACAAAATAGCATTACAACTCTTGATATGCACAGTTGGATACTTGGATATTAACATAGTAAATATTTTTGTTTAAAATAATCAAATAAATTCAAAATAATTTTTAGATATCTTTAATTTTGTCACCCAATTATATACGTTTTATTTTTCATGAAATGATGTTGTGTTTTATTAGCAAAACTGAAGTTGAGCTTTTGAAAACTCAAATGTTAATTCTAATTTAGCCTTAAGGGTGATATTCATAATATTTGTTGAACGTAAATTCTTCCTTTCATATTTCACGTTAGATTTTAGCGTGCAATGTAATTAATCATCTATTTGCAAATGCAAAATTGGTAATTTTCATTCTACTTTTTTGCATTTTAATTCTTCGTCGACAAAATTTTTCAACTCAAAGATTTAAGCATTACAATTTCGAATTAAAAACATTGTTTTAAATTTTTCGTAGAAATTTTTCTAAGAGAAAAGTTCTAATTGTCCCTTTAATTCTTTTTTTTTCAATCGATGGTAATCTTTGGATAATTTTTTATTTATTATTTCCTCTTGAATTGGAGAAACTATTTTAGCTTAAAAATTTATTTTCCTTTTCTCATCTCACATATTGGTATTGATATTTTGTTATTGTTAACTTTCCATTGGTCATAAATGCGATTTTTAGTCCCATACACGGAAAATTTTTATAAACCTTGCAAACACCATATTTAAGATTCCAAACAAAACCTATCTCATGCAAATCCCAAATTTATAATGAATATTTATAAATTGAAAAATAATTTGAATTCATTTAAAAAAAAAATAGCACCATTCAGACGAAATTTTTCTTTCTTAAATTATTTTTCATTTTTGCGCTCATATTTTATGCATCTTTTTTGCTACTAAGGAAAAAGAACTTACTTCTTGGTCATTATCTGAGATATATTAGGCCAAATTTATCGAACTTTATTAGGTTGACATATCTTTGGTCGTTGCTAAACCACCGTGGGTTGGCTCAGCTATTAAGATATGAATTTTCCGCACATCATGCCCAAATTTAAATCCTGCTGCCATCATTTCTCTTTCTTAGACAATCTGTAAATCCACCATAAGACCTTCTAGGCCTGGGATATGTCCTGACCGGCATGGAATAATCCCCCCTTTTCCTAAACTTTCTCGTAACAAAAAATAAAAAATAAAAATAAAAGAACTTCCATTCCTTGTCTATATTTTTCCTACGCATTGCCTTTCGGCTACTCATGTTGGATGAGGGGTTGTGTCTCACCGTTATTGTGGTACTTGTACTCAATGGCCCATTTCACTTTAAATTTCGGGCTTGACTGTTTCCCTATGCGTGCAAAGGACTCTCCATACGCTTCGATTAGTTTTACAGATTTTTAAGTCCGTTTTACAGTCAAATATCCAAACTTTTTTTATTCAATGGAGTATCTTAACTTTTCGAATTATGAAATGCGTCGATTAAATTCACAAACAGAAAACACTCACGTGACACTAACATATTGTGTGCTCAGGTGACATGCAAGTGTTTGCCAAATGTCTTATTTTTCGTTTTCTTTTTCTTTTCCTTTTTGTCCTCTTTAACTTTTCATCTCCTCTTCAGCCATCCAAAGTGGTTTTGCTTAAGGAAGGGCATGGTTTTGTCATCGAGACCATGAAATGTTGGAGTTCTTTGGCTTAAGGAAGGGCCATGATTTTGTCATCGAGACCGCACCATTCCGAACCATGGATTTTGAGACCACCATTTACGGACGCCCAACCCCTCCAACCAGTACCACCTGGAAGTCACGCAAGCTCCACAACTGTCGTGCGGAGGTCGTGCCATGGCCCAGTGGTCATCGGATTCGTCGTGTGACCCAACTGCAACTTGATACTCACAGCTGTGGAAATGGCGACAATGGTGATGGCGGTGGCGACGGCTGGAGAGGACAGTGGTCACAAGTCTACCATTCATTGACCATTTTTGTGTGTAGGCTTAGATCAACACGCAATCAAAACGTTGTGTGCAGGCTTAGATCATCAAGCAATCAAAATGTATCTTCATAATCATCTCGAGGATGATTCCCATAATAGAACTTACATATGGGTAAGGGCTAGGCCACCCTCATCGGCCACTAATATATAAAAAATAAATAAATAAATTAGCAAAAAATATATTGAAATATTATTAAAAAATGTTAATGTCAGTGCCGGTCGTGCCACATAGGATAGTCAATATCAACGTCAGCAATTTCATGTCAAAATTTGTCGGATAAACTCAATTGGTAAAACGTGATAAAGTTTAGGATTTAATTGGCAAAATTAAAAAGTTTATAACTAAATTGATAAAAGTGTAATAAATTTAAAACGTTTTTATAATTTTCCCGACACATATAAGAAATCCAACATCCCTACCCCAGCGTTTTTTCCACTAAAACCAATCCCGCTTGAGCCCTCCGACAGTAGATAATGTTTGCTTTGGTTGCGGCTCACTCGCATTAACCTCACTTAGTTTAAGATTGTACGAGATTATCTACCTACGTACTTGGACGGCGTGGGATCATAGACATACATGATACCTAACATTCACCCCTAGGTTTACCACTATTGGAAGCTTATAAAAATCATCACTCATCAAAACTGTGGAGTTTTCAATCACATACTCCAACGTCTAGTGGACCATTTCAAGGTTTTATTGGTACTTTTGAGTTCTGTCGAAATCTTGAACCGAGTTGATTCACGATCCACTTATCACTCCTAGTTCATGGAGTGTGATCATAGGGTCGAACCCCAATCCAATGGAACGCCCTTAAAATTTTGTTATTCTTGGAGAAACCCACTTTCTTTCTCTTATTCTTTTTTTTTTTTTTTTTTTGGGAGGGGGTGGGGAATTTCATTTTGACCTTTCGTTTTTTTCCCATTGCAAAGTGAGACTAATAATGATATCAATAAAGTGGAAGAAAAGAAAGCCATCATTCATCTCTTTTCCTTTTCTTAAGCCGAGCAGAATTATCGCTCTTTCGGTCAAGACCATTATGGTCTCTCTTTTTTTATTTCCATGGTCGAAACAACACCAAGATGGAGTGGCATAATGGCCATTAACAGAACACCATTTCATTTCCTCTCACAAATCTTGAACAGTGGTCGACCATCCATATTTCTCATTGGATCAGGTTTCATCGCTCAAATTAGAGACATATTCTAATATAATCATTGAGAGGCCACATTTCTTTGTTAGTCTAGTTGTGTAGTCCAGTCGTTATACAAAAACAGGGTCAACCACTAATTTTAGAAAGAACACTAATTGATGGAGTCCATGATATGATAAATTCAAGAAAAAATTACACCACTAATCGTGTTGAATGTAGATAGTACTATTAGGTCTGTTTTTGTATGCCATAGGACAAATACAAGAATTCTCTTGAGCATGTAAGATTGAATTGCACCTAATTTAGGGGAAATAAGATGGGGGGACAAGAAAATGGGGAAATCATCAAAAAAATCTTGAACCTATTACAATTGTGTCATTACAATTATAAACCTTTTTTTTTTTCTTTTTGTCAATTGAATCCTGAACTTTTTACATTTATGCCAATTCAATTTGTCCGGCCAATTGTAGCTAGTCACTATTGTTGGCACCTAAATTTTGATTAGGTTTTAATTAGGCCTTAGTTTCTTTATTTATATATTTTTCCTTTTTTTAGATAATAAATAATAGATAATAAAAAACAACCAAAAATGAAAAAACAACCAAAAATGAATATAAAAAAAAAAAAAAAAACGAGAAGCCCATTGGGGTGAGCCTTTTGCGCCCAGCCCTCTTTTCCACCCGCGCGGGCCCTAAGGCCCAGCTTGGCTCTTTTCTCGTCCCAGCCCAACCCCTTCTCATGTTTGTCTTCTTCTTCCTGCTGTCTTCTTCCCCAATTGGATAAGCATCACGCGCCGGAGACGAGGACGTGCGCGACGCCGGAATGGAGAAGGAGACGGTAGCGTACGATGGAGTGGACGCATCTTCAATGTGAGGCGGCCTAACTAGAGCCACCTCGATGGATGAGACGTCGGTTCTGCCAGTGGAGGCCGTCCGGTGTGCGAAGGACTGATGGCCGAACCTCCATCGACGCCCCCCTCGCCCCCGCTATAAATAGGGCATCTGGGGAAGGCCAAAGCACGACAAAAAGAGAGACATCACCGGTAGCAAGCTTCGAAAGCCTTCCCCGAGAGACTTCGGAAGAGACCTGAGCACGAACCGCCGGAGATCTCAGATCTAGCCGGAGGAAGGGCGGCCAGAGAAGAGACGCCGTGAAGGATCAAGGGCTACAAGCTTCAAACCTCCCCCAAGAGACTTCAGGGGAGGCCCGAGGACGAGCAGGCCGAGATCCGAGGTCGGCCGCCTCGAGCCGTGCCGCCGTTCCCCCTCCCCCGACACCATCGCCTCAACCAAGCCCGGACGCTAGGGTGAGCATGGTCCAAGTTGGGCCGGTCCACCCCCTAACCCTAGGACCAACCCGCACGATGCTAGTCCTCAATTTTTGAAACCAAAGACCGACCCTATTGAGCTTGGGACCGAGGACCGGACCAACCTAATGGGTTCGGTCCAGTTCCAAGGTCAACCTTGGACCAACCGATAATTTTTTATTTCATTTTTTGTACTCCTTAAAAAAATGATTAAGAACTAAACTGACCCAATGGGTTCGATCCAGTTTCCAAGTCAACCTAGGACTAACCAATAATTTTTTATTTCATTTTTTGTACTCCTTAAAAGGGCAACCGAGGACCATACCGACCTAATAGGTTCGATGATGAGCGAGGTCAGCTAAGAAAGGCAAGTGGTAAGAATCAAGTGGGGTGAGCGTCGAATAGAATGAGTATCGAATGTCAAGTAAGGAGCAACAAGTCAAGCGAGCATCGAGCGACGAGTGGCATGAATGACCCAAAGCGAGCAAGGCGAGTGTCGAGTGGCGAGCGGAGAAGTTGTTTCTTTCGATTTTGGCAAATTGAAGACTAAGAGAACAAATAAGATAGAAGAGAACGAATACTATAGGAGAATGCTATAAGAAGCTGTTTATACCTTTTTGGATGCCGTGAGTACTCCTCACAAAAACATTTTCCTCCTTCGTAAATTATAACTATTGACACTGTAAAAGACATTAAAAATTTAAGTTATTAAAGAATAATGTAAAATTACTTGAACTCCTCACTAAAGAGCTATTTAATATTGTTGACACTATTTATTTTAAGGTTTTTTCTATATAAAAAAATTATAGATATATATATTTATATAGTCAGGGTTGGTCCGGGTTGGACCGACCCGGAACTCTCAAGAATGAGGACCGACCCCGCACAGTACTGGTCCAGGAATTCTAAGACCAAGGACCAACCTAATCTCCCTAGGAACCGGACCATAACCGGTAGGGTTGGGCCGGTCCAAGGTCAGTCCAGGGTCAACCCTGGACCGATGCTCACCCCTACCAGACACCGTCGCCTATCGTTGTTGCCTCGCCAACAACGCCGCTCGAGCTTGCAAACCACGGCGCCGGCCCCGACGAAGAAATCCCAACACCGTTCCCAAGCGACCCATCGCGAGATCCACTGCGCTGGGCCTTTGTCACCTCGCCAACATGACCGTTAGTCGCCTCCCCCCTAAGGCCTCTGCCACCAACAACGTTGTCAGCTCGCAACGCATCGCTCGCTTCTGGATCGACGATGTCCCTGACACCTCTACCGCCAACGACGCCATCTCCAACGACCTGCCAAGCCCCCCCCTTCACTGTGTTGGGCCGTTATTGCTCTCCACGCCACCACCGTGCTATCACCCGCCGCCATCGCTAAGTCGCCACCCGACGCCGTCCTAGCCATCCTCCTTCGGCGTCACAAAAGAGCAGGGGAGAGAGGAGGCGCAAACCGGGTCAAGAGCCGGGTCGGGTTGCAATCAATCGAGTAGGGTTTCGATCCTACTGGGTCTAGTGGCGCCTAGGCTGGGTTTGTACGGGCTTAAAAATCGATGGGCCCATTGTCTTCTCCCTGGGCCTGGGTGGTTTAAAGACAAACGGGGCTCTGGGCCGGGTCCACGCCTTAGGCCCGATCAAGCCGGAGGTCAGCAACCCGGGTCGGACCCTACCGGGGATCTGACTCGGGTCGTTTTTTAATATATTAATATAATATTTAAAAAATAAAAAACAAAATATTTTCAGAAAATTGAAAAAATCAAAAATATCCCATATTTTCCCAAAAAAGCCAAAAAAAAAAAGTCAGAAAAAGCCAAAAATGATTTATATTTTTTTTAAAAGATCAAAAATCCAAAAAAAAATATTTTTCCTCTACAAATGCATTAAAACCCCCCAAAAATCCAAAAATCCTTAGGGTTTAAACAAGATTAAGTACCAGAAGGGCATTAGTGATTAACTAGTGTAATCAAGTCCCCAAACCTACTTTCTCTAGTTGCACAAGAGCAAAAATTTCTCCCAATATTTCGCTTGGGTTTTTAATCAACCCACCCCAAATTGATTAGTGGCGACTCCGTTCTAAAATTAACTTACAAGTTAAAAATTTTGACTATTAAGTCGTGAGTTGGTGGGCTTGGGAGAACCCGAACTAAACCTAATAAACCTAGCCAAACCATTAACCTCTGCAGGCACCCGCCCTAATCGGGCGCCAAGATAAAGAGGTCGCAACAGCTTGGCGACTGCGCTGGAAACTTGAGGACTTAGGCCGTATTATCTTGTTTAAGCACTTCACTGACTTGTTTTTGTTTGTTTGTTTGTTTTTTATACAAGTCAGTAGCTTAGAGGTTTATTTTAATTTCAGTTAAAATATAATTTTTTGTGATTATAAAATGTTGTGCATGCTTTAATGTTTTAGCACTACACCTAGCACACACAACCCGGCCACCAGACCTGGGCCGCCATAGGATTTTTAGGATGGTGTTAAGAAAGATACGGCCTTGAACGCGAGACTGTGATGTAGAGGTTGTTTTCTTTTCCCTGAATTTCTTTAGGTAGAGCCGAAATTAAGAGGGTATGATGCCAATGCGAGACTGCGACAGGCAGACTCCCCCTTAATTTCTCTAAACCCTCTTAGTTAGAAATCGAGCCGCACATATCATGCGCATGTCTGTGTGGTTGTCATCAATTTTCTCACATGAAGTAAGTTTTCATTCATGCACTTTGCAATTTACTTACCTTCCTATATATATTGAGCGGTCCATGATTAGTCTAGGATTTAATGCCACGGTCATTTAAATTTGGAAGTAATTGTCATAAATTTAAAAAAAAAAAAAAAAACTTTGGCAAAGGAAGATACTTTCAATCAATGTTTTTATCTTTTTCCTCAAGCATGTTACAAAATTCTTTTCCGCAAGAATTTTCGTTTGCTTCAAAAAGGGATAGAAGTCTTTTTCAAAATTTGTTTCAATTCGTACTTTCGTCATCTTTCAAATTGAATATCTTTTTAGTCCATGTTAACATGTCACATGCTTTTCTTTTTCAATCCATGCTTAGGAAATCCTCTACATGTACAAACTTTTCATAAATAAACAAAAGGGTAGGATTAGATCGTCATCATGGATTAACTCCACATTCATGCCCTGTACTTACACATGCTTATTTATTCATGACCCAAGTAATCACGGAACGTCAACGTTCGCCAATCCAGACTTGTTCAAAAGCAAGAGCAAGAATGGCCTAAGTGAATGTACCAAGCCGTGTTGTGGTCATGGAAAGCGAAATGAAGCAGTCTTCAATGTGCTTCAACAACTCTCAAAGTAGATAGAATCCATCCAAAGCAAACTTACTCTCGCCCCAGCTTCAATCAAGGTATTATTACCACAATCCTCCATCAGAGGTGATCAAGGTGAAGATACCGATGATAACATGCCCGAATTGGAGGATGATCCGCACCAAACCATGATTGAGAAAGCTAAGCCAGACAGTTTGTCTAAAACTGAGCATGACAAACATCTCGAAAAGCTTGAGGAGAGACTGAAACAACTGCAAGGTCTCCAAGATCCTACTTTGACGGACCTCTCCATTTATTCCAAGGTCAAAATGCCAAAAAAAAATCAAAATGCCTGAGTTTGGGAAGTACGATGGCTGACTTGCCCGAAGGCTCATTTGTAAATGAACTTGGTTCAAATGACCCAATACATTAATAATGCACCATTAATGGTCCAGTTGTTCCGATCAAGTCTAGTAGGTCCTGCCCTGAGATGGTACATCACGAAGAACATGAACCTCCTCGAAACATGGGGCATAATGAGCGAGACATTCCTCAAGCAGTACAAGTTCATAATGGACATTACCCCTTCTCGTGAGGATCTTGAGTGTACCAAGAAGAAAAAAATATTAAGCATTTAAAGAATATGCCATTAGATGGAGAAATCTAGCCGCCCAAATCAACCCTGAACCAACCGATTTCAAGCTGAGAAAGATGTTTATCAAAACCCTCCCCTATGAGTACCGCAATTGAATGGTAACCACAATTGCCGAATCGTTTAATCAACTCATTCCAGTAGGGGAGCAAATTGAGATAGGGTTGAGGGATGGCTGATTCATTGAACCTGCACCCACGGGCAACCTCAGCATGAAGAAAGATAAAGAACTCCTAGTAGATGTCAATGTGACCTACAATCATCCTCCAACAATTTAGACAAGTGCAGGACAACAACAAACCACCAGCCGTCAGCCGTCCTAGCATTACAGCAACAGGAGATAATTTACTCCTCTTCCTTGATCTCCATCACGGGTACTGGCAATCCTCCGGAAGAAGAACCTCCTTTCGATTGAGCCAAAGCAACCCAACGCTGAAAGTTTTTCCAACTACGACCCGTCAAAGATATATGACTATCACATGGGAGAAGTGGGGCACTTGACTGATGAGTGTTTTGCCCTCAAGAATCGAATCCAGAACCTGTTAGACACTAAAGCTTTCTCATTCTAGAGCAATATGCTCCCTAACCACACCGACAAAGTAAACATGATATTTAATTCTAAAGTCAATCGGATCATAAATGTCAAAGCACATACCGCTAACATTTATCAAGGGTTGGTAGAGGCCGGGTATTATTCAGGCAATGAAGTACCACCCTTAGCAACAAAGAAAGAAGAGCTAGATGACATGACCACCATGCTTGGAGACCTTTTCATAGGCGCCATCAACGAAGGACCGTTAGGGGAAATGGGTGTAGACCCACTCAAGTAGAACCCTTTTTAATTTCCTTGTACTCCCCTACATGGGAACCTGTACATCTTTCTTAAGTCTGACTTGTTTTATTTTCAACATCAGTTCCACTTGAGGAACTAACTTTGAAATCACTCTTCCAAAATGTAAATCCACCTATTAAATAAAGTTGAAAATATTTTGAGGGCATGAGGAGACACACCAAACTAGCCCGATGATGCTATCCAACCATGAAAAGAAAATATCATCCAAGGAGAATATTGAAGGCTGGGCTATTTATGCTTCCTCCCCCCCCAAAGATATATACTCTTGAAAACAAAAAATATTTCATTACCAAAAGCTTTTGTCAAAACAAAATGTTAAATTTAATCCTGCTTATTTTTCTGACTCATTCACTTCCTATCTCAAAATATCATCCCCATCCCCCTTAACTTAGTGTGACAAGGGGCATTTGAAAGCTGGCGCATCATGTGAACTCGCCGAATTCACTGACACTCTTTCAAGAAGGCAGTGGGGCAAACAGAAAAGATCATCCCATTTCAAAGAGGGTAAGTTTTATTCCCTGAACATAATTTTGGAAATGACGTCCTCTCTCTTCTATTTACAGGAAACGAAAGATAGGACGTAATAGGCACAGGCATACGGTTGAAATCAAGGCATGCATAACACTGTAGCTTGGGGCAAAGTAACATCCTCCACGCTACTCTCAGCCTTCCCATTTTGCAAGCCGTCCCTAGAGCTCTACGCATTCTGCCTCGCTCCTACCCAACTCCTTCTCAAGCCAGAGCAATATCTTTTCCCCCCAACGTGCTCAAGCAACTAGATGTTGCAATTTCATCAATGGGATTTCCGGTTTTGACAAGCCAAGAAGCGCAAAAAATGAATTTCTTCTCTTCCTTTGAATTGAGTCCTGCCAATAGGGAGAAAATCCAGACAGTCAAAATAGTCTCTAGCCCCCTATTTCAGATGATGACGTTAGGACCTAGAAACCTCACTTCTTGCTCCAGACGCATGCTCTCCTAAGAAGTGATTACCATTAGAGAATTGGAGATTTTGATTGCCCATCTCAGATTCCATAGAAGCTTGAAGTACATGACTTTGCCCAATGCTGCTAATGTTCATAGCATCAAAGACAGAAGAAAAATTCCACAGAAGGAAGGCGTTGCAGATCATCAATCGTGTACACAGGGCGACAAATGAGGAGGGCCAATCAAAAGAGATGTTGAACTGTGTCAAGACAAAAGGCTATCAGCAAATAAAAACTCTAGGGGGGTAATTTGGTATCGTTTCCAATACTCCCACTCTTTCATCTCACTTTTGACATATTCCCCCTATTGACAGGAAGCATTGGGATTCAAGAACCAAGCTTAATGGTTAATTTGGGCAAATCAAGTAACCCATATCGATTTGCCTAACTTGGTATGAAATGGCGTCTCATCTAGAAGCTGGTTCGGTTAAATGAAAAAAGAAATGCCCTACAGACACCACCAGCGCCTTAGCCTAGTGGTATGGGGGATGAAGTGGTCCAGACATGACCGGAGTTCAAGCCTCGGGAGCAACAACTAGTTGCCATGTGTAAAAACTAACAAAACAAAACAAATTTGCTTCTCTTGTGCCTGCAAATTACGAGAGAGTAGGTGACCTAATAGAGTGAAAAGCACAGGACTTCATATCCTCCTCGTGCCTCAGGTCTATCCAATCATTTGCAAACCATTGAAGGGCCCAGTTGTCCGACTCCTGAGTGAGTTCGTGACTAACAAGTTCCCTCTTGTCTATTGCAGGATCACCTGGCCGTTAAAGATACGAATAACAAATCAAAGAGAGACATGTCAAACTCTTATAAACTCTCCTAAGCAAAATGGCGTCCCGAGTATCGCCAAAGTAAATGGTAGAAATCCTTCAAGGCTCAACTCACATTTGATTTTGGCCTTATTGATTGATTCGTCTATATCTTCTCTTCTACAAGGGCAAAAACAAAAAGGCCTATCAAATTAATGAGATTCCCAACCTCGGCTGATCCTTCTTATGTCACCTCCCTTTTCATTAGGGACAATTCATTGACACCCTGTGGCATCCTAAAACTCCATGGCAACCTCTAGATGCCTTACAACCTATGGAACGGCAATGGACGTATCAATGACCTATGTTGTGGTCTTTAGACTAAAATAAGTGTAATAGATTAATGGCCAAGCACCTAATGGGTGAATATTTTGTCGAAAACATGTTCCATGCCCATGTGAGATCAAGATTTATTTTATGAGGAAATTTTGTCTTTGGCCATAAATTTTATAAATTGGCTTTTATTAATCTATGTTACAAAGTATTATAGCCTTTTTAAATTAGTAACTTAGTACTCTGTATAAATAAGGATTAAGCTGTTTTCTTTAAGGGTAATCTTGGGTCAATTAAGCTTGGGTCTTAGGCCCAAGAGTGTTGGGCCTAAGATGGGCCAAAATGGCCGGCCCATAGGCCCATGAGGGGCCGTCGACCGCACAAAGAAGGGGGGAGAGACCAGTTTGCATGCCTCCCCCATTTGTCCTAAGAAGATGGCCAAGTGTCAAGTCATGCAAGATTAACGATGGCTAATGATGGAGGGAAGGAAATTAGGGGGAAAAGTGACCGGATGGGGCAAAAGGAACCGAGAGAGAGAGAGAGAGAGGTGTGTCGCACGGTAGAGAGAGAGGAGAGAAAGAGAGGAAGGAGAGGAAAGGAAGAAAGGAAGAGAGGAAGGAGGAGGGTCGTCCGTCGATCGTCCGCCTTGCTCACCGCCGTCCGTCGCCGCCGTGTCTCGCCGTTGTGCTCACCGTTTGCTTGGCTTGGAGGCAAGTGGGATCCCTTGATCTACTCTTGCATGCTGTGCTTGGTGTGTGTGCATGTTGGCTGGTGATTGATTGGTGATGATTTTCGGAGGTATAGGATGTGAAAAATTGAAGTTATAAGAGTGGTGCTCTAGTCTAGTGTGCTGTTCTTGAGAAAAACAGCTTGACCTAGGATGTTCTAGTGACTTGCATGTGATGTTCTAGTTGAAGTTTGGCTTCGACCTCTAAATAAAAGTTGTAAAAGACTTCTTGGAGTATAACATACTCAAATTTGGGACAAAACAAACAAGTATAACTAGGAGAAACCGTTGTTCTTTGGAAAGACTAGATCTGGAAATTTTGGTACCTAACCTTGATGAATGCATGGACGGTAAGGCAATCTTGTTGTTGAAATTTCACTTCGACTTCTTAACAAAAGTTGTAAAGGACATCCTGAGATTTAACATATCAAAAATTTACAGAAAAAAAAAACAAGAATAGGTAGGTGAAATCGTGTTTCTTTGGAGATGGTTAGATCTGGAAATTTCGGTACTAGGAACAGGGGTTTTAACCGTCCATATTTAATTACCTAGGACGAATCTGACTTCGATGTCTTCATGAAGTATCTACCTTATGGTCTTGGCTATCACATAGTCGAATTTTGTAATTTTTGAAGGTCATTTGGGTATTTAATCGGAAATGTTTCTAAAACTGTGCAATCTGATGTGTTCGGACTTTGTAAGTTGCAATGCGTGGACTATATCGTTTTGTATGAGGTTCTTTTGGAAATGTGTTCTGCATGCAATATCTCTCCTTATGTCTTGCCTACAACATATTCAAATTTCGTAATTTTTGAAGTTCATTTGCCTATTTAACCAAAAATGTTTCAAAAACTGTGCAAGTTGAACGGTCAGAATAGTAGTGCTGTGATGCATGGTCTATATTGAATTATATGGGGATCTTTTTGTATAGTGTTCTTCATGAAATATCTGCCTATATGTCTCGACTATCACATGTTCGAATTTCATAATTTTTGAAGGTCGTTTGGGTATTTAATTAAAATGTTTTCTAAAACTGTGCAAGCTGGATTGTGCGAATTTCAAAAGCTGTAATGCATGGACTATTCTATTTTGTATGGAATTCTTGTGGTGTTGTGTTTTTCATGAAATAAATGCCTCTAGAGCTTGTCTATGATGTATTAAATTCTTAGAAATTATTAGAGCCAATCACTAAATTTTAAGAAGTGTAAATTAAAAGAACGCATTCCGTTTCTAAAATAATAGCAATGATCCATGAGTTTGCCTCATGAATTATATTGTTTTTAAGTGATTGAATCTCGCTGCATATGTGATGATATTTGGCATTACATATAAAATCAAAAGCTGAAATTGACCTTGTTGCCATCACATCATGTGCCATGTTGATATTGAGACACAATTGTGAACATGAATTATGATAAATGAGGATACCGTCGGAGGTGTGAGCCGACGATGCCCCGGGAGTGACGAGATGCCCGGAGGTGAGTGCCGGATGCCCGGAGGTGTGTGCCGGATGTCCTCGGGAGTTTCGAGATGCCCGGAGGTGTGTGCCGGAGGTTCCTCGCGATGCCAGGTTGGGTGCGAGCGATAAAATGTAGGATGCAATTACTAGTCCCGAGAAAGAAAAATGTGGTGACCTAATTGAAAGATAAAAGCTGAAATTGAATCATGCATGGTATGGTGACATGTATGCATGGCTGTATGATATAATATGTATAAGTGCATGGTGGTATGTGCATATGGTATGGTGACATGTATGCATGGCAGTATGATGTTACATGTACAAGTGCATGGTGGTATATGCACATGACATGGTGACTTATATACATGGCTGTTTTGATGAAATGTGCATGGCTGAAAGGTAAGACATGTTTAACATGTATGAGCTATATGTACTCTACTATGATGTCATGATTGTTCTGTTTGATGCATCGAATAGTTTAATGGATCTTTTACCTGCTGAGTGGTTGTACTCACCCCTTTGGGGACTAACATTTTAGATTAGAAAGATGCCTCTCCCTCCGGTCACGCGCGGTACCTTTTACGGCCTTCCATCTGACGTGAAGGTCGAGTGTATGGAGCATATTTGTGTCACCATCCCTGGTTTGGTGTTCATACGGGTTCGTGTGCTGGTGATGTATGACGTGGGCCTGACTGGGGGCCCGATCATCTAGGAGTTCTTGTCCGTCCACGTCCGTCGTGACAGAGTGATGCTGGGGATGTTGCCGCCGCCACCGCCCGATGCACCAGGGTGGGTGTGATGGCTTGCATGAGGAGTGGGACCTGACACTTTTTGGAGATAGCCAACACTTGTAGATGGAGGGTTATACGTGATTGATATAGGGGGTCGAGATCTCTCTTTTGAGTTGTAGCCAAGTTTAGTGAAAAGTCTTGGCTTTTTGGTTGTACCGACCCGAGATGTCCATCATAAAAATGTAAATAAAAGTGGCTCGGCTTTATGTTTTCCTTCGACGTGTAGTTGGAGTGCATTGTATCATCATCACGAGAGTAGAGGGATGGTGAGACTCGTCTTTATTTTTGGTATAAGTTGCGCTAAATTATTTTCAAAAAAAAAAATGCCTATGAACTACAGTTCTTCTTTAACCCCCTTTAATCAAAGATATGTAACTGGTATTCGATAGGTAGAGCGATAGGTATCTGTGGCGACCTTAGTTGTTGGGGGTGCGACAGCGGTTGGTTTCAGAGCAAAAGGTTTATATGCGGAGTGATAAGGAGCCTCATTTGGAAATTGAGGAAGGTAATGACAATGCACACCGTAGGATACTGACTAAGAGTGGTTGACTAACTTCGAACAACGGGTGATGAGTATTCGCCCGCAGATCCCCAATCTGTGTTCTAAGATTGCTTTTAGGTGCCAGTAACATGGTTATGTTACTTATTTTCTTAGTTGCTGTTGCTTTTAATGGAGACTTTGAGTCACAGATATTTCCTGAGGCAAATGCTTGGAAACTGCAGGAAAATCATGGTACGTTATGGAAGTCATCATCCATCGAGGGCTGAAGCCTCTACAGCAAGGGCTGAACCCCGAATGGAAGATATCCTACAGGCATTGGCCAATATTGGAAATCTGATGGAAAGACAAGCGCAGCAACAACCCGGAGCAGAACGCCGTACTCAAGGACTGGTGGAGCAATTTTTGAAGTTGAAACCACCTAAATTCAGTGGAATGGGAAGTCCTGAGGAGGCGGAGCATTGGATTGATGGGATGGAGCGAATTTTCCGATTGTTGGATTGCAATGATGCTGAGAAAATAACTTTGGCAGAGTACCAGCTGGAGGGAAATGCAAAATTTTGGTGGAGAGCTTCGAGGGACACAATCTTTCCACCAGGTACTGATGTTAATTAGGACAAGTTTGTCAGAGCTTTCAATAGAATGCATTTTTCTGACCGTGCTAGGGACAAGAAAATTACAGAATTTGTTCAGTTAGAACAAAAGGAGCTGACCGTGGATCAATATGAGGCAAGATTTTCTGAACTGTCTAGATATGCTCCTAGACTGATTGAAGATCGGGAAGAGAAAGCTAAGAGGTTTCTGAAGAGATTGAGAACTGACATAAGGAAGCAACCGGTGCCTTTGAACATAAGAGATTATAATGAGATCTATAAAAGGGCACGGTTGGTGGAGCAGGAGTTAGTAAGGGAACAGTCGGAGAATAAGAGACTATCGTCTTTTGGTGATATCAGACGGGGTAAGAGACCCTATACAGGTCAAGGTCAAACCTGGGAGTCTAAGAAGAAGGGCAATTTCGGGAATTTTGGAAAAGCTAAGGATGGTCTGAATCTGGGAAAAACACCTTATCGGAATGAAGAATGTCGAAGGTGTGATGGACGACATGGCCCCGGACCTTGTAATGGACGGTTGAAGTGCTATGGTTGTGGACAGGTAGGGCATCTTAAGAAGGATTGTCCACAGGAGAGGTCGCGGACAAGTATCAACTCACTGCGACGAGTACCACAGCATACTACTAGGCCATATTCACAAAGAAATCCACAGAGACCACCAACTCAAGGAAAAGTGTATACGGTCACCCAAGAGGAAGCAAAAGCTTCCAAAAATGTCATCTCAGGTACAATTTTCATAAATGGCAAGAAGGCTTATGCATTGTTTGATACGGGTGCTACGCATTCATTTGTGTCTAAAAGATATAGACTGTTGAGTAAAATAGAAATGACGTTTCTTGAGGCACCCCTTTGTATTTCTTCACCTTTAAAGAATGCAATGTTGTCTACGCTGGTATGTGGAAAATGTAAGATAACCTTAGGAGGAAGGGATATGGAAATAGACTTAGTCGTAATGGCTATGTATGATTTTGATGTTATCATAGGAATGGATTGGCTTCATAGGTATCGGGCCAAAAGGGATTGTTATAGAAAGGTGATCCAATTTATTTTACCTGATCGGTCGGATTGTGAGTTTCTAGGAGGTCAGACCAACCTGTCCATAGCACTTATTTTCACAGTAGAGGCTTGTACGTTACTTGACAAGGGATGTCAAGGGTACCTAGCAATGGTTAAAGATTATACCAAGGAAGAGCCTAAGCTTGATGAAATTCGAGTAATAAATGAATTTCAAGATGTATTTCCTTAGGAATTGCCTGGATTATCACCGGAAAGAGAAATTGAGTTTGAAATTGAACTAATGCTTGGAACAGGACCAATATCGAAAGCCCCATACAGGATGGCCTTAATGGAACTGAAGGAGTTGAAAGTGCAACTGCAGGAGTTGCTTGATAAAGGATTCATTAGGCCAAGTGCTTCACCTTGGGGTGCACCAGTTTTGTTTGTGAAAAAAAAAAAGATGGGTCGATGTGCTTGTGCATTGACTATAGGCAACTGAATCAAGTGACCATTAAAAATAAATATCCTTTGCCTAGAATTGATGATCCATTTGACCAACTCCAAGGAAGTTCGGTCTTCTCTAAGATTGACTTAAGGTCGGGATACCATCAACTAAGAATTAAGAAAGAAGACATTCCTAAGACTGCGTTTAGGACTCGTTATGGACACTACGAGTTCCTTGTCATGCCATTTGGATTAACAAATGCACCAACTACATTTATGGATCTAATGAATAAGGTATTTAAGCCTTATTTAGATCAATTTGTGATTGTTTTTATCGATGATATCCTGATTTATTCGGAAGGGCCTAAGGAACATGAGCAACACTTGAGGATAGTTTTGCAAACTCTGAGAGACCACAAGTTGTATGCCAAATTCAGCAAGTGTGAATTTTGGCTGGACCGAATAATATTTTTAGGACACGTGGTGTCAGGAGGAGGAATTACAGTGGACCCAACGAAAGTTGAGATGGTAATAAATTGGTCGAGACCGACAACACCCACCGAAATACAGAGTTTCTTAGGACTAGCCGGTTATTATCGAAGGTTTATTGAAGGGTTTTCACGACTGGCAGGTCCCTTAACTAAATTGACTCAAAAGAACGCGAAGTTTGAATGGAGTGGGGAATGTGAAAAGAGTTTTCAGGAGCTTAAAAGGAAGTTGACCTTGGCCCCAAACCTGACTATACCATCTGGACCTGATGGTTTTACAGTGTATAGTGATGCATCTCACAAAGGATTGGGATGTGTTTTGATGCAGCATGGCAAGGTCATAGCCTATGCATCTAGACAATTGAAACCCCATGAATTGAACTACCCTCGCATGATTTAGAATTAGCAGCTATAGTGTTCGCTTTGAAGATATGGAGGCATTATTTATATGGGGAAAAGTTTGAGATTTATACAAATCATAAGAGCTTGAAATATCTGTTCTCACAAAAGGAGTTGAACATGAGACAAAGGAGGTGGATGGAGTTGTTAAAGGATTATGATTGTGAGATACAATACCATCCAGGGAAGGCGAATAAGGTAGCGGATTTTCTTAGTCGTAAGTCAGCTATGGAGATGGTCAGTTTAAGAATGACGGAATGGAACTTATTAAAGTCCGTAGCGGACTCGGAGTTTGAATTAAAAGTGGATGGTCTTACCAGTATGCTTAGAGCATTAAGGATTGAACCTGAAATTATTCAAAAAGTTAAGACCCTGCAAGAGTTTGACCCGGAAATTATGAAAGTGAAAGATGCAGTGTCTTTAGGAAAAAGACAAGAATTTCAAGTTTCTGAAGATGGAGTGGTAAGATGCCAAGGACGACTCTGTGTTCCCGACAATGAAGAAGTGAAGAAGGAAATTCTGTCGAAAGCAAATAGGAGTAAATACAGTGTTCATCCAGGTAGTATAAAGATGTACAGGAATTTGCGTCAGCAATTTTGGTGAAATGGTATGAAAGCTGATATAGCTAAGCATGTTTCTCAATGTTTGACGTGTCAACAAGTGAAGGCGGAACATCGCAAACCTACAAGGCTCTTGAGACCGTTAGACATACCAGAGTGGAAATGGGAGCATGTAACGATGGACTTTGTGCAAGGACTGCCAAGGACATCAAATGGTCACGATTCTATTTGGGTAATAGTGGACCGTTTGACTAAGTCTGCCCATTTCTTAGCAATCCGTATGAACTATTCAATGAATAAACTTGCTGAGATTTATGTAAGCCAGATAATACGCTTACATGGTATACCTGTAACAATCACCTCTGATCGAGACTCTAGGTTTACCTCGAACTTTTGGCGAAGTCTCCAAAATGCTTTAGGGACAAAGCTTCAATTTAGTACTTGTTTTCACCCTCAAACAGATGGACAAACAGAAAGAGTGATCCAAACTCTAGAAGATATGCTAAGAGCCTGTGTTATTGACTTTAGAGGAAGATGAGATGAGAACTTGCATTTGATAGAGTTTGCATATAACAATAGCTTTCAGAAAAGTATAGGCATGGCCCCATATGAAGCGTTATACAGGAGAAGATGCAGGACCCCTGTCTGTTGGGATGAAGTAGGTGAAAGAAGATTGACAAGACCCGAATTGGTACAAGTTACCACTGAAGCTGTCGAGATTATCAGGAAAAGACTTAAAACAACCCAAAGTAGACACAAAGGCTACGTGGATAGGCGTAGAAGGCCCTTGGAGTTTAGTGTGGGAGATCACGTATTTCTCAAAGTATCTCCAATGAAATGAGTATCTCGTTTTGGAATGAAAGGAAAGTTGGGTCCCAGATTTGTTGGACCTTTTGAGATACTTGAAAGGATAGGAGATGCAGCTTATCGTTTGGTGCTGCCTCCTAATCTGGGAAATTTACATGATGTGTTTCATGTGTCGATGCTGAGAAAGTATCAGCCAGATCCTGGTCACATACTCGATCATGAAGCCATCAAAGTGGACAAGAAAGTGCGATACATTGAAGAGCCGGTGCAAGTGTTGGACAGAAAGGAGCAAGTCCTTAGGACAAAGACAATCCCACTGGTTAAAATATTATGGCGACATCACGATATGGAGGAAGCCACATGGGAGAGTGAAGATCAGATGAAGGAAAAGTACCCCTACTTGTTTCAAGAGGCATGAGTAATGTCTAATTTCCAGGACGAAATTCTCTAAGGAGGGGAGAATTGTGGCATCCTAAAACTCCATGGCAACCTCTAGATGCCTTACAACCTATGGAATGGCGATGGACGTATCAATGACCTATGTTGTGGTCTTTAGACCAAAAGAAGTGTAATAGATTAATGGCCAAGCACCTAATGGGTGAATATTTTGTCGAAAACATGTTCCATGCCCATGTGAGATCAAGATTTATTTTATGAGGAAATTTTGTCTTTGGCCATAAATTTTATAAATTGGATTTTATTAATCTATGTTACAAAGTATTATAGCCTTTTTAAATTAGTAACTTAGTACTCTGTATAAACAAGGATTAAGCTGTTTTCTTTAAGGGTAATCTTGGGTCAATTAAGCTTAGGTCTTAGGCCCAAGAGTGTTGGGCCTAAGATGGGCCAAAATGGCCGGCCCATAGGCCCATGAGGGGCCGTCGACCGCACGAAGAAGGGGGGGGGAGACCGGTTTGCATGCCTCCCCCATTTGTCCTAAGAAGATGGCCAAGTGTCAAGCCATGCAAGATTAACGATGGCTAATGATGGAGGGAAGGAAATTAGGGGGAAAAGTGACCGGATGGGGCAAAAGGAACCGAGAGAGAGAGAGAGGTGTGTCGCACAGTAGAGAGAGAGGAGAGAAAGAGAGGAAGGAGAGGAATGGAAGAAAGAAAGAGAGGAAGGAGGAGGGCCGTCCGTCAATCGTTCGCCTTGCTCACCGCCGTCCGTCGCCGCCGTGTCTCGCCATTGTGCTCGCCGTTTGCTTGGTTTGGAGGCAAGTGGGATCCCTTGATCTACTCTTGCATGCTGTGCTTGGTGTGTGTGATTGATTGGTGATGATTTTCGGAGGTATAGGATGTGAAAATTTGAAGTTATAAGAGTGGTGCTCTAGTCTAGTGTGCTGTTCTTGAGAAAAACAGCTTGACCTAGGATGTTCTAGTGACTTGCATATGATGTTCTAGATGAAGTTTGGCTTCGACCTCTCAATGAAAGTTGTAAAGAATTTCTTGGAGTATAACATACTCAAATTTGGGACAAAACAAACAAGTATAACTAGGAGAAACCGTTGTTCTTTGGAAAGACTAGATCTGGAAATTTTGGTACCGACCCTTGATGAATGCATGGACGGTAAGGCAATCTTGTTGTTGAAATTTCACTTCGACTTCTTAACAAAAGTTGTAAAGGACATCATGAGGTTTAACATATCAAAAATTTACAGAAAAAAAACAAGAATAGGTAGGTGAAATCGTGTTTCTTTGGAGATGGTTAGATCTGGAAATTTCGGTACTAGGAACAAGGGTTTTAACCGTCCATATTTAATTACCTAGGACGAATCTGACTTCGATGTCTTCATGAAGTATCTACCTTATGGTCTTGGCTATCACATAGTCGAATTTTGTAATTTTTGAAGGTCATTTGGGTATTTAATCGGAAATGTTTCTAAAACTGTGCAATCTGATGTGTTCGGACTTTGTAAGTTGCAATGCGTGGACTATATCGTTTTGTATGAGGTTCTTTTGGAAATGTGTTCTGCATGAAATATCTCTCCTTATGTCTTGCCTACAACATATTCAAATTTCGAAATTTTTGAAGTTCATTTGCCTATTTAACCAAAAATGTTTCAAAAACTGTGCAAGTTGAACGGTCAGAATAGTAGTGCTGCGATGCATGGTCTATATTGAATTATATGGGGATATTTTGGTGTAGTGTTCTTCATGAAATATCTGCCTATATGTCTTTTCTATCACATGTTCGAATTTCATAATTTTTGAAGGTCGTTTGGGTATTTAATTAAAATGTTTTCTAAAACTGTGCAAGCTGGATTGTGCGAATTTCAAAAGCTGTAATGCATGGACTATTCTGTTTTGTATGGAATTCTGGTGGTGTTGTGTTTTTCATGAAATAAATGCCTCTAGAGCTTGTCTATGATGTATTAAATTCTTAGAAATTATTAGAGCCAATCACTAAATTTTAAGAAGTGTAAATTAAAAGAACGCATTCCGTTTCTAAAATAATAGCAATGATCCATGAGTTTGCCTCATGAATTATATTGTTTTTAAGTGATTGAATCTCGCTGCACATGTGATGATATTTGGCATTACATATAAAATCAAAAGTTGAAATTGACCTTGTTGCCATCACATCATGTGCCATGTTGATATTGAGACACAATTGTGAACATAAATTATGATAAATGAGGATACCGTCAGAGGTGCGAGCCGACGATGCCCCGGGATTGACGAGATGCCCGGAGGTGATTGCCGGATGCCCGGAGGTGTGTGCCGGATGTCCTCGGGAGTTTCGAGATGCCCGGAGGTGTGTGCTGGATGCCCGGAGGTGTGTGCCAGAGGTTCCTCGCGATGCCAGGTTGGGTGCGAGCGATAAAATTTGGGATGCAATTACTGGTCCCGAGAAAGAAAAATGTGGTGACCTAATTGAAAGATAAAAGCTGAAATTGAATCATGCATGATATGGTGACATGTATGCATGGCTGTATAATATAATATGTATAAGTGCATGGTGGTATGTGCATATGGTATGGTGACATGTATGCATGGCAGTATGATGTTACATGTACAAGTGCATGGTGGTATATGCACATGACATGGTGACTTATATATATAGCTGTTTTGATGAAATGTGCATGGCTGAAAGGTAAGACATGTTTAACATGTATGAACTATATGTACTCTACTATGATGTCATGATTGTTCTGTTTGATGCATCGAGTAGTTTAATGGATCTTTTACCTGCTGAGTGGTTGTACTCACCCCTTTGGGGACTAACATTTCAGATTAGAAAGATGCCTCTCCCTCCAGTCACGCGCGATACCTTTTACGGCCTTCCATCTGACGTGGAGGTCGAGTGTATGGAGCATATTTGTGTCACCATCCCTGGTTTGGTGTTCATACGGGTTCGTGTGCTGGTGATGTATGACGTGGGCCTGGCTGGGGACCCGGTCATCCAGGAGTTCTTGTCCATCCACGTCCGTCGTGACGGAGTGATGCTGGGGATGTTGCCGCCGCCACCGCCCGATGCACCAGGGTGGGTGTGATGGCTCGCGTGAGGAGTGGGAGCTGACACTTTTTGGAGACTGCCGACACTTGTAGATGGAGGGTTATACGTGATCGATATAGGGGGTCGAGATCTCTCTTTTGAGTTGTAGCCAAGTTTAGTGAAAAGTCTTGGCTTTTTGGTTGTACCGACCCGAGATGTCCATCATAAAAATGTAAATAAAAGTGGCTCGGCTTTATGTTTTCCTTCGACATGTAGTTGGTGTGCATTGTATCATCATTACGAGAGTAGAGGGATGGTGAGACTCGTCTTTATTTTCGCTATAAGCTGCGCTAAATTATTTTCAAAAAAAAAAAATGCCTATGAACTATAGTTCTTCTTTAACCCCCTTTAATCAAAGATATGTAACCGGTATTCAATAGGTAGAGCGATAGGTATATGTGGCGACCTTAGTTGTTGGGGGTGCCACACACCCATTTGTGAATAACTCTTTTGATGTTCAAAATTCAACACATTTGTAAATACAATTCCACCAAGTAAATACCCCTAAAGCTGTTAATAGGGCTTCTTGAGTAAAAACCATTCATTTGTTTTGAGAGTACAAACTCTTTCATATTTAAAACGTTGCATGATGATTTTGTTTGTCTAAATCACTGATTCCATTGAGGATTATCAAAATAGATAGCTAAGTGAAGAATACAAGATTGATCGAACATTCTAGATGAGAAGCATCGGGATGATGAAAGGCAAGCCATATCCTACACAGTCCCCTATCTATACACATGTGAGATTAGTGGAGAAAATTCCATGTCTGCAGGGTAAAAGGTTCTCTCGCGAATAGTACGATAACCAAAATAGTGAGGGGCATTTCATTGCTTACCTTTGAGCCCCATACACTTGTGAAGTTTCTTTCATATCCCTATCAAGGACCACCCCACACTGGGGCAAATCGAAGGCGAGGCGACATCACAAGGTGAGAAGAAAATAGAAATTTTCTTGCTCGCACTTGCATCGATCTTCGGGTGTCTTTATTGCATATGAACACTTGCGTTAATTTAAGTGCCATAGAATGACAAAGAGCAATTCATTCTCTATGCACTTGTATTCAATGTACAACCCAATTGAGTCTGTAATTTCACCCTCACATGGAGGCAAAACAGAAGTTACTACTATTCAAGCAATATAGCTCGAAGCGCCGGCTGAATAGGAAGACGCAAGAGTCTTGCAACAGTGTTTTGCTAGAACTTGCCTAGGCTAGCTCCTCAAGCAATAAAAACTAAGGGCGTGAAAATGCAGTGTACCTAGTAAAAGCAAGGTCAATGCCATTAGATGAGAAAATTGGAATTAAAAGAGCTAAGGGCATGAAAAAGCAGTGTGCCTGGTAAAAATAAAGCCAATGCCCCCAGACAAAAAGTGAATTTTAGCCATTGGTGCTTCCAAACTAAACGGCTATTGTGGTCCAAATAATGGAGCCTCCATGAAGATAATTTCTAACAATGAGAAGAAAAATTTGTGACAATGCCAAAACAATCATCAACTCTCACCCTCTTACACATGAGTCAAGCCTACATTGCGTCCCAATGTAAAAGTCTCTTCAGACTAGGACACTTCAATTAACGTAGGATTTCATATGTTTATAAGCATCGCTCGAAGAAGTACAAGCAAGATTATTCTATCTCTTTTCGCAGGATTCTTGACTTGCAAACCCGGAAATGATCGTGCGGCATCTTTTTCACAGAGCCGTGACCTTGATGGCCCCCTTCAATAGGCCGTCAACCAAGCCTACATTACGGTCCCCACAAAGACTTTTCATATTGGTAAAGTCAAAGAATACTCGGACCCCTGCTGACATGATGATAGTGAAATAGTGTGGTCCTTATAAATCCTGCATCAATGGTCGGGATAGCCTTTTCCATGAGAGTGAGCAGAAAGTCCTTTCAAACTGAAAGTCCCTCATCTGGCATGTTCAAGACATCTACATTCTAAATGAAGGTTGTCTGTCAAAATTTTCCCCAGTGGCACTCAGATGATGCAAAATTATCATGCGTGAACTCATGAATTTACAACATATACAATCATGTGTGCATACTGTGCAAATAGCAAACATACTCTCAGAGATCAGAGATATCACCAAGTAAGCATATCCCTATCCCCATTTGTCTTCGGGTACCTACCATTGTCTAGGTACTCCCTTATCGACGCTCAACCTATTCGAGTCACTTTCTGAGTTCGGGTGCTTGTAACTGTCCAAGTATCCCATTGTCTTAAAGTACCTATCACTGTCTAGGTATTCCCTTTCACCGACACTCGACCTGTTCGAGTTGTCCTTATAATGTGGACACTGGCGACTGTCCAGATACCCCCTTGCCTTCAAGTACCTACCGCCGTCTAGGTATTCCCTTTTCATGACACTCAACCTGCCCGAGTTGTCCCTAGATAATATTAGTAGCTGTTCAAGCATTCCACTGCTTTGTGTACCTATGGTTACCCAGGTATGCTCTCTTATCATCATGACACTTGGACCTACCTGAGTGGTCCCAGATCATCATTAAATACTTGTGTTCATCCAAGTATTCTAGTGCTTTGTACACCTGCAGTACCCAAGTGTTCCAGCCCTTTTGAGTGCCTATGGCCATCCAGGTAAGCCTCGTGCTACATTCAAATCTATGTTGCCAGGAGGTGGGAGACCTTCACGAATATCTCAGGTACGTCATCGATATTCCTAACTACCAAGAGGTGGGAGACCTTTACGAATATGCGAGGCACGTCCTCGATATTCCCTTGAGAGACCTTCACGAATATCCCAGGTACATCCTTGATATTCCTAACTACCAGGAGGTAGAAGACCTTCATGAATATCTCAGGTACGTCCTCGATATTCCCATTACCAGGAGGTGAGAGATCTTCACGAATAGCCGAGATGCATCCTCAATATTCCAACTACCAAGAGGTGGAAAGCCTTCTCGAGTTCGTATTTGTGATCATCCAAGTACCCCTTCAATGCTTGCGAACAACTAGGTATCCTCCAGGTTAGCACTTATGAATATCCAAGTACTCTTTCAATGTTTGTGAATGTCCAGGTATCTTCCAAAACATATGCCCTGAGAAAGGTCGGCGCATCCCCCGAGAAAAGTTGGGTAACCAACCGGCGTCCTTAACAAAGGATCAGACACCCCACAACCGGTGTTCTTGACAGAGGATCAGGCACCCCACAAACAAATGCCCTAAGAAAGGTCGGCGCATCCCCTGAGAAATGTCGGGTAACCAACCGGTGTCCTTGATAGAGGATCAGGCACCCCACAACCGATGTCCTTGACAGAGGATCAGGCACCCCACAAACAGATGCCCTAAGAAAGGTTGACGCATCCCCCAAGAAAGGTCGAGTAACCAACCGGTGTCCTTGACAGAGGATCAGGCACCCCACAACCGGTGTCCTTGATAGAGGATCAAACACCCCACAAACAGATGCCCTGAGAAAGGTCGGCGCATCTCCCGAGAAAGGTCCGGTAACCAACCAATGTCCTTAACAAATGATCAAGCACCCCCCAACCAGTGTCCTTGATAGAGGATCAAGCACCCCACAACCGGTGTCCTTGACAGAGGATCAGGTACCCCACAACCAGTGTCCTTAATAGAGGATCAGGCACTCCACAAACAGATGCCCTGAGAAAGGTCGGTGCATCCCCCGAGAAAGGTCGGGTAAATAACTTATTACTTTAACAATCGACCAAAGAATGGTTCTGATCCTGGAAAAGCAATTTCCCATCAAGGCAACCGAAGAAAGGTTTGGGTCTTGAAAAAGCAACCTCTTCACGCCACTAGGTAAGATGATGCCCTGATACTTGCTAAACTTAGGGTTCACACCCTATCTCACTCATTTCCAATAAGTAACTGCAGGTATCTTCTTATCTGTCTTAGTATGTGTAATGATATATTGCTATTTTTCTGCATAGGACACTAGGTCCCAAATAAAATATAATCTGCTGCATATGAATGGACAAAATTTAGGTATTAGTTTGTCTTTGAATGTAACCTCTACGAGCTCACCTTCAAAGAGGGGCAGCTATTGACACATAAATTTTGATTGGGTTTTAATTAGGCCTTAGTTTCTTTATTTATGTGTTTTTCCTTTTTTCAGATAATAAATAATAGATAATAAAAAAACAACAAAAACGAAAAAACAACCAAAAATGAATGAAAAGAAAAAGCACAGCAGCCCATTGGGGCTGGGCCTTTTGCGCCTAGCCCTCTTTTCCACCTGTGCGAGCCCTAAGGCCCAGCCCGGCTCTTTTCTCCTCCCAACCCTGCCCCTTCTCCTATTTGTCTTCTTCTTCCTACTGTCTTCGTCCCTAATTGGATAAGCAACACGCTTCGAAGATGAGGACGCGCGCGACGCCGGAATGGAGAAGGAGACGGTAGTGTACGATGGAGTGCACGCGTCTTCAATGCGAGGCAGCCTAGCTAGAGCCACCTCGACGGATGAGACGTCAGTACGGCCGGCGGAGGCCGTCCGGTGTGCGAAGGACCGATGGTTGGACCTCCATCAATTGGCCCCCCCTCGCATATAAATAAGGCGTCGGGGGGGAAGGGCAAAGCACAACGGCAAAGAGAGAGATCACCGGTAGCAAGCTTCGAAAGCCTTCCCTAAAAGACTTCGGGGGAGACCCGAGCGTGAGCCGCTGGATATCTCAGATCTGGCCTGAGGAAGGGTGGCCGGAGAAGAGACGCCGCGAAGGATCAAGGGCTACAAGCTTCGAACCTCACCCGAGAGACTTCAGGGGAGGCCCGAGGACGAGCAAGCCGAGATCCGAGGTTGACCGCCTCGAGCCTTGCCGCCATTCCCCCCCCCCCGACGTCATCACCTCGACCAAGCCCAGACGCCGCCGCCTCTCGCTGTTGCTCGCCACCGAAGCCGCTCGAGCTTGCAAACCACGGCACCGGCCCCGATGAAGAAGTCTTGACACCGTTCCTGAGCGACCCATCACGAGATCCACCACGATGGGCTGCTGTCACCTCGCCGACCCGACCGCTAGTCACCTCCCCCACAAGGCCTCCACCGCCAATGCCGTCGCTCGTAACGCTACCACCCACTTCTAGATCCGCGATGTCCCCGACGCCTCTACGCCAACGACGCCATCTTCGACGACCTGCCAAGCCCCCCCCTCCGCCATGTTGGGCCGTTGTTGCTCTCCACGCCGCCACCGTGCTGTCACCCACCGCGTCGCCGCCGTCGCCAAGTCGCCACCCAACACCGTCCCAGCCATCCTCCTTTGACACCGCGAAAGAGCAGGGGAAAGAGGAGGCGCAAACCGGGTTAAGAGCCGGACCGGGTGCAATCAATCAGGTAGGGTTTTATCCTACTGGGTCTGGTGGCGCCTGGGCCGGGTTTGTGCGGGCCCAAAAATCGATGGACCCATTGTCTTCTCCCTAGCCCTGGGTGGTTTAAAGACAAACGGGGCTCTGCACTGGGTCCACGCCTTAGGCCCGATCGAGCCGGAGGTTAGCAACCCGAGTCAAACCCTACCCGAGGATCCGACCCAGTCATTTTTTAATATATTAATGTAATATATTAATATAAAAAAATATTTTAAAAATCAAAAAATAATTTATTTTCAGAAAATCAAAAATATCAAAAATATCCCTTATTTTCCCATAAAAAAGCCAAAAAAGTCAGAAAAAAGCCAAAAATTATTTATATTTTTAGAAAAATATCAAAAATCCAAAAACAAATATCTTTATGTTAAAAAAAGACCCAAAAATGTTTTTCTTCTACAAGTGCATGGAAAACCCCCAAAAATCCAAAAACCTTAGGGTTTAAACAAGATTAAGTACCGAAAGGGCATTAGTGATTAACTAGTGTAATCAAGTCCCCAAACCTACTTTTTCTGGTTGCGTAGGAGTGAATATTTCTCCCAATATTTCGCTTGGGTTTCTAATCAACCCACCCCAAATCGATTAGTGGCGACTCCATTTTAAAATTAACTTACAAGTTAAAAACTTGGACTATTAAGTCGTGAGTTGGTGGACTTGGGAGAACCCAGGCTAAGCCTAATAGACCTAGCCAAACCATTAACCTCCACAAGCGCCCGCCCTAATTGGGCGCCAGGAAAAAGAGGTCGCGACAACTGTTGACATGGAAGTCAATCATCCTACATGACATCATTGGCATTAATATGAACAATTTTTAATAATATTTTAAATATTTTTCTTTTTTCTATCACTTTCTTCTTCCTCCGATTGATCATCATCAACAATCAGTTAGAGTTAAGGCTTGCGAAGGACCTCGTTAGCCTCATGAAAGCCTGGCCATGGCTAGGCGACTCTTAACCTCGCTAGTCGAGCCTCGGCTAGCCTCTAGCCTCGCCCAAGCCACTAGCTAGGCTAGTAAGGCTCACCCTCACTAGACATGGGTGAGGCTCCACATTGCCACAGGCTGTGAACTCAAGTGGCCTCTAGCGAGGAGAGGCTAGACGAGGCTTGCCCTTGCCAATCTAGCCAACGGCCTGGGCAAGGCTAGTTGAGGCTCAACTGGTAAGGTCCTTGCCCAACCATGGCCAAGCTTCCCCAAGGACAGTGAGGTCCCTCACGGCCTTGCCTCTGGCCAGCGATTAGCTGGAGGAAGAAGAAAGTGATTAAAAAAAGAGAGAGAAAGAAAAAATAAATACAAATTCAAAAAAATTAGAAGAAATATTATTAAAATTTATCAACATTAGTGGCGATGGCACCATGTAAGACAATTGATGTCCATGTCAACATCAACCAATCCCCAGCTGACCAAAATTAAATAGATCGACTAAATTAGCACAAATGCAAAAGGTTTAGAATTCAATTATATGGGTGTGCATGGTCCGGGCGGGCGGTTCCCGACCTAGAACCGGGAACCGCCCACTAAGGACCGGTTCCGAAAAATTGGAACCAGGATCCACCCGTTTGTTACATGGATCCACCCGAGAACCGGACCGCCGGTCCGGTCCGGTTCCTGGGTGGATCCATGGAACCGATCTTGACGCGAAACAATTTTGGTTTTCAACATAGAACGACTACGTGACATCAAAGCAAGCCAAAGAAAGAAAAACCAAATTTAAGTACGTGGAAATGCGGACGGCGGGAGAAGTAAACTGAGGAAGAGACAGAGAGAGAGAGAGAACCGAAGACAAAGGGAGTGAGATGAGATATAGGGTTTCTTTTAGTAATTTTTTTTTTAATATTAAAAAGGTTCCGATCCGGTCCGGGTGGGCGGGGCGGGCGGATCCGCCCATGGAACCGAGAACCGGACTGGGTACCCACCGGTTCCCACAAGTGGAACCGGGAACCGGACCGGTTCCCTCAAGAACCGCCGGTTCCGGGCGGTTCCGGTCCGATTCCGGGCGGTTCCCGGGTATTTTGCACACCCCTATTCAATTAGCCAAAAAAAAAAAAAAGTTTATGACCGAAATGACACAATTGCAATGAGTTAGTACTTTTTTGGTAATTTTCCCACAAAAAAAGTGTCACACCATATAATTTCGAAAATTCATTTTATTTATTGGATTTACTTTTCTTATCACTCTTAACTATTTGTTCTTACCTATAGATTAATTGGACTCAGAGTTAGAGATTCAACTAAGTTTAGATAAGTCTCGTGGTCGGTTGTTTAGTATTAAAAGACAATTGTTGTTCTTATTGTAGTAGAATTAAACTCTCGAAGAAATTTTATTGGAAGTTTAAGGATTGAAATTTTGTTTGTTTAACAATGTAGAGAAATGTTTTGCACATACGTATTTGTGTTTCTATATAGATGATGTTAACATTCCTAAGTAGACTCTGTACCAACTTCAGGAAAATTTTTACTTTATTCCATCAACTTGAGATCGGTACACATTACACCTCGATTTTTTGAAAATAATATAATTTACCTCCTTAAACATGCATTTTGTTACGTTAATTAACTCATTTACACTTTTTTTCCAAATAAGTTCAGGGCACATGATTTTTAGGAGAGTTAAATTCTTTTTTTTTCTCTTTTAAATTTCATATTAAATTTTCCAAGATAATTTGTCCAAAAAATCCTAAACCAATTGTAAGGCAGCCATTTCAGTCTTAAACTTTTCAATTTGAACAATTTATTATTAAATTTGACGTGCTAGTGTGATCCTTTTGGCCAATTTTGACAAAAAATGGCTAGCATGACCATTAACCATCCCACGTGGTATGCTCGATACTAATGTGAACTATTTTTGTAATTTTATATATTTTTTGTTTTTGTTTCTTCTTTTCTTTTTCTTTCTTTACTATTCATCTTACCAGAAGGGTCGGTAGGTCATCAAGGCCTCAGCGATGGCTAGCAACCCTCACCGGTCACGGACAAGGGTCAAGCCCCTCATCCAAGCAAGGGCCTATAAGCCCTAGGCAGCACTGGGCATCACCAGCCATGCAAAGGCCCTGACGACCTCAATTAGCCCTTCGAGGAAGATAAATAGTGGAAAATTAAAAAAAGAAAAGAAAAGAGTCCTTTTTTTTTTGTCCAAGAAAATAAAAGAGTTGATAAAATAAAAAAGTAATACAAATTTAAGAAAATTTATTTAAAAGATTGCAAAAAAATTTATCTCAATGCTAGTCATGCTATGTGGGACCATTGGCAATTTTTAGTCAAAATTGACCGAAATGACTATATTAGCAAATCATTAAAAGGTTTTGAACTTAATTGGTCAAATTGAAAAGTTTAAAATCGAATTGGCTATCATACAAGATTTACAATTTTTTGGACAAATTTTCCCAAATTGCCCAATGTGCATCTTTGACGCAAAACTCAAGAAGTAACTCTATCCCTGAAATTCACGTGCACGGCCCATATTAATTGAAAAGGACGATGGAGGTTTAACAACAATAAACAACTAAAAGAACAGACAAATTCGGAGGATAACATGTAAGGTGGAGATATTTCTTACTAAATTGAAACGGATTGATGCACTGGCCATCATTCTACATTAGCGTAGTGAGAGTGAATTTCTTTTCTCATCTTTCCATATATGGGTTTTATCGGAATATAAGGAAATGATTCATCCACATGAATACATCAGAGAATACTAAACTTTGTTGATATCGATAGCGACTAATGTGTGAGATACTCTCGTTTGAATTGAATGATATCGACTTCTTAGGGCTTTCAACTTCTCTCTCTTTCTCTCTGAAAAATATTACACATGCTTCAATTACGGAGAGCATATGATCATAGCCATTGATTGTGTGAGCCCCAAAGCGAGAATCACATGATCAATGGCTATAAATAAGTTGGTCCACATAAACTAAGAGCGTGTTTCGAAAAAAAATTTATCATAAAGGAAAATACTTTCCAATAAATCATTTTTTAAGAAAATGTTTTCCCCTTTTCAGATTAGGGAATTCATATTCCTAAATTTAAGTATGCATATTTTCTTTAATTGTTAATAGTTTTCCATTGGTTGTTTATTTTTAATAAATCAAACGCTAAAATTCATTCACTCAAATAAACGTGCCCTAGGTCTACGTGGTAACTTCTCATCTCGCTCTTTCTCTCTCTCTATGCATGAGGATGACTCGTTATTAGTTTGTGCAAGTAATCCTGAGATCTCTGGCTTAGGACACACACTAACATTGCGGATTAGGAGTCCACATGTTACGAAAATTTAGCCACGGTTACAACTTCTCTCTCTCTCTCTCTCCCTTTCTCTCCCCCCCTCCCTCCCTTCCTCCCTCCTTGAGGATGACTCATAATCAATTTGTCCAAGTAATCCCGAGATCTCCGACTTAATACACACACTAACCTTGCGTATTACGATATCACATGTCACTAAAACTTCGCCTTTGATCTTGAGCTTGCATGTTAGCATCATTCCGCGCCCTACCTCTCTCTCTCTCTCTCTCGCATCTTTATCTCTTGATTCTCTCTTTACTCGCTCCACTCACTCCGCCAGGATAACCAAGAAATAGAAAGAAAGGGCATTGTCTAAAATGGAGGACGAAGAGAATCGGCAAGGGTTTTCCTCCATCAGGATTCCTCTGATTCTCAATAAGCAGCAGGTTCAGCAATTGAATGTGGAGAAAGGCGCCGGCGAAATCTCTTTCTTCAGAACCTGCTTCAATGGACTCAATGCTCTATCAGGTTCTCTCTCTCTCTCTCTCTCTCTCTCTGTGAGTGTTTGGATATCGAGAAAATATATATATTTGTCAGTCGAATCGTTGCTAAATGTTGAGGAAAACCTGCGAGAGGCATACCTTTCACCGGGAATTTGGATTTTAGTTCGCAACTTGACGAGCGAATCTTTCTTTTTTATCCTCCGAAATCCTGGATCATATCTTCCTCGAATTGACATAAATTCTCGGATTTGCCATGGTCAAATTCAAAATAGACGATTAAAAAAATAATTTAATAACGATGATTTTCTTCATGAGATTTTGATTTTCAGAAGGACAACTGTTTTTTTTAGAAAAATTGATAGAGATCCATAAAATTACATAGATTTATTGTTGTGAGTTATTTCAAATTAGGGCACTCATAAACATTGCACCAGACATTGGCCTCATCCAACTCAAATGATATATCGTCGTCGTAACTTATAAGAGTTTAAATAGGCTGTGGTTTGATCGGAGGGTGGGTAGCTTTTAAGGCTTTTTACATGAGAAGTCCTTTTTGAGGTGGCCATTGTGGATGATTGACTGCTTTTAACGAGGCATGAGTGAAATCCTATGATGGAAAATAAATAAATGATCTGACCCAATCCGAACTGTTCATACACTGAATCATTGACACTCCTAACACAAATAGTAGCTTTTTAGCTAAAAGAATAAGAACAAAAAAGAATTCCTACTTTGACACATTTAGTTCAATGTTACAAAAAGCAATTATACACCATCGATTAGAGAGAATGTGTAGTTTTAATTATCAAATCAAAGGACAGATAAAGCCTCTTGTGTAACAATTTCCTTACATTGGCGATTTTCGATCTGGTTTTCAAATCAAAGCATCTTTCAATCTAAAAATTTTACATAGAAACTAGCAGTGCAGCCCGGGCTACTGTTGGATACTGGGAAAATAATTTAGACTCAATTAACTATAATTAAATGATCAGTGTGCATTATTTGAGAGCCAACGGTAAGATAGTCATTAATGATGTATCAGAAAGTTCTATATACTCACTAATTGATTAAATAGACAATACAAAATTTGCTCGAAACTTTGAAAGTCAATTCTTAGACAAAACAAATTGATGTCAGGTTTACACAAAAATGATAAAAAATAATAATAATACACATCCAATGATTTTTTTCAAATTTTAGAATTATCTTCAATTTTGTCATTCATGATGTACAGTTTATTTTTCATGAAATGATTTTGTGTTCCATTAATCGAAATTAAAGTAGAGTTTTTTGAAAATGTCAATTCTAACTTTCCTTCCAGCAGTAGTAGGGATATTTGTCCTACTCGTTGATTCATTTCATGTTTCGCTTGAGATTTAGCGCCGAATGTAATTAATAATTTATCTGTGAAAGCAAGATTCCTCATTTTCATTATTCTTTTGTGCATGTTGATCCTTCTTTGACAGTAAACTCAAGATTTAAGCTTTGTACTTTCGAATTTAAAAACAAAAAAAAAAAAAAAAAAATGCATTTTAGTTTTGTTTTTATGAAATTATTTGCCCTTTCTCTTCTCACATATTGATATTGATAGTTTGCTTTTGTTAATTTTCCATTGGTCAGAAATGTAATACTTGTTCCTCTTATGACATGTCACAAGGAATATAGTTTATAGACCTTGCAAACACAATATTCAAGATTCCAGACAAAGATTATGTGTGTTACAAGTTCATAGAACAATAATTAGAAACATTTTACACAAATCTCATATTAAACCTTAAGTGTCACATAAATCCCAAATCTATAATCAATATTAATAAATCCTACATTACTTTGAATGCCCTTATTAATTAATATTTTCCAAATCTATAATCAATATTTTCATCTGAATGCCCTTATTCAGATGAAAATTATCTTTCTTTAATTTTATTTTATTTTTGCACTCATATTGTGTGTGTCTTTCTCGCTACAAAAAGAATAAATAGAAAAACCTTTTTCTTACACATTAACCTTTTTCTTTAATGGAGTATAGAGATCTTATCTTGATTAAGCACATCCCCTTCATGTCTTTAGTTTAGAAGAGGGATAATTGTCCAAAAAGTCCTAAACCTATTATCCCGCAGCCAATTTAATCTTAAATCTTTCAATTGTATCAATTAAGTCCTCAATTTTTAATTTGTCAATTTAGTCATAAACCTGTCATGTAACTATTTGGCCAAAATGATTATATCAACAAATCTTCAAAGGTATAGAGCTAAATAGGCACAATTGGAAGGTTTAGAACTAAATTGGCAAATCATTAAAATTATTTAGAATTAAATTGACTGATATAGAATAAGTTTATGATTTTTTGAACAATTTTCCAGTTTAGATGGGGCCAAGTTCCTATGTGCTAGTCATAGCTTGAGATGAAGAGTCTAGCTGGCTCATCGTTTTTTGGGAATTTTTCAAGCTAAAGGTCAAGAAGAGTTCTGAAAACATTTCCATGTAATAATATTTTTCTACCACTTACCATCTACACGTGAAGATTCTTTTTCTGAATTATAGATAAGGAAATGAGTAATAGGCGAGCTGAGGTCCCAAGAGAGATTCGTGTCTTATCTTGATATTGAACCGATTCCTTGAAAATATCATAATTGATTGAGATACTATCCGTTTAGAGGGTAAATGGACTTTTATATATATATATATGATTTGAAGGTTTATGATTTTGATAAATGAGATGAATATGATAAAATTAAAGATTCTATCCTATTTAATTGATTGCCAATAGCATGGAGGTGTTGATTTGTATAATTATTTTGTTGTATTATTTTTACATTGTGAGGTTCATCGGTTTCATTTGTTATTCTAAAAGAAGAAGCTATCATTTCACTATCCCTGTGTTCAATTTTAATTTTCCTTAAAGGATGATGATTAGACTTTATGGTGTAGCCATTATATAATTTCCATTTATAAGTGTGATCTAGGACATAGATTTCTTTTTGTTGAAGAAAATATTCTTCAAGCCAGTCAAAGAAAAATATATGAGTTTTATGTTCATATAGGTAACCATAATATTTTTCTCTAATTTCTTTAGCCTGCTTATGAAATGTATTTAAAAAGTTATTATCTAATTTCTTTGGTTTCTTCTTAATTAAATTCTTTGTTTAAGAATTCTTGATTAGTTTCAAGTTTTTTTCAAGAGTAAGTATTTCAGGATCTACCAATTGAGAACATATATAGGAAGCATCAGTCCCATAATCTCCCTCTCCTGTCAATTGCATTTCGTACAACTCTCAATATTTTTTTGTCTAACCTGGCAAACTATAGATTATGCGGCTAGAGAGTGACTGTTCTCAGCATCCAATCATGAGAATTCCGATTCCCCCTCATGCACAGCTTTCCTAGTTGAAGTAATTAAGTTTCTAGATGATCAAGAAAAACAATTTCCCTTTCGTATAATTATATTCATTTTTCCTTTTCAAAACGCACAGTCTCATCATCTCTAGAGTCAAGAACTTATTAAACTTAAGAGATTCAGTCCTCTATGTTACATAATTATCGAGCTTTCCTTGAATGTCCAAATGAAAGCCAAGAAAAGTCTGTCGTTCTTTTTATGGTTTCTTTTGCTACTTTGAACTTCCCTCTTCGTGGTCATGTTTGCTGATTGTCAAAAGAGCGATATGAGTTAGACGTTGGCCGGTTCTCAGGATCTCAGAGAACGCCTGTCGTATTGGGCAAGGAGGTTGTCCCTCTCTTGTCTTTCTTTTGGCTGATGTCATGTCTTTATCTATTTGCTTTGAGAAATCATTTGAACAAAGAAGCAGATCAGTACCCTAGTATCTAACTTTGACAAATGTTATAGTCCACTAACTTTTGTCCCCTAGAAACTTTGGCTTTTTACTAGGTGGTGCGCACTTAATCGTTGAACCGATTTGGCTTCTTGCTCTTTAAATTCTCTCTCTTTACCTACCTCCATTAGATAACGCCGCTGATTGACACCTATTAGCATGATCTCTTCAATCTCACTATAACTATTCCATACGATTTAAAATGCCCTTATCTGCAGATCGTATTTGCTATTACACAATCTTCTCATGGTCACCGCACACTTGTGTGATTCAAAGAGAGTCGTAGGATTTTTTGTCGCAAATGTAGACCATCTACTCGGACATGTCTTGCCTTTGGATGTTGTCAAGAGTTTGTGTTAGTCCTGGGCAACTTCTAACATGAGAGGAAAGATAGATCAACCCGTAATCTGGAGCATATAAATAGATTAGGAGCATATGCAAAATTTAACAAGCGATTAAGAGAAATTAGAGTTGTCTTTTATGAAAAGAGAAGTAGGCGGCTACTGCAAAACTAAGGATTTAATAGACCTGGTTATGAATTCAAGACCAATTCCTTGTACTCACCCCAAGGATAAGAAGTTTTAGGTCTACCGGAAAATCAAGAGCCTCGTCCATCTAAACTTATCATCAAGTACCAAGGCTTTACATGACAATAAGAAAATAAAAACCACTTGTTCTCATGGTGACCCTCTCATGAAATACATGATAAATATCTCTTGACAAAAAATTTAAATATCAATAATTACGCGATAATTAATTTGAGTGTATACAAATAACTACAATGCAGAAATTTTGGGAGACCTTAAGGGAATTTTTTTATTCCTAGATCTATTTGTCGCATTAATAATAAAGGATGAGACTTCAAAAATGGAGGCCTACCTCTTTTGAATATTCATGAGACGAGACAAGATGACAAGACGTGTAAATAAATAAATTTTGAGGCTCTCGAGGGATTGACTCGACAGGGTGTCATATCTCTCAAGAAAAAGAAAACAAAAATCAATCCCAGAACCCGGAATTCGCTGGATTTCCGAGACCCAAGATGTTAACACCGCAGCTACGATCCAAAGTGCTGAATTTGTCGCTCACCGAGATAGATACTCGTCGATCTTCGGGACCTTAGCACGACAATAATAGAAAAAAACAAAAAAAGTTATCAAAGTAACCTACCGACTTTAGGACGTGATGATTTTGAATTTGTCTAGGGAACATAGGGAAAACCAAGAAAAGGTGGCGAATCAAAATGAAGGTGCTAGAATCTTACCTTGGGGTCCGGGGTAATGGACGAATTTTCCCGTGAAGTGGAGGGAAGTGGAACGCAGAATTTATGATTAAAATGACAACGATTCTCTTGCCATCTGTTTTTCTTGTTTTCTTGTATGTTGGCTCCTTATGCGTGAACATTCGTTTTCATGCCATACGGTCTCATGGGAGGACCTAGGACCACTTTACTCTCTTCCTCTCTAATGGACAATACGTCAATTTTACGTACTCTTTAAATTTCTAGCAATACCCATCTAGCTACACTTCACTGTTCACGTTTCATGCTTCACTTCCAATAGTTAAAAAAGAACCTCGTCGTATGTGGATTAGATGAAAAGGCATAGGTTTGATTCCTTGAACTATAAAGTGCATATCGTTTGATTACTTATCCTGTTTTGATTTGCATCTTAACTGGATTTTCAAATGAATAAGATATCTTACGCACTCCTAATTTACTTACTTAGGGAGGATTCCTCCTCATTAATAAGATTATTTAAAGATTGCAGGTGTTAATCTCTCCTTGTGCTTTTAGCAAGGCAATACATGTAAAACTTCTTTACTCATGTCCAATCAGCAGACTTAGTGCATTAATCTATAATTTTGTGCTAAGAAGCACGAAAGAACGTTCTATGATAATGATTGTCTCAATATGTTTGTGATTTTCTCATATAAATATAGAAACTTTAGGAGTGACGACTTTCGTTATTGAGATAGTAACTTTTCAATTCGATATTGGTCATCAAATAATATATATACTGGACTATCGGAACCCAATTAATTAGGAAAACCCCAAGACAGCTTTCACTTGTAGTTCTTAACGGCAATTGATCTAAGGAAACGACAAATTATCTTTTAGGAATCCTCATTAATCAAAACCTTCGATAAATTATATTATTTTATATCTAGGGTTAAGGCTATAAAGCTCCTATATTGCATTATTCATGTTGGACACATGACTCAACGTGTTTTTTGCAGTTATTTGCTTATGAGCCGCTAAGTAGCACAGACACGCGACACAACACGACACGCCGACACGGCATTTCTCAAAAATAGAAAATTCCAACACGTTGGGACACGTTATTATTAAATAAATATTTTTTAGTTTTAATTAATTTGATTCAAATTCACAAATAAATAAATAACAATAACTTATAATGAATTTGCACTAATAATATTAATAGATATATTCATAGAAAATTTGAAAGATATATTCATAATTAATGCTTAACCATATTTGAGAACATATTTTTAACTTTAACAAAAATTATGGATAAAATTAATGACTAACAAAAAAATATAATCAACTTTATTTAAATAAATCTATGATCTTTTATAATCATCAAAATTTATCATTATTTAACATTCAATATTTTTATTTTTTGAAATCATTTTTTAACTCATTTATTTATTTTTATAACAAAAATAACTTTACCACTCAAAAGTTATTCCCCTCAAAAACCTCTCAAAATTATTTTCCTCTCTTTTTTTTTCCCTCTATACACTCATCCCCAAAAATTATTTGCCCTCCCCATTTCTCTCTCTCCAATCCCCAACGCCACCCCCAAAATCCGGGCACCCAATCTTTTCTCCAATAACCACGTGGGTTTACTACCCTTCCAAAGATGGAAGGGGAGGTGAGGGTTTGAATCCCCACTTTCTCGGAGGTTGGGATGGGGACGGCTTGGGCCAGAGTGGGTTTTACTCCCACGCCCTACAAATGGTAGGACAAAAGTTGAAAAGTAAGAGTTAGAATAGGGTAGAGTAGGGACAAATATATATATATATATATATATATATATATATATATATATATTCTCCAATATTTTCTCCCCACTTTCGGCTTCTTCCCTACTCTCTCTCCCCTCCCCCCCACCCACGACACCACCTGCTCCCTGCCCCGGCCCATCAATCATCCCCAACCCACGCCACCACCTACTCCCTACCCCGCCCCCATCAATCATCCCCAACCCACGCCATCACCTGCTCTCCCGCCTCCACCAATCAACCCCCCCCAAGCTGTCTTCTTCTCCCTTCACACGCTCTCACATTGAGGGAGAAAGGGGTCGCAGAATCAAGGGCGACGATACCTCCGACCCGACTCTATCTCCGGCGTGCAAGAGCCTGACCTCGATTAGTCACGGATGAAGTGGACGAGGAGTACCAAAAGATATCCGAGCAGATCAATGAAACTCGAACATCTTTGAAGCCTTGCCGTCGGCCCTCCATCACAGCGTCGCAATCGCGGCCCTGCCCTCTGGATCGCTTGCTCTTCCTCTGGCCCTCCCTTGCCGTCGCGACGTTGCCTCTACTCCCCGGTCTCGCCTCCACCCTCTGTCTTCTTCAACGATCCCTCTCCCTCGAACACGCTCTGACACGCGTGTCAAGAAAAGTTGACCGTGTGTCGAAAAATCCAACATGTGGTCAACGCGTGTCCGAGCGTGTCGAGGTGTTCGACACGATCCAACATGTGTCGGACACAACACGGAAGCTCCGGCGACGTGTCCGGGCTTCATAGATGAGCTGTACCATATCGACATGTCTTTCTTCTTAGATTTCTTTTAATTAGGAAAGGATTTTGTATCGTATCATAAGAAGTATTATGAGGCATGATATATTTAAAATATCACTTATTACATGAAAGGTCTACGTAAATAAATGTCGAGTTTCGATCTGAGAACCCTTAAAGACCAGAAAATATAACTTACGTGGACAAGCTAGTGACATCTTTCTTTTTTCAAAAAGGTGAGAAATCAAGATTCAAAAATTTGGATCACAAGATGTGGTGGGAAAAGATGTTCTCCTCATCAAAGCTATTGAGCTCCGTCGTACTTGGCAAAAATGTTGTTTTATTTTTTTTGTCGATACTTGGCAAGGCAATGTCATTCTTTCTACCGTATTGAGTCCAAAGCCATGTCAGCTTGAAAATTCATGATAATGTGCAGTAGTCCAAACTCGCTGCATAAAGGACAAGGGAAAACTTATCAATCAACCCCACAAGGAAGGTCACGAGGAAACACCCCAACTTTCGCAAACATATAACGGAAAAAAAAAAAAAAAATTGAAAAAAAAATGTGGCACCTGTAAAATGTGTGTTGACAAAGAGGGCGTGCAATTGCTATTTAAAAAGCAACTAGGGTTTTGAGTTTGAAGGCCACCTCCAAGTATTTATTTCTTGATAGGGTTTCCACGTCTTCCCTCTAAGGAATAGCCATTCATATTCTCTCTCTCTCTCTCTCTCTCTCTCTCTCTATGGAGGCGAATTCAAGTGATGGGTCGTACTTGAATGAGCCTCTCTTGTATAACGAGAAGCAACAAGGATCGGCGCACAAACTAGAGGAAGGACAGTCGAAGTGTGAAAATCTCTGTGAAGGCAACACATCTTTCTTCAAAACCTGTTTCAATGGCCTCAACGCTTTGTCAGGTCTCTAATTCTTTTGCCCTCTAGTTTGACCACACCTTTGAACGTCGTAGGCTGTTGCTGTACGTACTATCGATAGAGCTGCTTGACTCGTAATATTGATGCTTAGCGCACATTCTGTAGAACCATGCAGTGCAGATGGTGTTCACTGTTCAGCTTTCGTGTTTTTGATAACCAATTGTCTCAGCTAATGAGCATCTTGACCTTAAAGAATTCGTCATGCTTGAAACACATTCTTTTAGAGTCATGCTTGAAATTTCAAAGAGGAACTAAGAAAGATGAAGTCTTGATGACCTCAGTGAGCATCTTGACCTTAAAGAATTTGCCAAAGTTAATTCTATGTCAAAGTATCTCAGCTAGTGAATTAACTTTCATGATGTTAAGGCTGGTCTATGTAGTTTATGGAGAATCTCTTTTATGCTGAAAAATGTTCTGACTTCATTACGTAGGAGTGGGAATTTTGTCGACACCATACGCACTTGCATCCGGCGGTTGGTTGAGCTTAATACTTCTCTTTGCCATAGCCATAGCAGCCTTTTACTCGGGCCTGCTCATTCAGAGGTGCATGGATGTCCACTCAAGCATTAGAACTTACCCTGACATCGGAGAGCTAGCCTTCGGTAGCAAGGGGCGTGTCCTGGTATCGGCCTTCATGTACATAGAGCTATTCTTGGTTGCTACAGGATTTCTTATTCTAGAGGGAGATAATCTGCATAATTTATTCCCGGACATGGAATTCAACATCGGAGGGTTCATCTGTGGAAAACAGAGTTTGGTGCTGATTGTTGCACTAATAATTTTGCCCTCGGTTTGGCTGGACAATTTGAGTTTGCTTTCTTATATATCTGCAAGTGGGGTCTTAGCTTCTGGCATCATCCTCGTCTCAATTCTATGGACTGCGAACGATGGAGTTGGATTTCATCATTCTGGAGTGCTGATAAATTGGAGTGGAGTTCCTACTGCTGTTAGCTTATACGGTTTCTGTTATTGCGCTCATCCAGTTTTTCCCACGCTTTATACCTCTATGAGGAAGAAACATCAGTTCTCTAATGTAAGTAACAGCATGGTTTCCAGTTTCCCTTTTTGTCAAATTCCGCTCTTAAGAAATTGAAGCTACTGAGAAAAAGGTTTTGGGCTTTTTAGTGAAACTCATCACTTATAATTTTTGTTGCAGGTTCTTCTATTGTGCTTTATCCTCTGCACTGTCGGTTATGCATCAATGGCTGTAATGGGGTACCTGATGTTTGGAGATGAGGTACAATCGCAAATAACATTAAACATCCCTCTAGGAAAACTGAGCTCAAAAGTGGCAATTTACACAACCTTGGTGAACCCTATATGCAAATATGCTTTGATGGTGACACCAATCGTCAATGCGACCAAGCAGTGCTTTCCTTGCTACTACAACAAGAGGCCTTTCAGTCTTTTGATCAGTACCCTCTTGGTGATCAGCACTGTTGTTGTGGCCTTGACTGTCCCTTTCTTCGGGTATCTGATGTCATTGGTCGGAGCTTTCCTCAGTATAACCGCATCTATCCTACTGCCTTGCATATGCTACTTGAAGATTACAGGCACTTACAGGACCTTAGGATGCGAAACTGTCACGATAGGCGCAATCATATTGATGAATGTTGTTGTTGTGGTACTCGGTACTTACACATCCCTCAGACAGATTTTAGGCCATTTATAAATTCATCCTGCACTTCTATCTTCAAGGCATGATATTGTTACTGTTTTAATAGCTTAATTAACAGAAGTTATCAATATAACTTAGAATACAGCCGGTAGGGAATGGAGATAGTCAATGGGAACGAAGAACTTATGAATCCCCCGTTTGTACATTCGAAGATTTACTTTGAGGAGAAGTCAGCCACTATTTGCCATTCATCGAGTGCTGCTTGCCCTCTGGTGTATCTGACATCTTTCTCGAGTGTGTCTGCAAGCACGCGCAAAACTGTTGAAACCCTCATAGTTGATGTAGATTCTCATGAGCCTGTAGCATCTTTGGTCATTGCTGAACCTTCCAGTCCTTATCTATATTTGGCTGTGCTTATCCTTTCGGCTACTCATATCAAATGAAGGGTTGTGTGTCACTGTTGCTGTGGTACTAGCGGGCTTATTTCACTAAAAAATTCCAGTTTGCTGGTTCCCCTTCATGTGAAAAGGTTTCTCCATATGCTTCAATTAGTTTTACAAGACATGATGACACCACTTGATGACACCACAACTACCTTATGTAAGCCCGATTTACAATTAAAATATAAACTATTTCTTTATTCAATGGAATACCTTAAATTTTTAAAATTGCACTTAACATGATACCTGCATTGAATTCATAGACGGAAGACATCGGTACGGTACTAACGCCATTAAATGACCATCCAACATGCTCCCATCGTGTCCACTTGTTTGCCAAATCTTTTTGCTATTTTTAAACAAAAATTTCATTCGTTCTCCCTCCCTCCCTCCTGCAACAACCACGCAGAGTGTTTTTCCTGAGTCTCTCTTCTCCCAAATCATCCGTTCTCTATACTCCCATTAAGTTTTGAAGTTCTTGGGTTTAAGGAAGGAGCCATGGTTTTGTCATCACGACCACACCATTCCGAACCAATGATTTTGAGACCGCCAACCACCAACCCCAATCAACAACAGCCAGGACCACCAAGTAGTCCTGAGGCCTCCAGTTCTGTCATGCGCAGGTCATGCCATGGCCCAGAGGTCGTGCAACCCGGATTCGTTGTGCGACCCAACTGGGATTGCACTCACGGCTCTTAAAATGGGGACAATGGTGACGATGTCAGTGGACAAAGAGGACGATGGCAACGGGTCTACCAAGGAAGAAGAAGTGGAGAAAATAAGAACATGAAAAAGCAAAGAAAACAGGGAAAGAAAGAAACGTAAAAATATATAATGTTCTGACTTCAAAAATAAAATGATGTGGCTGTCCATGACATTATTTCGACCTCATGTTGGCTGTCGGTCGTTAAAAATCATTTGACATGGCACTTAAGTTAACAGAGACCTCATATTAAGCACCATTTGAAAATTTTGAAGTTCAAGTTTGTAGTCATTACTCCGCAAAAATTTTATGGACAATCCAAAACCAACTTTACAAAATTCACGGGAGACCCTAAACATTTGATTTCATATTGGTGAAGCCATGAAGAACGAAAAGAATAACTTACAAGTAATCAATTACAAGAGAACAGGACAATGGAAATAGAATTTATATATGACTTCCATTGGCTAGCTAAGAAGGCAACTAAAGTTACAATTCATTGATCTTTTTCATGTGCAGGCTTAGATCATCAAGCATATGAAAAGTCTCTTCATAATCATCCCGAGAATCATTCCCGGAATAGAACTTATAAACAGAGCCGCCTAACTCAACACAACTCTCCCCTGCCATCTTCTTTACCCCTTTGCTTTTCATGTCTCCCCTCGTTTTTGCTGCTTTCTCCCACATCCCAGCCTCAGCATACATGTTTGCAACCATAATCAAATTCCCGCCCCTCCTCGGCTCCAGTTCAAGCAGTCTCTTCCGTACTTCACTACCCAGCCCACTTTTGTCCTCCACGTCATGAATGTGGCATGCACTGAGCAATGTCCTCCATACTACTGAGTCAGCCTTTGTTGGCATTGTTGTTATAAAAGAAAAAGCCTCTCTGAGACGACCAGCACGACCCAAAATATCTACCATAGCACCATAATGTACCATCATTGGTTTAATCCCATGAACATACTGCATTTCATGGAAGTACTTATATCCCTCATCCACTAATCCAGCATGGCTACAAGCACAGAGAACTCCAAGGAAGGTCACATAGTTTGGGCGTACAAATGTACTCTCCATCATGTTCAAAAAGAGGCGGAGGGCTTCGTTGGCGAAGCCATGTTGGGCCAGCCCCAGGATCATTGCACTCCAAGTCCACAAATTTCTCTCTCCCATTCGGTGAAAAACAAAACTAGCGCACCGAACAGCGCCACACTTTGCATACATGTCAACAAGGGCAGTACCCAACTGGCAGTTCAAAATCATGCCCTTTTGAATCATTTGGGAATGAACCCATTTGCCCAAGCCCAAGTTCCCCAGCTCGACACAAGCAGAGAGCACAACCACCATTGTGGTCTCATCCGGCTCAAATCCGCAGTTCCTCATCTCCACAAAATATCCAATCCCATCAGCCAATCGCAAATTCTCAATGCAGGCAGTCAGAACAGCATTCCAAGAAACAACGGTTCTTGTGGACATTCCATCAAACACCTCACATGCGTTCAAGATCTTCTTGCACGATCCGTAAAAGCTAATCAAAGCATTCTGAACATAAACGTTACACTCCAAACCGAACTTACAAACCTCCCCATGGACTTGCCTGCCCTGTCGCAGCACCGCAAGAGCCGCGCACGACTTCAAGACGAAAGGGAAAGTGTGCTCATTCGGACTAATCCCACCGCGCCGCATTCTGAGATAGACCCGCAACGCATCTCTCCACGATTCATTCGATGCCAAACCTCTTATCACAATGTTCCACGAAGAGGGCGCCGAGATCTCCGCGTGCTCGACTATCGACCGAGCGTAGCTCAAGCATTTCGTGGAGGAAGACAGGGAGCAGATCCGGATGATTTCGCGGGCAAGAAAAGCGTCGCCGAGGAGCCCAGAGACAAGTATCTGGGCGTGGATTTGAGTGATGTGCTTTATGGAAGAAGAGTGCTTCAAGAATGTGATCAGCTTGTGCTTTTTGGAAACGAAATTTGAATTGTAGCTGAGGATCTTGACCGGGGAAATGACGCTGGCGGTCGAGATTGGGAGGGGAACCATGCATGCGGTCGGGACAATGTTTGAACGGAGAGCAGAGAAGTCGATGCTTTGGGCTTTAGTTGGTATTTGCCATGTAAAGCAATAATTTGCTTTTTCGCCCGGTTTAATAATTCAAATCTAAAAAAATAATGAAAGATACGTACTTATGTATTGATATTTATTTTATGTAAATTTTAAATAATTCGAATTTAAAATATGTTGAGATATATATGTCATAAAATTTAGATTATAAAAAATAAATAATTAGATAACAATCTTTAATCTACTTTGAGAATAACAGTTTATTTGAATCATAAAAAATAAATAAAAAATAATTATAAATTATTATGGGGTCTATACTTTTAAGAATTTATAACTTATAACAAGTTGCTGTTCTCACAGTAGCCTAAAGATTATTATGCTAACAAAGCCCATTTTCAAACATCAAAAGTAAATATCCATCCAGGTCAAGGTATTTCATTTTCCTAGCAAAATGACTAATTTGTTTGCTAGGCATGCAAGGTAAATCGTGCTCATCCGAAAAACCAAAATTTTTCTTTTTTCAATTCTTTTACTAGACTAGACAAACTCTTCAAACAAATTAACAAATTCCTTTGTGCTGCGCAATTACTAATTTCTTTATTTTTTCACTAAACGGCACACGTGTTGCAAGTGCAAGGAAATAGTGGTAAAAGTTAATAAAGAATAAAATAATACGTAAAGATTTTGATCTAATGTTTTCGCATAATTTCAATTGTTGTAAAAGGAAAGATGATAGATTTAAGGGATATTTGAATTGATTTTAAGTAGAATTTTGAAGGTAAGGCATTCATTGATAATTTGCTGACTATTTCGATTATTGTAAATTATGATTCGGTCAATCATAGTTTTGCGTGATCATAAGATGTTTTCAATATATGGGTTTTTCATGGAAACTCTCTGAAAATTTTGAGGGTGAAGTAGCCATTAAGTTTGTTTAATTTGTGGTATAGATGATATATTACTTCAAAGCATTAGTTAGAAGTATACCAAACATATATTTTTGCATAGTCGCTTAAAACTGATAATTTTTGTAGCCATTCTCGTAGTATAGTTTTTTTCATGTGTTAACTTATCGTGATGTTACATTAATTAATTTTTATTGAACTTGTCTCGGTTACCATATTAGAATGATATCCTCTTCGGTTTTTCCGAAAGTACAATGTCCAGTTTGACACTTTTATAGCATATCATGCTTTAAATTTCACTTTTTTACTGGGACGCATGTATTACTTTTAAAGAACGATAGAGTACTTGTTTATTTAATCTGTTTTAGGGTGATAGAATAACCATTGGCCGGAGGGGCTGGCTCGCCCAAAGGAAGAGTGAGGAAGGAAGAAAAAAAGAGGGAAAAAGAGAAAAAAGAAAAGTCAAAATTAAAAATTAATAAAAATAAAAGAAAATGTATTAAAAAATTGTTTATGTTAGGTCCACTAGACGGCTAATGCCGGCCAGCCAAAATTAGCTGAATGGGCTGAATTGACACAATTGCATTGAATTGACCAAACAAATAAGTTTATGATTGAATTGGAATAATCGCAATAGGTTTAGGATATTTTTGATAATTTTCCCAATATGTATAAGTTACCATATACTTCTTCAAATTACATAATCATGCTTTTTCGAATGCATTAGTTTTGATGTTGTGACATATGTATAAGTTACCAGATATTTCTTCAAAATACATTATCATACTCTAAAATTAAAATTTTAGATAAATTGAAAGCTATTTCCTGTTGAAAATTATTTTAAATTATGTTTGACCGCGTGACCCAACCACATACTAGTGTTTGGCTTGCTGCTCTCCCATCTCATTTGGGCCTATACCCAGTGTAATGCTGAATTGCAAATCATTATTAGTTTTACTAATATGTAAGACTTTTTATTGTTTTATTTAATTTAAGAAATGCATGGGTTTGTGAGATAGAGCCTATGGTTGCGCGACGAGGGGCTTAACCACAATATTATAATTTAACTGGTTGACTCATGATACATAGTCATGTATCTAATATATATGCTGATAAATGGAACACTAAGGTGAATTCAGCTTTACTGATCATTATGTCAGATTACATCCAAATTACTTTAATGTTGCAATTTGAAGTCTTAAGTGCATTTAAGATTAGAGTGTGAGGAAAATGAAGTTACTTTGTCCAAAATGTAAATAGAAAGTGGGAGGTAAATGGACCTCTATAATTTAAGGTGACGTGGCTCAATCACATAAGAAAAAATGATACAAATGGTTTCTAAACTATGACTCGATATAAAATGTGGTCCCTAAGTTTTAATTCGACGTGCAATTTGGTTCCTGAACTTTTAGTTTATTTAGTATGGTTTTTAGACTTCTGGTACATATTTAAAATAGTCACTGAATTACAAGAAAATATTCAATATTGTCATTTTATTAATTCAACATTAGGGATTACATTAGATATTTTCATATGATTTAGGGACTAAATTTGACATATACTAAAAGTTTATGGACAACTTGCCCATTGTGCCAAAACTTAGGAACCATTTGTGTCAGCATCCCATCACAAAACTCCATTTTATCCATTTTACTCTATTTACTTGAGAAAATAGGCGTGACCTTGAGGATTCTCTTTTACATTGTTTATCACTTGATAAAACTAATTTATTTCCCATTAAAGTGTAAGTAAATTAATAATGTACGCAATTTACATCCATGTACTATTCTTGTAAATTAAATTATATCCTAGTCGGATAGTTAGGTTTCTTTTTCTACTTTGTGGGGAATGAGCTTTCTGCTCAACAATGTCTTGGTTGCTCTTCTAATATCATATTATCTTGTGTTAATCAACTGACATGTAGAATGTTTGAATGAAATTTACGGCCCAATGCTCTTTCGATGAACATTCCGTAGCAAATGTGTAGAGCCGTTTATTATAATGAGCAAAGGGAATAGCCTTTCAATTCACAAAAGAAAAAAAGATTAGAGCATAATTCCAAAGTAGATCTTTCCAATGTTAGCGCTCTAACCATCTTTCAAAAATGATAAATTCATTGCAGGTAGAGAGATATCATGCCTCAAAATTTAACAAGCATCCTTACTTGTAAAAACAGAAATTAAATACCCAAAGTTTAATTGAGTGATTAAGTATTTGGTGAGGATACTGCAAATATTCAAATTAGGAATCTCCTATCCAAAGTAATTTTAGGGACCACACTCACCGACTGATTGAGGGTAGACAGTCTTATCTGATGGGTGTGGACTGCACGATTTATATGTACCGATAAAAATTAATCGAGTTTAGAAAGTTCAAATACATTATTCTTATGAAAAAACAAAATGGTAAAATATTTGCGGTCCTTAAATTATCTGGAGTGGCGAAAATAAAATTAAATTCAGCCATCAACGGCATTTCCTACCGCCATCTGGCATATGCTTTGAGAACCTGACAGAAAGGATCATTTTCACCCGAGACAGAAGTTTCAATCCGCCACTTCCGCTTTCCCAAGTGTATGGCTCGAGTCGCGAGGAGAAAAAGACAGATATCTCTCTTCTCTACAACTCAAGTCACGATAACTGTCAAGTCAAACGACTTCGTCATTCACCAACTTCCAGACCCTTCACGAACCGAGAACGAGAACTAGGAGACAAAACGTGCCCTGCAGAAGAAGAAGAAGAAGATTCCAAGTTTCAAGTGCTGGAAACATCCAGCGTTGCTCAGCCTTTTTCATATACAGAACTAGTTTGCATGCTGTCACCCAATTGTCACCGAGGTTTCAAGCGCCAGAGAAGAACACAAAACGCTAGCTGCTCTTTAGCTGATTCTCATCAAGTTCGATAGAAGAGAATGTCGCCTGCTCTGTCCCTGTGTCTCTCTCACCTCCCTCCGTGCAAGTCCCAGGACGGCATCCCCAAGGAGAGTCCACATCCCAGGATCAGCTCCGCAAGCCAAAACCCCTGTCAGAAATCGTGTTCCGACGCCAGTGTCGGTAGGAGGAAGCTGCTCGCGACCGTGGCTTCGACGGGTCTGGGGCTAGGGACTTCTTTTCTCAGGCCTGCGAGGGCGGAGCCCCAGAGCCTGATCGAGTCCGCCTCGAGTAGGATGTCCTACACCAGGTTCTTGCAGTACCTGGACGAAGGCGCAGTGAGGAAGGTGGACTTGTTTGAGAATGGGACCGTCGCGATTGCGGAGATCTACAACCCCGCCCTTGACAAGGTCCAGAGGGTGAAGGTTCAGCTGCCGGGCCTACCACAGGAGCTGCTCAGGAAGATGGAGGACAAGAACGTGGACTTCGCAGCTCATCCTATGGAGGCCAGCATGTGGCCAGCGATCCTCGATCTGCTGGGGAACTTGGCTTTCCCGTTGATACTCCTAGGGAGTCTGCTGTTGAGGAGCTCGTCTTGGAACAATCCTGCAGGACCCAATTTGCCCTTTGGACTTGAAAGGCATGAAAATTCGGCAATTTCCTAGCTAGCTTTAGTTGTATTGAGTGAAGTCAGTAATCCTAGTATGAAAGTTGTTGATAAAATTGATTCATGTGAACTTTGTAAGCTTTCTTCATCAGTTCAAATGTCTTGAGACAAATCTTGCTAAAACCAACTTGTTTTCTCATGTTTATGAAACAGAAGCAAGGCGAAGTTTCAGATGGAACCGAACACAGGAATCACATTTGATGACGTGGCCGGGGTTGATGAGGCGAAGCAGGACTTCCAGGAGATTGTGGAGTTCTTAAGGACGCCAGAGAAGTTCGCAGCCGTGGGAGCAAGGATCCCAAAAGGAGTTCTTCTAGTGGGGCCACCAGGGACAGGGAAGACCTTGTTGGCCAAGGCGATTGCAGGAGAAGCTGGGGTCCCTTTCTTTTCGCTGTCCGGGTCAGAGTTCATCGAGATGTTTGTCGGTGTAGGCGCTTCGAGGGTGCGAGACCTGTTTAACAAGGCAAAGGTGAATTCGCCTTGCTTGGTCTTCATTGATGAGATTGATGCTGTTGGGAGGCAGAGAGGAACTGGTATCGGAGGAGGAAATGACGAGAGAGAGCAAACGCTGAATCAGTTGCTCACTGAGATGGACGGTTATAGTGGGAACAGTGGAGTGATCGTCATCGCAGCGACGAATCGTCCTGAAATCCTTGATTTTGCCTTGCTTAGGCCAGGAAGGTTTGATAGACAGGTAAATCCTGGCATTTGTCTAGGAGATATCAGTCGCGTATGTCAGTTTTGAGTCATCCCACGTTGCACTGGACTTTGATAACCTAATGAACTGAAAAAAAAAGTTTCTTCGGACACGACATGTTAAATCAAATGGGTACCTGTCCGTTGAATCTTTTTGAAATATTACTGACATTAATTTGTTTGATTTGAAGGCTACTGAAACCTTACATTGTGCCTGAGCAGGTTAGTGTTGGGCTACCAGATATAAGGGGAAGGGAAGAGATACTGAAGGTACACAGCAAAAATAAGAAGCTAGATAAGGATGTCTCTCTCGGTGTGATTGCCATGCGAACACCAGGATTCAGTGGTGCTGACTTGGCGAATCTGATGAACGAGGCCACCATTCTTGCCGGGAGGAGAGGCAAAGACAAGATCACGCTGAAGGAGGTCGACGACTCGATTGACCGCATTGTGGCTGGAATGGAAGGAACCAAGATGGTGGATGGAAAGAACAAAATGTTGGTCGCATATCACGAAGTCGGCCATGCTATCTGTGCGTAAGTTCATCAACAGAGCTTGTTACTTTTTTAGGACTAACCCTTTCACTAGTCGTCTGTCCAACAATTTTAAGATGCTCTCTTTTACAGGACATTGACGCCAGGACATGACCCGGTACAGAAAGTCACTCTAATACCCAGAGGCCAAGCTCGCGGTCTCACGTGGTTTTTGCCTGGTGAAGATCCTACCCTGATCTCCAAACAGCAGTTATTTGCTAGAATCGTTGGAGGTCTAGGTGGCCGAGCTGCTGAGGAAGTCATATTTGGAGAACCAGAAATCACCACCGGCGCAGCTGGAGACCTGCAACAAATCACTCAGATAGCAAGACAGGTTTGCTCAAAAGAAATTCTTTCCAGTGACTCGAGACAAAACATAAATTAATCTATGAAACATAGATGATAAACTATTTTTTTTCCCTCATTTTCTGCAATGCAGATGGTAATAACGTATGGTATGTCCAAAATTGGGCCATGGGCGTTGATCGAACCAACAGTGCAAAGCAGTGATGTCGTCCTGAGGATGCTAGCTAGGAATTCCATGTCAGAGAAGCTCGCGGAGGACATTGACTCATCTGTCAAGAACATCATTGACAATGCATATGAGATTGCAAAGGCACATATAAGGAACAACCGGGAGGCCATGGACAAGATAGTGGATCTGCTTCTGGAGAAGGAGACACTTACAGGAGATGAATTCAGAGTGATGCTTTCGGAATTTACAGATGTTTCAATCAACAACACAAAAAGGACTCCTGTTAGGGAGATGATTGAGGCCTAGGAAACACAATCATAGTTGTACTCTGACTAGAGGATAGTATAGATAACAACGTCTAGTTTCTTTACATGGAAAAGAGAGTTTTACTGTGTCTTACTAATAAATATTACAACGATCTATTCATTTGATTGCTGCATCCTGCCAAAATTCTCATACATGAATGTCTTACTGCTCCAAAAGATATTATCAATTGCACTGAGGCATCGAATTCGAATGCTAGTAGAAGATGAAGGTAGGAAGTTCTCTCGTTTTTAATCTTTGACAAAGGGAGAAGAACTTATAGGCCATATAATCAGAAGCGCAATGGAGTTAAATGACCAGGTTCCCTGTATTCTCTGAAAATAGAACCCAAATTTCATATCTTTATCTAGTAAATTCCTTGCCATTTTAGAGCAACGAAGCAGAAATATAATCACCTAAAGTCCTAACAGATGTGATTGGAACTGCAGCCATATTTCAAACCAAAATTGGTGAGGATATTTACGAAAGAGACAAGCCAGTTATTGGAACACAAACACTACCAAGATCTAAAAATCTCCTTGGAAATATAACAATGCACCGCTTCTGCTTGTTTAAAACTCGTCCTCTATGAAGAACTGAAGATGCCGAGTGTGTGCCCGGGGTTATGTTTACTTTGAAGGCATAACAAATACTTTGCTGTGATGCTGCCTGTTTGATGCTACTAATGTATGTGATGAAGCATAACCCATCATTCTAATGCCCAGGCTCTGTCGCTTATTATGCTTGGGAAGTTGAAAAAGAGAAAAGGAGGAAAAAGTGATCAATGTTACAATGTCTAAAGCTTTTCCACAAGCGGGCATCAAACAAAGTGGCTACTATTCACTCAAACAATTCTGTACATGATGGATCCATGTCCAGTGACTTGTCGAACCTCGCCTCCTAAAAGTAGAGGAAAAGAGATGTGAGATGCTGCTTGCTCGCTTTATCGCACAAGTCACCCACAGGAGCACCAATGATGGATCTTAAGATAGGATTTGGCTGAAGCACATGGAAGAAATATAGTAATCCCTTGCTCACATCTCCTGCAAAAGATGAGAATATGAGCTCCGTGAAGCGAATCTAAATCAACCAAATTGATGGTATTGCAAATAGCTGAATTAATCACCGGAGTTCCGATAATGGGGAAAGTGGACGTCAGGAGTGTCTCTTGCTTTACGTTTGATGGCGCTACTCCAGTAATACTGAAGACAAAAGCAATGTGATCCGAACTAACCGCGACTGAAGTGATACGGTAGCCTTGCTTCTGCCTTTCGAGGATGCCTTCAGCAGGAAACTGGAAGTATATCTCTACAACCTTAATTTTAGCACAAGAAAACGAATCAGGAACTTGCAGGTTTAGACAATACAAAAAGGGAATCTTGAAGCTGGAAGTATCTATGAACCTGGGCAGAAAATCCAGCTTCATCGGACGTAACAACAGCCCATTTGCTCCCAGAAGTGGCCAAGGCAGTGACGTGGAAACCTTCTGCCCACTGTCTCTTGATCCACCTGTAAGGAAATGTATCGCTGACCTCAAGATGCTGCCGAAGATAGCGGGACCCTCCATTTGGTGGTTTGGGAACAATTTGTCAAAATGGTATGGTACCATGTCATCAGAAGTTGAAATCAGGCATTCATCGGCCTACCCTTGGACATTACAACATATGATCTGTGATCGTCTGCTCCGGCTATTGCAGTGATCTGGTAGCCCTCCAGCCAGCGTGCCCGAATCCACTCCTTTAAACATTGAAAAAGGCTGTTAAGTCCCCCTAATTGAGAATGCCATTTTTGAGTGGTTGATGCATTGGTCAAATGCATTATGCATTATCTAAAAAATTCAAAAATAAAAAATAATTATACCACAGTGTAGAACACATTCATACGAACCCAACGCCTCCGACCACGCTCCAATTGGAGCTTGCACGCGCTCACACGCGCTGCCTGAGTGCGCGCGCGTGTGGTGCACGCGCCAGTGAGCCCAAGGCCTCCTGGCTGGTCCGACCGGTCCAACCGTTGACCGGTCCGACCATTGACCGATTGACCGGTCCGACCGGTGACCGGTCAACGGGTCGGGTCAACGGGTCGGGTCGCCGGTCGGGTCAGGTTGACGAGTCAATGGGTCGGGTCGGGTCGGGTCGAGTCGCCAGCTAGTGACCGGCTGGCCAACTGCCGCTGACGCTGACATCATCGATGACGTCATCCCAGCAATTACTGACCGTTGGAAGACGTCATCTGTGATGTCAGCACGCGTCGCGTCGCTTCGCGCGACACGCACGCGTCGGTTCGCCGACCGGCGCGTGTTGCGCACGTGCTGGCGTCCCCAGCGCGTCAGGCGCACACGCAGCGGCTTCTGGCCACGCGTGTGGGCGCGTCCGGCGTCCTCCGACGATGATCTACCCATCGTCGGACTCATCTCGACGAGTACTTTCACCCCATATATTCAAAAGTTGATTTTGGCCGAAAAAATATTTCGAAAGATGGCCAAAACCGTACGAGTGTACCTGATCCCGAACCTGTTCTTCGCTTCGGTTCATTTTCGATAATTCAAATAGCAATTTCGATTAATAAACATCCAAACAATGTAGATATCATATTCTTGATTTCGATATCAAGCGGTAAACAAGAAAATTCGATTAAAAAACAAGGTAGAAATCACGACCGAGCTTTGATACCAATGTAGGAATTCAAGTCGGCGGAAGACGACTTACCTTTATCCAATGCGCAAACAACAATTAACCTCTGAACGAACGTTGAATTGCGGATGAATCATAAACAAAATTACTTCACTTTGGTCTAAATACAATCACAAGGAAAGCATTTGATTTCCACAGCATAAATGCCGATCGTTCTTGTAAAAAGTGAAATTGAATGCCTTCTCTCTTTGATGGAAATGAGACAAGAAAAATGGAGAGAAATTCTAAGTGTTCGTTCTGCCAACAACCACCATCAACGATTGTCTTCAAATGGCTTTTATATATCTCCCTTCATACCCTTTCAATAGTGTCTTTCCATCGTTAAGACGAAACGGTGCGTTCCAATTGCACCCCATCATGAATGTACTAGCTAAAGTACAACAGAAACTGTATAGAATACACTTCATGAGGAGTCGTACGCTAGACTGTTTTGCACCAGGTCACGTACGTTCTGTCCAAGCAAATCCATGACCTGCATGCGTAAAGCAGATCCCAGATATCGTAAGCATGTCATCATCGATCTTCAAGCATGCAAAAGTCTCCGATTTTGGGGGAATGCACATACCATGACATTATATAGTCCCCTTGCTGCCCCTTGTAATGTATTCGGGGAAGCGGAATGCCATGATCATTACCCAGATCACTGTTCAATATGCAAAACACAGATGGTAATATACATTAGGCATTCACACAGTACAGTGTGCACTAAATACGCGACAATCTGAGATGTCTCACTCGTAAGCTTTCCACTCAAGAGGGATTCCATCTTCACGTCCTTTGTGGGCTTTTCTAAGCTCAAATTTTATGGCTACCTATAGATCGTGCGCATCCATCGTGTAAGGGACAGCGCAAATATAGCACTTGAGTACGAAAATGAGAAGATAGAGCTCGGAGGTACACCTCTACCACTCCTGGACCAATTTGACAGATTGCAGCTGAAGGACCGACTGGTTCACCGACACAAACTTGTCCATACGATCCCTTTCCCAGAGTTCTTTTTACTCTATACACTAGAGAATCACCAATCCGAACCTGATACATTAAAATCCTCAGCACGTACAGTTCCAGCACCAACTATATCCTAACTAAAAATCTTTACATATTTCAGTAACAGGGGACTTGATGCAACGCCGCGCAGTTTTTGGATGGATCGAAAAGCAGCTGATTACTTTCTTATGATAACACTGAAGAAAATATGCCAGAAATGAAAATCAAATTCGATGTCGAAAAAATAAAAGATAAAGAAAACGAGAATAGCCATAACCTCTCTCCACTCTCCACCCCATCTTCTACCTTTTTTCTCGCTCACTTCTATGTTCATTCGAGACTACACAGTTCCGACCATTGAAATCGAAAGAAAAAGATTATGGATACACTTCAAGAATCAAGTTACCTCCTCTGGAATTGGAGGAGGGTCGCCCTGGTTCCTGTCTTGAGGCCCCTCGTCTCCTCTGCGACTTTCGAGATCAGACTCTTCTGTAGCCATCTTCTCCCTTCGATCTAATCTTGACCGCTCCGAAACGCCGCCGCTGTCTTCTTCTTCGCTAGCCTTGGTTCGATCCTCCTGACCTCGTCCTTCTCGCGGAAGGAACCGTGCGCCTGTGGAGCTTGCAAGAAAACGCCAGAGATGAAACGGAGAAAAAGAAAGCAGAGTGAGATCTTTCTACTTGTGGAGAAAGGGGTTTTCGGTTTATATGGAGAAGAGAGATGAGAGGTTTGGTCTGGGCAAGTGGGAGGGTGGAAGAAGGAGGTAGAGTCGCTCGAATCTGTTTCGACGGTTATTTTTGGCGCGCAGAAAGAATGAGTTCGGTTGACGCCCAATGGTTGAGTGACACATGGATCATCGTTTCAAATATTTGAAGAAGTATAGTAATATGGTATAGTGTAGTGTAGTATATTATAGTATAGTAATATCCATCGAACTGATTTTTTTATGGCCAAACCCATCACCACCCTACCACGCCCTACCCGTTCCGACAATTGTTCTATTTTATATAAATTTCTTTTTTTAAAACATATTCTTCCAAAAAAAAAAGTTTAATAAAAGATTATCTCAAATCAAATATCGGAATCTCTCAATGATAATTTTCAAGATTAATATTACAAAAAACCATAGGCCGGTACACGAGTGACAATTTTATCCCAAATTAATTTTTGACCACCAAAAATCCTAAATAATTGTGACAAACTTACCCCCAAAAACCTCAAATCGGTACCATTCATTGAATTAATTCCATGAAAAATCACAAACTGATATCTCTACAACAAACAGAAAATAAAATCCTAAATTGGTACATTGGTCGATTGCCGTGTGTTATCCAACTCAACAAATTTGATGGTAAAATTTAATGGAAACCGACAAAAGATAAATTTATTATAGGTATATTCGTTTGGTAGTTTGAAGTTAATTAGTCACAGGCGTATTAATTTGGGATTTTTTATGGTAAATCATAATTTTTGAGGAAATTATTTAGTACTGTCAATGTGATTGTAATCTAACATAAATCATGACTGGACAAGACATAAATAAAAAGGAACATTAAAAATATAATTTAGAGGATACTCCTTAAGTAATTCCTCGAGCGATAATAATAACACGAGCCTAACAACCAGGGATAACCTTCTCGGAAATTAACAACAAAAGAAAAAACAGCAGTGGAAATATATGCAACACCAGCGGGCTAAGGGAAATGAGAATCCCCAGGTGTAGAATAACAATTTTTTTGGCATGGGATTTGTGGTTAACGCAATATAACTGGTCAATCTAATGCTTGCATGATACTGATATAATACCCAATCAATTTTGAGTTAAAAAATTAAAATAATTTTTTGCTAACGACAGAAAATATCTCCCCCGCCTCCATTTCCAACGCAATCCTGATCTTCGTAAATATTATTCAACTGCCTCGATGTCCTGTAGCTAAGGGAATAACGCGAAACTGATCAACAAAAAATTGTTCAAAAGCTACTATATGGCTATCAATTCAATCACAAAATTTTCAATTGTATCAATTAAATTCTAAACTTTATTCAATCATTCCGACCAATTTTGACTTGAAATTACGAACATGGTGTAGTTGTCTAATCAGCACTAGCCATTATGTGGCATGCCAAATATGGACGTGGACAATCTTTGCATTTTTTTTTTTAAATTTTTGATTCTTTTCTTTTCTTTTCTTTTTTTCCTTATCCTTTTTCCCTTTGTCGGCTATCTTCGAGCCTCTTTGATGGCCAGCAACAGTCGGTTTCACGCCCAAACCTTCGGATGCACGACAACCTTTTTTCTCTTCGATCATTCGATTGCGACGTCCTAGGAGACATTGTCGACCCATTCATTTTATATTTTGATTATATGCAAGCAAAAGCAGAAATAACATCACCCAATCATTCATAAGTAGGGATAGCATAAGACACATATCATAACATACTTATATATATATATATATGTGTGTGTGTGTGTGTGTGTGTGTGTGTGTATGCGCGCGTGTGTACACACCTCATTACACACTAACTTTCTTACATCAAAAGCTTAGTCATACACACATCCATGAAGCAAATTCCTTCATACTCATCCAAAAGGGAGTCGGGATTACCCTAGCATCTCTATACTACGATGGTGACCTAAAAAAGATGGTATCCCCTACGCATCTAGCTAGCATCCACATTATAATACCCTAGCTCGGGTTTGGGTTCCAACTCCACGTCCTGGCCGACAGGCACCCTGAAATGTACGTGACGGAATGGGCTAGTCATGGTGAGGGCTTGAAAAGTTTAAACAATAGTGGATGAGATATACTTAGTAAGTAAACTCCCTAATTCTCGCGTAAAAAGGCACTTCACCTTTGAAATACCCTAAACATGCAACTTAATTATGGATAGCATATCAATAGCAAAGCCCAAGCTTTGCCTTAACTGTAACATGAAAGGATCTACCTCGACCTACATTCCTCAAGTCCTGACATAAACATACAAATTCACATACTTTTCAATTCATAGGTAGGATTAATCGAGTATGCACATGCCATGTAAGCCACCAAAATGTCATGCAATTCACATATGCGTCTCATGCAACTCTTATAAATCTATGCCACACATGTGCAGGCTATAGCATCACTTTCAAAATTTGCATTCGACACTCATCCACTTTGCACACGTGGCGTCTCGAGAATCGCATGGCATCCAAACTACCATGCTATTCTCGAGACCATAATTTCATATTATTACGACCGCTTTCGGCCACGATCGATATTCGTGTCGGTGGTCTTCTGGTGTAATCGGACATCATCCCGCCCCATCGAGAATGTCATCGTTTCGACCTCACTCAAAGACCGCATTTCAATTAAGAAGCTTCGTTTCGAAATCCATTCGCGAACGACACCCAGTTGACATGAGGACATCCCCTCATCATCATACAAATACGGAACCATTATGTAATCACATGAGTACATCAACCACTCAAGCCAATTTTTATATTTCTCATTAGCCAATGTGAGAGTTTTTAGTGCTCACACGTTATATACTAGTAATTCTTGTACACAAAAATGTCATGAAATACCACCAAAATAATCATGCATCAACCTCATAACATATAATATCACACCATAATTTCAATTATCAACTTAGTACACCACTTTCAAAATAACATTGTTTAATTACTAACTTAGTGCATCACCTTTCAAAATAACATTTTGAATGCACATATCTTTTTTTAAAATAAGGATTTCATAAGAGCACATATCACCTTTAAATTTAGAATTTAATAAGCACATACCACTTTAAAAAAATTGCAATATAGTGTGCACTTATCACAATCATGGTAACTTATCGCATCCAATTATCACTTACCACGATAGCTTATTGCAGCAAATTATCACTTATCATGATAGCTTATCATATTCAATTATCATTTATCATGATAGCTTATCACATTTAATTATCACTTATCACAATAGCTTATCGTCTTAATTTATTGCTTATCATGATAGCTTATCACCTTAATCCACTTTATCTCCTAATCTAACTACCATCAACCTTAATCTAATCCTAGATCTACTCATAAGCGTAACTAGAACCCTAAACAAGGGTTAGAAAGTTACTCACATTCAAATCTTGCCTTGACGAGCGGTGGCGATGACAACAAGGGCTCACGACGTGGTGACATGAGGCTATGAGGTGTGGCAATGAGCTAGACAGTCAATGGCAACGCACGGCAAGGCTAGTACAGCCAGAGGGAGCGGTGGCTCACGGTGTGAAGGGTTGTTGGTGAGTGGAACGGCGGCAACAAGGGACAATGGAGCGGCGTGAGGACGGTAAGGGCGCAACTCACGGCTAAAGGTGGCAGTGCTTGGTGGTGACTCGGCGATGAGGATGGCGGCACACGGCTCGTTGAACTAGACAATGGATGGTGGACGACAAGGGGTGGTAGTGAGAGCCAAGAGGGAAAGAGAGAAGTGGGCGTGAGAATGAGAGAGAGAAAGTGATGGGGTTCGACCAAGGGGGTGAGAGAAAAGATTATGGGAGAAAGAAAGAGAGAATGAAAGAAATGAGAGAATGAGAGAGGGGAATGAGTGCAAACATTAATGAGCCAAGAACCATTTCCCCTAATTCCCTCACAACCAAGCTCTTTACTTGTCTAAGAATGCTCAAGAAGATATCCACATTTAGTTCATTAATGTTTAGATTGTGCACATGCTTGAAACAAGGAGATAGACTAGGTAGACTAGCTAGACTAGGCTTTCTTCTCTCTCCTCCTCTTGCTTGGGCGCCACTTCCTTTTTCTTCATGCCCACCATTTTGTCTCATTAGCTTTAGGCTTCTAGAATGGGCAAAATGGTAATTACACTTGTCCATAGTCCCATTTTCACTACTCATGCACATAGACATATTGATGTGCAAGCTTACAAAGGGTTAAGGTGGGCTTGAATGGCCTAATGGGCCCCCTTAGGCCACTGATGAATGGGCCTTCTTGGGCCGGCCATGGTGGGTGTGAGGCCCATTGGGCCTGTCTGTGAGCTTGGGTCCACATGGCTTGTAACAACCTCAACTCCATTCTCCAAGGTCATGAGCAGTGAGGGTTATTTTTCACGACATCCCAAACGTGTCGTCGACCCGTATTTCTTTCTTATTGTTGTTCGAATTATATACATGCGGAAGCGATCAATACCTGATCACAAGTTAGTAGGAAAAACACACATACAACCATATATTTACATATATATGGCAATTATTGGTAATTTTACATACATGCCTTATTTATCATATATGCCCATTTACTCGGGCTAGGCTTCACACTAGCTAGTACAAACACACTAGCTTCGGGGTATCTTGATCTCCTTTAACGAGATTCTACCAAAATTGATATCCCTACGAACATATTACCAAATTAGCCTTCTACAGTGCCATCGGGTGGAGTATCACTCTCGGACCCTAGTAGACCGTCAAAGTCTCTTAGGGGACCGATGAAACCACTTTCCACCCATTTATGAGGGACAAGCTCGTCCAATCCTTCATCCACCCAGATGGTTATAGTGACCATCCGATAAGTCTTATTAATACTTGCGAAATATATAGCAATTTCTGACACATTCATATCTATAGGAATGCCAAACCTTTTAGGAGGTACGGCCATCCTACAAATTTGAAAAAAAAAAAATGATGAATGAATATAACCTAGTAAGTAAACCTATAAAAATCCGAGTAAGATGATGCATCACCCTTCAACAAGCAAATAACTTATTCCGACGGTTGTCGATGACAAATCAATGGGAAAATTGAAGCCATAATTTAGTAGAATAGGAGGGATCCTCAAAACTACTAAATGCAAGCATCTATCAAAGATTCATTACATATGAGTAACTCATGCACACGAGATTCATTTATTAATAATCGAAATCCATCGACCCTTTCGGAATCCATTGGGCATCCGAAATCCATCAGGCATTGTCGTCGAAATTTATCAATCAACGGTACAATCAAAATCCATCGATTCTTCAAAAATCCATCGAGTATCGTTATCGAAATCCATCAGTCGATAGCATAATTTAGTCCCTCATGTGGCCAAGCATCAACATCACAAGCCAGTTTTTATCTTCGCCTTTAGGTCAATGCTCGAAGGCGTGCTACACGTAAGTGAGTGAAATGTCTCACCGGTTCTTGTTGACACTTGATTTTTAGTCAACGCATCATTAAAAGGTAAAAAAATCGAAATTTGAGTTTTTGATCGTGACAGAGCCCCATTTCTCGGCCAAAAAGTGTTGTTTTTCATTTTTCTTTTTTTTTTTTTGCATTGTCGTTTTTAAGCAATTTCTAATTCATTTTCAAGAAAAACCTGAAAAGACAAACAGTTGACTTTCGGGTTAACTTTTTGGTCAACCATTTGACCAAAAGTCAACCAGTCAATCCCGAGTCAAAAATTGACTTTTTACCAAAAGAAAATTCCATTTAGCTTTAATTTCACTTTTGTTAAATCAATTTCTTGAAAATTCAAAGATTTGACCAAAAAATCAACATTTTAGGTGGTCAAACTTTTGACCGAAAAATGGAAAAAATATACAAATATACAAATATATTTCTTTTAATGTCAATTTGATTTTTGTGTCGAAAATTTCATAAAATCTGATTAAGAACCTTGATTTCTAATTTTTCAATTTTAGATTCTAAATCGACCAAAAATAAAATTACTTTTATTTTAGCTATGATTAGGCATAGTTCCTTCTTCGACATTTGGTTTAGGGACTATTTTAGATCCGCATGTGCATTCAATTTTGCTATTTACTGAGTCAAAATGCGAATTGCCATTTTGAGCCCTAATTAGGAGACCAAAATTGATTTCATAACTTGTGAACATATGATTGTTTCTTACTCATTTCCTTAAAATAAGTTCAAATTCGAAATTGATTTTGAGCAATTTAAACCAAAACTTATCAATTTGAAGAATTTTATCCTCTCAAGCATAAAAAATCAAGCAATTAAGTTTCAATCGACAAAATTCGAATTGACCCATTTATGGTTATGGTTTAATTTAAAAAATTTAGGTTCAATTTTAATATTGGGCCTAGATTCATTTTTGACATAAGCTCGAGCGCTTCAATTCAAGGTCAATTTGAATGTGATAAGTGATCTTACACATGGGTAGTTCATTAGATAAGGTAATTTTGCCCATTGAATTGCAAATTTTACCATTTTAGCCCTTTAGGCCTAATTTAAAGCATCCATGGTTTTGACTCGTTACTTTTCACGATAATCATTTAATTAGGTCAATAAAATACCTATAGATCATGTTCATAAGGTTTGATTCGCTTAATTGTACCTTAATTGGTCAATTTCTTCTTAAATATGGTAAAATTCATTTTCAATTTGGTCCTATAGGGACCAAATGCTATAGGACCAAATTGCATAATTTTGGAACCATAGGAGTTCTAAGTGGGCGAAATGACAAGAACTAAACCAAACTGGTCAAGAACCGGTCAAAAACTGGCCGAACCGGACCAAATTGGTCTTATTGATCTGACCGCCGCTGGTGAGGATGGCCTGTTCAGCCTCTTGCCAGCCAATTCCTGACCTACGGCAATCGGTTCTAGAATCCTCACAATGTCAATTTCATTTATGTACCCTCAATTTCCCAAAATTTTGCATATTGGTCCTCGGATTTCATAAAATTGCATTTTGACCCCTAATTGAGTATTTTAACGCTATTCTCGATTTTGACTCTGGTTTTCTCAAATCAAATCCACTAGATTAATCACCCGACACCTCTAGATCATATTGGAGCTTCGAAATCAATTTTTGACCGTTGGATCAAAATTTCGACTGGTAGATTGAATCGACAAACAAAATTAGATGGTTTGGGGGTAATATATAAGCTTATTTTCCCTCATTTTTTGAGGAGGGCTCATTTGCACAAATTTACAAAGAAAAATCTCCAACATACTCTCCCTCCAGCTCTCTCTCTCTCTCTCTCTCTCTCTCTCTCTCTCTCTCTCTCTCTCATCCTCCATCTCGTGTGTTTTCCAATCACCGGTGTATGCACCCACGTCGGCAACCTTTTGCCGTCATCAATTAGCCCCTCCATACAAAGTTCCTTGACCTGCTGGTGCTCATGGTTTGAAGAACAAGCCACCGGATCTTCATTGGTGGCTCCAAGTTTCACCGACGGCTTTGGAGATCGGTTCAACTGGACCAATTCCATTTCGGCATTAAGCCGACAATCCAACCGATTTGCGAGTGATTTTTGCTGTTTAAATCTAGTTCGTGGAAGTTTGAACGTGTTCCTATGGTTTGATTCGATCGATTGCGATTAGAGTCGACAAAAACACATCAAAAGGTAACGATCTCGATCTCGAACCCCGTGAAGCGAGACCGGATTAATCAGTCAGAGCTAGGGTTCAATTTTAGGTTAATATAGTATATTTAGATGTTAGATCGATGAATTTTAATGTTGATTTGCCGTGCTTGAGTGTTCTTGATTGATTTTGAATAATTGAACTTGATTTAGCCTTAATATGCATTTTCACGGGTCTGTAATAGGCTTACTATTTTGACCAAAACGAGGTCTGAAACTACCTTATTTGAGTTTGAGTCCTTCTAGACTTTGAAAGTACACATTACTAGCTTCGAATTAATAGGTCGCATGCCCTAATCAAGTATCGTTTGACCTTCAAAAAACACCTCCAAAGATGAGCGATTGTGCAGTAGTTTAGGTTAGTTTTCAACTTCGTTCTTGTTCCGCCTTCTATCCTTTTTATTTTTGTGCAATTTCTTCTGTTGATTCTTGGAGGAACTTTCCTTTATGAAAGTTGATTACCATTGTCTTGAGAATATTTATATTTTTTTAGGAATTTTTAGACATGATTAGCTAGGTTAAAACCATTCAGATCTGAACCTAGGTCAATCTCCTCTATGTTGATTCCTGATTTTGTCATTTTTATATTGATTTCTATGTTGAGTTCTGGAGGAATTTTCCTTCATGAAATTTTCTTTTAATAGTGTAGAGCATGTTTTGTAATTTTTTTCATGATTTTTGGATTAGTTTAACTAGGTCAAAATTGCCTAGATCTGAACATAGGATAGTTTGCCCTACACTATTCCGAATTGTGATTTGGTAAAATTGAGTCCATAAATGAGTTTGTTTGATCTTAAATCCTTCATGAAAGTTGAAATAGATGTTGTATGTGTTCAATTGATACATGTTTTGCAAAGTCTTGATATTGACAAGTGAGTCAATTTCATGAATTAAAGTGAAAATGAGCTGCAGCAATACATAGTTTAGTTATGCATCTTTGTCTTGCTATTTTTGCTACGACTCATGCGATCACATTTAAGTTTCAAACTCCAACAACAAATGTTCATCATTGCATTCTTTGTATGTAGGATTTTTTGTAGGATTTTTGCATATCTTGATATAACTGAAATCATGCCCGTTCTGTGAAATTGATGCTAAAACGAAAGCTTGTATATGCATCTTGCCATGCTTATTTGAGTCATTTAGAGTCCAAATTTTGTGTTCATGCCTTATTGAAAATCAAATCACATGTTACAAGGTTTGCATATATGTTTAGGTCATATCCTTTGAAAATCATCTTGAACATTAAATTTGTGTCACAAAAGTGTTCATTACACTTAGGAATCTTAAATCATTTTATAATGTCATTTAATTTGTATGACATTTTACATGCCGACATGAGATTAAATGATTACCTAAACTTTCTATCGCATCTGATTATAGGTCTCATGTGATTTCTTCATACCATTTGTACATTATTCGAATGATTTTGAGGTTTTCTAATGCATGCTTGTGTTCTGGTTTTTAGTTACTAACATGCGCACATTTAGAGATCTCGATTTTGAGGTACCTAACTGACCTAGTTTGGACTCAAGCCCTTTTAGGAAGTCAAAATACACACTTAGAAGTTTCCAATGCCACTAATTTCACGTAGATTGCTCATAGTTTGGACCACTTTCCATTTTTTTAAGACTATATCAAAATCTGCACATAGGATCAAATTTGGACTCCTGTTCGAACCCCTGTTTGGACAGACTTTTAATATTTTTGTTCCATTTTTTCTATTAGGATTATATACTTGCCTCTTAATGAAACTTATTTTTCATCATGTTGGTTATGTTGTGTAAATTTGGTGATTTTTAGACTTGTTTTGATAGGATAAATCCTTGCGATATTGGCTGAGTATCCTATTGTTTTAATAATTTTCTAGCTTGTTGTCACTTGTTGTATGATTTTTGTAAAATCATGTGTAGCTTGTTTATGAAAACTTTCTTCACAAAAGTTGTTCGTTATTATATCATGCATATTAGGAAATTTTTCCATAGCTATATTGTCAATAGGCATTATTCAATTTTGTTGACTTGACAAGTTTGGTTTGAAATTTCTTAATATGAACCTTCAGGTTTGTTTGTTTAGTTATACTTTCTAGGTTAGCTTGTGCATGAAATTAGGCCATGTCATCTTCATGAAAGTTGTTATAAATGCTTTAATCTTTGTTGTTAAATAATTATCTTTTCCAAATTGCATCTTTCAAAAAAAAAAAATACTTTAGTACATGTGATGTTTCCCAAAAACAATTTTTAAGAAATTCTTCTCTAAAGCTCGATTTGGCTTAAGGAAAAGTCGTGGTTTTGACCATATTCAAAATGCCTGCAACGCTTGCGAGTGTATTTATGCGAGCCCTGAGCTAGCCTTGACAATTGAATGTGTTCCATAGCCTAGATATTTCTTAATCCTAAATATTTTCAAACCTCTTTAAAACTCTATTTCATATTATGAAAAGTCAAGGTTTGAATTGTATTCAAAATACATGTGATGTTTGTGAGTGCATTTATACGAGCCCCAAGCTAGTTTTGGCAATTGAATACCTTTTATAGCCGAGACATTACTTTGTCTCAAAAAATTTTATGTGGATGATTTCGAAAAATGTCTTTGAAAGTGCCTGTGTTTGTGATTGGCGCATGCCCTTGGTAATAAGTGCCCCACTGACGGTTCACTTTCTTGCTTGATTGGTTGGGAAATAAGGTCCAAAAGACTTGCATGCATGTTTAATTTCTGCAATGCATGTGACTTTTAGATATAGGATAGGGTCGATGCATGATATTGAGGGAAAATCCTGGGATCACATTAATCGATTGGTTATGAGACTTATAAGTATTATTTGTCATGTGAGAATACAATTGGTTGATAATGGTTATAAGTCACAAAAAAAAAATGGATTGGGTAGGTGTCTTAGTGGGACCCACGCATGAAAGACAAAGGCCGATCTCGAGACCCAAATCTTCTTTTTGCATTGAAATTCTTTCGAAAGATTGATTTTAGCATGATGTCATGATTTTTATTGTTTTGATGAGTATGCTTGTTTATTTCCATTGTATGTACCTAGTTATATAGTTCTTAGACTAAGTATTAGATTATGATCCTGAAGATGGAGAAGACATGAAGACAGTGGAGGTCAATGTCCATTACGACCATAATCCTATACTATACATTTCCTTGACATATGTCTCGGGTTCCTTTTGTTGTATAAAGTCTGACGAGTTGCAGGTCCTCTTTTCCTTTTCCAATTGTGTTTATCTTTTATATTTTCTAAGATTGCATAATAGATTTATAGCTTTCCTTGATTGTTTACTTACTACTTCGCAATTTTCAATTCAATTGGGTGCTTCCTTTTCATTTTCTTTAGAAATAGAATAGCATGAAAACGACCAACCATGCATGATCGCTTAGTTTAGGACTAACGATTTCGAAAATATAAGAAGAAATGCATGGACACATTAGATAAACACAACATATTGTTTAAGTACCGAAAGTGCGCTAACAGAAAAATTGGCGTAACCCAAGTTCTCGAACCTAGATATTTGGTTGCATAGGAATCAATGAAACATTCCTGACCCTTGATTAGGTTTTTAGTCAACCCCAAAAAACGAGACTAGTGGTGATGTCCGTCTTATTTTTGTGTTGTCATAAACAACTAGATCATATAAATGAACCCGTCACGCAGGGTATGAGTTTCGATGAGACTCACCATGGTTTAGCATAGTCGGTGTGGGAGTACTCCAAATGATGAAGTGATACCATCCTTATGGGTGAAGCGTACTATTGAGAGGACTACCATGGTAAAGGTATCCTTAAATCTAATATTCATATCCGACCTCTTCGCTTGAGGTGTGTCGCCTGTGTGGGTCGCGACACTCCACTGTCACGTGGGGTACGAGCTTGGGAGAGCTCGTGATCTCGTGGAGGGAACTCACAAGAGGCTTGACCCGAAAGACGATGTGATGGCGTCTTTTGGAACGCAAACCATAAGGGAATTCTCGTGATCAAGTACCCCTAAACTTGACATTTCTCCTTTCTTTCCTCATGATGGAGGATTGAGGGCAGCAAGATTGGGTCGCGACAGTCCCAAATCATTAAACATGCCGAGCTTGATGGAGATTCGCAACTTGGTTCGATTCATATGATACATCGATTTAGTACCAAACTTGGCTTGAGAAAACGATACGCCTCAATATCGCCCCAAGACCAAGAAATGACCAATCCGTCATGGTCTTATGTTTGTCCAAGGTCGACAAAGCCCTTATTCAAAACTCGGGTCATGGACATACATTTTTCAAAATGGTTTAAAAATTTTATAAAACAACATTGAGCTTTCTTTAAAGCATTTTGCAAAATAGTTGGGATCAAAGTAAAGTGAAAGCATAATGAAACAAGGATCATGCCACTTTAAAAGTCAAGCCAAAGCACAACAATCAGCATAAGAATTAGGCCACTTCAAATTCCAAAAGCCAAAGGTTAAGCCAAAGTACAACACCAGTCCAAAACTAACTCAAGCAAACATAAATAAAACCTCAGTCAAAACCAGTAAATTAAACACAGACTCCTTACAAGCTTGGACCAGCATAACACAACGTCCTAACCAAACTCTAGTAAGTTTACTTACTACTTTCTAAGCAGACGGCCTTGAGTCGGTGATGACAACAAGAATGGCGGCAAGGGCAACGACAAGAACTTCTAGGGAAGAGAGGGCTAAACTATGAGAGTAAGAAAGGGAGTGGCTGGTGATGGAAGGGGAAATAGAGGAAGGTGGCTTTGGTGTGGTGTGGTGGAGTGAATGGGTTCTACCCCTATTTATAGGAGTCCTCCCCAAAGAATGGTTCGAACGGCCATAAATGAAGGTGACTTAGGTGGAAAGCACGAGGTTGATGTGGCCAATTTTTGATTGGTCCACCTAGCCCCTTAATTAATGAACCGACACACTTTTTCTACGCTCCCCCAATAGGCATTATAGGTCTCCCAATAGGCCGGCATTATTGTCCTCAAATAAACCAGTCAAGAGGCATTTATGAAGGGTATTACTTGGTCTTCAAGTCTCAAGTTAGGGTAGGGTTAGAGTTGAGTAGATTGGGACACCTTAAGAGAGCAATTAAGGACTAGAGGCCAAGTTGGGCATGATTCACACCTTCTGGATAAGAAAAACACTTTTGACCGATTTCCGAAATTAATATCATTGCCCTATCAAATGAACTCAAAAAATTATGAAATTTTAATATGTTGTAAAGAAGATCTTGATTAACATTTTTCATGAAGGAAGTCTAAACGGTGAATCATTGGGCCTCCATCTCAATCATTTCACATCAGAAAAATCTGAAATTTTAGTATGTTATAGGTCAAGATGTTAGGAACAATTTTCATGGGGAAGTTTCTTCAAATTGCCAACACAAAAAACTCTGTAAAATTGACAAACAATAAAGGTCCAGTAATTTCAAAAATCAAAGGTGGTAAATTCTAGTTGGAAAGAGGAGCGTCCCACTTAGTGTTTGAGTCAATGATCATTAATGTTTGGACAACCTTATCTTCCACGTCTCCAACTAAAGAAATCATTACTTAAGCACTTAGGGACATCTCATCTTGGTATTGAATAACTAGAAGCCAAATGCATTCACTGCACTCTTATCTTGTCAAAGAAGGCTTGACTTGCTTGCTCATTCTTCCAATCGGTGTGTAGCCCCTTTTCTGGCCCCCAAGATCTCCTTTTTCACACTTAGTTTAGGGTTATAATTAGGCTAGGCTATAGGGACACATATTCCTTAGTAGCCCACCTTTCATTTAATGCATTCACACATGTTCACATTTGTTCACACTTGTTTTTCTAAGAAACTTAGACTAGTCCAAAGCATAGGTGTCTCCTTCATTAATGGTTCCAAGTCCAAGTTTAATTTTATCTTCCAAGGTAAGGCCCCAACATGCCAAGTGTCCATGCTCCTTAAATTACTACATGATGGAGGTTTTAAATGTAACTTGGAAATATCTCAGTTTTGGAGACCTTGTCATCGGGTAGGGACTAATCGAGTTTGATCATGATCAACTATCTTATTTGGCCCAAGGTTCGTGCCTAAGTCAAGCCCAAATGGAGCTGGACACAACTGGGCTCGATCGACCAAACGGAGCTTGAGCTCCCTTTTATCGAGAAAAAGGGCTTGTGGTTGGTTTTAGGGCCAGGCCTTGGCCCAATCGATCGGTTCATAGGCCAATCCATGGGCTAGTTCCTCTTAGCCAGGCTTATGGCTAGTTAGGCTAGTTGACCGGTTCCGTGGTCGGTCATGTGGCCAGTCCAAGGTCCTACATCAAAAGTCATGGTCAATTTGAAATTGAACCCTATTGAGTACATTCAATCTGTCATGACCCCAACTCCATCCCCAGGGTCATGAGTAACAGGGGTTATTTTCACAACGTCCAAAGCGCGTTGCCGTCCCATTTCTTTTTATCTTTTCATTTTGCACATGCAGAAGCATATATATAACACCTGGACAACAACAAGGAGCCAGGATAACAACCATTTAAAAACATACAATTACATCAGTTACATTTACAAGCCCTTTTTGTCATGGACCGTTATATTTACAACCATCACATGCTCTATGCTCAAAAAGGCCGGGGTAAATCTTATCTCCCCTATCGAGACTGCAACTCCTTCATACCTACAATTTTGAAAAACAACGGGGTAAGTCATTGACTCAGTAAGTAAAACCAACTAATTTCCGAAGAGAATGATGCCTCGTCTATCAACAAGCATATAACTCATCCAAAACATTAGCCGATGACAGATCAATAGAAAAACAAAAGTTTTATCTTGGATGAAACATGAGGAATCCTCAATCAACAGTATACAAGCATAAACCAATATTCACCCACAACATGAGGAACTCACGCCTCACTCAATATTGTACAAGTATAAACAAGATCCATTCCATAATACAAGGAACTCATGCATCACTCATATGCAAGCATAACAAAATATCCATTTCATAATGTGAGCAACTCATGCACACGAGAGTCATTTATTAATAGTCAAAATCCATCGACTCTTCCGAAATCCACCGAGCATATGAACTTAATTGGGCAACGTCCCCTAATCCAAGGGTGACGGTGATCCTCCGACTATGCATCCGTCAGGCATCCGAACTTAATCGAGCAACATCCCCTAATCCAAGGGTGACGGCAGTCCTTTGACGATGAATTCGTCAGGCAACATCGCTGAAATCCATCGGTCGACGGCTAGAAATTAGTCCATCATGTGACCATGCATCAAGCATCACAATCTGATTCTTATCTTCACTTGTAGTTCAAGGGCCCAAAGGCGTGCCATGCATAAGTGTGTGAAATGACTTACCAAAACCGAGACATTAAGCATGTCGAGCACAAATCAAGGATTGCGACTTGCTCCAACACGTTTGAGCACCGATCTAGTACCCAACTTGGCTCGGGAACGATATACCTCAATATCGCACCGAGATCATGATAGGACCGGCCCATCGTGACATGTTCACCAACCTAGTACCAGACTTGGCTCGGAAATGATACGCCTCAATATCGCACCGAGACCATGAAAGGGCTGGCTCGTCGTGGCATGTTCACCGACCTAGTACCAAAGTTGGCTTGGGAATGATACGCCTTGATATCGTACCAAGACTAAGAGATGACTGATCCATCGTGATCCCACATATGTTAAGGCCGCCAAAGCCCTTTTTTCAGAGCTTGGTTGGGGCATGACTAAAACATGCACTTGTGAAAATGGTTTGAAATAGTTTTGTGAGGAAATAGCAAGTTTTCATAAAATGCTTTTAAAGTAGGTTTATATCAAAGCAAAAACCAAAACATATCAAATAAACACACAAACCGAGCTTCTTCCAAGCAATTCAAGCCAAAGCACGAGCCAAAGCTCATCAAACAATGATTGAAGTCAATCAAGGAACAAGGTCTAAACTGATCCAAGCAAATACAACCAAACTTCAAGCAACAACAAGTTAATCAACTTTAGTCAAGGACTCGTCACACGCTTAGAATAGCGTAACACAACGTCCTAGCCAAATATTAGTAAGTTCTACTTACTCCACTTCAAGGGACAGCCTAGGTGACCGAGCAACGTGTAGGCTGGCGAACGAGCAAGAGAGCGTGGCCATGAGAAAGGGAAAGGGTGACGGTGAGGATGAGGTGTAGAGAGTGAAGGAGGAAGAAGAGGTGGTGTGTTGTGGAAATGAGGGGAGGGAAGGCCTCTATTTATAGGCAAAGCCCTCATGATGATATTTCCAAATGGACCAATCATCTTCATGTAGGTGGATAATCTAGGTTGAGGAGGTGGCAAGTCTAGTTCCTAGGGGCGACACTTGCTAATCTTTTTCCATTAGTCCATCTAAGGGGTTGAGTTATCATGAAATAATTACTGTAATTATTATGGGGACACCTAAGCTAATGACTAAGCCTCTCTCATTTAATATATGGATTTTGAGTAATCATTGGGCTAGATATCTTCATATTACAAACTTGCTCTCCAAGTTTTTTTTAGGTTAGGAGGCATTATGGACTATTCCTTTGAGGGACACCTCAACTTGGCATTGAAGAACTAGAGTCCAAGATTGGGCGTGACTCACACCTCTTGAGTAAGAAAAACAGTTTTGAACAATTTCCAAAATCAGTGTCTTTACCTTATCAAACGGAATCAAACAATTATGAATTTTTAATATGTTGTAAAGAAGACCTCAAATAACATTTTTTATGAGGAAGTCAAGTCAAATTCATGCTGTGGAAAGAGCAGAAAATCATTGAACACAACCCAATAATCTGCCCGTCAAGCAGATTCAATGGTTGGAGGGAGAGACTCATTTCGAAATCCAAATATTCACAAAACTCTTTGAAATTTCTATATGTTGTAGAAATTGATGTCCTTTAAAACTTTCATGAAGGAAGCATGGTTAAATTTGAAAGGGAAAATTTTATAAAAATTCGAGAAGGCAACCTGGTCATCGTTTCCACTACATGGGACAGGTTCCAAACAGTGAATGATTAGGCCTTCGTCCCTACATTTTACATTAGAAAAATATGAAATTTAAGTATGTTTTAGATCAAGATGTTTAGAAAGACTTTCATGAAGGAATTTTCTTTAAACTCGCACCACAAAAATCTTTGTAAAATTGGCAAATAGCAAAGGTCCAGTAATTTCGAAAATCAAAGGTGGCAATCTTAGTTGGAAAAATGAGGCGTTCCACTTGGTCAAGAAGTATTAATTGTTGGGCATCCTTATCTTCCAAGTTTCCAACTAGGTCCTAGGTTAGATTGGACACTTCATCCTCCTTCATTTAATGAAGAGATTCTAGAATTATCTTTTGCTTTATCATTTCCTTCCTTAAGAAGGCAGGCTAGAGAATTCTATCGTCCAAATTGATTTTGGGGCTGAGGAAGGGATCATTAGGCACACCTTGAAAAATTGAATCATGTACACCCAAGGTTCGGCCATTACGTTCCATATTCGCCCAAACCATTCCTTTGGACGGTCGGTCGACCAATAGGGTCGGTTGTCCTTTAATTCGCTCAAGACCTATTCTAAAGCTACCCATGGCCTAGCACAAAGTCAAGGCACCCGTGGACCTTAAAATAAGTAATGGAATCGCTGGGTCTATCCTTAGGCTCATTCTGGTCAGCACCCAATCCACCGATAGGGTTTATGGTCGGTGCATTACCAATCAATGATCGGACATCACCAATTCGAGATTGCATTTTGATTACTAAGAATTAAATAGGGAATGATACATTTTTGGTTAGAAGGAAGTCACATTTGATCAATTTGGATCATCCGTATATCAGTGCATAACCGGGCAGAATCACCCGCGACCAGAAACTATGACCGGTCAGATCGACACGTGACCAACCACCAATCCAAAATCATCCTGTGATCAATTCTCGTGATCAAAAATCATCTTATTAGCTAGTGGTCCTATCCCATTGGTATGATCGGTAGAAAATTCGGGGCCAACACCTCAACCAATTCGTGACCGATCGGTCGGTCGGACCATGACCAATCCACGATTCCTTACCGATCAAACCGATCGATCCATAGCCAATGGCCCATGATCGATCCTTTTAGGACCTTATGGCCGATTTTTACGGGGTTGGAATCGAGGATGTTACACAATCCATGGTCGATTATCGGTTGTCATGTAATCGTATAGGATCGACCAATTCGTTCTGACTCACGATCGTCTTGAATCGACTTATGGTCGTCCACTGCCGATACAATGACCGGGCAGAATCACCCATGACTGGTGCATCAACCAAGTGGAATCAAGCCATGATTGTCCGTCAATCTGTGATGGTACGTAATCGTCTTACAACCGATCCTTATGGTCGAATAACCTTTCTAGGGTCGAATACTCTATAATTGGGCCTTGGATTGTCGATCCCTAAACGATCACTTGACTTATGACTAGCTCTTGGGCTGGCTTATGGCCTAGTCTCGTCATTGGCGTACCGGGCTTTAAGCCTACTGGTCTGGCCAAAATAAGGGTCAAAATTGAAGATGTTACATGGCTCCTCATTTGTAGCCCGTTTCCACTTTTTTGAAATTTTGCGATCCACCAATGAAAAATTGAGTTTCCCCTAAAGTGACCCTTTGCATGCCTTTATGTGTTTGTCAATTACCGTTGTAATTCCACTCCGTAGATTGGGGTCAGATTGAGGATATCACAGCCAACCCTAGGCAAGGACCATCCTCGCTAGCCTTGAGTGAGAGATGCCCTCACTTGGGGTATATTGCCAAAAGGAGACGTTGATCGTTAGATTGAGCAGTTGAAAATCGTCGGCGGGACCACTGATGAGCGTGGGTCACCCTCGCCCGAGACTAGCTGAGGGAAAAAGGAAATAAGAAAAAAAAAAGTAAAAAGTCATAAAATAAAATAAAAATTTGCAAAAATTGTCCATGTTAGCATTGGCTGTGCCATGAAGAATGGTTAATGCTGACTAAATCATGACGTCAGTAATTGAAGACTAAATTAGCAAATTGTCAAAATATTTTGGATTAAATTAATACATTTGAAAGATTTATGAATGAATTGATCGTTGTACAAGATGTTTATGACATTTTAGACAATTTTCCCAATCTACAAAGAGATGGAGAAAGGAATTATAAAGATTGGAAATAGATGGTATGAAAAGAAATCAATTCAAATTTATTCTTTAATACCTAAGTGTGGTGAAAAGCCAACAATTTCATGCTATGTTTCCTATTTATATATTAATTCATATCATTTGCAGCCTAATCGAATAACAATAAACTTCAAATAAAACTTCATCCGAAATTTGAAAATTAATCATATGAAAATCTTAATAGGTTTCCAACTCTGCCTCAAACACCTATTTTGATCACGGGTGATCAGGTAATTGCTCGGGATTATTCTTAATCAACTGGACAATGAACTGAAACCTATTAAGAATAATGGTGTGGACATTTTATTTTTGAAGTGTCCTAATAGAAGAATATAGATTCCTTATTTCTTATTTTTGAAGTGTCCTGATACAAGAATTTAGTTTGTGGACAATTGTGAAGCAAGGCTGTTGACCTTTGCATCCGAACCCTTTGAAGCGAGACTCGTGAGAGAAAAAGATCAAGCGACGCCATTAGAAGACACGAGAGAGAGAGAGGGAGAGGCCAGCTCCGAGATGAGAAACGCAAGCACCCCTGGAATGGAGACGCGACTAGAGTTGGGATTATAACAGCATAAATACGGTAGCTTTCCGTAACTTATTTTATTTTATTTTATTGCTTAAGTGTTATAATAGTAAAAAGTCAATCACTTAATTATCATCCAATATTTATGTGGTCAGAAAATTTGACATGACATTAAATCTAATGAATTGACCATTGTGGTTCATCAGAGAAATCCAATCAGCAACGACCACAAAAATATCGTCATTTCGCCTCAATCGATAGAGAGAAAATAGAGTTTGGGACACCTAGAGTGCCATAACTTGGCACAGGAGAACACTTGAGTGCCATAACTTCGGAAATGTACACTTAAGTGTCAATTTCGGAGTAAAGTGGAACACTTAAGTGCCACTCCGGCCAAAATCCGGCCAAATGGGTGACGTGGCAATTTCCCTAGTTGAGTTGGACACAAACGACGTCGTTTTGCGACGCGACGTGAAGAGAAAATGCAAAAACGACGTCGTTTTGTGTATTATGTATAAATAATTAATATAAAAATCAATTAAATTAAATTAAAACTTAATTTTATTTAAAAATATTATAAAAATTAAAAAAATTAAAATTAAAAAAATTAAAATTTAAAAATTAAAATTTAAAAACTTAAAATTTAAAAAACTTAAAATTAAAAAAAAAAAAACTAAATTTTAAAAAACTTAAATTTTTAAAAAATTAAATTTTAAAAAACTTAAAATTAAAAAAACTTAAAATTAAAAATCTTAAAATTTTAAAAAATTAATATTTTAAAAAATTAATATTTTAAAAAATTAAAATTTTAAAAAATTAATATTTTAAAAAATTAATATTTAAAAAAAATTAATATTTATAAAACTTAAAATTTTAAAAAAAAAAATTAAAAAAATTAAAATTAAAAAACTTAAAATTTAAAAAACTTAAAATTTAAAAAAATTTAAATTTAAAAACCTTAAAATTAAAAAAATTAAAATTGCCACCTTAGCCGCCCCTTCGGCCCCCTTTTAAAAAAAAAAAAATTAATTTTTTAATTTTTAAGTTTTTTTTTAATTTTAAGTTTTTTAAATTTTAAGGTATTTTAATTTTAAGTTTTTTTAAATTTTAAGTTTTTTAAATTTTAATTTTTTAAAGTTTTTAATTTAATTTTATTTAATTTTAATTTTTTAATTTAAGTTATTTTAATTTTAATTTTTTAAAAAATTTAAGTTTTTTAAATTTTAAGTTTTTTTAATTTTAAGTTTTTAATTTTAAGTTTTTAAATTTTAAGTTTTTCAAATTTTGAGTTTTTAAATTTTAAGTTTTTCAAATTTTGAGTTTTTTAAATTTTAAGTTTTCTAAATTTTAAGTTTTTTTTTTTTTTAATATTTTAAATAAAATTAATCTTTAATTTAATTTAATTAATTTTAATATTAATTATTTACACATCGACACAAAACGACGTTGTTTTTGCATTTTCTCGCCACGTCAGCATGCAAAACGGCGTCATTTTGTGTCCAAGTCGTCGGAAAATTGCCACGTCATCCATTTGGCCGAATTTTCGCCGGAGTGGCACATAAGTGTTCCATTTAACTTCGAAACCAAGACTTAAGTGTACCTTTTTTCGAAGTTATGACTTAAGTGTCCCCCGCCAAAAAGCATTATGGCACTGGGCTTCTTCCGCTGCAGAGAAAATATGTAAACCTCACCAGAGCAGCCATGGAAGTCCAAATGTTTGCTGATGCACATTCGTCTCTCTACGGAATACTATGCTTTCTCATAGTTTAAGAGAGAGGCACTCGACCTCATGTGCTCCACTTTTCTTATCAAAACTTCTTTTTATACTGAAGCACCCTTCCCATATCGTCGAAACTCTAATTCCCTTGGTTTTGGGCAAAATCACCTTCTGAATCGTTCAGGGCAATAGATAGAAGAAGTGGAAAGCAATGATTTTGCTCTCTTGTTCAAAGTCCTCTCACTGCGGCCTTTCCATAGCCATCATGAAAGCAACGGATTTATAGCAAGTGTTTTGATATCCTCTTCATTCCAAGTCTCCAGCGAAGAAGATGAACATCTTTGACAAGAAGAAGAAGAAGAGAAGGTTTGGCACGTTGGACTCAAAATTTCGACCTGAAATTTATTTTATTTTCCACTTAGGACGTGTAATTCTTTTTAAAAAAGCCACATCATACCCAAAATTTATTTTAAAAGGCCACCTAAGACAAATCGTCAAAATAGAGATTTCAATGATCAATTTTTCACTAATGTAACATTCAAGTAATCGGAAAAAGAAAAGTTCATGACTCTCGAATAAGTGTATTAATACCATACTAGGGAGAGAGAGCAGCTAAGATTTTGCGAGATAGAGAGAGTGAGAACTGAGAGGGCCCATTCATAATTAAAGTGTTAAAGAGATATTTAGGATTTAATTTTGAACCAATTCTACATGAGAATTGGCTTTGAAACCAGTTCATAATCAATTCCACTCACAAGGCCTGTCTTGTTGGAAATTAATCCAGAGAATATACACTGTTCGTTGTAATCAGAACATCAATATAAAGAAGATGATAACAACTTTATAATATCCTTCCTTTTACAAATCTTGGAGAAGAAGAAAATAATATATTACTGAAAAATAACATAAAATTGAAGGTGAGGTACGGATAACCGAATCTCCTTAAGGCGATTAGTTCCTGCCAATGATGCTCCACAGATTCACGAACTATGCCTCCCAAAATACAACACCTCGAACCTGTTTGGACTAGCACTATGCAAATAGGACTCGGTCGAACCGTTCAATTGAACCAACACACTTAGAAAAATCAGAAGAGTAGAAAGTATTTCAAAGCCTTTTGGAATCGAGTCGGAAAAACCAAAACCAAAACCCTTAATGAAGCTCTATACTCCTATCTATTTATAGAGCTTTTTAGTTCATGTACAGAGGAGATACATGAATTAAATAGATGCGTGTATCCACGAAGTTCATGAATAAAGAGATACGTGAAACCAAGAGATTCATGAATCCTGAGACACGTGAATTCAAGAGATTCATGAACTCAATAAATACATGAAATAAAAGATACATGAATCTAGGAAATTCATGAATTCAATAGATACGTGAATAGAAAAGTTTAGGAAACCATGAATCCAAAAGAGATACGTGAACAGAAAAGACGTATCTTAATTTATTGGCTTTCGTTGATCCATTAACCATAATTACAACAATCCCCCACATTAATGGATCAACAAAACATTTTTTACTCGAAGGAATTTGAGCATGCCTGTTGAAATACACCGCATCAAGATAGGTAGCTTTCGCTTTGAACCTTCTTTAGTGAAAGCATATCGGACTTACTTAACTAGTCGATGGACTAAGCCTTGAATCGTCAGTTGTATGTGTAAGCCTAGACAATAAACCTCACATAGAGTACTTCCAATTCAAGATTGGTTCTCGGTTGTGTTCGTTCTTTCGGCCCTGAACCTCTCGGGATTCATGCGTGCTTTAGAAAATCTAGCCTTTAAAGATTTTCATAAAGTCGGCCAACTCCACGCATATAGGTGCATTTCTATTAAAGATATCCTACCATATCTCACTTGGATGTTACATCCCAAGTTATAGGAATCATTAAACGCATAGCGTACCCTTAATAACGCTGTAGGAAAGCACTGTTGCATCATAGGAATAGGAAACAGTGCTTACACTAGAGTTTCCAAAATTTGCGTTGTCCTATTGAACCTAGTCTATGGGATCTCCAATCGCATAGGTTAGGTTTCCACCCTGGAATCTCTTTATTGGGTTAAGGCTCTTAAACCTATTCCCCTCAATGCGCAGTTTATCTGCTCTTTTGACAAACCTTTTGTCAGTGGATCCGCAATATTTTCCTTTGACTTTACAAAGTCTAAATAAATTATTTCATTTGAGAGCAACTACCTTACGGTATTGTGTCTATGATGAATGTGTCTAGACTTACCGTTATAAATCACATTATGCACCCCCACACTTTTAGAAAATTGTAGGATGGCAATTTTCCATTCCATAACTCGTATGGAGTTTTACCTAGCCTTTTGTGGGGTATTTTATTAAGAATAAAATTTGCAGTTAAAACTGCCTCCCCCCACAAGTTCTGAGCTAAACCTGAACTCAAAAGCATGGTGTTAGCCATCTCCTTTAGTGTCTTGTTCAATCGTTCAACAACTCCATTTTGTTGCGGAGTATAAGGTGCAGTCGTTTGGAGAATTATTCCAAAACTAGCACAAAACTCTTTGAAATTGATTGAATTGTATTCTCCTCCTTTATCAGACCTAAGCACTTTGATTCGTTTATCAAGTTGGTTTTCAACTTCATTTTTATACTTGACAAACATGCTCATAGTCTTATCTTTGCTAGTTAGCAAATTAACATAGCAAAATCTAGTACAGTCATCCACAAATGTGATGAAGTACTTCTTTCCACCTCTACTTTCTACAAACTTTAAATCACATAGATCACTATGGATTAAATGTAGAGGTTCACTTGTTCTTTCAATGTATTTGAAAGGTTTCTTGGCAAACTTGGCCTCAACACAAGTCTCACACTTATAATGAGTATCCAACTCAAATCTTGAAATTAACCCCAAGTTTGCTATTCTCTTCATTGTACCATAGTTTACATGTCCTAGTCTACCATGCCATAGATAAGGAGACACAACAGTGTAAACTGAAGACTTTTCTTTATTAATAGTCTTTGAGTACACATAATTCAAGTTTACATCAATGACAGCCACATTGGCTTTAAACAGGTCATTACACAAGTACCATTTCCCCACATACATCCCTCCTTTCGAGAGTACAAAATTGTTAGATTCAAATACAATTTTGAAACCCTTCTTGATAAGTATGGGGCCAGAAATTAGGTTTTTCCGAATCTCTAGTACATGCAGCACATTCAGTAGTGCGACCTCTTTGCCAAATGTAAACTTCAGGATCACCTTTCCTCTTCCGGCAATCTTTGCTGATGCATAGTTAGCCATATAAAGCTTCTCATCTTCTTCAGCCTTCTCATAAGATGAGAACATGTGTTTGTCTGCACAAATGTGATTCGTGGCACCTATGTCTAGCCACCAGCCATTAGTGTTCGACATTAGAGATGCTTCGGACATCACCACAGTAGACAATCTCTCATTAGCTATAACTGGAGGTGTTGCCATCACAGTAGGCAAAGTTCGTTGAACTACCCCTCCAGAAACTGAGCCAAAAGCCATTTGGCTTGTACTGTTCTAAAAAACAATCCCGGGCATACTAGTCGTACGACTTGTACCTGCACCACCAAAATTGGTGTTAGCCCAAGGGCCCATAGCATTAACTGCTACAAATTCAGACCCTGAGGGTTGAATATCTTCCATACCAACGGTCGAATCGACCATAGTAACGTCTCCTGAAACATTATGAACATTGAATGGCACTTGATTGTTTTCAGCCATCTCAATAATCTGACAAGAACAACAAACAGTGAGTGACATAATCGCCTTAAGATTGTTGGAAATTAATCCAGAGAATATACACTGTTTGTTGTAATCAGAACATCAATGTAAAGAATATGATAACAACTTTATAATATCCTTCCTTTTACAAATCTTGGAGAAGAAGAAAATAATATATTACTGAAAAATAACATAAAATTGGAGGTGAGGTACAGATAACCGAATCTCCTTAAGGCGATTAGTTCCTGCCAATGGTGCTCCGCAGATTCACGAACTATGCCTCCCAAGATACAACACCTCGAACCTGTTTTGATTAGCACTATGCAAACAGGACTCGGTCGAACCGTTCAATTGAACCAACACACTTAGAAAACCCAGAAGAGTATAAAGTATTTCAAAGCCTTTTGGAATCAAGTCGGAAAAACCAAAAACCAAAACCCTTAATGAAGCTCTATACTCCTATCTATTTATAGAGCTTTTTAGTTCGTGTACAGAGGAGATACATGAATTAAATAGACGCGTGTATCCACGAAGTTCATGAATAAAGAGATATGTGAAACCAAGAGATTCATGAATCCTGAGACACGTGAATTCAAGAGATTCATGAACTCAATAAATACATGAAATAAAATATACATGAATCTAGGAAATTCATGAATTCAATAAATACGTGAATAGAAAAGTTTAGGAAACCATGAATCCAAAAGAGATACGTGAACAGAAAAGACGTATCTTAATTTATTGGCTTTCATTGATCCATTAACCATAATTACAACATGTCCTAAGTAGGATCAACTTGTTCAAGGCCGGGAATCTACCTAATCAATGCTAGTCTCAAAATTTTATTACAAACCTTAGTCCCAGCTTAATCCGGTCGAATAAGGTCAATAGGGTTTGGTTATCAAAGTAAATCAACTTGGTTGCTTATCCCTTATCATGATGGAATTCCAAGCCTTCTTTACCCTTAATGTGATGGAACTCTAACCCTTCTTTACCAATAGGGAAAAGACTACCAAAAACCCTAAACTTTGCCCAAAGTGACAAATTTACTATAAACTTTTTTTTGTGACATGAAAAATCCCAAATTTTACAAACCGCGACACATTTACCCCCACCAAGGGCATTTTCGTCCTTTTTTCCTTTTTTTTCTTTTTTTCTTTTTTTCTTCTTCTTCTCTCTTTCCTCCACTGGCCATGGCCCGGAGTCAAGCGAGGGTTGCCCTCGCCGACGTGGGGCAAGGGTCGCCCTCGCCTAGGCTGGCTAAGGCTGCCCTCGCCAACGCCAGGCGAGGGCAGCCCTCGGTTGGGTCGGGCGCGGCCCTCGGTTGGGTCGAGCGAGGCCCTCCCTCACTCAATCTGGCGAGGGCAACCCTCACTCGACGCCAACGAGGGCGGCCCTAGCTAGCCCAGGTGAGGGCAACCCTCGCCTGATGCCGACGAGGGTAGCCCTCGCTTGGCTTTGGTTTCCCTCCGCCGACTCCACCATGGTTGACGGAGGGAAGAGAGAAGAAAAAGAAAAAAAAAATTAAAAAGTAAAAGACCAAAATGCCCTATAATTTAGAGTAAATGTGCCACGATACAAGTTCAGGATTTATGTCACAAAAAAAATTTGAGATAAATATGTCACAGTTGACAAAGTTTGGGGTATTTCATATCACAAAAAAAGTTTAGAATAAATTTGTCACTTTAGACAAAGCTTGGGGTTTTTAGTGGTATTTTCCCTTACCAATAAGCTTAAATATGATACCACCAAAATCACCTCCACCATCACCACCTCAAAAAAAACAAGCTCTTTCTCCGTTCTATAAGCCAATCTTAAAATGGGCCAAGAAACACTCTTACCCATTTGAAGCTCCAAAGAAACACCACCTATTTCCTCTATTGCCATGTTTCAAGACTCGATTTTCCCCCTCTCGGTCGAGAGAGGTTCTAAACTCTCATTCCCCAACCCAGGAATTTATTGACCCACAAGGCGATACCGCCATGTTCCTAAAATACCTACCCCCACCGATGTGGATGAACATGGGAGACAGAAAAGACCTCTCTGCCGAAGCCGTATTGAACGGCAATCGAGACTCTCTGGGCACAAAACAATGCTTTCAAAGCAATTGATTCCAAGATAGGAATTGTGCAACGGGACCTCGAAAAATATGATGAGACTACCAAGAAGATGATTTTGAATTCCGGAAGAGGCTAAATGCCTTGGAATCGGGGCAACGACTAGGCTATCATTACCTAGAAAGCCCAGAACCGGAGATAGAAAAGCTCAAAAGACAAATCCAACTCTTTGAAGAAGGAAGATTCAGACCTTTTGATCCATTTGCAACTCCAGTAAGAACTGGATACGCACCTCCGCCACCTCAGACATCTATCTTTGCTGCAATCCCACCAGATCTCTCCAGAAAGGAAACGGATATACGAGATCGGATAAAAGAGCTGAATCAGATCCAGAAGAAAAGAGGAAAAGAGAAAATTCCTGCAGAATCATGTTCGGTGGTTATAAGGGAAAAACCAGATCAGATGATGCTAGCAAATCCATTAGAATCCTTTCTAAAGGATTTGAGTATCCAACAACCCGATCCCGTCCACAAGACTGATCCACCTCCCCCAAATGAGCAAACTCTCTTAGAACAAACTGATTCCCCCACTTCTGATACTGAATCTGATTTAGTATCATCCTCTTCATCCTTCTCAATTCCTGAACTTGATCCCCTTGTACCAGTAACCTCTTCCATATTCATGGCTGATCCTCCAGATCAGGAAATGGAATCAAACTACTCTGATCCAGAGATTGTTCGGGACAATCCAAGAAATCATGTGTCAATGGCATCAAAGCAGTTTTTCTCCATCGATGATATTCCCTATCAAAAATGGCCGAAAGACTTGAGGAATTCCATACTGGTTAAATACCCAGTCCATCACCAACCATGACATGAATGATGTCCTTTACAACTTCGTTACCGTTCACAGAAGCCTTAAGCTTTGGTGGAAATCAGTATCAGAACAAGACCAGATTCATTTTCTGATGTCACCAAATTTTAGCCAAGCCATTACCATCCTATACCACTTCTTCGTGGGAAAACCCACCGATCTCATAGAGATGAAAAGAAGAGAGTTCTTCGAAAGAAAATGTTGTTCTTTCCGGAAGAAACATCTTGATAAGTATTATCGAATAATGCTCCGCTCTTTTACCAAATTGGAGCCGATTCAAATCAAGCATGTTTTCCCGACTTGTTCCTAAAGAACTCGTCCCAAATGGTCGAAAGATCCTTTGTTGCAAGACAAAAGAGAGTACGTGATATTCCCCAGGAGAAATACAACAAGAGATCCATTTATGTCTTGAAGAAATATGTCTAAAGCGCCGAATGGTCCAATCCTACATCAACAAGGATAAAGGCCTCGAGACAAACTGCTCTCGCCAAAAGTCAAGATCAAATGCTCCAAAGAAGACCGTGATGGTACTTGCGGAAAGTATTCTCAAAAGAAGAAACACTTCAAGAAGTTCTCGATGAAGAAGTCCAAATATGGCCATAAGAACTTCCGAAAGAAGAAATGGAGATACCTACGAAAAGAAAGGATCGCACGGGCCATAAAAATCAAACTGTTGCTACGTCGCAACAAGAAATGACATTTTGCCAAAAACGTCCCCAAGCCAAAAAAGGTCGATCATTTGATACATCAAATTGAAAATGAAACAGGTATTTCTCTTGAAAATGATGATGTCGAATCATTATTCTCTCGCGATGAAGAACAGTCGAACAAACCCTTTGTATCATTCCTTGTTATCACACCAAAGATTCGGACTCGAGAATCAAGATATTTTCCACATATCACCCACATCCGCGAAACAAAGCCTTGACATATTCTCAAGTCAAACTCACCGTCCTCATTTTCCGCCAAAATCCTCACCTCAAAGTTTGCTAAGCCTATCACCTTATTGCCCTTATTGATACAGAGCAAGTTGTTCAATTTTGGATACCAAAGTTCTTCCCGATGAGTATTGGACTCCTTATGTCCGATACTTCAACTCGCCTCGGGAGATACTTTCTCCACAAATGTAAGAACTACTCCAGTAACTGTCCAGTTCTTTCCCCAATGCTCAGTAACCACGAAAATCTTTGGATCCAATCTTCCCAACAAAGACTTAATCATTGGTTGGGATGTCATGACTCAGATCTCACAGCTTCGTATTATTCCTGGAAAAGGTCTTAGGTACAAGGACCAATTCTCAATTTGTCAATATCCGGAGACTCTTTTCCATTCGAGATGAGCTTCTTGGATCCAATAATGCAAAAGTTGTTAGAATCTTGTTCGAATCCCACTCGGAATTTGCCAAAAGTGTTCCCATCCTTTATGGGAAAATCCAGAATTCTTTGTTCGCCTTCCTTTTAAAAAGAATGAAGATATAAATCCAACTAAGGCGAGCCACATGGGAATGAAGCCGAACATTTGGCTTTAGCCCAAAGGGAATGCTCGAATTACCGCAACAAGGCCTTATTGAAATTTCCAACTCTCAATGGGCTTGTGAAGCCTTTTATGTCAATAAGCGTCTTTGAACAAAACAGAGGAAAAATGAGATTGGTAATCAACTATCAACCTCTCAATCTTTTCCTCCGGGATGACAAATTCCCTTTACCATCCGTAGTTTCTCTCTTTCTTGGATTAACAAAGGCCCATATCTATTCCAAATTCGACCTCAAAGCCGAATTTTGGCAATTGGGCATCCATCCCGAAGACGGATCAAAAACGAGATTCGTATTCGAACCAAAGACTTCCAAAGTGGAAAGTTCTTCCTTTTGGCCTAAAGGTAGCACCATCCCTTTTTCAAAAGGCCATGTGTCGTATCCTCCAACCAATTCTCTCAAGTGCTTTGCAAAGTATACATTGATGATATCCCGCTCTACGCTCCCGATGAGCAGTCCACACCGCCAACTCCTTGAACAAGCTTTGCGAAAATTGTCGAAAGCATGGTATCATGCTTTCTCAACGAAAGATGAATATTGCCCGAGAAGGAAATCGAATTTCTTGGTATGCACCTCAACAAAGGTACATACTACCCAGGGCCGCATATTGCTCAGGAACTGCTAAAATTTCCCGAAGAAAATCTCACAAAAAAGGAAGTTCAGCAATTTCTTGGGATAATTAATTATCTCAGGGATTTTGTCCCAAATATTGCAAAACTCTTGATCCCTTTGCAAACCATGCTTTGAAGAAGAATCCTCCACCTTGGGGAAAAATTCGGACAAAAGCGATTCTTGAACTAAAGGAGATTATGCGAAATCTCCCACCATTGAAAATACCATCAACAGGTAAAAGAATTCTTCAAACTGATGCTAGTGATGAATACTGGGCAGCCATTCTCTTTGAAGAAATTGATGGTAAGAGACACCTTTGTGCTCACAAAAGTGGAAAGTTTTCTCAATCCGAAATGCATTACCATTCCACTTTTAAAGAAATCTTAGCAAAGAAAAAATGGAATCAAAAAGTTTGAATTCCATCTCATCGGCCATCACTTCCCTGGTAGAATTAGACATGGCATCCTTTCCCCATGACCAAGTTTAAACAAAAACAGATCCCGAATTCTCAACCGCTTCGATGGGGTGAATGGTTTTCAAAATACTCTTTTGAAACCAAACACATTCCAGAAAGAAAAAAATGTTCTTGCCGATTTCTTGTCAAGACCAAAAGCACCAAATTTGAAATTAACATGTACATCAAAAGACCTGCTTTTCATATGCTCAACCATGGTGTGAAATACAAGATTGAAAAGATCAAAGACTTGCCAAGCGGAAATACCCCCAGGAGATTATTGAGCAAATCCAAAATGACAATCTCACCGAAAATGGGAAACCTCATGTGGCAATGCCACACGATCTGCTCGAGATTTAATGCGGGTTCGATTCTTTATCCTTGTGGATTAAATCCAGATTATCCATTCATACATCCTCTTATCTCGGAAAGAAGATGATTTCCCCGATCGCTCAAAACACTATTGTGGTACTTAACCAATAAGTACTTAATAGCGTTTGAAATTCCAACCAGAAGATTCATTGCCAACCTCACCAGGATATTCTTACTTGGAAGAAATATTGAAAGAGAAAGTGATCAAAATCTTTTAGACTTTCTCAATTGGTTCTACCCTCCCACTCACTGGAAACATCTTTTAGAAAAGGAACTAAGAACCACAACACCAAATCCCGAAGTCCATACCATCCTCGTTTCTTTAGACGTCCATGGCATTTTTGCCGAAATAATGGCAACATCATTGATGTTCCCCTGGAAATCGGAACCACATCCTACAAACCCCATTCGGATAGCAAAGAGGCCCGGATTCACAAATCCTATCCAATGTCTGTCCGATCCTGTCAACTCCAATACCGAGAACTCAAATTTTTGTGCCAAGAGAACAAAACCATTCTGAAAATATGTGGAACTATAATGAACCTACCGCATGGGATCATTATGACCTAGTTCCGAGGCTAAAGAGGCACTCGGGCAATTCGGACAATTGCGAGAATCATCCCAAGATGATGAAATGACAAGCGCACATGACACCGGTCCAATCCACCCAGACCCTTATGACCGTTGGGAAGGTCCTCTTTCTCAAGATCCCTACAAAGGACCCTTGTCCTTATCTCAAATAGACACTTCCTATTATGCACCCATCTCATCGCCCCAACCAAAGCATTCCCGCCGACACTGCTGGAAGATGATAATACAAACTGGGCTCAAGAAGAAGCATCCTCATCACATCAACCTCATCACATCAACCGAAACAGATCCTCTCACCAAGATCTTGAAGCTCTTGAACAAAAGTATGAGGCGCATCTACTAAGAACAAAGACACACGCTCGAATGACTCGGACTATGACTACAATGCTCATGACGGACGAGACCGCAAAACCCGCCGCCGACTGCTCACTTTTACCGTAGCAGTAGGCTAGGAAAAATCGTGTTCACGATACGATTCGCTCACACGATACGATTCTGCTCATATCGTGCGAATAATTCCCTCCCGAATGTTTCGGTGCCCTCGTTTGTTCCCTGCCCGTGAGCTTAGTCCTTGTTTGTTTGTGACACTCTTATTGTCTATATAAGGCAAGGAGGGTGTATTGTGTTGGGCGGGAGTCCCCAAGTAAAGTGAGTGTTTTGTAAAAACCTCCATGGCTTTCTAAACTCTTCTTCTTCTCTAGCCTGGTTAGAATCCGCTAGGAAATGCAGCTCGGGTAGATTAGAAGCGCTGGATAAGAACCTCATTGATCATTTCCCAAATATGAGGAGTTCAAAACCCAATGAAGGCATTTAGTGTCTTAAGTGTGGCGCTGGGGTGGTAGGTCATCCGCTAGCGTTACCCTAAGATTTACTTGTTGGCTACCGGCTGTACGGGGTTCTCTGGGTATAAAAAAAAAATAAAAGAGCTTAAATATGATTGGTTCAATAAGCAATTCTATGTAATTACATGCACTCGCCCTAATCCATGTATAACTTAGGTCGTATGTTCTCAACCTTTGAATATATATTTATGGAAAAATGCAATCTCTATTGACAAATGCAATTAAGATTTTTGCACGTGCATCTTGAAGTATCTTCGTCTAAATAATTTAATTGACAAAATCGAATTTAATTCATAAGTGATGAGACTTCATATTTTGCTTTCATTTAAATTCATCGAAAAGTTTTACGGAGAATCGATCGTGACTTGAGCCACGATGGAAGAGGCATAAAACACGTTTTAAACACACAGAATCTTTCTGAGGCTAAATTCAGTCATCGGATAACATGAAAAACGAGAATCAACTGGACGGAGGCGGAAGGAATCAGTGGACAGAAGAACCAGAAACGCAAGCACAAAACCAAACAAAAACAAAAGAAGGAAGGACGATAACACGTGGCCGGTGGATATGAACCCAGAGATCGACGCCGGTGACGATCTCCTGCTCCCAAACTCTCAGCTGATCTGAACCTCACAGTATTCCTCCACGATTTCAATGACAGTATCATCCATGGGTCCCGCCACAGCGGCCTTCAGCACCAGCATCGATCTTTCTCTGTTCGTCTTCACCTCCATGGTCTCCCCGACATCCTCACTCCTCCCTCCTCTACTGCCACGCTCTTTTTTCCGTCTCCAGAGCGCCTGAATCGCTGTTAGTTTCTTTGGGGAATTTCGTCGAACACCCGGATGGCGTCCCTTGGGTCTCTGCAGTTTCTCAGCGAGCCGAAGGCAGAGAGCTCTCTACTCCTTTACTGCACCAATCGGCGTCGACCCAGATCGGGTTCGTGCGGCTATCGGCCGAGGAAGTCGCCGGTTCCGCTTCATTTGAGGGGCTTGTCTTGTGGATTTTCGCGATCGAGAGATGCTGAAGATGGCTGGCTCAAGTGTTCATTTTGCCGTGGCAGAATGTTGGGTTTGTATGACAGAGGCCAGTTCTTGAGTGTGAGAGCGGCTGGGATGGGGTCTGCGGAAGGCGATGACGGTGATAGTCTAGAAACTGAGGACAAGCTCCAGGCCACCATTGAGAAGAGCAAGAGGGTTCTTGCAATGCAGAGAGACCTGCTCAATCAGGTAATTCTGTCAAAAAGGAAACTTTTGCTTTGTTCCAGTTTCTAGTTCTTCTCGGAAGATGGTTAACTTTTTAGGTTTTGGATGACAATCTTCTTTAATTTCACTGATTAAAAGTCAGCTTCGTGAAGTTTTCAAACTCTAAAACGTAAAGTGAATCTGGAAAGTGCAATGCTTTTCAATAGAAAGAAGAAAAAGGGAGCGACCTATTGGTAGTTTTCCTTTAATTATATGCTGAAGTTATGTTTAAGTTTCGAGTTACATTGTAGGGCCTACTTAAATTATTCTCACTGTTAAAAAGCATCCAAAATTTAAACTAATCCAGGTCTAGCAAATTCAATGCTTTAACTTCAGATATGCAGAATTTGATGGCATTTTATGGTCCTTGCTTTCTGGGAATCAAAGTTGAATATAAGTAACATGATATTCCATCCATTGAGAAGCTATGATCTCATCTGCATAGTAGGCTTGTATACTTCATTTTCAAGCAGTATCATAGTTCGATTTTGGTATAATTTTAGTTCGATGGCTAAGTCCATCTGGTGTATGGTTGAAGGATTTTCCATATTTATATATGGTAGTGATTTTCTTGCACTGACATAGTCTCAATGTAGACTTGCTTCATTGGAGAGAATCTCTCAGGTCTAGTTCTTACCAAAGTAGCAGATTTCTATGCACTGTGGAAATTTTAGCTTGTCCAGCTGGCATGCAGAAATTTGCTAGCTTGGTGTTCAATCACAGCTGATTTCTTATATAATGAGTGCCTCCAGAAATTTTCGAATGGAATCCCTTTCGTCAAGTGTAGCATAAAGATAATGATTCCCCACTGTCTACTTCTTTTATAAAAAAAATGGTAACAGTCAATTACTTCTGCTATCTTTTTGAACCTTGAAGAGCATTTATTTGATCCTTTTGTATTTTACCTAGTCCTCTGAACCCTAACTTTTTCATCAACTACTTATTTCTAACAACTAGGAGACGCATCCCTTGTCCTTTAAACTCATTATCTTGTCAGTTCTCTGTTGCATTATCTTCAGTCTCCTATTGTGTTCTTTTGTTGGCCTATTTTCTTTTTTCTTTTTTGTTTCCATTTCTGTCTTTCTTTCTTTTTTTTTGGTTTTTTTTTGGGGGGTTGGGGGGTTTCTGTTTGACATACTGTTGCGCACTGATTTTGCGCAAGGAGTGAGGGATCAATCCGGTGGTGGTCCACCTTAATTAGATGTAAGTCGATTTTTTTTTAGGTGGTAACGAAACCATGATGCGTCAGATGAGTGATATTATAATAGACTTGATCTTTCTTCAAGGTCTTTATCTAACTTATCTAATTTTCTTCTTGTTATCTGTAACTTTTTTTTCACTTTGTTGTCCTCTGAAGATTGCTGAGAGAAGAAAATTGGTTTCTACTATAAAAAACAGCACGATTAGCGCAACAGAGGCTGAAACTGCATATGAAGATGGGATGAGCACATCTTCACATCCAGATGTTGCTTCAACTTCTGACAACTATACTACTTTTGAAGATAATGTCCTTGGACAAACAAATGGGCAAAGTTTTTCAGGGAGCCCACTGCATTCGACAATGGAGGCACCAGAAAGTGTACTAACTAAAGAACCTGATAGAGCAGAGAGAAACCTTGAAAGTCAGTTTTCTTCTAAGGTGACACCTTCCAGCAGTGATTCTTCAGAACATTTGAACAACATCAGTTCAGTTTCAGTTCAGTCCACAGAGATGCCATCATTTCTTTTGAGTACCCTGGAGGTTGAACCTTTAGAGGTGGAACAGAATGAAAGTTTGAAGGAATCAAGCCTTCAGAATGTTGATAATGAGACAGCAGATCCAGTCTCTGAGGACATGGAACCCCCTCCTTTGGCTGGACCCAATGTCATGAATATTATATTGGTTGCTGCAGAATGTGCTCCATGGTCTAAAACAGGTACTCTTACAGTGGACACTATTAATGGTGTAGAGTAACAAAAGTAAATTACTAGAGCATTGCAAATTCGTATTTCAGTCTAGGTTAGTAGAATGTAGTCAGTTGCCACAAGAGATCGTCTAATTTGATAAATCCTATGGCTTCCCAAGGTTTATAAGCTAGCTATATGCATGGAATGTTGGGTTGGTTAACATTTAAAAACTGTATCAATTAGTTTGAAAAGCTCCTTCCAAGTGTCTGTAGCTATATAATGAATAAGTACAACCAGATGTCATGCTTTTTGCCTGTTTATTTAATGCTAAAGTTTGACTAACATGTCAAGAGTATATTGTAGGTGGGCTTGGAGATGTGGCTGGATCTTTACCAAAAGCTTTGGCCCGTCGGGGGCATAGGGTTATGGTAATGTCAATACCCTAATCCTCCCATGTCTCTGAAATACTTGATAACTATGATTAAACCGTTTTGGGTAACTTACTGGGAATGTGTGCAGCATTCATTGTTAAGTAGCAGTTGCGGATAATAGTTGTATATGGAGAAAACTTTTCTACATATTCATCTTTAAAATAGCATATAAAATGAACTGCCAACATCTCTCAGCGGCTTTCTTTTTCCCCCTAACTGAAGAGAAGAGACATGTGTTGCAAACAATTTTTTTTATTGGCTTAAACTTAAAATTTGTCCAGTTACTATTGTGAGATTTATGGCATGTTTATTGAAACTTTGTAGCAACTCAATTAACCTAAAATAAATGAAACTATAGTTACACTTCCTCTTTTATTTTTATTAAATAGGTTGTGGCACCTCGATATGGCAACTATGCTGAAGCCCAGCAAATAGGTGAGAGGAAAAGGTACAAGGTTGATGGCCAGGTTTGCACAGCTTCTGAATTTTATCTGATATGATTTTTGTTTCTTATGTACTGTGGGCTTTTACACTTTTAATGCTCTGTATAATTTACAGGATCATGAGGTCTCATATTTCCAGGCCTTTATAGATGGTGTGGATTTTGTTTTCATTGACAGCCCGATGTTTCATCATATTGAGAACAACATCTATGGAGGGAACCGAGTGGTCAGTTTTTTTTTTTTTTCTTTTACTAGAAATAAGTAGAACATTATGTCTTTGCAGATACATATATTTTGTATCGATCATATATCCTTACCATGCTTATAACACTGACTACCAGACAAGATAGAACATTAGCAACTCTATTCTGTGTTCTCAGGGATAACCATGACCCTTGGTTCTTTAATAGTTACGCTAAATTGAGTACACACTGGCTATGATTTTCCCTTCTTATATTTTTCAATAACAATTACTCATTAAGCATTTCGATCATGTCTTACCATTATCAATTGATTCCTCATGGTCTGATAGCTTGGTAAATGGTTCTGACTGTCCTTTTGGCAAAATGCATGACCTCTTATGGATATCTTTCCTATTATGTCTGCAATAGTTCTTGATCATCATGCTGATAGTGAAACAAAAACAGATGAGGAATCATCTTCAATCATTGCTTTGCTGTACGAGAGATCTGATATCCTGTAGCTTTAATGGTGCAGGACATTTTGAAAAGAATGGTGCTGTTTTGCAAAGCAGCTGTTGAGGTATTGATTATTGGTAGAATCCATTCTTGTTTCTACATGATGCCTGTTGATCACATTGGTTTGGCACCCAATAGTCAAGAAGTAGCACATGCATCATGCCATATGCCAATTATGGTGTCAAAACACATTATTATCTTATACGGTGATCTAAAGTAGTAGTCCATATGGGTAGATGGAATAGCCTTTTGTTGTTTTTTTCCACCTAGCGCGCTTGACACCTTATCAACACTTGTCGGTGGCTTGCAGGTCCCCTGGCATGTCCCATGTGGTGGTATCTGCTATGGGGATGGCAATTTGGTTTTCATCGCCAATGATTGGCATACTGCATTGTTGCCAGTATACCTCAAGGCTTATTACAGGGACAATGGTTTAATGTCATTTACAAGGTCAATTCTAGTGATCCACAACATAGCTCACCAGGTAGCTTCCTGAAGCTTTGTCTTCAAGTTCATGATCATTGCACTCTGAACTCTTAAAGTCTGATGTGTGGTACCAGCTTGTCTTCTATACTAGTACTGCAGTAGCTCTCTATTTGCAAAGCAACCAAGACATTAGCTTTCCATTTGAGTTCTAAGATAGGGCATAGCTTGCGTATACAAATTGTATGAATGGAAATCAGTTGCTGTTTGCGAGCGCAAGTGAGTGATACCATGTGTGATATGAGGCTTGAGCCCAAAAGATCATGTTCCCTACCTGTGTGATCCCATGACCCTAGAGATCCTCCACAAAAGAACATTAATTTGTTTTGTGTTGTCTGTGCATTGAAAATGTAGTGGAGGCTCGAGCATTTCATGTGGACAATGAAGTCTTTTGGTAGGCAAAGTAGTCAACCCAAGCTTAATGGGAATCGGGAAACACGATCATAGATTTATACTGTCAGGTTCATTCATGTGTCACATATAGCAGTTTTGCATGTTCAAGGGTTTACTCGGGTATTCAAAGAGTTTCCAGTATCTTTTTGACAAAAAGAATCGGCATCTCAAAATTGCAGTGTCATTCAAAGGTGATAAAGATGAGTGTTTATTTCTATTTATGTTGCTTAAATTTATATGACCTCGATATTTAGCAATCAGGTATTCGCATATTTGATTGGCTGAGAAGAACTTCCATTGTTATATTTTTTACAATGAAAATATGATCCTTAATACAATGGTGTTTCTCTAGGGACGGGGACCAGTGGATGATTTTTCCTTTGTGGATCTTCCGCCACACTATATTGACCTTTTTAAATTGTATGATCCTGTCGGAGGGGACCACTTCAACATATTTGCCGCGGGTCTAAAAACAGCAGATCGGGTGGTAACAGTGAGTCATGGATATGCTTGGGAACTCAAAACTTCTGAAGGCGGTTGGGGTTTGCACAACATCATCAATGAGATGGACTGGAAACTGAGAGGCATTGTCAATGGGATCGATACAAAAGAGTGGAGTCCACAATACGATGTTCACCTAAAATCAGATGGTTATACTAACTATTCCTTGGAAAATCTCCAAACTGGGAAGGCCCAGTGTAAGGAAGCATTACAGAGGGAGCTTGGTTTGCCTGTCCATCCCAATGTTCCTCTGCTCGGTTTCATTGGGAGGTTGGATCACCAGAAAGGTGTTGATCTAATAGCCGAGGCTGTACCGTGGCTGATGGGTCAGGATGTGCAGCTAGTCATGTTGGGAACGGGAAGGCAAGATCTTGAACAGATGCTTCGGCAGTTTGAAGGACAACACCGAGATAAAATCAGGGGATGGGTCGGGTTTTCCGTGAAAACGGCTCACAGGATAACTGCTGCTTCGGACATTCTACTTATGCCATCGAGATTTGAGCCTTGCGGGCTCAACCAACTCTATGCCATGAGCTATGGGACCATACCAGTCGTACATGCTGTGGGTGGACTGAGAGACACGGTCGAGCCGTTTGATCCCTTCAACAATACAGGGCTTGGGTGGACATTTGATGGTGCAGAAGCAAATAAGCTGATAAATGCGCTGGGTTACTGCTTGATGACATATAGGCAGTACAAGGAGAGTTGGGAAGGAATCCAAAGAAGAGGGATGACAAAGGACCTCAGTTGGGACAATGCAGCTCGGAATTACGAGGAGGTCCTTGTTGCTGCAAAGTATCAGTGGTGAGTCTTTCAGGTGTTTTTTAAGTGCATAATTTATATGGCCTATTCTTGAGCATGGCCTGTGCATGCTGGAATGAACGTCTATAGCATGCAAAATCCATGGGGCTCTAGTTTCAGGCGAACGATGCCGGTTCATGTCTTTCTCAGTTGTCGTCCTCCTGAATTCGAGAGTTTTTGGGCCAATTTCTGTGCGTGCTTGCCGTACGCTCGGTAAATACTAGTAGGCCAGTGCACCATTTAGAATTTACTGTATAAATTCTTCAACGTATCGGTTTTTTTTCCTCGGCCAAATAAATAGGTTTTCAAGATGTCATCCACCAGCGGAAGAAAAAAGGAAGGAGAAAATTCTTGTAAAACCAAATGCTATAAACCCATGTGATCTAATCTCTATTTTGGGCCATCTATTCCTGGCCGACGTTATTGCTATAAGTTTGCTAGGTAAACCGGGAAAAAAAAAACGGGGGGAAACGGTCCGATTCCGTTACAGCAACACCTTTGTGAAGTCCACAACCTTTGAAGGTAGTTTTTGGGTTCAAAGTGGATTTTTATTATGGTTAAGTATGAAAGTAGAAACAATTATAGAACAATTCCTAAAGTTTATCAAGATCCATAATATATATAACTGTTGTGCATTTAAATCTTAAAACTTACAATTTTGATGTTTTTGAGTCCTTTCGTTGATTTCATAGTTTAGTGATTTGTGCTACTATCTTTTCAATCATACGTGATCATAAAAGAAATTCCGTGTAAATTTTCATTTTTCTAAAACCTAAAGAAATGACTGAAATGGACGACAGTAACAAGTTTTAGAATCTTAAATGCACGCAAATTAAAGGTTAATATGATTCAAGTACATTACTGTGAAAATTGGGATCCCGCTGTGATTGTCCCTGTGAAAGTAGGTTTCCACTTGGGTCAAGTTTTCATGTATCATGCTCTAATTATATCAAAATGAGTCTTGCATAAAAAATAATAATAATAATAATAATAATAATAAATAAATAAATAAAAATAAATAAAAATAGTCCCTGAAGTCTTATTTTAGTTAATTTAGAACGCTTTCACATTTGACCTATTAACTTCATTGAAAGATCTTTACAACATGTTCTTTACTGTAGAGCTTTCTCTGGCTTTTTGCTTGGGAGAACCTAGTCAAGAATGTAAGTATGCTTGACCTTTAGAAGGAACTAATCTAAACAGATTTTTTTAGAGAGGTAGCTAACCGCAACCATGTCTATTTACTGTTAATTTGTTTTGTGAAAAATGAATGATTTAGTAAATATTATCATAAAAAAGATCACTTGAAGTGCTTATAAAAATAGATGAACTAAAGATATTATCATAGTCTATGAAAATTTTTAGAAATAAATTGTTATCAATGATGAAAACATTTTTCATGGATATTTTAAACGATATATGTGATCATTTTTAGGAAAAAAATTTCAAAATCATTTTTTTTCTGGCAAAAGGAGGCTAAATATTTCTTACTTTAAAAAGGCTTGAGTACCAGAATTCTGCTTAACTCAAGAAGACCGTTGGAACTCTGCCCTTTCTACTACAAGAGCAAGCCCTTTCACAGAGGAAGTGGTCCGTTAAGAGACAAAACATTCAAACGTCTGGACCGGATCATTGGTTTAGTTTAAACAGCAAGCCCTTTAAAAAGGCTTGAGTACCAGAATTCTGCTTAACTCATGATCGTCGGTTTCGATGAAATAATGGACTAGGTTTAGTTTATCTCCATCTGGTCAAGCTTCGGCAATTATAATTGAACTTTGAGAACATGACACTGTTTAGGGATGGAAATTTTTGTCCAGCCTTGTGATTAGTCCACGGTTCCATGACTCTCGATTACTATTACATCGTCTGGACCGGATCATTGGTTTCCCATCAGCCTCGCTGCAAAAATTACTGAAAAGCCTTAAATCCATCTTGTGGATTTCAATTCAATCCCAAACTTTTTAATTTGACTAATATAGTCCTAAAACTTTTGACAAATTTTTCAACATAGTTCATCCAGTCAATTTATGCTGGAAATCGCTGACGTAGAGATTCAATCAGCCACCGGCCATCCTACGTAGCACGACCAATGGCTTATGTAGGACTATTTTAAACAAAACAATGTAATTTTGAATTTTTTTTTTCAATTTTCTTTTATTTTATTTTCTTTCCCTTATTCTTTCATGTTTTTTTCCTATTTTTCCCTTCTCTACTGTTCATCTTCTTCCAACAAAATTTTAATATTAAGGAATTTTGTCTTGCTTGGTTACTTGGTTTTGACGCCGGTTTCTTGAATGGGCATTTGCTACTTCTTTCATGTTCTTGTGTTTTTTTTTTTTTTTTTTTGGTCGAAAAAGTTTCTTATTAAACTGACGTCGTTTGGAGTAGATGCCTCTCTTCTACCAATTCTTGAGTGAGACAGTAGGCCAAAGGATTCTTTCAACCCTGTAAATGATCAACAGATAAAAGCAAACTGGTTAAGCCACAATTACCTACGCAGGAGTTAGCCCTTACACTTGTGTTACTGGTCGATCGATTACGATCGATCAAACACCGTGCGGCCTTAGGATTTGTGATCCCAAGTCAGCCTTTTTCACACACACGCACGAACACAAGGGTCGGCTGCACAGAGGAGCAAGTGTTTTCACTTATGAACGGGCTGAATGCAATGAGGGGGAGGGACCCTATTTATACAAGTTTGGGTCGTATCTCAACCATTGATCGTCCCTCCGATCCAACGATTGTGTTTGAACGATAGTCATCATTACAAGTCTACACAGCAGGCCACTCAATGGCTCTTAGCCCTTGGGAAAGCCCATGGGCATGTGTTAGAAGCAAGATTAGGACAGCAGGGCCACTTGACACGGGAGTAGGTGAGCGGCAGCAGGTTACATATCGGCTGGCCGAACATTGCTCACGGGTCGCTCACGAGTCGTGCATGGGCCTTTGTCTAGATCGCGCATGAGTTGGCCATTCACGGATCGTGGATCATTCATGGATCGGTCGCGGGCTGTTCTTGGACAAGCCCTTGTGCTTGACACGGCCTCATCACGGACAGTCTTGGAGATGCTTCGTCCGTGGGCCGTGTCATTCTCCCCCACCTAATCGGGTGACACCCTTGTCGCGTCCGTGGCATGAAAGGCTTCAATGTGCTTCTTGAATTGCCATAGGCCCTCAAACGGTTCCCAACTCGCTTCACTTTCGAGAAGTCCCTTCCATCAGACGAGGTATTCCTTCTTTGGCGCACAATATCTCTTCCGTATAATCCAGTCCGCCATGATACATTCAACGTCCCAATCATATGAGGTTTTCGCTCCAAGGGGCGCCTGTTGTGATTCGCCTCGATCCGAATCCTCCACATTCGCATGGAAAGGTTTTAGCATACTCACATGGAACACAAGGTGTACCTTGAGCTTAGCCGGCAAGTCCGGCTTGTATGCCACCTTCCCAATCCGCTGCAGTACTCAGAAGGAGCCTTCATAGCGACGGATCAGCCATTTGTGCACGTCACGATACCGAAGAACCAGGTGCAGTTTGGCCAACACCAAGTCCCCAACTTGAAATTCCACGTGCCGTCACTTCTTGTAGGCCCACTTCTTTATGCGTTTCACGGCTCTATTTAGGCACGCTCGCGCCAAGTCCGCATGTTCATCCCATTCCTTAGCAAACTTGTACGTGGAGGGGTTGTTTCCTTGATATCCCGAGGCAATCGCACTTGGTGTAAGCGGCCATTGCCCGATTACAATCTTGAACGGGCTCTGGTTCGTGGACTCGCTTCGCTGCAAGTTGTAGGAAAACTAGGCCACATCAATCAGCCAATTCACTTGCGTGTTGCTCATGTAGTGCCGAAGGTAAATTTCTAGGAGTGCATTCACCCGCTCCATTTGTCCGTCGGTTTGGGGATGCATGCTCGTGGAGAAGTTGAGGTTCGTCCCCAGCAACTTGAAGAGCTCGGTCTAGAATCGCCCAGTGAAACGAGGATCGCAATCGCTCACAATTGTGCATGGAACACCCCAATACTTGACGACGTGCTTGAGGAATAGCTTGGCCGCTTCCTCGGTTAGACAATCCTTCATGGCTAGCACGAACGTCGTGTACTTGGAGAAATGATCCACCACAACCATGAGGGTCCAACACCCTTCAGACTTTGGCAAATTCACAACGAAGTCCATGGAGACGCTCTCCCATGGACATTTCGAGATAGGCAACGGTTCAAGGAGCCCCGCCGATGACCGTTGCTCTATCTTGTCTTGTTGGCACACAAGACACGTCCGCACGTAGGCTTCAACGTCGTCCCTCATGTGCGGCCAATAGTATTGATCCTCGACGAGTACCATGGTGCGGTGGATTCCCGGATGACCTACCCATTTAGAGCCATGGCACTCGTGTAAGACTTCCTTCCGGAGTTTCCCGTGGAACGGCGCATAGAGTTGCCGTCCTTTGGTGTATAGGAAATCATCCTCGAACCAAAAACGCCTTGTCTTGCCCTCTTGAGCGTATCGAAGGAGGGCTTGGGCCGTTTGGTCATGCTTTAGCCCTTCCTTGATACGATCTATCCATAGACAGTCGGGTCAACTAATCACGTTGGCCAATTCCAGCTTCCTATTTAAGGCGTCGGCTATGGAATTGGTCTTTCCGGGCTTGTACTCTAGCGCATAATCAAACTCAGCCAACAAGTCTTGCCACCAAGCTTGTTTCGGGCTGAGCTTCTTCTAGGTTTGAAAGTAGCTCGTGGCCACATTGTTAGTCCTCATGATGAATCGCGATCCCAAGAGATAATGCCTCCACGTACGAAGGTAATGCACCACTGCGATCATTTCTTCTCTTGGACCATGTATTGTCGCTCGGTATTGTTCAATTTTCAAGACTCGAAGGCAACCGAATGCCCTTCCTGCATCAAGACACCACTGATAGCAAAATTAGAAGCATCAATTTCTACCTCATAAGGCTTGGTGTGGTCGAGCAGCAAGAGCACTGGCTCCTCGGTTATGGCCCACTTCAACCAGTCGAACACCTCTTGACACCAATCCATCCACTTCCACAGTCTTTCCTTCTTCAGCATGTCTGTAAATGGCACGGTGAGGCTCAAATATCCCCGGAGGAAGTGCCAATAGCAGTTCATGAGACCAAGGAAGGATCTCAACTCTGTCACCTTGGTCGGCGGCTCCCATTCAACGATGGCACGAATCTTGGCCGCGTCCATCTACACTCGACTGTCCCCAACGATGTGCCCAAGGAAAATGACTTCTTTTTGTGTGAAGGCACATATAAATCATTTTCCCGAAGGATCTGGAAAACTCGACTCAAATGCTCGACGTGTTCCTCGAGCGTCTGGCTATATACAACGATATCATCAAGGTAAACCACAACGAACCGATCAAGGAATGGGTGTAGTACCTTGTTCATGAGAGTGTAGAATGTAGCCGACACATTAGTCAAGCCAAAAGGCATGACGAGGAACTCGTATGCCGTAGCAAGTCACACATACGGTTTTCGGCTCATCCCCTTCAACAATTCGAACTTGGTAGTATCCCAATCAAAAATCAAGCTTGGAGAACCATCAGGCTTCCCCCAAGCTGATCGAACAAGTCTGCAATAAAAGGGATCGGGTACTTGTTCTTGACGGTGAGCTTGTTCAACGCCCGGTAGTCGATGCACATGCAAAGGGATCCGTCATGTTTCTTTTGGAACGAGACCAGAGTACCGAACGAGGCCTTAGATGACCAAATGTATCCCGCGTCGAGCAATTCTTTGAGTTGTTTCCTTAGCTCTTCCAACTTGGGCGAGGCCATGCGATAGGGAGCCATGGCCGGCGGTCGAGCATCGGGCACAAGCTCGATCCGATGATCGACTTCCCTTCGAGGAGGCAGCTTCTTGGGCAGCTCGGGCGGCATCACATCTTGGAAGGCGTCAAGGACTCAGGCCACCTCTCCCGGTACCTCACTTTCTTTTGCACCCTCCTCCTTCAACGCTGCCAAGAATGTCACCTCACCATTCCGTAACCCCTTTGTCAGCTGCATGGCCGATAGCATCTTCCTATCGCGTCCCGACTCTCAGTAGATCGGGACCATGCATTGGTATCGCTTATCTAGGATGCAAATACAATCCGCAAAAGGCATAACGTCCGCATTGATCCGATCGAGGAATCCTAAACCAAGCATGAAATCATAATCGTCAAGAGGGATTACCTCGATGTCTTCCCGGCTAGTCCATGGACCGAGGTGAAGCTCTACGTCCCTAGCCATGCGGCTAGTCGGGACTTCCCTTGAGTTCACCGTTTTAAGCCAACCGGCTTTTCCCGTCTCGACCGGAAGATTTAGCTTCTTCGTGGCCTCTTTGGATATGAAGAGATCGGATGCCCCGGTATCCACGAGCGCACTCATCGTGGTACCACTGATCTTCACATCCACGAACATCATTCTTTTAGGTTCCTTGGCTTTCTTGGTCTTGATCGACCCAAGGATTCGCAACGATCCTAACCGCGCCTCCTCTCACGGCTCATCCTCCTTGCACAAGGCTGCCAGCTTTCCTCTTTTCGGGCAATCACGGGCCATATAGGGACCGTCACAAAAGAAGCACTTGTAGGTGCGTACCTTGCGATGGTATCCTCCGTTGCTTGATTCGGGTTGATTTCTAAGAGGAACTGATGGTGGTTTGCCTCCGCTCGGACGGTTGTATCGACTCTGATCTCCCCCACCATTTGCCTTTTCTCTCGGACGAGAGTCTGGCTTAGCCGAGGATGACGGCTTGTATTTCACGAGAGACTCGGCCACGGAAGTAGCCGTTGAGAGATCTGTTGCATGGCATCGTTTGAGCTCTTGCTTGACCCATGGCTTGAGTCCGCTTATGAACTAATGGAATGCTTTCACCTCGGTCATGGACGGAATTTGGAGCAACAGCTCCGAGAACCGTTTCACGTAGTCACGAACTCCTCCCTTCTGCTCTAGGCGCTTGAGTTCCCCGCGAGCTTCCTCCTCCGCATAAGTGAGGTAGTAAGTTCGCCGAAATTCCTCCACGAACTTCGTCCATGTCGTGATAGGGTCGCCACTCCTATCATCCAACCTACGACGCCACCACAGTAGCGCATCATCAATTAAATACATGGATGCGGTGTTTACCCAAATCCCGTCGTCGGTCATTCCCATGGTCTAGAAGTATCATTCCATGTACCACAGGAAGTTGTTCACGTCATTTACCACCCGTGAGCCCTTGCATTCTTTCGACTTGAGTGCATCGGCACGTGATTGCACGATGATCAGCCCATTCACGCGTGCAGCTTGAAGCTCGGCGAGCTTGCTTTTCATCTCAGCCATCTCTGCGCGCATGGCCACCATCGCGGCCTCCCAAGTCTCATCCCGTTGCTGCAGCTCATGCATGAAGGATCCCAACATCTCAACACGAAGCTCTTTCATGTCAACCTTGAGTTCTTGCACTTCGGCCAAGAACTCCTCCCTACCGGCTTCCGCTCCGTCGATGGTCTGGGTTAGGTCATCCATCAACGCCTGGACGTTTGTGACGATCTCCTCTAGGATCTTCATTCGATTCTACATATCACCCTTTGTATCCTTCGAGCTCGAGACAGCATGATTCTTCTTCAACCAGGTGCCTTTCTCAGCTGGACGCCCGTGATCTTCTTAGTCATCGCCTTGCACGACCGGGACATCAGCATGAGGATCAACCATTGCGCTTGGAACAATTGCTCTGATATCACTTGTCACGAGCCGATCAATTACGATCGATCAAACACCGTGCGGCCTTAGGATTTGTGATCCCAAGTCAACCTTTTCACACACACGCACGAACACAAAGGTCGGCTGCACAAAGGAGCAAGTGTTTTCACTTATGAACAGGCTTAATACAATGAGGGGGAGGGACCCCTATTTATACAAGTTCGGGTCGTATCTCGGCCGTTGATCATCCCTCCGATCCAACGGTTGTGTTTGAATGATGGCCATCATTACAAGTCTACACAGCAAGCCACTCAATGGCTCTTAACCCTTGGGAAAGCCCATAGGTGTGTGTCAAAAGCAAGATCAGGGCAGCAGGGCCGCCTGACACGGGAGTAGGTGAACGGTCGCAGGTTGCACATGGGCTGGCCGAACATTGCTCACAAGTCACTCACGGGTCGTGCATGGGCCTTTGTCTAGATCGCGCATGGGCTGGCCATGCGCGGATCGTGCATCGTTCATGGATCGGTCGCGAGCTGTTCTTGGACGAGCCCTTGTGCATGACACGGCCTCATCACGAACGGTCTTAGAGATGCTTCGTCCGTGGGTCGTGTCACTTGCATGTGAGATCAATTCTTTTTAATAAAGTCAATTACACCTTTACAATATGCTCTCATTAGAAATGGTTTTGAGAGCTAAAATCATTTTTAAAAAAATTCTATCCCACTAATTATTGCTAAAACCTATTTTTCCATCATTAGATAATTAATTTCGGCTTTGTCAAAACTAGCAAAAATTGTACAAAAAGTCTTAAACCTATCTTTCGGCAACTAATTCAATCCTAAACATTTCTATTATGCCAATTTAATTCTAAACCATTTAATGATTTGCTCATTTAATCCGAACACTTTAAAGATTTGCTCAAGTAATAGTCCTTCGACAATCTCTAGCTAAAAATGCCAAGAATGACTCTATTGGCAAATCGAAAAAAGATTTAAGACTAAATTGTCAAAATTTGTAGAATTAAATTTATACAATTGAAAGGTTTTGGACTGAATTGGTCTTTATACAAAAAATTATCCCGTTAAAATTATCACAACAATATTTGCATAGTTTTTACCTTTTATTTTCAAAACTACACGCCAATATTCATTACTTGCATCCGTTTCTATGATTAATTTATGAGTTTCTATTGATAAATTTAAGTAATAAGCGCATTGGAAGTTCTAAAACTTATCATAAAGTGCAATTGAGTTTTAAAACTTACAAAAAGTGCAATTAAATCATAAAACTTATCAAATTGATTTAATTGAGTTCTTTCGTTAACTCTATTCAATTTAGCTAACGAAAAATGCTGATGTGATTTTTTATTATTATTTTTTTATTCTATGTAGAGATGATATGGCTAAAAAGAAATTGTTTTAGCGCAAATTTGATTTTTATACAATTTATTTAAATTAAATTAAAAATATATGTAAAAAGATAAAATAAAAAATAAAGAAAGAGGAAAACCACCGTTGCCCCCACCTCGCCAATTGCATGTGGGGATCATCGGCCATCCCCCACCCTCATCGACCCTTTCGGGTGATGGCATGGCGACAACAACAGCAAGGCTTGCAGCCCTCGCAACCTTTTTTTTAATAAAAACTTAAACAAAGTTCGTATTAAAAATCAAATTTAGACCAAAACAACGTTGTCTTAACCTTATGTTTTAAGATTTAACCGCATCATTGCTATATAGGGGAGAGAAAATATTTTTGGAAAAAAAAGCCTTGTCGGCATTTTCCATTAACTAAGTTGGACAGAGTTTACAGAATAACTTGATTATACCAATTTAAATAAGTATTAGAATTTGATTACACTTTTTATAATTTTTCGAACTTAATTGCACTTTTATAATAAGTTTTAAGATTTCAAGTACACTTATCTCTAAATTTAATGTTTGCAACTTTGTGCACATCTTTTTTTGGTTTGCTACAACAATAGTATCTTGACTTGTCCAAGGCCAAGTCGGGTCTTTCTGTAACTCGGTTTGTTTCATGAAAAACTTACTTTTTGAAAAAAAAATTCTTAAATATGATCGTTTGTATTGCGTTCAAAAATAAATGAATGAATACAATTTTTGTTGTTTACAAAAATGTTTAGGCATATATTGTCATCAAAAAAAAAAAAAAAAAATTGTTGGCTAATTATCCCAAATGATGTAACGATGTTTTCCACATCTTTCATTTTCCACAAAACACACGGACCCAACGCAATGGCATTCTAATTTTCGCCAGATTTTTATGAAATCTCATGCATACGTTAAACAACCAAAGAATCTTTTTAATTCCTTCCTATCTTTAATCTTATTAGGAAAATTTTCTATTTTTTTTCCCTAAGACAATGTTTTTAATAAAATGATTATGATCTCCCTCTCTTTCTAATCCTAAGTATCCTATTATTTTTGCTCAGCATGTATGCATTTATAATTTTTTTAAATGATGCCATGCTTCGTACGCTCTGTAGTTGCCGTCTCTCTATATCCTTCTGCTGCTACTCAAGAGTTCTGGAAGAAACTTTAAAAATTATCATAGATGTTAACAAAACAACAGTCCAATAGCGTATGGGCATTATAACTCTGTTGTGCTACCGTCGCATGTTTGCCTCTTCTAAACGGATGAGCTCTATGATCAAAACCAGTGGTGACAAACTCAACTTTATCTGCTAAAGTCTACCAGTTTTATCTACGACGCATGGCTCCGATATCAATTACAAAAGTAAGCAGATTTAATTAAATTAGACCGATCGTTTAGGCTATCAAGATTTTTAATCAAGAAAATTCGGAACTAGAGTCATTGTTAACCATTGGTCATTAAGGCATATTCTCAAAATACCTATATCTACAACTATGGCAATAGGCACATGATATGATAATACGCCAATTTGTCCAGTATTAGTAGATAAAATGATTTCTTTCACTTCTGAATCCCAAACAATTCGATTAGGGGTTAGTACACAAAGATTTAAGGTCATTTCTTCAATTTACTCTCCATTTCTAAGTTCGTAGCCTTCGCAGTAGCTTCATCGATGCTCTGTTTGTTTGCAGAAAATAAATGATTTGGAAAATATTTTCCTTCAAATGGTCACTCGTATCGCTTGATATAATTATTTTATGAAAAACACTTTTATTACAAGCAATATTTTATGTTTAAGCATCTTTGTAAACGATAAAAATATTTTTCATTCATTCATTTTCATAAGTGATACAAGTAATCATTCTTAGGAAAAAAAAATTAAATCATTCATTTTTCGCGAAACATATAATCTAAATTTGGATTAACATAACTACGTGGATCTAGAGTTAGGTCAATATTGCATTAAAAATTCCTAATGAAAATACTGAAACTTCAAAAATAGTAGAAATATCCATCCGGTATAATACTGAATGAGGCTCCACTTTAGAAAGATAATTCTATTATGATATAAACTAGTGAACTTATCCTGATTACCATTTTTGTGTTCCAACTAACATATCGAAATTCAAGTTAACTTTAACTCGAAGAGACCAATGATCTGGAGAAAAAAAAGAACTCTCATCGAATTTTCTAGGAAAATTCGAATTAAATGTGACATGACCGGGCCCAAGAGCATGTAGGCCCAGGACCACGTGTTATTAAATAACAATTATTCGGATTAAGTCTGAGAAAATAAATGATAACTATAGAAATGATAACTTGAGCAGCAGCACTTCGAAGGACAAATATAGTAAAAAATTATTTCATTTTGTGCATTGTTTTATCATAGAGCTTAAATTCTACTAGTTTCATAGACAACATCTAACATGAGCATCGGAGGATCCCGCAATATTTTTCGAACACTCGAACTTTTATACCAACATGAGACGACCAACACCCCTGGCGAGAGATGGTAGAGCAGAGTGCCAAATGGTTCAGCAAAGTCCAAACCTTGCATCTTGAACCCGACAGCGTCCTATCCTATCTGAGGGAATATTGGCAACATGAATATCGTTGGAGTCAATCAACTTAAATATCATAATGTTTTTTGTGTAATTTAATGAGTTAAATAGAAATTACTTTTTTTTTTCGATCCTACTTTATTTCTACTTTAACTCTCACCCTCACGATTTTTTGTCGGTCATATTCTACTTCTATTTTAACTTTTACTCTCAAATTTTTGTCCTGCCTTTGTGTAGAATGTGGGAGTTGAGCATATACATGTACTCTACTTCTATTTTAACTCTCACTCTCAAACTTTCGTTCCACCTCCATGTAAGGTATGGGAGTCTCAAAGTTTTACCCTGCATCCATGTAAGGCGTAGGAATCAAAACTCATAACTAAAGCTAAATCGTCCTCACCCCCAACCCCCTTGAGAATGTAGGAATTCGAACCCCTCACCTCTTCTTTCCCATGTGGAAAGGATGACCAATAGAGCAAACCGCAATAGTTAATTAAGGTGTTACTTAAATATACTACTTCTTGTCACTTAGATGTTCATAAATTTTCTTACAAATGTTGGCTAGATAGGCACATCATCGAAGTCTGTATATTAATCATGACAAATTAAAGAATGATCAAGAATGGAAGGGCGCTTCTACGGTCCCTTAGAAATTAAAAATGCGACTAGTTTCATACCTATATGTAGTAATCTAATTGCGACTAGTTTCGTACCTATATGTAGTAATCTAATTTAATGGATTTGTAATTTATCTAGTAATTCATTTACCATCATAAAAAGTAAGTTATTTTCTTGGATGATAATTTGCAATAGCGTAACCTGAAAATGTTGACACTTAGTAATAAATCAAAAAGTGTAGTAAAATACCAAACATTGTTGTAAAGGACAATATCAACTCGCAGTAATTTTCCATGATAACTATATTTTTCCTTTTAGTCTTTGTAAATGAAAACCTATTAATCATTCTTCAACCTAGTGAATTACCTCATAGTTTCGTAAATGACCTGAACCTATTGTGTACCTTGTTCCCTATAACAACTTACCCCAGTGATAGTAGCATTCCTTTACAGTTCGTAAATCTAAGGAGCCTATCTATTAATAATCATCCTTGTATGCCGTAATTTTATCTTAATTAATAGTAACATTGACAATTTTATAGTAGCAATTTTCTTTATGAATTCGTGAGTTATTGTTTTTCTAAGATCACCATATGATCATTATTTACTACATCTTAATCTAGCAGATCAAATTGAATTGGACTGATCGCTCCGTATTTTTATATAAGGACCATAGAATTTTCTCAGACTGGAAACACCCACTTCTTTAATTTGGAGCAAATGGTGTGGTGAAGAAATTGTGGGACAGTGGGACTAAAAACTAAAAGTACGCAATGTGCATTGTCCTACAAGAGGATTTGCACGTTTGACATGATTTATTTAAATGTTCGATATAAATTTTTAGGAACATATTTCATTTTATTTAATACCTAGACCTTATATTTCACAACAGTACCAATATTTTCCTTGAAGTCTCATAAGAAGTTATGTGAAATTATTAAATAATCTTTAAAAAATGATATGATTGGAAAGGTAAAAATTAGTTTTTGATTTCTTAAAATGTTAGGCACTGTTCATGAAGATACTTTTTTTGTTTTTGCTTTTTCTTTTCTTGTAGAGCTTTTAATATGCGTTTATTAAATATCTTATATTTAAAATATTTTATAAAGTATACGAATAGTGAAATAGTGAGTCCTTTGATTTTTAATATCAGAAATATAAATTTCATTACTAAAATGTTGGACGAAATATAACTAATTGAGAAAGAACATAGAGACGCTCGAAACCCCAGAGATTTATGATTTCCCTGACAGAGGTCAAAAACAGGTCGTAAAAATGTGGCTGTAGATGCAAGCCGTAGGTTCGTCGATAGTTTTATGATGTAATTTGTCAAAAAAAAATTTAACCTATCCAAAAAAAAAAAAAAAAAGAAAGAAAGAAAAGGTATGGCCTGTTTATTTTTAAGCAATATAAAAATACTTTTTTTCCAACCAAAATTTAAGAATTGATCGAGTTTATATGAAAAAATTTATATATTAATCTGCGTATCAACATTTATATTATGAATTTTTTTGGTATTTTGCATCAAGAAAAAGTCAAAATGCATCAATGCAACATATGAATTAAGCAAGAAAATATAATATTAAATGTATCCAAACTTGATGTAAGTTTTTAAAATCTTAGGACGCGATTTGTGAGGCGTTGATAATAGGAGATGTCGATTTACTAATATGCTATGTAAAATAGTCAAATTTATGTAATCATGATAGCAAATTATATAATAGATAAAGTCCATCTTTGGTTTCTAAATTTGTACTTCTTTTACAATCAAGTCCTCGAACGTTTAATGTCTATGCTTGAACTTGCATAATTTTTTTAACTAAGTTCTTTCGGCTCCAAATTCGATTAATTGGAGGAGCTCACACGTCTATTGAAACTGGCAAGAGTATGATATATGGTAAAATCTTATGCACTCGTGGGCTTTTAACGAATCCGTGGGACTAAGAACCCTAACACGAGGCACAATCAGGTTTTGAATAATAAGATTTCTCAACACGGCTTTCCATGTAAAGGTTCTTGTTGCCTCCAATGGACATGACAACCCCAATTAACTAGATTTGGAGTAAAAAGAATTCGATTAAAAAGTCATGCACATTCAAGGAATTAATTAGATAAATAAATAGTTTTTAGGACTTGATTAACAAAACCGCACAAGTTTAAGGACCAAAAGTGCTAGTCTACCGTTATTGTAGGTTCATAGATTGAGCTACACATATCGACAATGTAAGTTTCATTCCTAGAGTAGATTTGACTCGTCTTGAGGCTGAACAAATTATTAGTTTTTTTTCTTTTAATTTAGATTGATCTGGTTAAGATCTAAAAGTGGACATAATAGTAGAAAGATCTTGTGATCACGTAAGATAGGGGTACTTGGCTTTAGAGTGGGCAGATTTCAAACTTGGAATGTGGATTTAGAACTTGAATCCTATTATGTTTACCTTAAAACCGACTAGAGAATCTATCACGCTTGTCCTTAAACTGCCTATGTTTTTCCGATCTAATTCCAAGGTCTACCTAACAACTTTTTTTTATTCTTTTGTTTTGTTTCATTATCAAGAAAATAATGAGTAACAAGATCATTAATAGAGAAGAACAATGAGGATGAGTGAACAAAGGCAAATTAGGAATGAGTGAAGGTTGTGAGGCTCGAGCGATGACAAGACACAAGCAAGAGAGAGAAAGTCGTGGAGTGTTTAAATGAAGTTAGTGAGAATAGAGAAATAAAGAGATTTCAAGAGAAAAAATGCCAAGAGCGAAAAATTAGAGTTTTTAGACTTCATGATATTAATTCCAAATTCGGTGCAATCAATCTGATTCCCAATTGATTCTTCACTCCAAATTGGGAATTGGATCGGTTTTCACGACAGTCTAATCGAGTTCCATTGCACAGCCCTAGTACAAGATGTGGCTCAACAGAATACTTCACCCGCTTCTATAATTGCAGATGCAGATTAAAGTATAAATTAGTCAGTGCACGCGTGTACCGTGCCATGAAGAAATATCAGTTCTGTGCTTCATCCAAAGAGGAGGGACGGAAAAGGAAGAAGAGGCTGAATCCATCTAAGAAAACACCCATCTGCAAATATTCTGAAGAAACACATTTGACAATATTGAGCACAACATATGACGAAAGCATATACTTTGTTAAGGGTTGGGAGTGGGTTCAGGGACGTTTGCTGGATTTGAAACCCAGTATGCGCCAAGAAAAAGGAAGAAGAAAAACATATACTCAATAATTGCCCCAAGTAAATGTAATATTGGCATCTGACAAAAATCATATCATCACCCATGAATCAGATCATTTTTTAATTGCAACAAGCGAAAGCACTTCAAAGAGGGGAACACAGAAATAGATGGCATGAGAGCGCAAGAATGGTCACCCCAAGAGCATAGCAAATTGGTATATCGAGAAACTACTTGATCTACCAAAACCCGCTTTATAGCTAAAATAACAGCTCTCAGGTGTAGGAGACTCTTCTTTCCCGGTTGTATGGCAAATAGGAACGCCCGGAGAAGAGCCCGGCAAAGCCCTTTGATAAGCAACCTTCGACTGCACATGGAGACTTGGAGCCAAGGGGACTACTGTGCCTGACATTTTCCATGTAGTCATCTGGAGTATCAGTCAGTGGGCTATCCTCGAAGGCTGAAGACAAATTCACCTTTTGCCTTCTCTTGGAAATCACGGACCAATGATCATGACTGGTGTCCTCAATGCACGTTTCTGAGAGTCCCTCACTAACCCTTGTGAAGTCGTCACTAAACTTCCTCTTCAAACCGTGATAGCTCTTCAATCCTGCAATAAACAACAGTTCCAGGAAATGATTGCTAACCTGAATGGAAACGAAAAATTAAGTGGTCGTGCAATTGGCTTACCTGGGAGAGGGTCATCATGAGATTCCGAATCATCACAGGTACAATGGAAGTTAGTATTGTTACTGGTTCCCGATACCCTGCCCAAAAGGAAATAGTAATCAGCAGATCCTCAAACTGTCATCGTACAACTGCATATGCAGCTAAAGGCACCAATAAGCCTAATAACAATTATTGCTAATTGACTTTTTGTAAACAGAAACAACTTTAACAAAACAGTCTCGTTAGATTTTATGAAAGTAGTAGTCAGGGAGTTTTTACAAAGGTAAAGACTTTGATTAGTGAAAGACCTAAACAATTCAGGCGTCCCCTGAAAAGGTTATGGAGATCAGTGAGTATTTTAACGAACCTGTACATATGCTCAACGAAATCGTCTATTAAGACAGGCCATGCACCTGGAATAACAGTAAGCAGAGATAATTAACGGCATGAAGCTTCATGAAAAATGATAGAGAATATATTTCATCAAAGAAGTTATCTTTCACAACAACATCATGATAATCCTTAAATAGAGGAGAGACTCAAATGAAAGGTGTAACTCAAAAGTGTATATTTGAACAAATTTCACAAAGAGGTAAGAAAATGCCAAATTTGATTTCTAGTATGGATATAAGGAAATATATATATATATATATCATATAAAAGCCCCACAATGTCTCTGCTTGTTTCCATAGAAAGTCAAGTTGCAAAAGTGACCGTCATTGCCACATCTTTGAAGTTATCAAAAAGCAGGACTGGTGGACCAAAAGTAGCTTAACAGCAATACACCACAGAAATGACCATCTCAACACTGCAATAGCAGGACCTATTAAGATTCAATACCTGCAGGATCATAACCTTCTAGAGTTTCATGTACGCAACGGCTAAATGCTAGAACTTGCTGCCAAGTATCTTCAGAGATGTTATATCGCTGGTTTTTCTGGAGGAACCAACATTTCAATATCCTTAAAAAGAATCACTAGAAAAACTAAAGGAGGTAGAAGAACAGGGAAATTGAAGAGAATTTATGCAACCAATATGTTAGAAAGAGGACCATAAATGAACGAAATAAAACTAATTTTACTTGATCCAAAACAAGTATTCAAGACAATGAACATCTGAAGCATCTTCAAAAATACTTAAAGATGCTTAAACATGACAGCTCCATGCAAATAAAGTACTTAACTCGCATACTTAACGCTCAACTACCCTAAAAAGGTACCTGATTATCGTTTCCAATCACCGCAAGTTTTTTAAAAAAACCGCTATGCCTTAACCACAATCATCCAATAACTATACTCACTTCTCATTAAACACAGGGATCAGTACAACTGATATTTATACTACTTTCACAAAACCTAGGGTCAATCACAGATCTAGAAAAGCTTAAAAAGCATTTTCCAGAAGATTACTCAATTCTAAATTCAAAGCGCACTAACTCTCTCTTACTAAAAGCCATTTAAAAAAGATGAAGCTATGGTAACACTATTTCCACTTCGGTATAGTGTTCATCTTCATTAAGTTTGAAGAATTGCCGTCCAATCATGGAACTTCATTAGCAGCCAAAAATGCCCAAAACACGTCTGCTTCAAGCAAATAGAAGATGCAATTTGCCTCTAAAAGTATACACTCAGCACAGCATGACAGGATGGTAGAAAACTATCATTTCCAATTATTTTCAGTGTTTTAAAAACTGTACTGAAGGCCATACTGGATGGCTGACCAGTACATGGTTCTAACTGGTCCAACCACGCAGTTTGATTAACATACTGTTCGAAATTATATAATTTTATGCCTTACAAAATGGAGAATTAGCATAAGTGCATCGCGAAACCGAGTTGGCAAGGTCATTACAGCATGTTTCAAAGGGCATGGTTCAAATCTCCAAAGGTCCTTTCCCACATTTTTAGAGAACAGTGTATGTTTAAAAGAATTCTACAGCCTTCAAATTAACAGGGACATTCATAACCCAGTTGGTTGAGAGGCAATAAAGGAAAAAGAGGTCATGATTCCACTCTTATGCTTGTCATCACAACTCTTAATTTTTACAAAGTGCAAAATCGGTCTAATGAGCTGGTCTAATCCGGTCTAAGCCAAAATGGTTCATATGTTTCTCACCAATTTGGCCAGGTCGACCAGTTTTGACCACTAATGGACAATGATATGAACCAGATCGGAGGCCAAGCCAGTACTTAAGTGTCCCAGCATCATCTGCTGAGCATACTTTATAAGAAACATATTACACTTAAGATAGTGAATGCATTGGAAACTGTAATATTCCCTTATTTAGTTACTCAACAAGTGCCTCCAGGGCACTCACTAATAAACTCCAAGTTTGAGTTCAAAGCACAGAGATCTTACTAAAAGCAACTTACAACAAATTAAATGTAATAACACTATATCCAAGGGCACAATGGTTAACAGTCAACATGACTTAACAGTCAAGTCCCCCCGCCGCCCCTCCCTCTCTCTCTCTCTCTCTCTCTCTCTCTCTCTCTCTCTCTCGCTCGCTCGCTCGCGCACGTCCCCCCTTATGGAGTTTGGCAATTAATTTGCTGGTAAGATTATCCAGCCACATAGAATCAGACTCAAACCAGAAAAAATGGGAAGAAAAAAAATTCCTAAGTAGTCCCCCCCACCTTTTTCCCCCCACTCTCCCTCTCGCTTGCTTGCTCGCATCCCTGCTAATGGAGTTTGGCAAGTAATTTGCTGGTAAGATTATCCAGCCACATAGAATCAGACTCAAACCAGAAAAAATGGGAAGAAAAAAAATTTCTTAGGCCCTATTAAGGGTCAGATGCAACAGGAATTTCCCCTTAAATCAAAGTCATACTCCGCAATGAAATTTATAAAAATACATCTGTTCCCAAGATGGATTCCATAATAATGTTTTTGATATAGTGGATGGCTCAGCATGTGGAGTTAATGTGCTCTAATTCAGCTGCTTTGGTAGTTTTCAGATTTTTTCAAGTGTCTTGACCGTTTAAAGGGTACACTCAACTTACTCTAGAAGTGGGGTTCGGTTCGGAGGGGCTAAGTTATGAGCAAAAAGAATAAGACCAAGTGGCACATTTGCAGTCCACTGTTTTGACACAAAGTTGAAAGAGAGAGAGAGAGAGAGAGAGTTTTCAATGTCATCAGTTTAAACGTGCTCCACTGTCTAGATGCTAGGGCATTTCTATCAAATCACTGAAATAATTGTGTACACAACTGAAAATGGCTGCAGAAATAGGGTCACCCTAAAATGAAGATTTGCGAAAGTGAGAATCTCCACATGTATTACATAATTTGACCCAACCAACAGAAAATTGGAACAGAGAAAAAGGGACAATTGTGCCACCCCATATTCAAAAAAAAAAAAAAAAAAAAAAAAAAAAAAAAAAAAAAAAGCGATGCACCAGAATATGTTTAAGAGAATTTTCCAAAAGTACAACAGTGCTTAGACATGATAGATAGCAACTACAAAATTGAGGAGGTTAAGAGAAAAAAATAAACAAGAGAAGACTCTGAAAAAGAGGATAAAGCAAATATTGATTGTGAAAATAACTTTACAGCTGCGAATGAAACATGTGAAGACTATTTCTCCTCAACTCATCAAATAACAACCTCATACAGGCTAGGTGACTTCTTAGCCATGTTGTGAAGTCAGTGGGACGGATGTTCTATTGCAGTATATACTCAATTGATAGACGATGCTAAAACTTCACTTATTTCTGCTTATGATAGGGTGCCATAATTACTGGTTCTGTTGTTGGCCTTGAGTATATTGGCTCATACTAAAAGAACACTGAACAAAGAATGGAGTAACAGTACCTCAACAAATTCGCACCACTGGTTAAGCAGTCGAAACCTCCCAGCTAATACAAGTTTCCAGGCAGTAATAGCCTTGCTTACAGCTGCCAATCATGCAGGATGAAAGATCACATTAATAAAATGAAGGCTACCAAATGCTAAAGCAAGAGGTTTCAGGAGAATAATTTGGCAAAAAGAGAGTCAACAGAAAATTATATAGACGAAAAGAAGCAGCTTACTGATGTTCTTTTGTCCATTTTCACGGCAGATGAAGAAAACAAACTCATAGAAGCATGCAAACTCTGCAAAATCTGCCTGCAAGAACAGAGTATGAGTAACAAGAAAATTCATTTTTCCATATAAAACTAGCAATGCCAGTCATGCTGCTATCCGATCAAGCATGAAAATAACTATACAGTTGAAACAACTGTGTATGCTGAGCTTGAAAAGTGCTTCTATTAAAATGTATTCATTTCAAAATAGCAAAAAGACAAGAATCCATGGACATAATCTCACCAGCAAGTTCAATCGTGACATAAGCTTCAAGAGCTCATTAAAAATTGAATCCCTGTCACAAAAGCAACCAAACTTCTTGAGAAAAAACCATAGAGAATATATTTTAAAAAATGCTCAAAGCTGATGCTTAAAGAAATACTAAAACCGATAAACTCAAACTGATGGGTCTTCTAGCAAGCTCCTCTGAAAACTTTAAGACGTGTCTTTACAGATGAATCCCTCAATAGAAATAGCTAACATATTTCAACTAACCAGACAGCCCCATGACACATTAAAAGCAAAAGAGAGCACAGAAGACACAATAATTCTCAACATTTTGACTTAACACTGCGAATCAAATTACGGCTTTACATGGATTGAAATAAGAAAAAATAATGTTCAACATGCACTCTTATGTCCCAAAACTGACAAATCTACCACAGGCAACTTCCATCAAGTAGCATGCCCAAGCCATAGAGTGCATACCTCGTTGGCAATCTTGATTCAACATATTTTAAGAGTTGAGCCAATGCCTCCCTTGAAAATTTTGCTGTTTCTGACTCATCGTCTCGTCTCAGACCCTTTTCAACACGTGCACAAGCAATTCCAGATTTAATGTCTGCAAGTAAATTTATGCTGGATCAACTTGCAGACAGGAGACAAGCAAATTGATCCCATCCAGCATTGATCTCGCGCAACAAGCCAGTTTTAGATAATGCAGCAGCAAACAATGCATCCACAAAGGGGAAGAGAGAGAGAATGGAACTACCGCATGGTCTCTCAATTGTTAGTGGGTTGTCTGTAAAACACAAGACCTCAATCGACTAAAGTGACCAAGCTTAACTCAGCCCGACATTCAATCAAACACCTCGCGTTCCCATTTTGGCTCTAACTCTCTTTGAGCACGCCAATTCATCAAATAAACCAAAATTGGAACTCAAAAGCAAAAGTGCACCCAGAACCGCATACAGAAAAAGCGGCAACCGAGACCCCCCAATCAAAATCAAGAATCCAACCGTCAGGAACCATTACTAGCTCGCGCAAAGCAATGAAACAACCAAGAAACGACAAGATCGGGCGCAAAACTCGCGAGAAACGACCGACACGAATTCGCCAGAAAAACAAAAACATCGGCAGACGGCTCGAGTTACCGCAGAATCGGCTGTAGATGTCGAATATGTCCAGGCGATCGGAAGAGGGATCCATCGGCTGACGACAGCGGGAGGGGCTATCGGCTTCAGCTCTAGAGTTTCGATCGGAGGAAGTCGAATCGAAACCCTAAGGGCATGGACTTAGACACAGAGAGGAAATTCACACGATGATAATCGCTTGATCTCGAAGCAAAACTCGCCTCCTTCGGGATCCTTTCTTCCTTATCCTTCTTTTTCAAATTTCTCTTTTCCGGGATTTTTCTTAGCTGCTGCGACGGAAGAAGAAGAAGGTGAGTCGACTCGGATTGGACTCGATCGCAGCAGACAATCCGTCAAAAGAGGCTTTACGTCTCTGGTGCCTTGACGTCTGAATCAAGTTCTCGCTTCCATTGGGAATTCCTCTCGGTCGTCACTTGCTTGGGGGTTCTATCTTTATTTATTTTTTCTTTAAAAGGTAAAGTTGATTAGAGTTTTAATCTCTATATTTTTTAAGTTATTTTCTAATTTTTTCTTTTTTTCTCAATTTTTTTTCAAAGATATTCCATAGACAAGTAACATCTCGGTCCCTAGCAACTTTTCGATATGCTAGATTTTGGTAATTTATGAGATCAAGACACGATTATGAACTTAAAAAATTTATTCGAATCGTCACCAATCTATTTAGATGAATAGTGGTCAATTGATACTCATGCAAAGAGCTTATATAATGATGGAAAAGTCAATTAACTAGGTGCTCTTGTGAATGAACGAGTCAAACGAAATCTTAAAATCAAAGATCGTGGAACTCGGTTATACATGAGGCGGATTAGCATCTCGCGAAACTCTTTCAATACCGCAGGTTTTTTTTAATTTTTTGGGTTGAGTCTTGAAGCAACCATCAATTTCCTATTATGACTGATATTATTTTCTAAAATATTCAAATATCTCCAAAATTCTTATTAAGCGATGTTATGAATAAATGAGGTCATTTCCTTGCGTATGGTGATGTGACTTCGTTTGTGGGTGAAAGTGTGGATATAAATGCCAATCGAAATACAGAATTCAATCATGACATGTGAGGATGACATGACATTACAATTATTACATGCAATTTGGCATGACAAATTAAATATTGGACAATTTGATGAAATGACATGATATAACAATATTCGATAAGATGATATAACATGGCCATGATCACATATAGCATGACTTGACAAATCAAATATAAAACTCAGTAATAATACGACATGGCATCTAACATGAGACATCTAATCACATGCGAGATGACATGTAAATTAGATCTCTATGACATAATAATATAATGACGTGACCACACCTTATGAAGAGTTATTTATTCAATTTACGGCTTTACTTGAGCATGATGACATTTACGAAGAAATGCACCCTTTTTCCTTCGGTCAAGTCAAAATATAAACTATCATTTGATTTTCAATTCGTGTTTGAGTTCGATTGACTCAATTTGATGATTGGGTTCTATAGATCCCATTTAATAAACATCTCATATCGGCCAGATTTCACTACACAATTATTAACATCCGTAAGAATTTGTGGAATTACCTTCTAAAGGCATAAATTTATAGACAAAAGCATGCCTTAATATTTAAATACTCTATCACTTCCTCACGCTTAGTCTTTTTTTTTTGGGTTAATACTAAGTGTGGACATAATTAATTGGGAAGACAAATAAGATCCGGAAAGATTTGAACTCAGAATCTTTTATTCTGATATCATATATTTTTATTACAAGTATGATGGAATCGTTTTATCGAACCAACGCACATCAGAAACGAGCATCAAGAAATTAGCTAATTTGACATTCCATTCAATTGATTCTTCAACTATTACTAACTAAGGTTACGACTTCACAAGTACTGGTCGATGCGAGGAAAAAAATTCTTGACTTGGGACTAGGGAGTATAATCCGATTGGGGCGTATAATCCGGATCAACCATTTCGTCTTCTCTAGAGAACTTCTTCCCCTTCCTCCGATCACGGCGGGCTTTTTCACGCTCTTGGGCTCTCAATTCATCGTGCAAGGACGTCAACGAGGTGGTCAGACCCCGGTTCCTATGAGCTGCGAAATTTGAAACTTGTAATAGGGATCCTGTGCAACGATGCAGATGAAAAGTGAAAGCGGCCAAACGCTCACCGGAAATGACGACATCTTCTGCTTTCACGGACTTCCGCCTCGCGTGCTGCGCAAATAATTTGAGGTCCTTCGCTAGCTGTTCTGTTCATCACACAGCAGCAAATGGATTTAGTCTACAAGTTCCTCGAATCGATTCATCGAACAATTCCTGTGAACAAAATGCAAAACTGCAACTGATGGCAACGAGCTGCCAAGGATAACGTAGGCATTAATTCGGGTGAATTCACACAAGATTCGACCATCTTTTCGGTCAAGACTTGTACCTGCATATCTCAAGGTTAAATTGGCAATGCATTCCGATACGGGTCGGGACAATTCCGCGTCATTTCTTTTGGCTGCGATCAAACGAAAATGAAAGATGATGAATTCTTCCGACAGGGCGGACGATGGTAGGGAGCTAAACGGGTGCAGGGAAATTGAACCTTCAGCTTCGGCCAAGGAGGCCGCCGAGAGTTTGAATTGATTCCTGAGATCGGCGACGAGCTCATTTTCCTCCATGGAGGATGATGAATTACGTTTTTTCTCCTGCCTTCGCTAATGATCTTCTCGCATTTAACTTTTGAGAGGGAAATGCGGGAGAGGGGATCGCCATTGCCATCTTTGCGACCGGTGGTTGTGGAAACCGTTGAGCTGAGGACCAACCAAAAAGGTTTCTCCTAAAATAGGGGGATTATAGTTCTCCCGAATTTAATGTTTATAATGGCAAATCCTCTTCATTTTGTTATGCGCATGGGAATTCAGAATTGTCGCCGCTTATTCGGGAAAATACTTTGAATATAAAAACTTATTTAAGAAAAGAAGAAGGGCAACTTCTTCTTGCGGGTTATGTGAAAAGGAGTATAACAAACTTTAGGCTCTCTCAATTTCGTGGAAAATGTAGCGTTTCCGAAAAATACTTTCTAGTAAGTCATTTTCCCAAAAAATGACAATATTTTTTATATTCAACTGAAATCTAGAAATAAACTAGAAAATATTATCTATCTTTTGGTAAGGAAATTTTGATTTGATTTTTCTTCGTGCACTCCTTTGAATAATTTTTTATTTCTATTTTATTTTTTAAAAGTTGATTTTTAAATTTTAAATTTTTCTTTTCTTTTTTTTTTCTTCTTTGGCTAGTCGCCGGCCACAATAATTTTCCCAAAAAATGACAATATTTTTATATTCAACTGAAATCTAGAAATAAACTAGAAAATATTATCTATCTTTTGGTAAGGAAATTTTGATTTGATTTTTTCTTCGTGCACTCCTTTGAATAATTTTTTATTTCTATTTTATTTTTTAAAAGTTGATTTTTTAAATTTTAAATTTTTCTTTTCTTTTTTTTTTCTTCTTCTTTGGCTAGTCGCCGGCCACAATAATGGATGGCGACCAACCACAGGCGAGGCTCGAGCTTGCTAGATTCCATCGAGCTCATTCATCGCCACCTTGCGAGCTCGAGCTTTATCGAATCTAGTGAGGCTTGACTTAGCTCGTCGAAATTTGGCAACCTTGCCACAACTTTGTGGCCGTCGCCCGCCATTGTCGTAATCGATGATCGACCAAAGAAAAGGAAAAAAAAAAAAAAAAGAAAAAAGAAAAATAGAAAAAATCGATTTTAAAAAAATTTAAAAAAAATATTGAAAGGAGTGTACGGAGGAAAAAGAAAAAAATAAAAAAAATAAAAGGAAAAGGTGTTTTGTGAAAGACGGTGCTTGGTTTAAAGGTGAAAGAAAGAGATGAAAAATGTATTATGCTTTCCAGAAAAGTGAAAAACGTTGTCCCTACTTTTGACTGTATTCTTTTCATTGGTGAAAATTGTTTTTGTTGACTAATTTATTTTTCATAAACCGAATGTCGGACAATCCAAAAAATGTTTTCTTGAAAGTTTTTTTTGGTAAAACTAACGAACCTAAGCTTCATCCCCTTATATATCTAATAACTAACAAATTGTTTTGGGAAAATTCTACTTTATGTCTATATTTTCTCACAACTTTTCTAATTATATTTTTATGCTTTTATTAGTTTCTACTGACATCCTTCTACTTACGTATAATATCTAAGCAAGTTACCCAACCCGAAAAAAAAAAAAAAAAAAAAAAAAAAAAAAAAATCCAGGCGAATTCAGCCTTTGCATTTGCATGTCTAAATTGACTTTTATTTTCTATTTATTGGTTAATCAAGTTCTTACAGCACACCAAATTTTACTTGCTTTTTTGATTCGAGACGCATAAAAATTTCACAATATAAATGTTGAATATGTTGGAAAAATATGATTTCGAATCAATAGAATAATCAAGTTGGACTTTAAAGCGTGATACTATTTTTTTAAGGATTTATTTGCCTCACAATTTACTAATGATCACAGACAAATATCCTCTAGGATACAATAAAGTGTCAAATGAGAATACTAGATAATAATTACAGTATATTTCTAGGGTCTCTCAAAAAAACAATTGAAAAGATAACTATAGTTTTGGAAAAAATACTCGAAAAATGATTTCATATCCATTCATCCAAAAACTGACACACACATATACAAATCGATCTTAAAGAACATAGGCAACTCTTTGCAAAAAGTTGCAAAGTAAACAAAGGTATCTTTTTGGAAAAAGTTGCAAAATGAACAAATGTATTCCTTCGGAAGAAGTTGCAAAATGAATAAATGCAACCTTTCTTGAAAGGTTGCAAACTAAATGAATATAATTTCCAAAAGTTATCTTGAAAAGACATATATATAACAATTTGGAATAAAAAATAATAAATAAAATACCAAATTTTCATAATTTCAAAAAATACTTAATAAACAAAAACAACCTTTAGAGTAATAAAGTTTAATAAGATAATGGTAATTAAACCACGAGCACTCAAGCGTGCAAAGTGCATCTAATAATCACATAGTTATTTGCGTACCCGCATGTGAGTATTGTGGGGTTTAGTCTACACCCAACATTTTCTTTAAACATACCAAAGAAGACTTACACTTGTTAATTGGTCCATCTTCTCTCAACTTCTTTTATGTGGAGCAACGAAAATCACACTTTGTTTATTTTATAGACAAACTTCTAATAGAATATGATAACCATACAAATTCTTCATAATTTTCCCAATTTTAGATGATCTTATAAAACCTTCACAATATATGCCAATGAAAGCACGCTCGGCCCCAGAACCTGAATCGGGCAAATTGACTTTGATCCTTTTTTCTTAGGGTTAATATCCTGAAAAACCTCAAACTACTACACATGTGACAAATTTACCCCAAACTATTGTTTTACCATGAAAAACTCAAAACTGGTATATCTGTGACAAATTTACCCCAAATTAATTTATTTGACCGAAAAAAACTCTAAACTGGTAAATTCGTAACAAATATACCCTCCGCTAAATTGGATTAATACCACAAAAAAAAATCATAAAAATTGTAAACTGTGACAAACGGAGTGTAAAATCCTAAATTGGTATATTAGTCAACTGTCACGTGTCATTTAACTTAATATTTTGACAGTAAAATTTAATGAAAACTAATAGAGGGTAAATTTGTTACAAGTGTACCGGTTTGGGGTAAATTTGTCACAAATACCGGTTTGAGGTTTTTCGGGGTATTAACCATTTTTCTTATTAAAAGACTTGTGGCTTTTTCTTTTCCTTTTTTAAAGTTGTAGCAACTAAATATTTCAAAAGTTACAAATATCAGCCTGGATGTTTACAAATAATTTTTTCATCATTCTATGAAATTTAATTGACATTTTAAATTTTGATAGAAAACATAAATTAATACTTTCTTTAACTTAACCCTTGAATTTTAGGATGTATTTATATTAACATTTCTTTTTTACTTTTTATTTGATTTAAATCTTGTTTTGTTTTTTTTGTGACCTAGGATCTGCCAGGCCCGACTTTTGCTTACGCTAATCGCTAACCCACGGCCCGTACAGTGCGCAGTGCACCTCGAACCAAGCGTCAATACCTGGAGGGGAAGTTAGCACAGGACCCCATCACCATGGCTCCCCTTAAGACGTGTTAGCAGCTGCGGAGTTTCGACCCTACAACCTCTGCAATGAAGTGCCCAAAGCTGAACCAACTCAGCTGCCCGCCGGTGGGTATTTGATTTAAATCTTGCGGCTCATGTATCTTGAATTTTTTTTATGTGGAAGCCACTCATAACTCTCAATATATAAATAAGTCTCGTGGCACTTGTTAACTATTAAAAAAGAAAAAAAATCATTTTCAAGCATAATCAGGGAAAGATAATGTTTTGAAAATAACAAAGTTTCTTTGTATGTATTTGTGGGGTACATGTTGTGACAGCCTGAATTTTCAGATTTCGTTTTCGATTAAATAAATCGGGCCTTTCGTCGACGCGCTGATAGTGCTATTCTCTGAGCCGATCACTCACGAGATAACTAGACTATCTAGGGAAGTAATTAAGGAATCTAAATGCAATGGACTTGAGAATTCGACCAGGAATCGACTGCTCAACCGTGTCGATCTGCAAGGGTCATTACAGCATTGTCAAAATCGATAAGAGATCAAAGATATGTCGACTCGATTGAGATATGTGATCAAAGTGTGGGTGATTTCACCTGATTGCAAAATTATCATCGATCGGCACTAAATTGATTTTCTGTCGTTTTGGGTACCCTGTGTTTGTAATTGAAACATTGAGATTTTCACGACAACCGAGAGTCGTCAATGTATCGAAAATGCACTATGTAACTCAAGATAAATCAATCACGGGTCAATTGCACCAAAAATTCCTAAAAGTTTCCCGGTAGACTATGTCACGCTAAAAGCGCGTCGGATTGAAATTAACCGCGAATTTGAACTCGATTTTAGAAATTGAAAATTCCGACATGTTACGATCTATTTTGGGACCGTCGACTCATCCTCCCAAAATTTTTCGAAGATTCCGAGATTTTTACGGAAAACCGTTTCGGACGTCGCGGAAAATTAGCGGAAATCCAGATGGGTTAAGTCGATGGAAATTTGGACTTTCAAGCTTAACTATATGGCGAAAGGGAACTGTAGAAATTATGTGGGCTTTTTCTACATCAAAATTAGACGTTGCATTTGGAAAATTGTTGATGAAATCGAAGCTCAAAATCCAATGAAATTCGGATCTAGAAGAAGAAAGCAATTTTTGGCTTTAAATTGGATTATTTATGGAATTTTAGGCTAGAAAGAATTAAGAGACAATGAGATATTTATGCAAGGCCAAAGGGAGACCAAGTATTCAATGCATTGGATTAGGCTCGTAGACTTTACACTTTTTTTTTCTTCCAAGCTGTCGGGCATCCCATCACCTGCCGACCTCCATCTTCTTCACAAAACCACCGATTCCCTCTTTTGTTGTTCTGCTTTGTTTCATTTTCATTTTCGAAGGAAACCAGCGGATGCTCCAACATTTCCTTTCTTCCATCGCCATATGCCCTCCCTCCATTGAAATTTCCCTCTCCACTCACCCATCACCTCCACGTCAACACACCACTCCTCCGGTTAACAATCTCATCCCCCGAAGCTCCCCCACACGAGTCAACCCAGCAATTTCTTTCTCCCCCATCGCTGACTTCGTTGATTCCCTGCTCGCTGCCTCGTCCACGCGGCCACCTCCATCGAGTCTTCACTTCAAGCTGCCGCGTCCAGTCAACCCAGCAGCGACGTCTGCTGCTTTCCACCGAAATCCCCAGCAACAACCGACCTCTGCAGCTCTCTTCGTCGGCGCATCTTCAGTTCATTCAGCGGACTTCGGCCCAGCATTCAACCCGCACAAGGCCAGCGACTTTCAGCACAGTTCGCAATTGTTTTCAGCAGCCCATTTTGTTCAACCCAGCAAAGCCCAAGTGATTCAAGCTCAGGCCCAATTCCATTGCAAGCTTAAGGCCCACTTGAATTCAAGCCCAACTCAGCATTTCCAAGCCCACATTAATTGAAGCCCGCGAAGCAACTCAAGCCCAGTCCAATTTCAAAAACAAATCTCAAATTTGGGCTGAGATTTGTTGGGCCCGTTTTAAGCCCGGTCCGAGAGTTCGCCAACATCGCCGAAAATTAAGATTTTAACCACCGTTGCGTCGTCGTTGCGGTGAATCGGTTTTCGCAATACACTGGTGAGTTTATACTCTAAACTCTTCTTAGTAGGCTAATGATGCTAAGGGGTGTTTAGATTTATTTAATTAGGATTTAGGTGGTTAGTTAGATTAAATTAGTGATTTAATTATTTAATTGAGCATGTTAGGTGGTTAGCATGGTTTAGCTAAGGCCTAATTAAATGGTATTATTTATCTAGAAGGGTTCGGGAATTTTCCAGGTCCATATTGGTATTTAATTTAATAATCTTGGTCTAGGTTAGTACTTTTAGAAATTAAATTGAATTAATTAATTAATTTTCGAAATTAATTATTTTTCCGGAAATTAGGCTAGGATAGTCGGTGACCAGAATTTCGTGATGATTGCAATGGTGTGGTTAGTTTTTGCAATTGAGTGTTAAATTATGCAAATTGAGTGATGATTGGATTTTTGGTATTTAATTCCAAAAATTGTGAATTTTCAATATTTATTCAGAAAATCCCGGGTGTCGGATCTTAACACCGAAAATAGTTTCATATACTATATAAAATAGTAGGATTTTAAAAAAGGAAAAATGCCAATTTTTCTGGTCGAGTGATCAGTGATCCACACACGACTATTTTCATGCGTATTTCTAATACGAAGAAAAAGGCCAAGTTCACCATTTTAGTTGAAGCATTTGAGTGCAATGCACGATGCCCTGTGCCATATTTGAGTGATCGTGTGATGATTAAGAGAAATTGTCCCGAGCTATTGAGCTGGACGTTACCCCTATATGGGATACCCCTTGACAAAGGGAAGCCGGTCGCAGTAGATTCTGGACCCTATGCTCTTTCGGGAAAGCCGTCAACATAGTGACGTGCCGTGCTCAATGGGGTGAGACGATGCCTGGCAATGCCAGAAGACCGCCGAACAGAGAGTAGGCTGTGCTATATGTCGAGATCAAAACTAGGAACGCATGTTGAATTGAGTATTGTGTTCCAATTAATTGAGTTTGAGTGATCCTCTGATTTGTGATATGAACTGTACTGATCTGCAGGGTGGAACTGAGACGAGGTAAGTCTCCTTGATTGTGTGATTGCGTGCTTAGGACGCTTCTTAGCGTCTTTCCCTCCTAGTCGAAGTTTAGAGTATAGACTTGCTGAGACATTGTCTCACTGGTTATTGTATAATCACTTTCAGGGTTATCGAGTGGAGGACCTGGAGCAGAGAGGAGGTGATCTGAAGTATGGGTCAGATAGGACCGCTTCTTTTTGGAGAATAGTCTTTTGTAGTCTTTTGACCATAGACTCTTGTACATAACTCAGTATATGTTTATAAAGGCATGTTTGTTTGTGAAATTGTTGTCCTGCTTTTCTATCCCGAGATAGTTACTGTCAGGGGATTTATAATCCGCTTCCGCATGTGCAATAAAAAAAAAGGGTCGGCGACTCATCCTGGGAAGTCACAAAATATTATCGACCAGAGAGGGATGGGCACGCGCTTGGGATTCGAGGCATGACACTTGTTAATAAAGACCCGTTTCAATATTGACACGCAAATTTGCATATGACTAGTATGATTTTTTTTTCCAAAATTTGAATGAAACGTTAAAACTTTGATAAGGGAAAAAATGAAAAAAAGAGAGAAAGTCACAAGAAATCCTAAATTATATTTATTATGACATATTTATTTCAATTTTTTTGTGATATAAAAAATCCCAAACTTATTCTTGGTTAACACATTACCTCAAATTGTTTTTTATGACACACAAAATTTCATACTTAAAATTTTTATTCATGTGATACATTTATCTCAAATGATCATAACTTTAGGGTTAAAATTGGGAAAAATGTATTACATCGGGGTTTTATGTAAAAAGAAAAAGTTACCCTTTGCTTTTATTTGATTTTTTGGGTTAATTACCCTTTGCATATGTTGAAACGTACTTAAATCACCATCAAAAGTCAAGTATCAATGGTCAAGTACATTGAATAATCTCCATCAAATATCACATATCAATGATCCATCCATTGACTAATCTATTGCTCAATATTCTACCATGGTCACGACATAACGCCTAGTGACAAGGTGATCGAGATTTCCCCCTTGGCAAGGTTTCCACCTACAAAGCCGGTGGCTCGACCTAAAAGGATATCCTAAATCAGGTATGCATACCCAAAAAATCCTTCACTGGGTTCACAGTTATATCGAGCATAAATAACCATCCTCCAATACCAGAAATCCAATCTAGAAATCAATATCTTAAACCAAACAAATAACATTTTGCAACATAGCCCATCATCCATTTCCTATCTATTTCTCAAATCATCACATATATATATATATATTACTGAACGAACTTTGTAGAACATGCTTTTCAAACATCCATAATCAACTAAAGAGTAGCAAATGCTCAATCAGGCTTTTATGCAATAAAAATGCTCCTCAATTCAATATATATATATACACACACACACATATATACTTCAAGACATGATTTTCCAAAACCAAAGAAGATATAGTACCACTCACCTCATCGTCTACGACCAAACAATGAACGATACTCTTATCGTTAAACTCAAGGCCCTATCAAATAACCGAGGGATAATGCTAAAATCTAATAAAACTCTATCTCAACTATGAAACGACTAAATTACGCCTTAACTCTAACAAAAGGACTCTTACATGGCGTAGAGCTGTTAAACGGGTGGGTCGGGTCATTAATGGGTCGACCTAAATTGACCCATTAACCCATTTATGACCCATTTATGTCTAATATAAATTTTTTGACCCATACCCATACCCATACCCGACCCGACCCATACCCGACCCATATTAATAAAATATTTTCATATTTAACCAAATTTAGGAAAACTTATTCTTATGTTTTTTTTTTTTTTTAAAGATTATATTACTAAAAAACTTCCAAACAATACAAATCCAATCAATAATTTTTCAATTTTTTATAATTTTTCAAAAAAATTATATATATTTATTTATTTAAAAACTAAAATAGTTTTATACAACACAAATTTAATGGAAAATTTTTATTATTTTTAAAATAATAAAAAATAATTATATTTTTATAAAAAATAATTATATTTTCGGTTTTTATAAAAAAAAAATTGTAAAGTTAAAGAGAGAAGAGACTAGAGAGAGATGGTGAGGTTTTGAATTAAAATAAATGGGTTCCTTTTTAATGGGTTAATAAATGGGTCTTAAATGGGTCAAAGAGCTGACCCATTTAAGACCCATATATCTTAATTTTGACCCATTAAAACTCATTATGGGTGTTTTAAGAAATAAAGTTTGACCCATTAACGATCCATTTAATTATAAATGGGTCAATAAATGGGTTGCACAACCCATTTAACACCTCTAGTGGTAACCCCTGCATCAATCCAAGAGTACTGAGATGCTCGAGCAACAACAAATATCACCACGAAACAAGTGTCTAACTGCTGATTTGGCTGCCTCTATTGTGAGAAATTGGGGTGATTATGGGATGTGTTTGGTAGGGTTACCATACTAGACTGCAGACCCTGAGCATTTGGAGCCATGTTACCAAATGCGCCCTGTGAACCAAGCGGCTGCTGCTGCTGCTAGTAAGAGGCCCGTCATACACTATCACCATAATCCGTGTTTGACACTTTGAATCCAAGAAACATTCATTTGATCATGCAGCATCCTCTCCCTTATACAGCAAGTGAATTTCAAATACCAAGTAACAGAGAAGAAAGTGAAAGCTCATACTTTAATCGTTCAACATCTGGGAAGCATGGCTCCTCTGGGGATTGGTTCCAGATAAGCCAAACTGAAAAAGAAATTCCCAACAAGAGAATAAATAGTGACGGAAATTAACAGGCCAATAAGAGTTCTGCCTTGAATATTACACCAAAACATCAAGTCTATCATGAGCTAACATTCACCAGTGAAGAAAAGGCATCTTCATCAAAGTATTGCATGAACAAACAATCAAGTCAAGATACCAAAGTAAATGTAAGATTATCATTTTAGAAGCAGGCGTTTTAATCAACCATGGCCATCTAAAGGAGCCAAGAAAGTCAACAATCGAGCCAAGCATTTACCAAAATATTTCTTCATTTTCTCATCAATTTTGCACATCAGCCAAACAGCATAAGACAGAACTAGAAGCTTAAATCGACATTCCAGCTGCAACAACATTCCCCTCCTCCAATGTTTCCAGAGCTAAAGCAGCACGGGTATCACTTCACTTCCACAGATTGGCAAACTAAATAGATAATCATGTCTAAATAAAAACCCGAACTTTGTTGGAAATAAGAACTCAACCTGAAGATTGAACATCTGGCTAAATCTATTTTCAATATTTCCCCCAAAAAACAGATAAAGAATCCATCTTCATTGTTTACCACTCAGCACAACAACAAAATTAACACTCGTCACACCAATGGAAGCGAAACACCAACAATGAGAGATCTCACCTAAATCCGCAAAAAATCCTTCTGTACAGGAAAAAAAGAAGAGTCGAAGCAGAAAAACAAAAAACTGCAAAAAAGAAAACAAGAAAAATGGTAGACGGACAGAGTGTTCCTCGGAACCAACGCAGCAGCACAGATCAGAGTTTGCGTCGCAGCAGAAAAAAAAAACCCTTCACCTCGACACCCACCAAGAAAACGTCTCAAAGAATAGAACAAATGGAGCAAAGCAAGAACTAGAAAAAAGGAAAAAAAAAAAAACCCAAATACCCTCTGCATGCGACCCAGCAACAGCACCGAGAAAAAGAGCAAAAGAGATCTTTGCAGTGGAAGATGAATGCAGAGAGATCAAAGGAGAATCTTACTGATTTGAACTAGCCCAGCTCACTAAGCAAGCAAGAGGCGTCGCAGTTCTAAAGCCACTGGCGGCCCCTCAGTCCAGAGTAGAGCGAGCGCAGGACATGCTCGGGCATGTGGCCGCTACAAATTCTTCTCAGTTGCCATCGCCGTCGCAGAAGGAAGAGGGACGAAGGAGAGACTTATAGAAGAGGCTCTGTCCCTCAATCGGTCACCGTCGCTGTCGCAGTTACCGTCCCTGCCGCCGTCGCCATCGTATTCGCCGATGCGTTGTCGCCGTTGCACCTCCAAGCCGACCAAGACGAGACCTGAGAGGAGAGGACTCAAAGCCAAAGGAGACGGGAGTCAGGAGAGAATAAAACCGAATTTTTAATGGTTTGATTTTATCGGTTTGTGGTTCAGTTCGGTTCGGTTAACCGATAAAAACCGAACCAATAAAAAAATATTGGTTTTTAATGGGAACCGAACCGAATCGAAAAAACCGAATTTTTCGGTTCGGTTTTTGGTTCGGTTTCTGACACCCCTACTACAAAGTGCCCTTCTAATCGGTTGCTCTACCCCGTGCTTTTTGTTAGATAAACAAACTTGATTTGAATTAATGAAGTACTTAGCTTTCCAAGCGTGGATGGACCTGACTACAGGGTGCCAAGGGTCCATGGACGGAACATAGGAGAACATCTACATTTTACAACTCCAAGTTAGAGCAATGCTCTTCTCCAAATTCTGGTCTCGTAGTTAGTGCAACGTTAACCCTTCCAAACTAATGACATCAAAAGACAGCCCTTAAAAATCTACATTTTACCGCTCCAGGTTCCTATTTTGGGATTGTTTTTGGTACAGTGGATTAGGTTCATCAGATGATAGTATATACGTCTTAACTATTCCACGAACTCTACCACTCCTAATCCTGATGAAGGAAACGGTTTACCTGAAGGCATGCGTTCATAATTTAGTAGGGCAATCATGTCACCGGAATCTATTCTCGCCGACTATGCAAAGACCCTGACAGGCTAATCCTGCTAACATCGTCCATGAAACTGGCTAAGGACCAGCAAAGATTCAAGCTCTTCCCAGGACTCTGGTATGGGCTCCTTGAGTGTCCTAACCCGGTACTTAAAACGTGGGATCAGGAACTCCGGATGGGCTACTGCACAATACTTAACAAGGATACAGAACGGAACTGGAAAAGCTGCTGATAGAATTTTCAGAAAGGAAAGCCTACAACCTCCGAGAGATTTACGAAGTTAAAAACGATTTTATGGTACAGACACAGAATTTGAGGTATTTGTGGGGGCCAAGGACATGATCTGTAACCATATTAATATATCAGAGCAAATCTCAACCATAGCCACCGCAGCTCTGCTTAGTTTTGTAGAAGTGAATGGTCCCAACTTGCACCTGTGTCCAAGTTGCCTGGACAGAAAGCAGGGATCCAAGCCCAAGCAGAGTATATCACAGGTTAGGACTTTCAGGTGGTGGTAAGGGAATGCAGTTATTATGTCTGATAGGATCTGGAGATAGAAGCTCTCTGTTTTTAACTTGAGCAAAACGATTCTCGCAAGAGCTAAACAATCTGACATCTAATGAATCCACCACTCCAAATATTTCAAGAAAAAGAAATGAATCAGTCACAGATATATATGAACTCCAGGAGTATGTAAACTCTGGCTAAAAAAGATGAAGATTCTCCAAAATCATACTCAGCATCACCATAACTCATTCTTAAACATAAGGATAAATCTGTTAGCGAAGTGTTCTCTCTTCACATTAACAATCTTCACAAGACGGCAAACTCTCGCCTCTATCTTTCGAGGATCTATGCATGGAGTTAACATTACTTGCTTTCTTAAGTGATAGAGTTTACATAGTTTACCAGCTTACGATTTGGCTGATCTCGAGGTACATTAGCTTATCAAGAGCGCATGCTATCAGTTCATACTTGAAACTCAGATGAGCTAATAACCATTTCGCAAGACAGAAATCATAATAGACAACCTTCCATGGATGCAAAAAAAGCTACTTCCCATATCACATACCAGCTCTAACTGCAAACAAACTCAAGGATGGGTTTAACCCCTCACAAGGCAGTACCAATTTCCAACTTCACCACGATTCGCCATCCACACAAAAGCGACCATTTTCAGCATGAATAAATGATGCAGAGCACAGGGTACAAAGTTTGATCTTTTGCTTGGGCCAAATGAGTACTGGAACGTAGCAAGGAGAACCTATATAACGAGCAGTAATATCATCAAATCAGAACAATTTGTACATCATCCTGTTTATCATAGTGCAAAGAGCTTTATTTAGGAAGGTATCCGTATGCCCCTATCAAAGGACTCCACAAAGAAGCAAGTCCTATCTGCCTAATACCCAGTCCTCTGCATTAATATATATCTCCTCTTTAATCAAATACCCTGCAATAGTTCTCCTATTTCCTGATCCTTCGCTGCTTCTTTGGTCCGGGAACTGCCAATCTCCCGATGACACACCCGCATCGCGCCCGGAATATGAGAACGGCCCTTCCATTGGGCGGTGCCATCTTCTTCAGCTCCGCCTCCAGCTCACGGTGGTGATCCCGAGGCAATTCGAATATGCCCCTCCTGAAGCCGCCTTTTATGAGGGAAGACGGATCGCTCTTCACGCACTCCTCCGTCTCCAGCTGGATATCGAATTCGGCCGCTTTCCTCAGGCCCTTGCACTTCGTGTTCCTGCATCTCCTGGTCGAGTACATCAGGAGCAGCCAGCAAGCGACAGCGGCGCAAGACAGGCTCAGCCCGATGGACCCGTAAATCAGCAGGGCCTCGGAAACCTCCTCCGCGAAGGCGCTCGCGACCGCGCCGCCGGCTGCGGTCAACCAGACGCGCGCGAACTCGACGTAAGGAAACAGCAGGAACCCGCAGGCCATGACGACGGCGACCAGGATGGCGACGTCCATGGCGGCGGTCCGAGATCCATCGCAGGCGAGAGCCCTCGCGCAATTCGCGGAACTGCGCACCTTCCGATTCCTGTGGGCTTGATGGGTCCGGTTCGGCTTGGTCGGATTGAAAGAGCCGGCCATGGCTTTCAAGTGGTCAAAGGGATTGCAGACCGAGACCGATCGATCAGAACCGACCATTTCAACCACCAAGAAGCCGAAAAAAAAAAAAAACAGTATCGGATTTCGACGCGGCACCAATCGAATTCGCTCGCGATCGCAGCACAACAGCAGCAGCAGTAGCTCGTCGGCGGAATCGGGGAGGATTCAATTGAAAGCAGCAAGGCCGACTCGAAATCTTGGTCAAGTCAGAGAGGAGCGCGATCGATTCGATGCAGCGCGCGGCTTAAAGAGTCGCGTGGGGTTGTGGGGAAGATCAAGCTGGTCCGCCGGCCCGCATGGGAGGCAGAGAGGACAGGAAGGAAAGGCCAAGAGGCTTTGTTTTGCTGATCCAAAACGGCTGATCCACGCGTTCCGCGATTCGCGTAATGGCTGGTTTATAAAACCGGCAAGCGAGAGAGAGAGAGAGATGCAAGCACGCAAGGAGGAGGGAGGGAGGAGATCCTAAGGACGGACGAAACGGCGTCGTATTTGCTGGTGCCGCCCGCGAACGTGCAGCTCGGAGTCCGAGCTGCCTTTTTGACGAAAGAGCGGGGTTTATGCGAGCATGAATTGGTGGACCACGCTCATCGGCGCTTTCGCTTGGTCGGTCCGCATGGTCTATACACTTTTTTCCTCTCCTCGTTTTCTTTTGGTAAAAGAAGTTGCCAAGTTAAGGATGGTAAACATCACGAAAAAATCTAAATTAATATATATAACCATCGAAAATCTGAAATTAATATATTTATAATAAATTTACTCTTTATTAATTTTATTAAATTGGATTAATATCACGAAAAACCACAAATCGATACACATGTGACAAACGGAAGGTAAAATCCCAAATCAATACACCCGTTAATTATCACGTGTCACATAATAAAATAATTTGATAGTAAAATTTAACCAAAATTAATAGAGAATAATATTATTATTTGTGTATTAATTTGAGACTTTTGATAGCATTTTTCATGATATTAATTCTTTTATTTATTTATAAATTAGTTACGAAAAATGTATTTTTTATTTATTTATTGATTGGTCACTCCACTTTGCTTGCACTATTAAAAAAACATCAAAGTTAGAGTTCATTGTTGTTCTTGCTATCCAACTTTGAAGGATTGTGTATTAATTTGCTACTTTTGACGTTAGGCCGCTTTTTTTTTTGGGGGGGTGTTGTTTCGGTTCGTTAGGCCTCCTTTTGTTGTTCTTGCTATCCAACTTTTAAGGATTGTGTATTAATTTGCTACTTTTGACGTTAGGCCGCTTTTTTTTTTTTTTTTTTGGGGGGGGGCGGTGCGCGCGGCGGGGTTTGTTTCGGTTCGTTAGGCCTCCTTTTGCCAATTAGCAAGAGTTATGGCACTACTTGATGGTTTTGATGGTTAAAAGGTGTGTCTACGTGGCAAAGGTAAATTGCAATTCTTTTGTGCAAGTCTTCGACGAGAGCAAATGAGTCTTTTTGGAGTGACTTTGAACTTATCTGGATTGACTTTTATCTTTTTTCTTTTTAGTATTAATATACTAAAAAATTCCAAACTAATACAACCGCAGTAAATTTATCCAAAACTAAATTTTTTTATCATAAAAATGTGGCACCCCTCGAACGACCCTCGATCCGTTAAGGTCGCCACAGTTCGCTTACCTTTCACTAGACCTGATATCATAGAATTATAGTGGGTCTATAAGTCCTGGGGGTTTATATCATTTACATCGGTCTTAGCGCAGTTCGTATAGCGGAAGCATATTCAAAATCTCCCTATCCCAAACTTAACAAAATAATGCAATGCACACCAATTACGCATTTTATATATAAGTTAGAGCCGAACACTTTTATTTACATAACTTGATGGACATCATGAGTTAGTACAACAAAAGGCCAAGACTTTTCTAAGCTCGGCTATAACCAAAAGTACCCAACTCCACAGCAGCCATATACTTTGGTCCATCATTTAGTGTCGGCTATCCCCAAAAAAAAAACTTCATCTTCCATCCATCGCACTCAGTCACACCCAGCCTGGTCTTCCAGCTGGTGGTGGCGGCAGCATCCCCAGCATAACCCCGTTGCGGTGGACATGCACGAACAAGAACTCCTGAATGACAGGGCCGGCGGGTGATCCAACGTCGTACAAAACCAGAACCAGCACACGAACAAAAACTAACCCCTGTACCCCGGGGTGATGATGCTCCGTACACTCAACCTCGACGTCGGTCGGTATGCCATAGAAAGTACCGGGGGTGACTGGTGACAGAGACATAACTCCTAGTCTGAAATGTTAGTCCCCAAAAGGGGTGAGTACAACCACTCAACAGTAAAAGATCCATCAAACTACATAACGCAACAAGCAAGACAACCAAGATTTCATGTGAAATGCACATACCATCCATGCAATCATGCATAAATTTCCATGAAGTCCATTCAATGCCTTACTGACCACATTTTTCGGTACCAACTCAAGATCATAGACAATTTATGTTCCGTACTATATGCACACACATGCGCATGATTCATTTTCCCATTTTGTCTTTTCAAAAAGATCTCATTTTTCCCAGGGATCAATATTTATATCCCTCTTGACTCTCGCACCCATCCTGACATCGCGAGACCTCCGGCACACACCTCCGGGCATCCGGTACATACCTCCGGGCATCTCGAAACTCCCGAGGACATCTGGCACACACCTCCGAGCATCCCGACACTCTTGGGGCATCGTCGTCTTAGTCGTCCAACGGTATCATCAACATCACAATATATACATATGTGGCTCATTTTGAAAATGACATTTGATGCAATCAAATCATAAGTATCCATGAGTTTACAAAGTCTCATCAATCTCATTTTTCTTGATGTCATATGATATGCTAAATGCCACCGCATCCATTGTATAAATGACGACCCAAGGCATCACAACTCATAGAGCAATTTATATATTCTTGAAGATAAAACAATTTTCGGATAAAACAGAATGCACTCCTTTTAATTAAAATTCTGGAAAAATTAGTAAATGATCTTAATAAATTCTAGGAATTTAACATGTTGTAAACAAGATCTAGGGGAAGGAGTTTTACAAAAGAAAAACACCAAGATAAGGAAATTTTCGTATAAATAGCAATGGTCTGTGCATCACAGCCTTAAGACTTCAAATATCACTATTGCACAATAATAATAATAAATTCGATATACCCTTAAATAAACTCAGAAAATTCTGAAATTTTGATATGTTATAGATAAAACCTAGAGGTAAAAGTTTCGTGAAGGACTCGAAGTCGGATTCATTATAGATCACGAGCGAAAATTGCTATAATCCTCCCTAGTCCTTTGTAACAGTTTCCAGATTTAATGTCTTCGAAAAAAATCATTTCACCGACCAATACTTGTCCATTTCTTCTCATATTTTAGTATGTTACTCCTTAAGATGTCATCTACAACTTTCATCAAGGACACGAAGTAAGATTTCAACTAGATAATTGCATACAATTCGTGGAATCACCAAAGGTCAACATAATAGTTTCCAGATTTAGTATCTTCAAAGAAAAATCGTTTCACCGACCAATACCTGTCCGTTGCTTCTCAAATTTTAGTATGTTACTCCTCAAGATGTCATCAACAACTTTAATCCAGGACAAGAAGTAGGATTTCAACTAGATAATTGCATACAATTCGCGGAATCACCAAAGGTCAACATAACAGTTTCCAGATTTAGTATCTTCAAAGAAAAATCGTTTCACCGACCAATACTTGTCCGTTTCTTCTCAAATTTTAGTATGTTACTCCTCAAGATGTCATCTACAACTTTCATCAAGGACATGAAGTAGGATTTCAACTAGATAATTGCATACAATTCGCGGAATCACCAAAGGTCAAATTGTTTTCCATAAAACAGTTTGCTAGCCTAAGGAACTACTCCCATAATTTCGAAAATTCCAACATCGAGCACATCTGAAATCTATTACACTTCACACACAACCACAGCAAGCATCGTATAGATCAATGGACTTCACTTGCCTTAAGTCCAATGCAACCACAGCAAGCAAACAGCGACTTGACGACTTCGGGCGCGGCTCGATCGACGACGAAGCTAGGCGGCGTCGACGGCGGCAGCATGCGCATGCACGGCGGGGCTGACCTCCTTCTTCCCCTCCTCTCTCACTTGCTCACCTGCTCGAACTCCCTCGGTCTCACTCTCTCCCTTTCTCGATCACTCTCTCTCTCCCTCGGTTGCTTCCTTGTTCAATCCACCCCTCCTCTTTTTCTTTCACCCACATTATTAGCTAGTAATCATGAGGTTTTGCATGGAGGATTTCCGGTGAAGCAAGAGGGTGGCGACACTTCATATAATCCCTTTGCCACTTGTCAAATTGCATGCAATTGATAGGGCTTCATTCGGCCGGGCCTTGGTCGACCGATCCAAGAGGAAATGTGGGCAGGTTTGGGCGGTTTTGGGCCTTAAGAAATCAGCCCACATCAACTCCTTGAATTATCTCACCTTAATTTCCACTTATAATTACATAATCACCAAGAGTTGCACGGCCATAAATATTACAACAATTACACAAGGATAGTTCGGTTCATAGAGTACACGGCCAAAAATTCTTATCAACCCATCTTATAGTGCAATCTCGGTCTCTCAAGAGCATATGATACATTTCCAACAAAGCAATAGTCCATTCAATGCTCGGCTTTGTTTAATTGTAATTCATTGGTCTAAAAACTATAATATAGTCCGATGGCGCTTCCATCACCTATTCATGGGTCGTAGTATATCTAGGGATCATTATGAAATTTAGGATGCCACAAAAAACTCCAGACAGATATACCCGTGACAAATTTATTTCGAACAAACTTATTGACCATCAAGAACCCAAAACTGATACATTTATGATAAATTTATCATCCGTTAGCTTTTTTCAAATTTAAAAGGTTAAATTTGCTAACTTGAATGACACATAGTGACGTGGTAAGGTGACGTGGCAAGTCAACATGGAAATCCATAAGGTAAATATCACGAAAAATCTCAAATTGGTACACTTGTAACAAATTTAACGATACTCTTATGATAAATTTAAGTTACACCTGTGATAAATTTGGGATTTTTCATGACATTAACCCTATGAATTTTCACATGGACTTACCCCATCACCATAACATGTCACTATGTGTCATCCATGTTATAGTAAAATTTGATGGAAGTTAATAGAGAGTAAATTTGTCATGAATGTACCAGTTTTTGGTTATTTTTAATATGAGTAAATTTATCACAAGTGTATCAATTTGGGGCTTTTAACAATAAAAAAATTAGTTTGAGATAAATTTGTCATATATATACCAGTTTGAGGTTTTTGATGGTAAAAAAAATTAGTTTTTGGTAAATTTATCATAAGTATAGCGGTTTTTTATTTTTCAGGGCATTAACTCTACTTTTTAATTAATCTATATCTTGATGCATTCACATTTTGAATTTTTAACCAAAAAGCCCGAAACTTTCACAAATACAGATATTTTTACATAGAGGCTTCATTTTGTTTCGCGAAGATTGAATAATTTGGAAAATGTTTTCCAAAAATTGATTGCTTATATCGATTGAAATAATTAGTCAATAAAAAATATTTTTATCATCAGTAACAATTTATGTCTAGACATTGTTATTAACAATGAAAATATGTTTCGTTCATTTATTTTTATAAGTAATTTAGAGATTTTTTTTTGGAAAATATTTTTCAAATCATTCGTTTTCCTCAAAATAAATGCACCCCAATTCACATAATTTTTTTTTTTAATTCTTGAAGATTTGAGTACTATTTTGATCTTTGGTCGGAACGTAGAAAGTTGTTCTCTGTTTAAGTCTAAATAAATGAGCCCTTTCACATTTTACAATTTGCTTTTCTTAAAATCTTGTGGCGTAAACTTGTGGTTGGTGGTAGGAGTGAGGTACCATCCAGGTTTGACCTAGTATCTAGAATCTGTCCGTGGAACAGGTTCTCTAATTTTTAGAACTTGGAACCTACTTTGTGTCACGCCTCGACCGGCTCGAGACATGCGACAACCTGTGCTCATCGTCATTCATTTCCTTTAGGTCATTTGATTGCGACGTCCCAAGAGGCGTCGCTGACCAAACAGCTTTATTCGATTAAATACACAAGCGGAAGCATAAACAATTCACCTAATCAACAAACATGGATAGTTTCAAACACACTTATATTTACATATATGCATCTATAACATCATTACAACATACCAGCTATTTATATCCAAACTTGAACGTCACTCGTTATGCCATTTCATGTTCAATCAAAATACGTGGTCATTCGCACTTCCAAAAGGTTTCAGGGTTAGCTTAGATCCTCTATGCTATGAAGCGACTTAAAAAGAGTGGTATCCCCCATGCACCTAGTATGCATCCAAACTCAAAATAACATAGCTCGAGCTTGGCTAGTCATGATTAGGGCTTGAAAAAGGTTAAACAACGAGGAGTGAAATAAACTTAATGAGTGAACTCCCTAGACCTCGCATAGGGAAGTCATTCACCTCGAAAACGCCTTAAACGTGTGTTGATCGACGCATCATTAAAAAGTAAAAAAATCGATATTTAGGTTTTTGATCGTGAAAGAGCCCCATCTCTCGATAAAAAAAAAATGTTGTTTTTCATTTATTTCTTTTGCATTGTCATTTTTAAGCAATTTCCAGCTCATTTTCAAGAAAACCCGAAAAGTCAAACGGTTGACTTTCAAGTTGATTTTTTGGTCAACTTTTTGACCAAAAGTCAACCCTGGGTCAAAAATTGACTTTTTAGGAAAATTCAAAGATTTGACCAAATGGTTAACTTTTGGTTAAACCTTTGACTAAAAAAAAATGCGCAAATACATTTCTTTTAATGCCAATTTGACTTTTGTGTAAAATTTTTTACAAAATTCGATTAAGAACCTTGATTTCTGAATTTTTCAGTTTTTGGTTCCAAATCGACCAAAAATAAAATTACTTTTCTTCTAGTAATAATTAGGTGTAGTTCATTCTTTGAGATTTGGTTTATGGACTATTCGAAATTTGTTTGAGTATTCAATTTCGTGGTTTATTGAGTCAAAATACGAATTGCCGTTTTGAGCCCTAATTAGGGGACCAAAATCAATTATTTATAACTTGCGAATGGACGATTGTTTCTTACTCATTTCCTTAAGATAAGTCTAAATTCGAGATTGATTTTGAAAAAACCATACCAGAACTCATCAATTTGAAGAATTTTATCCTCACAAGTATTAGAAAATCAAGCAATTAAGCTTCAATCGACAAAATTCGAGTTGACCCATTCATGGCTATGGTTTAATTTCATGAATCTAGGTCAAATTTTAATATTAGGCTTAGATCCATTTTTTACCTAAGCTGGAGCACTTCAATTCAAGGTCTATTTGAATACGATAAGTGATCTTACATATGGGTAGCTCGTTAGATAGGGCAATTGTGACACTAATTAAGTTTAATTTTAGTTAATTTGCAATTTTGCCCTTTGAATTGAAAATTTTATCATTTTAGCCCTTTAGGCCCAATTCAAAGCACCCATGGTTTCGACTCATTTTTTTTCCACGATAATCATTCAATTAGGTCAACAAAAAACCCCTAAATCATGTTCATAAGGTTTGATTAACTTAATTGTATCTTAATTGATCAATTTCTTCATAAAAAGGATAAAATTTCTTTTCAATTTGGTCATTTAGGAGTCAAATTGCATAAAGTTTTGACCAAACCGGTCAAAATCCGACCGAACCCGACCGAACCGGTTCGGTCGGTTTGACGGCCGCTGGCGAGAATGGTCGGTTCAGGCCCTTGCCGGCCAGTTCTTGGCCTCCGGCCACCGGTTCTAGAACCCTCTCAATCTCAATTTTACTTCTAAACCTTCAATTTCTCAAAATTTTACAAATTGGTCCTTGAATTTCGTCAAATTGCAAAGTAACCCCTAATTGGACATTTTGACGCAATTCCCGATTTTAGCTTGGTTTTTTTGCAAATCAAACCCACTAAATCAATTAGCTGACATCTCAAGATCATGATGGAGCCTTCACAATTCCTGATTTTAGTTTTGGTTCGTCTCTTGGACCGGTTTCATTCTAGACTCGAATCGGTGGTCGTCGGAGCCCCCAAACATCCAAGCTGCTGGTGATTTGCATTGCTAGAGGTCTTTGACCTTGCTGTGGACGGAGGAGACCAGATCGGTTGCTGAATCTTCACTGGCTGCTCAATCTTGGCCGGCGAGTCAAGGCCGGTCCATTTTAGACCGATTCTTCCTTTTTTTTCCTGAAGCTAGTGGTTTGATTCATCCTAATCCAAGTCGTAGTGACCTAATCTACTTTCATGGAGTCCCGATCATGATCCGACGGCTTGATCAGATTAATCGTGATAGATATTGACTAAAATCACAACGAAGATAACAATTCAAAACTCGAATTCGATGAAGCGAGATCGAGTTAGTTGATCGGGGATATAATTCAAGATTAGAAGCTTTTACATGCTTAAAATCAATGAGTATGAATGCCGCAATGATTTGTTGATGATCTGAATGATGACTGTGTTTTTTAGCCTAATCTGTGATTTTCGTAGATCTGTACATAGGTCACTATTTTAGCCAAAATGAGGTTTGAAACGACCTCATTTCAACTCGAGTCCTCTAGGATTAGATAATAGACATCTTGAGCTTCGAAACGATAGGTCGTACGCCCTAATTGAGCATCGTTTGACCCTCGAAAAATACCTCCAAAGATTAATGATTCTGCAATAGTTGTCTTTTTCGGTTCTGATTCTATTCCGCCGTTTGATTTTGTTATTTTTGTGCTGACTTTCGTGATCATTTTTTTGACAAAATTGTCTTCATGAGTTTTGTTCCAAATTATCTTTTACATCTCATATATTTTTTTCATGACTTTTGGAGGTGTTCAACTAGGTCAGATCTAAGCCTAGGTCAATTTGTTCTGTATCAATCTTTGATTTTGCTATTTTTGTACTAATTTTTGTGTTGAGCTCTAGAATAACTTTCTTACATGAAAGTTGCTTGTACAGGTGTTGTACATGTCTTGTATTTTTATAAAAAAATTTAGACATGTTTAGCTAGGTCAAAATCGCTTAGATTTGAACATAGGTCAATTTATCCTACATTAGTCCGAGATTTGTTTTGATGAAATTGAGTCCATAAATGCACTTATTTGGTCTCAAATCCTTCATGAGAATTGAAATACATACATATATATATATATATATATATATATATATATATTCAATTGATGTATCCTTTGCAAGGTTTTTACATTGGCAAAATAAGTCAATTGTATGCTTTATAGTAAAATGTATTGTAGCAATATGTGCTAGATATATAGTTTGGTCTGTTTTGCCATTTTTGTCACGATTTATACGATCTTAATTGAGTTTCGACCTCTTAACGAGAAATCTTCGTCATCATATGCTATATATGTGAGATTTTTGGTAGGATTTATGCATTTCCTGAGGATGGCTGAAATCATGCTTGTTCTGTAAACTTAATGTTGAAACGAAACGTTGTCATATGTGCATATTTCCATGCTTGTTTGAGTCATCTAAGGATCAAATCTTATGATCATGTCTTCTTGATGATTGAACCGCATGTTGCAAGGAATACGTGTTTTGGTCATGTCATTTGAGTTTCATCTTGCACATTAAATTATCTCACAAAAAGTGTTCGTCACACTTAGAATTCCCAAGCATATCATTAGGAATCATGAATCATCTCATAATGTCATTTAAATTGTATGACATTTTGCATGCCAACTTAGGATTAGATGACTATTCAAACTTTCCGTCGTATCCAATCCTAAGTCCCATGTGATTTCTTCATGCTGTTTGTGCATTCTTTGAGTGATTTTAAGGTTTTCTAATGAATGCTTATATTCTGTTTTCTTAATTACTAATGCGCATACTTTTAAAGATCTCGATCTTAGGATACCAAATTGACCTAATTTAGACTCAAGCTCTTTTAGGAAGATGTAGGGCACACTTAGAAGTTTCTAATGCCATTAATTTCATGCCAATCGCTTATCGTTTGGACTATTTTCCATATTTTCAATTCTAGGTTACAATCTGGACAAGAGATCAAATTCGGACCCTTGTTCTAACCCTCGTTTGGACAAACTTTTGATATTTTTGTTTCATTTTTTTTATTTGGAATCTGAACTTGGCCTCTAAATAAAACTTGCTTGTCATTATGTTGGCTATGTTGTGTGTAAATTTGATGATTTTTAGACATGTTTTAATACGACAAATCCTCGTGACATTAGCTTAATGTCTCATTGTTTTGATAAATTTCTAATGAGTTGTTGCTTGTTGTTCGATTTTTGTAAAATCATGTATAGATTGTTTAAGAAAACAATTTTCACAAAAATCATTCATCATCATGTCATGCATGTTAGAAATTGTTTTCATTACCACATTGTTAATGGGTATTACTCAATTTTGCTGTTCTTACACGCTTGTTTTGACGTTTCCTGATATAAACATGATTGTGATTGTTTAGTTATACTTTTTAGGTTAGTTTGTGCATGAAATTAGTCCACGTCATCTTCATGAAAATTCTTCTAAATGCTTTGATATTTGTTGTTAAACAATCAGCATTTTCAAATTGCATCTTTCAAAAAATGCTTTGGTACATGTGATATTTCTCAAAACTTAATTTAGCTTAAGGAAAAATTGTGGTTTGGACCATATTCAAAATGCTTGCGACGCTTGTGAGTGCATTTATGCGAGTCATGGGCTAGCTTGGCAATTGAATGTTTTCCATAGTCTAGATATTTCTTAATCCTAAATATTTTCAAATCTTTTTAAAAAATCATATTTTGACATCGTGAAAGTCATGGTTTGAATTGCATTCAAAATGCATGCGATGCTTGTGAATGCATTTATGTGAGCCTCAATCTAGCCTTGACAATTGAATATCTTTCATAGCTGAGACATTACTTTGTCTCAAAACTTTTCATGAATGATTTTGAAATATGTTTTTTTCAAAATTACACATGTACCCCTCATATATATAATCCCATAATGCATTAAAAATTGCCTGTGTTTGTGATTGGCGTATGCCCATGGTAATATGGGTGCGCATGACAGAATTTCTGAAATAAAAATTGATTTCTGGCTAGAATAGAAATTGAGAAGTTAAAAATTTTAGCTTCTGATTTCTTCTTCAAATTTATTTCAGGAATAGAAATCTAATCTAGAAATAGAAAAATCAAATTGTGTTACCAAATGGATTTCTGTTCCAAACCCGTTCCAGGGAACAGAAAAACAGAGAAATAAAGAAGTAAAAATTTTATCATGCGCACCCTAAGTGATCAACAGACGGTTCACTTTCTTGTTTAATTGATTGAGAAACAATGTTCAAAAGACCTGTATGTATGTTTCAATTTTTGCAATGCATGTAACTTTTAGATGAATCATAGAGTCGATGTATGATATCGAGGGAAAACCTTGTGATCACATAGATTGCTTGATTATGAGACTTATTAGCGTTATTGGCCATGCAAGAATATAATTGGTCAATAATTGCTATAAGTCACAAAAAAAATGAATTGGGTAGGTGTCTTAGTGGGACCCTCGCGTGAAAGACAATGATCGACCCCAGTGCCTCAAAATTTGACTTTCGTATTGTACTTCCTTTAAATGATTGATCTTAACATGATGTCTTGTTTTTTTTATTGTTTTTATGTGTATGCTTGTTTCTTTCCATTGTATGCACATAGTTATAAGTTTCTTAGATTAGGTTTAGATTAGGACCCCGAAGAAGGAGAAAGCGCGAAGACGGTGGAGGTCGATGTCCATTCCGACCATTATTATATATTATTAATTTCCCCGACATATGTCTCGGGTTCTATTTGTTGTATAAAGCTTGACGAGTTACGGGTTTTTATCTCTTTCTCTCATCTTTTTCAATTGTGTTTCTCTTTTATATTTTCTAAGATTGCATTGTAGATTTACTGTTTTCCTTAATTGTTTACTTATTGTCTTGTAATTTCAATTCCATTGATTACTTTATTTTCTTGTCTTTCTAGAAATAGAATAGAATGAAAATGACCAATCACGCATGATCGCTTAGTTTAGGACTAATGATCTTGAAAATGTAGAAAGAAACGCATGGACATGTTAGGTTAGTTTGTGCATGAAATTACAAAAATCGAAAAGGCGCTAATAGAAATATTAGCGTAACCCCAATCCCCGAACCTAGATATTTGGTTGCGTAGGAATCGAGGGAATACTCCCGACTCTCAATTGGGTTTTCTAGCCGACCCCAAAAATGAGGCTAGTGGCGACTCCCGTCTTATTTTTAGGTTGTCATAAACAACTAGATCATATAAATAAACCCGTCGCGCGAGGTACAAGTTTCAATGAAACTCACCATGGTTTAGCATACTCGATATGGGAGTACTCCAAAGGATAAAGTGATGCCATCCTTATGGGCAAGGCGTACTGTCGAGAGGGTTACCATGGTAAAGGTTTCCCTTAAATACGATATCCACACCCGACCCCTTCTTAAGTGTGTCGCCCGTGTGGATATGGATTGCAACACTTTGCTGTTACGCGGGGTACGAGCTTGGGGGAGCTTTCGATCTCGTGGAGGGAACTCACAAGAGGCTTGATTAGAAAGGCGAGGTGATGACGTCTTTTGGAACGCGAGCCGTGAGGGAACTCTCGTGATCAAGTACCCCTAAACTGAACTTTCTACCCTGTCCCTCCTCGTGATGATGAGGGATTCGAGGGCCGCGAGATTGGGTCGCGACAACGTGCAAGTTATCTATTGACGACAGATCAATAGCAAAGTGATGCGGGAGCATCCAACGTCGGTCCATCGACCAACTTAGATAAATCGATGCTTATCCAAGCCAATAAAGAAATTGGGCATTATGTGCTTCAATGGATCATTTTGAATGAATAATGTTAATTACTTAACGATATTTTGTGGTATGTCGATAACTAGCAATGCGAGGCCATTTTAGACGTCTTGCATGACCAACTGATGAAGTTTCAGGAGAATTAATTTTTGGTCAATGGAGGGGCACAAATTTTGGAAGGCTAAAGGTTCACGAATGCGGTTAAAGAATGCGGAAGGCCAAAGGTTCAAGAATGTGGTTAAAGAATACGAAAAGCTAAAGGTAAGAATGTAAGTTCCCGTACTACTAAATGCATTTCATAAGTTCCTAACTGTCTTTATTGTTATGTAGTTCAAGAGTCAAAAGTGTAAGTTCCTAGGTCATTAAACTCTGTTTTTAATATTTCCTAAGGCTAAAATCTTCCTATAAACAGGGGAAAACTATCCAATGTATGAAAGATACGAATTTGATGAATGAAAATTGTGAGATTTCCTCTGCTTGAGTGAACATCTTCGGAGAGTGGATAACTCCTTTCGGTAACTTTATCGTTGGAGCGTAGATCACTCCTTGGTGGTGAGCCAAGAAGCCCTTTATCCTTGGCTGGTGGAATCTTTAGGCCTTGGTGGTGAGCTTCTCCTATCCCGAAGTCCTTTACCCTTGGCTGGTGAAAGCTTTAGGCCTTGGTGGTGAACTTCGTAGATCTCAATCCTCTTCTTCGGTTGGTGGCGTGGCCTTTATACCTTGGGAGGAGGTCGTTCTATCTTCTTATTCCTTTTCGTTTCTTCCCCATATACACTACTCCATACACTTAACCACAAAAAATCCCCTCTAAAAAAATTTCCGTTCTGGAATCACTCACCCCATCACACATCAGTAGAGGTCATCAATTGATCCTCATTAGCCATGAATGACACCTGGAACCCCCACTTGTGGTCTAGACTAAGACCTTCGTGCTTCACCAACCACAAGTGAGGGCGTCTTAGCCTTCATATCCAAGCAAGGGTCTGGACACCCTCACCAAATCTAGGTGAGGGTCATCAACCCATGGCTGGTGGAAGCTTTAGGCCTTGGTGGTGAACTTCATAGATCTCGATCCTCATCCTTGGTTGGTGGCGTGGCCTTTATACCTTGGAAGGAGATCGTTCTATCTTTTCTTATTCCACTTCGTTTCTTCCCCGTATACACTACTCCATACACTTAACCATAAAAATCCCAAAAGAAAAATTTCCGTTCTTCAATCACTCGCCCCATCACGCATCACAAAGCAACCTCTACTTTGCCTAAACTATAACATGAATGGTTGTTTCACTTCCTCAAAACCATCAATATGAGCATATAAACAATTCTTGAAACACCTCATACACTCAGGAGCCAATCATAAAAACATGCAATATAACATAGTTATGCGCCCATGCATGCAATAATCTAGACTTGCTCATATATTAATCTCACGTCACACGTGTGTAGACTATTGGATTGCTTATTGCTTCTCAAAATATGCATTCATGCACTCATGCCATGTAATAATCCACTGCTTATATTTCAATCTCAGATCACACGTGTGCCGGCTATAGCATCACTTCTTAAAATATGCATTCATGCACTTTTCACACAACCATGTCCAGATTATTATGGCCACTCAAGACCCAAGGCCAACCCAAAGGTTCGCAGTCATCCGGCGTAACTGAGCATCATCCCACCCCATCGGGCACGACATCATCCTGCGTATGCATACGTCTCAGGACGGCATTCCAATAAGGAGTTTCGTTCTAAAATCCATCCGTGAACGACATCCCGTTGACTTGGGCGCATCCGAGTTTAATTGGGCATCGTCTCGCATAATCATATGCATCAGGACGGAGCCATCACCCTGCATAATCATATGCATAAGGGTATTTAAGTGATCACACGAGCATACATCACTCCGAACTTAATCAGGTATCGTCCCGCATAATCATACGCATCGGGACGGAACCATCACCCAGCATCATCATACGCATCATGGTAGTTAAGTGATCACACGAGCATATAATCACCTCGCACAATCTTACGCATCAAGATATTTAAGTGAGCACATGAGCATACAATCACCCTGCATAATCATACGCATCAGGATACTTAAGTAATCACACGAGCATACATCACTCAAGCTCATTTCATATCTTTCTCATTAATTGATGGAAGAGTGTGTAATGCTCATACAATATGCGACAACACTAATTACATACAACCATATCAGGCTGTCATGCCAAGTGATCAAATCCCAATCAAGCATTTGTTGAATTAATCATACTTCTATCTCATGGCTGATTATCTCATAACAATGCTTTAAACACTTCATCATCCTACCTTTTCACTTCAAATGCCATCTTTCCACATACCTCACACGCTTATTAATTTGCTAGAATCAATGAATACCATAACCTTCATTATTTTCTCATTCTAAGCAGGCACTATATTCAACTTTAGCAACTAACACTACATCAATCAAATTTGGACTCATGGCATATAGAACTCTCATCAAGATAAGATAAATCATTACAATTGTGTATAAGCTATGACAATAATCTATCACATGCCCTCCTAACCTATACAATGACTTATTTCACAGTATTGTAACATGTCATCATAAGTCAAACACTTATCACATATCACAACATAATAACTTATCGCATCTCCACTTATCACATTTCAATAGCTTATTGGATATTAGAAAGGCTTATCATGATGAACTATTGTAGCCTACGATATCTTATCACGATAACATGTCGGAAACACATGATAGCCTATCGGCAAAGCATGATAACCTATTCCGATATCCTATTGTCAAAGTATGATAACCTACCAGAACCCTATGATCACTTATCATGCAAAACCCACTTACCACATCAATAAAACATAATTTAACCTTAATCTAGCCCTAAACTAACTCCAAAATGCAATAACAAACCCAATTCAAGGGCTAGAAAGCCGCTCACTCCCGATTCCAATATCAACAAGTGACGGCGAAGGTGCGACAAGGGTTGGCTGGCTGTTGTTGTGCTCAGCGGTGGTTGGTCACCTTCCAAAGCTAGGCATGCCATCATCTTCTCTCTCCTCTCCTCATTGGGCGCCCATTAGTTGTTTTATTAGGTAGAAGGACAACATGGTAATTTCACAAGCCCTAGGTACTATTCACACACATGGGCATTAATGAGGGACTTTAAAAGACCAAAAGGGGCTTGGCTGACCCATGGGCTCCTTTGGGCTGCCCAGCTTGGGCTTGGGCCCATTGGGCTGTCCTTCGTGGGTCCAAGGGCCCGTTGGGCACACTTGTGGGCCTGGGCCCACGTGGGTCCTCGTTCGTGACCCATTTCCACATTTCCTAATTTTTATGTCCTGTCAATGAAAAATCAAAATTTTGCCCCAAAGTGGCATTCTTGGTGTTTCAGTGGCCTATCGATCCCGATTGCAATCCGGCTTTAATGATTTGCCACTACTGTAATCTCGTTCCGAATATTGGGGTCGGATTGAGGATGTCACACCTTGCATACCCAGGAACCAATAATTTATCATATCATTCATGATGACCACCTTTTACCATTTATCATAATTCATATTTAGACACAAGGCAAATTTTGAAATATTAACAAAGTAAAAGTCTAGGTCATGGATTTCGTTGCAAATGAAGGCTTAGATCAGTGATTTTAGACTATACACTCATTTTTGGATGCCATGTGATGCGGGAGCATCCAATGTAGCTCCATCAACTAACTCAGGACCATCAATGCTTATCCAAGCCAAGAAAGAAATTTGGCATCATGTGCTGAGATGGATCATTTTGAATGAATTATGTCAATTACTTATTGATACTTTGTGATATGTTGATAACTATCAATGGGAGGCCATTTTAGATGTTTTGCATGACCAATTGATGAAGTTTCAGGAGGATTATTTTCTAGTCAAGGGAGGAGCACGAATTTTGGAAGGCTGAAGATTCAAGAATGCAAGTTCCCATGCTAATTAATGCATTTCCTAAGTTCCTAGGTGTCTTTATTGCTATTTGATTTTCAAGAGTCAAAGGTCTAAGTTCCTAGGTCATTAAAGTCTTTTTTTTGTATTTTCCAAGTCTAAAATCCTCCTATAAACAGGGGAAAACTATCCAATGTAAGCAGATACGAATTTGATGAATGAAAATTGTGAGATTTGCTCTGCTTGAGTGAACTTCTTCGGAGAGTGGATAACTCCTTTCGGTCGCTTTATCCTTGGAGCGTAGATCACTCCCTGGTGGTGAGCCAAGAAGCCCTTTATCCTTGGCTAGTGGAATCTTTAGGCCTTGGTGGTGAGCTTCTCCTATCCTGAAGTCCTTTATCCTTGGCTGGTGGAAGCTTTAGGCCTTGGTGGTGAACTTCTTAGACCTCGATCGTCATCTTTGGTTGGTGGCGTGGCCTTTATACCTTGGAAGGAGATCGTTCTATCTTTTCTTATTCCCCTTCGTTTCTTCCTCCATACACTTAACTAGAAAAATTCCAAAAGAAAAAATTTTCGTTTTGGAATCACTCGCCCGATCAAGCATCACCATGTAATACCATAGAATTGCATAATGACATAAAACAAGAGAAAAAAAAAAAAACTTGCTCCATCTTGCAGATTTGTTGTTCCACCTGAATTTACCCATTAGAACAGGTTTTCTAATTGTTAAAACACGAAACCCACCCTACATATCCTAGACTTGGAGTTGGACCGATTTCTACTTGTCCAATTCTCAGGTCCTCAGTTTTACCTTCAAATCATCTTCAATCCTAGTTGATGGTACTGTTGACACCCGAGTTTACCTCAAAACACGCGCTGGTCAACAGGAATTTTAAATGAAACGCCCCCAAATTGATCAGCAAAATTAGCGGAAAGCAGTTATCGTGAAAGCTACTTAAGTTAAGCCTCAACAGAATTATAGGAGATAAACTCAAAATCGATGGCCGAGATGTTAATTACCACGTGTCAGGCTATAAGGATGATGTGATGAATTTGAGGATTAAGTAGGGAGAAATGTACATAGAAATAGGGAACAGTTATTTACTTGCAGGGCAAGCCACATGAGCATCTTCGACAGGTTAGGGGGCAGTTGCTAAAGGATAAGGATCTTCGGGGGGAAAGAAACACGTGAAGATTACAAAGAGTTGTGCAAAAGAAGGAATAACTGACTAAGGAACATCGGCTCCCTATAAATACCACAATTTCTTTATCGCATTTTAAGGAATTCCATTCTTTGTTAAATTCCAATGTGCTGTTTCACAAAGTTCAGCGTTGTTGATTAGATTCTAGCATTGTGCTTATATCCAAAAGTATTCCTGTTGATTTCATTCTAGCTTTACATCAAAAGCAAGCTGTGACGTTGATTGAATTCCATCATAGTTTGGGTTCAGAGCATAGATTCTTTAGTTATCTGTTTTCAAATTACGTCATTGATTAAATTCTAGTGTCATTGGCCATAAGTTGTTAGGGCTATACATACATGTTGACAATAAAACTCCCTTTCGCATTTGACATTCTTTGTCCAGGTTCTACACAAAACCTTTGTCTCCAATTACAAAATCAAAACGCAGTATTTGGTGAATGGTTATTCACAGGAATCAAAACCGATGAAACATCTTTTTGGCACGGTGGGAAGAGTGTGTTGGGTTGAGAGAGTGCTTTGCCACGGATCTGAAGTCATATATCAACTTGAACAAACTCCACTGACAAACAATTATACATGGCTAAGAGTAGCAAGCGAGTTCAATCATCATCAGCTCAGCTTCCTTAGAATGAAGTGGTAAATCAAGTTCAAGAGGAAGGTGATGACATATCAAGGCAACATGTCAGGGAGAGAAGGAAAGCAGACCTCACACCAGTCATGCTGTCTACTATGAGGCGAACGATCGAAGAAACTTAGAATGAGTTTGCTAACTACATGATTGGACGAATGACTGATGTTGTGAGGTCTCTGATCATTAATATTTTCACGAGTGTGCTCAAGGACAACATGAGATTTCGACTGGACCAGTTCACACCCAATCAAGGCACGTCGTTGTTTCGAAAAGGGTATTATGTTCCCGTATCATCAACTTCACAAGTAATTATGAATAATGCAGGACAACCTACATTAACACGGCCCCCTCCTAGAGTTTTGCAAACGGGAGAAGTTCTTTCAACTGTGCAAGTTGATGGGTCTGTTAATTCACACAACGCTACCAATGCTAATCGAGGTCTTGCAGTACTAATTGGACCTTTGGATCAACAAAATTCTGAACATGAGAACTCCATTAGGGTTGAGCAGCCAAATCCGACTCTAGTACCTCAAATGAACGTGTACCCAATTTCCATGGGGGTCCCAGGAGTTGTAAATTGTAATGGCCCCAGTCAGGGGGCAAGAAAAAATATATCAGGTAAATAATCAGCATAGGCCCCTTTGGTGGGCACTCGTAATGCTCAACAGCAGTTTCCAACGGTTTTACCCCAATTCCTGCCAAATATTCAGTCTTAGATTTTTTAGCTGCTTCCCCATTTTCGTCAAGTGAATGTTCCTAATCCACAAATAAATCCGGTGCTTGTGAACCAACCACAACCACAACTCTGTGCGCCTCATGGGTAGTACCACCAAGCTCCTCAACAGAATCCAGACCTGTTGTCATCACCCAACTATCCAGCACAACGGGTTCCAGGATTCCATCATGTTGTCCCAATTCAAAATCAACCAATAATTGATTCGGCATTAAGAGGATATGGAATAATATTATTTGCCTGCCCAATATTTATAGAAAGCCATATCCGGACTGGACAGATACTTTGCCTTATCCAAGAGGTTTTAAGATGCCCAAATACACACTATTTATTGGTGAGGAAGACCAGTCAATATTTGAGCATATTAATCCGTTCCTAGCAAAGTGTGGGGATGCTGCCCATGCAGATCATTGGAAGTTAAGGTTATTGCCTTTATCATTGTTCAAAAGTGCTTTTTTTTTTTTAATACATAGCATTGCCACCGAACTGAATAAATTCTTGGAAACAAATGGAAAGATTGTTCCATACTCAATTTCAAAGGGCTATCCCAGATTTTTCAGTAGCTGACTTGTCGACCATGAAGCAACTAAATAATGAATTGATCGATCACTTCATATCTAGATTTAAGAGGGCTAGGAATAAGTGCCTAGTTCCTCTACTTGAGAAGACCTTTGCGGAACTTGCATTCAATAGCTTGAAATTTGAGATCCACAAAAGAATGGTTGGACAACCATTCTTAGATTTATTTCAATTATCCACTATATCCTCTAAACACGAAAGCTTGTTAAAAGAGAAAGATAAGAGGGATGGTAGGCAAGCTGAAGTTAATTGGGTGAACTCTGCACCTTATTGTCAAGATCAATCTCTAGCACCTTATTTATGTCAAATTCAAGCAAATCAAGAGCAGCCAGCTGAATGTAAGCCTGCGCCCTCCGATAAAGAAACTTCACATTCCTGCTTTCCATCTCCAAAACTTGAGACAGAGTCAAACATTAGAAAACATTCATGCATCACACCCAGAGCTTTTGGAGTGGCAAGGAAATGCTGTGAACCTTGGTGCATAGATTCTCAGCCTTCTTGTAATCTTTGAGTTTCAGCTTGCATGCTGCATCATTCAGATTGCAAGCAACTTTTAGTGCCGTCACTTGTGTCTTCTCATCTTCGCTAAAGGAGGTATCGTATTATATGTGCTTCACAGCTTACAAACAAGATCAATATCCGCTAGAATAAGAGATATTACCAGATAAAGCTTATCCACATAATTGCCCTCTTTAAGGTTCTAGCTTTTTCTGACAAAACACTACTTTGACCACTGAGCTGTCTGTTAAATCATAGAATGCCGAGTTTATTACTAAAAACTAGAAAAAGAAACGTCACAATGGGCTAGAGAAACTAAGAAACTCTGACACTTTCAACTACAACGAAAATGTCAATCTAAACCAGTGTTTGAGAATCTGCTTTGCTATTATAACATACTTCTACATACAATAGATAACGACATCAATTGACAAAAAGCAACCAACCCCAACTCTAAAGAACACTGAACCAGCCACACAACAAAGGATATGAGTAAAAACTAAATAGCACTTGATTTGATGCAAAGAAAGGGCACCAACACATGAAACAGGAGACAATCATGTGAACTTCCAACAGGAATAAAACATAAGCACAGTTTGTCATAGCATGTTACTAGGCCTATGCTCCATCAAGACTCAAGAGTCAGATTTGAAAATCATTAGCCTCTCCACTTAGCATGAAACAAAAGAATACCCTGTAGCAAGTGCTTTAAATAATGGAACACATGATGACTTGCTAACCACATAAATAGAACATTTCCCTACCTTAAATAGAACATTTCCTGCTTCTTCCTTCTTGCCTGCAGCCTCAATCTTCTCCATAGTATTCATGTCCCACGACTCCTTGTCCTAAACATTGAATGTTTAGATATTATTGTATCAGTGCCCTAAAGTTTACAAAGAGCATTGTGCCAAAACATCGCGTGAGCTAGTGCCCGCTGACATACCTTGACAAAAGAGACGAACTCCACCTCATCATACATAGTTGAACTAGGAGGTACCACAGCCAAATCCTACTTAGACTTAGAAGATCCAAAAGCATACTCAGGTGCAATAGTCAGCAAAGCAACCTCTCCCTTTATCATGTTCATCACAGCTTTGTCAAGCCCGTCGACTTCTTGTGCAATCCAAAGACTAATCTTCAGCTAACAATTAGACAACAGTAAAAAAGACAAGTAACATCCAACAAGATAAATCAGCTTCGTCAGTCCTGAACTTGAAGAACTCCTCACTATCATCGTGGCCCTTCTTCACAAATATTGTGCCATCTTGCAACTTCCTAACAATTTCACTATAAACTCATAATCACACACATCAGCAACCACATAGCCCATTAGGCAAATCATATATAACTCACTTTCATTTTACACTAAGATTCTAAAGATGTGGATCATCTTGTCCATCGGATGTAAGAAACATTTGGCAATAAGAAAAGTACCATCAACTACAACTCCTTCGTGAGGCCTCTCATACCCTTCCCCTTCCGCAATAATCTTTTTCATTACATTCTTGTCGTTGGTCACTTTAGACACAGTCTTCCACTTCCTTGGAAAGCGTCATCGGCTGGCGAACAACGAGCGTAGTCGGCTGGCAGGAAGCGAGCATCGTTGATTAGTGAGCAGCGTCTAGGGCCAATTGGGCCAGAGGTGTTGGGGGCCGTTGGTCAACCCGCATCGGGGGTGACCAACGTCGATGGCGCCCAGCTGAGCAGCGAGGCAAGCGAGGGATGACGTCATCAAGGGAGTATCCAGTGGCGACATTGAGGGTTACGGCGTCCAGTAGTGGCTTCCCGGGCGAGCGCCGTCGGCGATGGGCAGAGTCAGAGAACAGGAGGGATAGAGAACTCTGAGCGTCAAATGGTGAAAGTGCGAAATTGATTTGGCGCATTTTCCATTTTGGGCGTCTTTTGGAGCCCTAACCGGTTCCGACTCCAACGAATCGGAATCAGAACCAGAATCAGAACCTTCATTTCCCAGAAAAAAGGAACTGCGAACCGGAACCAGTCCCTTTAGAACTAGGAACTGAACCAAACCTTCCGATGCGGTTCTCTAGTTCCCCGTTCTACCCGGGAACCGTGCTCACCCCTAATAGATAACGCAAAGGAAAGGCCTTGCAATTGCTCACCCCTAATAGATAAGTTGCATGTTTAGGGTGTCTCTGAGGCAAAGAACCCTCCTACGCAAGATTTAGGGAGTTTACTTGCTGAGATCATTATATCTCACCTCGTCGTCGTTTAATATATTTCAGGCCCGCAATATGGAGAACCCTCATGTTTGGTTCTGGGTTAGATTAGAGACAGGAGTTTGGCCTGGTGATAGTGAAGTTTAGATTAACCCTCGCCCACTGTAAGTTGGTTGGAAGTTGTCGGTCTAAAGACTTGTAATCACTAAACTTCCTAGGGTTAACAGTGTATTTACATAGGAAGTATTTGGTTTTGATGTTTTGATGTCTACCTTTTACTATCCCTATTGTTTGATATTGGTTGGGAGATGTTTGTTCTGCTTCCTCTTGCATATAATCAAAAGATAAAATGAATGGGTCGGCGACGCATCCTGGGACGTCGCAATTCCATGACCGAAGAGATCTAGGAATGCTGCACGCTTGAGGGTCGAGGCGTGACACACAGCCATTGACGAGCTATGTTTGTCATTATTTTCTGCTGATACAAAATTACGTCTTAATATTTTACCCACTACGGTCCATGTGATGTGTAAAACATACGTAATCAAATATATACTGACTCGAACAATAATAACGGGTCGAATTGCGAAATGGACGTTCACTCTTTTCGTAATTAATTTAGTTTATGTCCCGCTTAAGGCTGTAATGGGTCCAGCAATGATAGATTTTATCATTGACTAGCCAGGCACTTAGGTTGAAGATAATATAGAAAGGTGCATCCAAATAGTTCCTTGGACTCTATATTTTGATAATATAGAAAGTTGCATCCAATACGAGTAGGAATTTTAATAGTTTCTCCTAACAAGCATAGTTCGGAATGATGTTAAAGCTTGACTTCAATTGTTCAAATAATCGAGCGGAGTTTGAGGTACTAATTGTTGGCTTAAACATTTTGATTGACAAGAAGGCACGGTTTATCAAAGTGATACGTGACTCCTAGTTGGTAATAAAACATCTTGAGAATACTAGTGCCTCAACGAGAATATTTTTTCTTATTATATGTTAGCGAAATGCCTTTTGAATGATTTTGATGATTGTGAGTTGGTTCATGTAAAAAGAAATAAGAATGCGCAAGCCAACGAGTTAGCTCAAATCACATATAGTTACAAAATTACTAGAGAATCGGCAAATCATATTATCACCAAGTAAAGACGTTACCCTGAATTGACAATAGAGTCATGTTGATTCAAGAAGCATGGGACTTGGGTAAAAGGATGGCGAGTCAGGATTGGAGTACCCTATTTATCCAGTATCTGAAGACTCAAGTTGCCAATGACTCTGACCAAAAGAAAACAACTTGCCAATGACAAAGATTTTAAGAGATGTTTAAGACCCTATGTTCATAATGGCCGAGGTATATGTAGGCATATATGGCGCGCATCAAGCCGGGGTCAAAATGAAATGGTTATTGTGTCAACATAGTTACTTTTGGCCAACTATTACTCAAGTGTGTATCGACTATGTTAAAGGATGTGAAACATGTCAAAAACATGGTCATGTCTAGCATGTGCCAACCTTAGTGATGAAACCCACGTTCAAACCCTTGCCATTTAGAGGATGGGCAATGGACATACTTGGGAAGATATATCCACCATCATCTAGGTTGAGGTTGCATCATATAAAAGTATCGTGCAAAAGATAGTGAAAGACTTCATCGAGGAACATATTATCCATTGATTTGGCATTTCTACGTCAATTATTGCGGATCAAGGAATGGTGTTTATTGGATTTGACAAAGTCGAGAGGCATCAAGATGATTCATGCCACTCGTTATTACGCCTAAACCAGCAATCAAGCCAAAGCTTCGAAAAAGGTAATTATAAATTTGATCAAAAGCAATTGGAAGATAATCCTAGGGAATGGGATTCTTTATTGTTGACAATCTTATGGGCTTATAAAACGTTTAAGAGATCCGCAATTGGAGTTAGTCCATATATATTGACTTATAGTCAAGAAGCTGTACTATCATTCGAGATTTACTGTTCAATAATTAAGAGGGTAAGACTTCAAGGAGAACTAACCACAAAGAGCAATACGATGAACTGATGTATGGTAATATTCACGAATTGGGAAAAGTAGGGCAGCCGCTCCAAAAAAACTGATTCTTCGAAAGAGTAGGGTCGCAAAGGCTTGCAATAAGCATGTGAAAGAGAAAAGCTTTGACATTGGCGATTTAATGTGGAAGACCACTTTATCAACAAGCATGGATAAAGAAAGATTTGGCTAATGCTTGCCAACTTGGGAAGGAACATTTGTTATTACCGAGATTTTTTGTGGAAATGCTTATCATTTAATGCAAATTGATGGTAAGGAGCTACCCCGAGTGATAAATGGAAAATTTTCAAGCAAATATGATCTACCAATGTGGGAAATGCAAGCAAAATGAATAACGCACGAAAAGGGGAACAGTAGCAAGATGGTGTTGTGGCATCGCCTGACGGCCCCCGATCCGTTAGGGTCACAGCAGTTCACTTGCTTTCTCTTGACCTGATTGTCCATGAAGTCTAGGGGTCTGTATCCAACATCTCCCTTTCCCATATTTCGAAAGATGCTGACATTTCTAATAACCATAAACACAGAGTCCATTAGTTAGTGCTGATGTCCAAAAATTCCCTTCCTCTGCTATCCCTGGCTCGTGGTCACACCCATCCATCCGGATCATCTACCAGTGGCGGTGGCAGGTGTGGTACCCCAATTCCGCTAAAGACGCCACAGATACCTATCGCTCTATCTACTGAATACCAGTTACATATCTTTTATTCGAATTAGACAAGGCAGTTTTTTTTTTTTTTGAAAAGGATTCACCGTGGAATTATAAACAAGTCTCACCATCCCATACTCCCATGATAATGATGCAATGCACACCCACTACACATCAAAGGAAAAGATAAAGATGAGTGACTTTTATTTACATATTTATGATGGACATCTCTGGTCGGTACAACCAAAAAGCCAAGATTTTTAAGCTAAACTCGGCTACTACTCAAAAGAGAGATCTCGACCCCCTATATCGATCATGTATAATCCTCCATCTACAAGTGTCGGCTATCTCAAAAAGTGTCAGCTCCCACTCCTCACACTGGCCATCACACCCACCCTGGTGCATCGGGCGGCGGCGGCGGCAACATCCCCAGCATCACTCCGTCACGACGGACATGGACAGAAAAAAACTCCTGGATGACCGAGCCCCCAGCCAGGCCCACGTTATACATCACCAGCACGTGAACTCGAATGAACACCAAACCAAGAATGGTGATACAAATATGCTCCGCACACTCGACCTCCACGTCAAATGGTAGGACGTAAAAGGTGCCGCGCGTGACCGGTGGTCAAGGCATCTTTCTAATCTGAAATGTTAGTCCCCAAAGGGCTGAGTACAACCACTCAGCAGTAAAGACCCATTAAACCACTCAATGCGTCAAGCAGAACAATAAAACTATCATGAAGAAGGTGCATATCATTCATACATTTGAGCTTACCTCACCAGGCAACATGCATATACCATCATGCACATGTACATATATAAACAAAGCAACCATGCATATATCACTATGCAGCGTACATATGCCACCATGCACATGTACAGATATCGTCAAACAGCCATGCACATATCACCATACAATATGCATGATTCAATTTCAGCTTTTATCTTTAAATTGGATCACAACATTTTTCTTTTCTTGGACCAGTAATTTCATCCAACATTTTATCGTTCGCACCCAACCTGGCATCGTGAGGAACCTCCGGCACACACCTCCGGGCATCTTGAAAGTCCCGAGGACATCCGGCACATACCTCCGGGCATCTAGACACTCCTGGGGCATCGTCGGCTCACACCTCCGATGGTATCCTCATTCATCATATTTCATTTTCACAATTGTATCTCAATATCGACATGGCACATGATGTGATGGCAACAAGGTCAAATTCAGCTTTTGATATTATATGTAATGCCAAATGTCATTACATGTGCAGCAAGATCAATCGCTTAAAAAAAAACATTATAAATCATGGGGTAAAACTCAAGGATTATTACTATTATTTTAGAAACGGAATGCATTTTTTTAGTTAACACCCCTTAAAATTTAGTGATTGGCCCTAATAAATTCCAAGAATTTAATACATTATAGACAAGATCTAGAGGCAATTTTCTCATGAAGAACACTGCAACACCAGAATTCCACACAAAATAGAGTAGTCCAGGCATTACAGCTTTTAAAATTCGCACAAGCCAGTTTGCACAGTTTTAGAAAACATTTTGATTAAATACTCAAATGAACTCCATAAATTATGAAATTCGAATATGTTATAAACAAGACATAAAGGCAGATATTTCATGAAGAACACTACACCAAAAGACATAAAGGCAGATATTTCATGACGAACACTACACCGAAAGAATCTCATATAAAACGATATACTCTACACATCACAACTTTCAAAGTCCTAACACAACAGATTGCACAGTTCTTGAAACATTTCCGATTAAATGCCCAAATGAGCTTCAAAAATTATGAAATTCGAATATGTGATAGTCACGACCATAAGTAGATATTTCATGCAGACGTCAAAATCAAATTCATCCTAGATAAATAAATATGAACGGTTAATACGCCTGTTCTTAGTACAGTTATTCTAGATCTAATCATCTCCAAAGGACCACGATTTCACCTACCTATTCTTGTTTGTTTTCTCTAAATTTTTGATATGTTATACCTTAGGATGTCCCTTACAACTTTTGTTAAGAAATCGAAGTGAAATTTCGACAAAAAGGTTGCCTTACAGTCCATGGATTCATCAAGGGTCGATACCAAAAGTTCCAGAACTAGTCTTTCCAAAGAACAACGATTTCACCTACCTATTCTTGTTTGTTTTCTCTAAATTTTTGATATGTTATACCTTAGGATGTCCTTTACAACTTTTGTTAAGAAATCGAAGTGAAATTTCGACAAAAAGGTTGCCTTACAGTCCATGGATTCATCAAGGGTCGATACGAAAAGTTCCAGATCTAGTCTTTCCAAAGAACAACAATTTCACCTACCTATTCTTGCTTCTTTTGTCCCAAATTTGAGTATGTTATACTCCAAGTAGTCCTTTACAACTTTGATTTACAAGTTGAAGTCAAATTTGAACGACAACATCGCATGCAAGTCACTAGAACATCGAAGATCGAGCTGTTGTTCTCAAGAATAGCACACACTAGACTAGAGCACAACTCTTATAACTTCACATTTTACACATCCTATACATCCGAAATTTCACCATTCAATCACACACACCAAGCACAGCAGGCAACCGAACGGCGAGGACGACGCCGACGGACGACGATGAACGGACCTTCTCCTTCCTCTCGCACGCACGGCCTCTTTCCCTCTTCCTTGCTCTCCTTTCTCTCTACCGTGCAACACCAGCTCTCACTCTCTCGGTTCCCTTTTTGCTTAATCCGCCCACTTTTCCCCGCTAATTTCTTTCCCCTCATGATTAGCCATCATTAATCTTGCATGCATTGACACTTGGCTTTCTTCATGGGACAAACGCGGAGCATGCAAACCGGTTTCCCCCCCCCCTCCGTCTCTCCGAGCAGTCGACAGCCCCTCATGGGCTCTATGGGCCGGGCCTTTTGGCCCATCTTAGGCCCAACACTCTTGGGCCTAAGGCCTAAGCTCAAAAGACCTAAGTTTAACCCTTTAAAAACCAGCTTAATCCCTATTTATACAAAGTACTAAATTACAAATTTAAATGGCTATAATACTTTGTAACATAGATTAATAAAATCCAACTTCTAAAATTTATGGCCAAAAACATAATTTCCTAATCAAATAAATCCTTGGTCTCACATGGGCATGGAACATGTTTCCAACAAAATATTCACCCATTAGGTGCTCGGCCTTTAATCTATTACACTTCTTTGGTCTAAAGACCACAACATAGGTTAATGATACTTCCATCGCCCTGCCATAGGTTGTAAGGAATCTAGAGGTTGCCATAGAGTTTCAGGATGCCACAATTCTCCCCCCCTTAGAGAATTTCGTCCTTGAAATTAGACATAACTTATGCCTGTTGAAACAGATGAGGGTACATTTCCTTCATTTTATCTTCGCTTTCCCATGTGGCTTCCTCCACATCATGATGTTACCAGTAGGATTGTCTTGGTCCTAAGGACTTGCTCCTTTCTGTCTAGCACTTGCACAAGCTCTTCGATGTATCGCACTTTCTCGTCCACTTTGATGGCCTCATGATCGAGTATGTGACCAGGATCCGCTTATACTTTCTCAGCATCAACACATGAAACACATCATGTAAATTTCCCAGATTAGGAGGCAGCGCCAAAGATAAGCTGTGGCTCCTATTCTCTCAAGTATATGAAAACGTCCAACAAATCTGGGACCCAACTTTCCTTTCATTCCAAATCGAGATACTCCTTTCATTGGAGATACTTTGAGAAATACGTGATCTCCCACACTAAACCCCAAAGGCCTTCAACGCCTATCTTCGTAGCCTTTTTGTCTACTTTGGGCTGTTTTAAGTCTTTTCCTGATGATCTTGACGGCTTCAGTGGTAACTTGTACTAATTGAGGTCCTGTCAATCTTCTTTCACCTACTTCATCCCAACAGACAGGGATCTTGCATCTTCTTCCGTATAACGCTTGATATGGAGCCATGCCTAAGCTTTTCTGAAAGCTATTGTTATAGGCAAACTCTATCAGATGCAAATTTTCATCCCAACTTCTTCTAAAGTCAATAACACAGGCTCTCAGCATATCTTCCAGAGTTTGGATCGCTCTTTCTGTTTGTCCATCTATTTGACGATGGAAGGCAGTGCCGAATTGAAGCTTTGTCCCTAAGGCATTTTGGAGACTCCGCCAAAAATTTGAAGTAAACCTAAAGTCTCGATCAGAAGTGATCGTTACAGGTATACCATGTAAACGTATTACTTGGCTTACATATATCTCAGCAAGTTTATTCATTGAATAGTTTATACGGACTGCTAGGAAATGGAGAGACTTAGTCAAATGATCCACTATCACCCAGATAAAATCGTGACCACTTGATGTCCTTGGCAATCCTTGCACAAAGTCCATCATGACATGCTCCCATTTCCATTCTGTTATGTCTAGCGGTCTCAAGAGTCTTGCAAGTTTACGATGTTCCGCTTTCACTTGTTGACACGTCAAACATTGAGAAACGTGCTTAGCCGTATCAACTTTCATATCATTGCAACGTCTTTTGTACTACCTGGATGAACACTGTAATTACTTCTATGTGCCTCCGACAGAATTTCCCTCTTCACTTCTTCATTGTTGGGAACACAGAGTCGTCCTTGGCATCACACCACTCCATCTTCAGAAACTTGAAATTCTGGTCTTTTTCCTAAAGACGTTGCATCTTTCACTTTCAAAATCTTCGGGTCAGACACTTGCAGGATCTTAACTTTCTGAATAATTTCAGGTTCAATCCTTAATGCACTAAGCGTACCAGTAAGACAATCCACTTTCAATTCAAATTCTGTGTCCGCTACGGACTTTAACAAGTTCTTTTCCGCCATTCTTAAACTGGCCATCTCCAAAGCTGACTTACGACCAGGGGAATCCGCTAGCTTATTCGTTTTCCCTGCATGATATTGTATCTCACAATCATATGATCCGTGTAAATCTCAAACTTTTCCCCATACAAATAGTGCCTCCATATCTTCAAAGCGAACACTATCCCAATCCTTTGGCAGAAAAGTACTTCCCATTAAATGAAATTTGTGCCCCTATATTGATTTTGAAAAATCTGACCAAAAACATAAGTCTTAGTTTAAACAATTCCTCACAACTTTCATGAACAAAATCGGAACCAAAATCGCCCTAGAACTGTCTCCAAAAAATCTACAAAATTGCCGAGTTACACTCGATCTAATTCGGACACTACGTATGTAGTAGGATCCCGCGCCTATACCACAGCTAGTTCACTTCCAAAATTTAACCACAGATTCTTCTTTCAATCATAGTTCAACAAAATTAAAATGTATAGAGATATCCAAAGCATTTCGTCAATTATTTGGTCCCAATCTATTGCAATCCCTCAATAATCCAACATTCAGCATCCAAATTCAGACATCCTCAAGTCTATTTGCACTACTTCAGACAATAACAGCCTTGCATTACATAGGTTAGTGGTGTTTTACTTGCCTTAAGTCCTAAGTGGCAACTGCAAGTAAAAACAAGAAGCTCGGGTCACGGACACAGCTCGGCGACGCCTAGCATGAGTGGTGTCGACGGCGGCAGCGCACACGCACGGCAGAGGGCAGCATCCTTCCTTCCGTCGCCATTAACTCCTCACGAATCTCTCTCTCGCTCGTTTTCTCTTTCGCTCAATCACACGTGCACTTTGCTCCTTCTAATTGTTAATTAAGTTAATTATTTGCATTCAGGTTGCGGTGGCTGCACTAGAAGAAGGTAGATGGGGGTGGCGTGTCTTCATCTAGAGGTTTCTTGGTGTTCGTTTGGAAGCCCCACACCGAAGCAGCGTGGCCATCATTGGCCTTGCTTCAGTCAACGTTTCTTCTTCATGGTTGACTAGTGTATTGACTAAATGGAGAAGAACTTGGGCGGCATTGGACGTGGACGATTCGTCCTCTCCGCACAGGCATGCATGTTCCTCATGCATGGCCAAATTTCATTGTTTTGGCACTCAAAAATCAATGGATCAAAGTCCAACTTCCCCTCTCATTTCACATACACTTAGGTGGTATATAGTTCCTCATGTGGGCTCTAAAGTGGTGCCGATGATGACGATGATACGACAGGGTTCAACATCGGTGTCGACGAAGAGGTCTGATAACAATTTCGTTATTTTTCTGGGGTAGGCAAGATAGTACCGATGAGGTTGGTCTCACCAATGACCTTAAGTAAAGGGATTTCGACAAGAGTATAATTTATTCGACAATTGGACCATTACTAAATGAGGCATAATGGTCTGACGACACTCCCATCGATCAGTCACGGACAGTTGCATATTCGAGAGTCGTCAAGATTCTCAGATGCCATAGGTGTAGTCTAGACCTAGATGTCTTTTGAAGTCAAGGACATAGCGAGAGAGAGAGAGAGTGTGTGTATTCAAGGCATTGGTTCCCTTCTCTATTGGGGCTTTTGCCTTTCCTAAGTTGTACATGGCTTCATACGAGGCTAACTCCTCCTACTCCAGACGCTTTAGGTTGGTAATTTGGCCATCAACAAGGTCGTTCATCCGATTGATGAAGACTTTGGTGCTTTTAAGTTGCGAGTCAAGCGCCTTTCAACTGGTCCTTTGCACCGCTATATCATGTGCAGTCTTTTCTCTCTCCAATGACTTGTAATTTTTCTCAATTCGTCGATTATGTTAAACAAACATGGAAGCCGAGAAAGACATATACAAGCCAAGCAAATAAAAGTAACATATATCCAGACACATTTACACACATTAGAAGGTTGGGCTAGCCTAGCTCCTTTGCTGTCCTTCTCCCAAAAATAGCCCTCATCCTAGGTTCCTGTGGGATCCGCCAAAGCGATGAAGTCATGAATGGGACCGATGGCGTCCCCGTAAAAATTGAGGCACCAAGCGTTGTACATATGGAGAACCAAAGTGTCTACTCATTCCTAACCCCAAATGGTGGTGGTGTATTTCCGGCAGGTGTCGTCTTCTTTTGAGTTAATAATGTTTTGTCACAGTCGTAAGCATATACATAGGAAGTCCAGGAATTAAACTTTTGTCGGATTAGATTCGGGCTTGCGGTCTTGACTTGGATCCGTTTGCTTCGGCTTCGGCACAAACCCGTGACTTATCCCAAGTAGTAATATGCTTCCAGGTTGTCCCGAGATCTAGTATGGGTCGTGCACCCTCCTTAGGACACGTCCAAATTGCTGAGACCTTTCCTCACCATCTAGGTGTACTCAACCCCAACGCGAGACCATGATTTACTTGATGCAAAGACAAGTAATTCAACACTTGCAACAAGCACAATATACAATCAAACACAAGCAAGTGATGACAAGATTCTAAATTGATACGCGTAGCACATTGCCCCATGAAAGAGTTAGGAAAATCTGCTCTCTACTTTTTTGACCTAGCCTTTAGGATTTCAAAGTTCATGGCCAAAAAACCCAACGATGGTTTCAAGGTTCGACCAAAAGTATTGCGGTTGGACAATTGTAAGCCGTGCCAAACAGATCCAAGAACGGTTATATATCAATACGATCATAGTATATAATCGGATTGCAAGTAATTCCAAATGATTACTATGTTGATTACGACCAACCCCAACTATGACATCCTCAATTCAACCCCAATTTTCACAACGGCATGACATTTGTGATTTAAATGAGGATCGTTAGACCACAAAAACACCAAATGGGACACTTCAGGATGAAAACCTAATTTCTCACTAACAGAATCCTAAAACTTGGAATAGTGGAAGATGCCACGGATGATGATCGATGTGATCCCAAAGGCATGTTGGGCTACCCAATGGGGCGAAGCCCACAATGGACGGCCAAAAACGTCCCAAGCCCATGATGGGAGGCCTGGGTGGCCCAACGGCCACACACCCAAGGGAGGGCCATGCACCTTCCAAGCACATCTAGCCATCCATTACGAGACCTTGGCATTCAATGCACCCCATGTGCGTGTATAGCACCCACTTTTGGTGAATCGACTAGATTGCCCTCTCATAGAACTAAGGACAAAAGGGCAAGATGGGAACGAGAGGGGCGTCCATGTGCGGAAGATCAGGTAGATGATGTCATCCTCTAAGCCTAGCCAACTACCCCATTTGCGTGTATAGCACCCACTTTTGGTGATCTTAGATTATCTCCCTTCACGAAGCTATTCCACATTAATTGGCTAGATTTCCGCATCCTTCGACACTCTCTCTCACCCCAAAATTGCGAGCCACCATTGCACTCTCTCCCTCACTCTTATTCGCTCACTTTTTGCTCGTCATCTCACTTTCTCTCTCTTTGAGCCCAACTGAATGCAAAACCTATCCTCTTAATTTTCTAAACATTTCCCTCACGACTCACCGTCCACCACTCTCCCACTATTCCATTCCGTCGTTCTTCTTGTCGAGCCAAGCCTTGGAGCTGAAAGAAAGCTTGGCTAGCCCCTCACAGTAGCTCTTTCCCTCTCTTTGTTTGTGGCTTGCACACTGCAAGCCTAGGGCATATTGTCAGATGACCATTGACCTTCAAGTTGGCCATGCCTCTGAGTGTGCATTGTGATATGGATATATATGTGTGGAAAGTGCTTGGGATGGATACGAGGATTGCTTGTTTGCTTTGGTATCATAACTTACGATGGTAAGATGACCATTCTTGATTATAGTTAAGGGAAAGCAGGCGTTGTGTTACTTTTGATCTGCCAATGATAGATAACTTGGACGTTTATGGCATTTCCATCGTGAACAACTTCGCCATGGACGGGCTAGAGAGTTCACCCATTGAGTTTATCTTACAACTAATTGTTAACGATTTAAAAGGCTTAAGAATGTTATGCGAGAGCATGCAACATAGCTTCATCGACCAACTCAGACCCATCGATGCTTATCCAAGCCAAGAAAGAAATTGGGTATTATGTGCTTCAATGGATCATTTTGAATGAATAATGTCAATAACTTATTGATACTTTGTGGTATGTCGATAACTATCGATGGGAGGCCATTTTACACGTTTGGCACGACCAATTGATGAAGCAGCATGAGGACTATTTTCTGATGCCAATAAATGCATTTCCTAAGTTCCTAGGTGTGTTTATTGTTATGTAGTTTTGAAGAGTCAAAGGTTTAAGTTCCTAAATTATAAAAGTATGTTTTTTTTATTTCCTAATTCTAAAATCCTCCTATAAGCAGGGGAAAGGTATTCAAGTATGGACATATGAATTTGATGAATGAAAATTGTGAGATAACTACTTTCGGTCTCTTTATCCTGGGAGCGTAGATCACTCCTTGGTGGTCAGCGAAGAAGCCCCCTATCCCTGGCTGCTTGAATCTTTAGGCCTTGGTGGTGGGTTCGGCGTGGAATCCCTGATATGGAGGCTCATCGTTTTGTATGCTGGTACTTTTGATGGCGGTGGAGTGCAAAAAACTTATTTTCAATTTAGTTACTCCACCCTGGTGGGATGACGTGGATGTGGATGTTCTTGATGGGAAGCCATTGAATGCTGAGCTCCAGCCCAATGTGATCGTCGAGCTCGAGCCCTGGGTTACGGAAGCCTAGCGAGTTACGATATAGTCAGGTTGATATCACTTTTTGGAGCCATCCTTGTCGTACTAGAGGTGCTAGGTTTACCCACAGCTCCTTTTTGGAATAGGTCGTTGTCTTGCTTTTGGGCTAATCGGAGGGGGTGAAGCTAGTATGGTGAAGTTCATGCGTTAAGTTGTGTATATGGCTTGTATAATGTAATGACTAGTTGATGCATCTACGTATATTTATAATGGTGCCTAAGTTGTTCATCCCCGTTGTTTGTTGGTTGTGTGAATAGTTTATGTTTCCCCTTACGTTGATAATTGATAATAAGAATGGGCTGGCAAACAAATGACCTAAGCGAAATTGATGGCGTGGGTTGACGCAAGCTCGGAGCGGACCGGACGTGACACTAACCAAATCGAAATGATTGTGTATTTCAGAACGTGCAAAATGACCCTTCACAGTTACATGACAATCAAGGATTATCCAATAATGGAAAAGAGCTCAAACATGGATTGATATTGAATTAATCACAAGTAAAACTTACGAAATCCCTAAAGGTCACCCGTTGGCTTATATTACGCTAAAGCAGCATTTGATCGATTTCAACAACAAATTCTAATCCAATTAAGGGTATCAGACTTTAGGCGCTTCTGGACATTGCTTCATCAAATTCCTTATTTATTGGTATACCCTGAGTTTTTGGATAAGTTAAATTACAGTTTCGCCCATTAAGGCCCATTTTGGAAAAATTGCACATAAAGGGTGCATGAGGTGAAGCCCATAACAAATCAAGCCCAACAACATGTCCATTAAGGCAATGAGGACATTTTGGGCTTTGCCTATGTGCATGAATGATGTGCGTGATTAGTGACTCGCATGAACAGTAAAATGGTTTGTTGAAATTACCATTTTGCCTCTTCTAGAAGCTTCAGGCTAGCAAAACAAAATTTGTCAACATATGATGGAAATTGGGTGCCCAATGAAGAGGAAAGAAGAACAAAAGACTAATTTGTTAAATTATCAATATGTGAAAAGTAGTTATGCAATAATTTATTAAAGTGTGATCAGTGTAGTGTGGTAAAGTGCCTCGATATGTTATAATAAGATGATAAACTAAAATGTTGTTGTGATACGATATGTTAATGCAATAAGTTACCCAATAGCATAGAGTTGGTTGTGACTGTGAGTGGTCGTAATGATCTAGACAGTTGTGTATAGAGTTGGTTAATGAGATGTGTTAAATGTGCATGAGGATGATATTCAATTGTGTCTAAATTATTAATTGCCAATTGTGTATGATCATAAAAGACTTCGAACCCTCTTCTTTCCGCATCATGAGTATGTGATTCGGTGTAAGAATTGCCTATATGCGTATGCTTTGATGACCTCAAGTAAGAGAAACAACCATTCCTATTGGTAGTGATTTGCTCTCAATAGATAACTTGCACATTTAGACAGATTTCGAGTTTGGGTTAACGAGCATTGAGGGGACTGACGCACATTAGACATGCCATAATGCGCATTTGGGTTAACGAGCTATGAATGTGGACGTACTAAATGGGGATGTGCCCAATGTAGAAATCAACCACGATATGATCGTCGTGCTAGAGCCCCAGATTATGGAGCCCTTAGCCAGTTAGGGGTAGTAGGGAGTATGACACTTATTGAAGTGGCCCTCTCATGTACTAGAGGAGCTACACTTACCCCAGGACCCTTTTTGATGGTGGGCGAGGACGTGTTTTTTATCATCTGTGATGCGCCGTACTGTCTCCTAATGAAGCTTGTACGTTCAGGCTCATTCATGGATGGGTTGAAGTTGCCCTATCCTAATTTATTGAAGGCGTGATTTGTTGTGCTTTCCGATGCGTATAAATAAGGATAGTATGATTGGGTAGGTGACGGGGTGCCACAAGTCCATGACAAATCCCTTGCCTTGCGTTAACTATTAACAAGTAGCATTCTCTCAGTTTCTCAAGGCCACATATCATAAGCGCATAAGCAAGTCTTACTACAAATCACATACTTACAAGGGAAAAACAAGAACGTGCAATCTCTCATTATTATGCACCAATGAAATTAAATAATCCACACATAATTAAATATCATGCACCAATTCAGACATAGTCCACATTATTACAACCGCAATGGCCACAACCAACCTGAAGGTTGTCGGTCAACAACCACCGTCAACTGCCACTCAGTAAGTATTAAACACGTATTTTTGCTCAAAAGCTTATCCAATGAAAAACCTATTTCTAGGTAGAAATTGATTTCTGAAACAAAATGTTAGGATCAATTCACCATATTATGCGGGGTCAAATTAACCATTCTTCATTCAAAGGAGGTGTTGGAAGAAACCACGTAGCTCAAGATGGTGGTCATAGCAATAATCAACAATATGTCCACCAAGCTGGTAATGAGTACAAAAGAGGACCCAACAAGCTCCACTATCACCAATATTTAAAGAAGCATGTAGACCATGTTGTCATGCCTCAACCCACTCGACACGCGCGAGAAACCGTGCTCATGGTCATTCATTTCCTTTAGTTCATTTGATTGTGACGTTCTAGGAGGCATCGCTGACCCAATCTATTTACTTCATTAAATACGTAAGCGGAAGCATAAACAATTCACCCAATAAAAAATAGGTATAGTTTTAATCACACTCATATATATACATATATGCATCCATAATTTCATTACAAAATACCAGCTATTTATATCCAAACTTGAACGTCACTCATCATGCCATTTCTTGTTCAATCAAAATTGGCAGTTATTTGAACTTCCAAAAGGTTTTAGGGTTAGCCTAGCTCCTCTATGCTACGAAGCAACTTGAAAAGGGTGGTATTCCCCATGTGCCTAGTACGCGACCAAACTGAAAATACCATAGCCCGAGCTTGTTAAGTCACAATTAGGGCTTCAAAAAGGTTAAACAACGAGGAGTGAGATAAACTCAACGAGTGAACTCCCAAGACCTTGCACAAGCAAGTCATTGACATCGGAAACGCTCCAAACGTGCGCGTTATCCCTTGACGGCAGATCAATTGCAAAACCATTAATATGAGAATGAATGGTTATTCCACTTCCTCAAAACCATTAATATTAGAATATAAACAAATTTTCAAACATCTCCAACACTTCCGAGTGCAATAAGGCAGACCTGCTCTTAATAATATGTATGCTTATCACTTATCAAAATATGCACTCATGCCATCTAATAATCCGGAATTACTCATATATCAATCTCAGGTCACACGTGTGCTGACTATAGCATCACTTCTCTAAATATGCATTCATGCACTCATGCATTTTTCACACAACCATGTCCAGAGTATTATGGTGTGGCATCATAAAACTCCATGGCAACCTCTAGATGCCTTACAACCTATTGGAACGGCGATGGAGGTATCACAGACCTATGTTGTGGTCTTTAGGCCACAGTAGTGTAATAAATTAATGGCCGAGCACCTAATGGGTGAATATTGTGTCGGAAACATGTTCCATGCCCATGTGAGACCAAGGAATAAATTTTATACGTTGGATTTTATTAATCTATGTTACAAAGTATTATAGCCATTTAAATTAGTAATTTAGTACTTTGTATAAATAGGGATTAAGCTCGTTTTTAAAGGGGTTAAACTTGGGTCATTTATGCTTGGGCCATAGATGCGCCAAAATGGCAAGCCCATAGAGCCCAACAGGGGCTGTCGATCGCACGAAGAAGGGGGGGGAGCCGGTTTGCATGCCTCCCCATTTGTTCCATCAAGAAAGCCAAGTGTCAATGCATGCAAGACTAATGATGGCTAATCATGAGGGGAAAGAAATGAGAGGGGAAAAGTGGGCGGATTAAGCAAAGGGAACCGAGAGAGAGAGAGAGGTGGTGTCGCACGGTAGAAAGAGAGGTGGGAAAGAGAGAAAGAGAGGAAGAGAGAAAGGAAGAAAGGAAGAAGGAAGGACGCCATGCGTGCGAGAGGAAGGGGAAGGTCCGCTCGCCGCCGTTCGTCACCGCCGTGTCCCGCCGTTTTGCTCGCTGTTCGGTTGCTGAATTTACTTGGTTTGGAGGCAAGTGGGATCCCTTCATCTGCTCTTGCCTGTTGTGCTTAGTGTGTGTGATTGCTCGACCTTGGATGTTCTAGTAACATGCATGCGATTTTCCAGTTGAAATTTGGCTTCGACTTCTCAACAAAAGTTCTAAAGGACATCCTGAGATATAACATATCAAAAATTTAGAGAAAACAAACCATAATAGGTAGTAAGAACAGGGGTATTAACCGTCTATATTTATTTATCTATGACGAATTTTACTTCGATGTCTTCATGAAGTATCTACCGTATGGTCTTGGCTATCACATATTCGAATTTCATAATTTTTGAAGGTCATTTGGGTATTTAATCGGAAATGTTTCTAAAACTAGGCAATCTGATCTATTAGGACTTTGTAAGTTGCGATATGCGGACTATGTCGTTTTATATGAGATTCTTTTGGTATAGTGTTCTACATGAAATATCCCTCTTTATCTCTTGCCTATAACATATTCAAATATCGTAATTTTTGAAGTTCATTTGCCTATTTAACCGCAAATGTTTGAAAAACTGTGCAAGCTGAAATGTTAGAATTTTAATGCTGTGATGCATGGAATGTAATGAATTTTGTGAGGTCCTTTTGGTGCAGTGTTCTTCATGAAATATCAGCCTTTATGTCTTGGCTATCTCATATTCAAATTTCATAATTTTTTAAGGTTATTTGCGTATTTAATTAAAATGTTTTCTAAAACTGTGCAAGCTCGATTGTGCTAATTTCAAAAGCTGTAATGCATGGACTATTCTACTTTGTATAAAAAATTCTGGTGGTGCGTTGTTCTTCATGAGATACTTGCCTCTAGAGCTTGCCTATGATGTATTAAATTCTTAGAATTTATTAGGGCCAATTACTAAATTTTAAGAAGTGTAAATTAAAAGAACGCATTCCGTTTCTAAAATAATAGCAATGATCCATGAGTTTGCCCCATGAATTATATTGTTTTTAAAATAGTAGTAATAATCCATGAATCTACCCCATGAATTATAATGTTTTTAAGTGATTGATCTTGCTGCACATGTGATGACATTTGGCATTACATATAAAATCAAAAAGCTAAATTTCACCTTGTTGCCGTCACATCATGTGCCATGTTGATATTGAGACACAATTGTGAACATGAAACATGATAAATGAGGTTACCGTCGGAGGTGTGAGCCGACGTTGCCCCGGGAGTGTCGGGATGCCCGGAGGTGAGTGCCGGATGCCTGGAGGTGTGTGCCGGAGGTTTCTCGTGATACCAGGTTGGGTGCGAGCGATAAAATCGTGGGATTCAATTACTAGTCTTGGGAAAGAAAAATGTTGGTAGATAAAAGCTGAAACTGTATCATGCATATTGTATAGTGGTATATGCACATAGTATGGTGACGTGTATACATGGCTGTTTGATGTTATATGTACAATTGCATGGTGGTAGATGCACATAGCATGGTGACTTGTATACTTGGGTGTTTTGATGTAATGAGTATGTTTAAAATGTATGAACTATATGTACTCTACCATGATGTCTTGATTGTTGTGATTGATGCATTGAGTAGTTTAATGGATCTTTTACTACTGAGTGGTTGTACTCACCCCTTTGGGGACTAACATTTCATATTAAAAAGTTGCCTTAAGCACCGGTCACGCGCGGCACCTTTTACAGCGTACCATCTTATGTGGAGCTCGAGTGTGCGGAGCATATTTGTGTCACCATTCTTGGTTTGGTGTTCATTCGAGTTAGCGTGCCGGTGATGTATTACGTGGGCCTGGTTGGGGGCCTGGTCATCCAGGAGTTCTTGTCTGTCTACGTCCGTCGTGACGGAGTGATGCTGGGGATCTTGCCGCCGCTGCCACCTGATGCACCAGGGTGGGTGTGATTGCCCATGTGAGGAGTGGGAGTTGACACTTTTTGCGGATGGCCGACACTTGTAGATGGAGGGTTGTACATGATCAACATAGGGGGTGAAGATCTCTCTTTTGAGTAGTAGCCGAGTTTAGCCAAAAATCTTGGCTTTCCTTCGATGCTGCGCTAAATCCTTTTCAAAAAAAAAAAAAAATGCCTATGAACTACAGTTCTTCTTTATCCCCAAAAGAAAAATTGGTAGCTGGTAAACAATAGGTAGAGCGATAGGTATCTGTGGTGACCTTAGTGGTTTGGGGGGTGATGCGGGAGCATCCAACGTAGGTCCATCGACCAACTCAGAACCATCAATGCTTATCCAAGGCAATAAAGAAATTGGGCATTATGTGCTTCGATGGATCATTTTGAATGAATAATGTTAATTACTTATCGATATTTTGTGGTACGTCGATAACTAGCAATTGATGCAGTTTCAGGCGAATTAGTTTTTGGTCAAGGGATGAGCTCGAATTTTGGGAAGGCTAAAGGTTTACGAATGCGGTCGAAGAATGCGGAAGGCCAACGGTTCAAGAATACGGAAAGCTAAAAGTTCAATAATGCAAGTTCCCGTACTACTAATTACATTTCATAAGTTCCTAGGTGTATTTATTGTTATGCAGTTCAAGAGTCGAAGGTTTAAGTTCCTACGTCATTAAAGTCTGTTTTGAATATTTCCTAATGCTAAAATCCTCCTATAAATAGGGGAAAACTATCCAATGTATGAGATATACAAATTTTATGAATGAAATGGTGAGCTTTCCTCTGCTTGAGTGAACTCCTTCGGAGAGTGGATAAATCCTTTTGGTTTCTTTATCCTTGGAGCATAGATCACTCCTTTGTGGTGAGCCAAGAAGCCCTTTATCCTTGGCTGGTGGAATCTTTAGGCCTTGGTGGTGAGCTTCTCCTATCCTGAAGTCCTTTATCCTTGGCTGGTGGAAGCTTTAGGCCTTGGTGGTGAACTTCGTAGATCTCGATCCTCATCCTCGGTTGGTGGCGTGGCCTTTATACCTTGGAAGGCGATCGTTCTATCTTTGCTGCTTCCTTTTTGTTTCTTTATCGTATACACTACTCCATACAATTAACCACAAAATCCCTTCTGAAAAATTTCATTTCTGGAATCACTCACCCCATCACGCATCAGGGGTGCCACATATGGCCACTCAGGACCCAAGGCCAACTTGAAGGTTTGCAGTCATCCAGCGTAACCAGGCATCGTCCTGTCTCATCGTGCACGGCGTCATCCTGCATATGCATACTCCACAGGACAACAAACCAATAAGGTGCTTCGTTTCGAAATCCATCCGCGAGGGGCATCCCTTTGACTTGGGGCGTCAAAACAGAATTGGGCATTGTCCTGCATAATGATACGTATCAAGAGGGAGTCATCACCAGACATAATCATATGCATTTGTCCAGTTAATCATAATTCTATGTCATGGCATACTATCTCATAACAGCGCTTGAAACACTTCAACATATTGTCTTGCCACATATTCATTCATACGTACTAATTAGTCACATGTCATCATGTCATACTTGTATCTCATAACATATCACACTTGAATACCATAACCTTCCTTATTTTCCCATTCTAACATGTACAGAAGTATGCACTATATTCAAGATTGCTTCTCGCTTAACTTCCTCTCCAAGTTCCATTAATGCCATTTAATGCACATTGAGTGAACTCATTATCCCTAGGGTAAATAGGACAGGTAGGCTTAGCTAGGTAGGGTGGGCTAGGCATGCCATCATCTTGTCCCTCATCTCATCATTGAGCGCCCATTTCTTGTTTTATGAGGGCAGGCTAGGCAAAATGGTAATTTTCACAACCCTAGGTACTGTTCACACACATGGGCTTTAATGAGGGACTTGAAATGACCAAAAAGGGCTTGGGTGGTACATGGGCTCCTTTGGGATGCCCATCTTGGGCATGAGGCCCATTGGGCTGCCCACCTTGGGCTTGGGCCCATTGGGCTCACTTGTAGGCCTTCTCAGCATTTTCGTGGCCTATCACTTGCCACTATTGTAATCCCGTTCTGAAAATTGCAGTTGAATTGAGAATGTCACACCCCCGTAGCTCAAGATGGTAGTTACAGCAATAATCACAAATACGTGCAGCAAGCTGGGAATGAGTACAAAAGCGGCACCTAAGAGCTGCACTATCACCTCGGCCCCAAGAACCACGATCCATCATAACACTAATGCTGATATGATCAAAGGTTTAGGACTATGATTTGGACCACCACCATCTCCGTTTTCCATTGCTGCATCTGTGTAACTGTGGTAGTCGATAGAAAATAGGATTGAGAAGCCGATATGATGACAAAAATGAGCATAATACTTTGTCAAGTTGGCATCGCCAATTTCAGCTTTAAATAATGCCTCCCACATATTACATACGTGACTCATATATTTTTTCTAGAGTAGAGTAAAGCACATTTTGTCCACACCTCACATGCTTTCACACATTTCATGAAAAGATAACGAATATTCACCCATACCTCCCCATGGAAGAGCAACCGAATCTGTAGGCAGTTGTGTTTCAAGTCATCCGGATTGGTGATTAGCATTAACAAAAGTAGGAAGAGCCGTTAACAAAGTTGGAGAATGGGACCTTCCAGAACCAGGACTAACTATGGGCGGAAATATGCTGAACTAAAAGACAAAGAGCATGCCAAATTAGTAGACGTATTCACAAACCGTTGAGAGCACTCTATGATCAGATTCATAGAGACTTTTGCCATTCGGATTTAACATTAGCCAACTGTAAGTGTCTAGTATCAGCTACTCGAACAATCCTTGCATTTGGGTAGTTGACCACTTAGGACATAGTTGACTAGTCGAGAACCACATTGACAAAAAAACCGCCACGAATAGAGATGAATCTCAATAAATCTACTACATCGTTGTGATCCAAGAAGCTCATTACAATAAACAACTCAACACCAATCAAAATACACCTTGATGAACATCTTAGCGGTAAATCAAAATACACCTTCATATGTATGTGTGTATATATATATATATATATATATATATATATCTTATTTGTCACATTCTAACATTGATTGGGCTTGATCAACGTGTAATTGGCGGTCTACAACTAGGTATTGCACTTTTGTAGGGCAGCTTGCTTACTTGGAGAAGCAAGAAACAAACTACCATTATTAGGTCTTGTCTGAAGGTTGGGTGACACATAGTATCGGTTGAATTATCGTTGTTGAAATCCCTTCTCTAAGAGCTTGAATTTTCTATCCAATTCATTTGATGTGTGATAATTTGTTAACTACCTATATTGTTGGGAATCCCTTTACACAAATGTCTTTTCCGCTATTTATAGTCTACGAAGAACAGCTCTTTGGTGGTCACCACTTCAATCTTGAAAATAATTTCACGTAATTGTATCTACCCTTATATCACTTATCTCGACATGTTTTATGATATTGCATCTTTCAACATCCTCGTTGATGTTGGCTGGGCGTTCGACCCGTGGGAGATGGCTTCTCACACGCTAGGCTCCAACAAATGCCCCCATTTCTGGCACCCTAATGCGTGATGGGGTGAGTGATTCTTGAACGGAATTTTTTTTAGAGGGGAATAAGCCTAGATAGAACGATCTCCTTCCAAGGTATAAAGGCCATGCCACCAACCGAGGATGTGCATTGAGATGTACGAAGTTCACCACCAAGGCCTAAAGCTTCCACCAGCCAAGGAACTTAAATGACCTAGGAACTTAAACCTTCGAACTCTTGAACTGAATAACAATAAATACACCTAGGAACTTATGAAATGCAATTAGTAGTACGGGAACTTGAATTCTTGAACTTTTAGCTTTATGTATTCTTGAATCGTTGGCCTTCCGCATTCTTGAACCGCATTCGTCAACCTTTGGCCTTCCCAAAATTCGTGCTCCTGCAAAACGTCTAAAATGGCCTCCCATTGCTAGTTATCGACATACCATAAAATATCGATAAGTAATTCATATTATTCATTCAAAATGATCCATCAAAGCACATAATGCCCAATTTCTTTATTGGCTTGGATAAGCATCGATGGTTCTGAGTTGGTCGATGGACCGACGTTGGATGCTCTCGCATCATCCTCCCCGGGTTGTTTGAGATTTGTCCTCAAGAAAGGAGAAAGGTCTCCCACGTTGAATGTTGCCGAAACTCCAACTTCTCCAGGAAGGTCTATCTTGTAAGCATTGTCATCAATAACTTTAAAGGGACCATCAGCTTTAGGCAAGAGCTTGTTCATTCGTCAAAATGGAGCCATACAAGATCACCCGGTTGAAATTGAGTCTTCTTGCGATGTTTATTAGCTTTCTTCTTGTAAGATTTGTTGGCCTTTTCGATCTTGGATTGAATTTGCTCATGGAGCTTCTTCATTGATTCAGCTCTTTTCTTGCCATCAAAGCTTACTTGAGAGTGAGATGGAATTCGAATCAACTCATTGGTTGTCAGAGGATTAATTCCATACACAACTTCAAATCGCAATCGACCAGTAGTATAACTGGGTGATCGATTGTAAGCAAATTCAGCATGCGCAAGCTTTAAATCCCAATCTTTCAAAGATTTACTCACCATACCACGAGGAAGAGTGGCTAGAGTACGATTTGTTACCTCCGTTTGGCCATCGGTTTGTGCATGACAAGCCGTGCTGAATAAGAGTCTTGTACCAAACATTTTCCATAGAGTCCTCCAGAAGTAGCTTAAGAACTTGGAATCACGATCCGACACATTGATCTTTTGTACTCCATGAGTGCAAATAATCTCTTTGAAATTTAATTCAGCAATATGACATGCATCACTGGTCTTGTGACAGGGCACGAAATGAGCCATTTTAGAGAACCGATCGATGACCACCATGATAGCATCTTTCCCTCTTTGAGTTCTTGGTAGAGCCACAATGAAATCTAAGCTAACATCTTCCCAGGGCTGCAATGGTACTGAAAGTGGAGTATACAAACCTTGATGGAAATGGCTTGTTGATCTTTGACAAGTTCCATCAACAAGTAAGGGAAGAAGAGGTTCCTGCCCGACAACTATAGGCAAGATCTATTCCTCAAACTGAATTCCCTAAGACAAGACGGGATGAGTGTTGAAGAATACATTCGTGAGTTTCAACAACTCAACATGAGGAGTGAACTTTCAGAAGTTTCTGAGCAAACCATCGCTCGTTTCCTTGGGGGCACGAATTGAGAAATTGCTAATATGGTTAAAGTTCAACCTTATTGGTCCTTTGAAGATGTATGCAAGTTAGCCATAAAAGTCGAAAAACAATTGAAGAGCAAGAGGTTTTCCATCAGAACCACAACAACGGCGACATCCTCTTTTAAGGGTGCTTCGTCAAGCAAGGGTGAGAGTACGTTGACAACAAACAAAGGCAAGGGAAAAATTGCAGAGCCTTCCAAAGAAGTCCAAACGAAGTTTGAAGGCGATGCAAGGAAATCCTTTAAGTGGCATGGTTTTGGGCATTTACAAGCAAATTGTCCAAATCGGCGCTTCCAGAGGCTAAGGGCAATCAAGACCAATATATTTCTGAATCTGATCAGGAAGAAAAAGTTGTGGAGAAAGCCGTTGATGGCGCTATTCTTGTCCAAGCACAAAAACTATTAGCATATTTCAGCGAGAAGTTAACCAATTCCAAGAGGAATTATTGAACTATTGGAGTCATTATTTGGGGGCAACGCGATTTGTCCTTCATTCTGATCATGAGGCGCTTAAGTTTATTAGCCGCCAACGCAAGCATAATTCGAGACTTGCAAAATCGGTAGAATTTTTTCAATCCTTTTCTTTTGTCTGAAAATATAAACCTGGGCAGACAAATGTTGTAGCAGATGTTTTATCGTGAAGATATTCTATGCTTGCTATTCTGGGCTCTATGATTCTTTGATTTCAGTCAATGAAAGAACTTTATTTTGTAGATGCGGAGTTTTCATCGATCATCAACAATTGCAAGTGGGGAGTTCAAGGTACATATTCTTTGCAAGATGGGTTTCTTTTTAAAGGAAATCGATTATGTGTGCCGAAGAGTTCTTTTCGCGAATTGCTGATTCGACAGGCGCATGATGGAGGATTGGAAGGTCATTTTGGTATGAACAAAATGTTGAGGTTCATTCAAGAGCATTTCTATTGGCCCAAGATGAGTGGAGATGCGCATGCTATCATCTGAAGGTGCGCAACTTGTCGAAGATCAGAAAGCCATTTCCATCAAGGTTTGTATACTGCACTACCAGTACCATTGCAGCCCTGGGATGGAAAACATTATGGTGGTTGTTGATCGGTTCTCTAAAATGGCTCATTTCGTGCCATTTCACAAGACCAACGATGCATCTCATATAGCTGAATTATATTTCAAAGAGATTATTCGCATTCATGGAGTATCAAAGACCATTGTGTCAGATCATGATTCCAAGTTCTTAAGCTACTTCCGGAGCACTCTATGGAGAATGCTTGGTACAAAACTCTTATTCAGCATTACTTGTCATCCACAAACCGATGGCCAAACGGAGGAAACAAATTGTACTCTAGCCACTCTTCTCCTTGGTATGGTGGGTGAATCGATAAAATATTGGGATTTAAAGCTTGCGCATGCTGAATTTGCTTACAATCGATCACCGACTTATATGTATGGAATTAATCATCTCACACCCATTCATTTGATTCAAGTTCCATCTCACTCTCAAGTAAGCTTTGATGACAAGAAAAGAGCTGAATCAATGAAGAAGCTCCATGAGCAAATTCGATCCAAGATAAAAAAAAACGCCAACGAATCTTACAAGAAGAAAGCTAATAAACATGACAAGATGACTCAATTTCAACCGGGTGATCTTTATGGCTTCACTTGAGGAAGGAGAAATTTCCATTTCGATGAAGGAACAAGCTCATGCCCAGTGACTTTCCTGGAGAATTTGGAGTTTCAGCAACATTCAACGTGGGAGACCTTTCTCCTTACTTAGAGTATGAAAACTTTCTAGATTTTAGGCCAAATCTCAAACAACCCGGGGAGGATGATGCAGGAGCATCCAACGTCGATCCTTCGACCAACTCAGAACCATCGATACTTATCCAAGCCAATAAAGAGAATTGGGCATTATGTGCTTCCATGGATCATTTTGAATGAATAATGTTAATTACTCATTGATAACTGGAAATGGGAGGCCATTTTCGACATCTTGTATGACCAACTGATGAAGTTTCAAGAGGATAAACTTCTGGTCAATGGAGGAGAACGAATTTTGGAAGGCTAAAGATTCACGAATGTGGTTCAAGAATGCGGAAGGCCAAAAGTTCAAGAATGGGGCTCAAGAATACGGAAAGCTAAAGGTTCAAGAATGCAAGTTCCCGTACTACTAAATGCATTCCATAAGTTCCTAGGTGTCTTTATTGTTATGTAGCTCAAGAGTCGAAGGTTTCAGTTCCTAGGTCATTAAAGTCTGTTTTTAATTTTTGCTCAGGTTAAAATCCTCCTATATACAGGGGGAAACTATCGAATGCGTGGGAGATACGGATTTGATGAATGAAATTGTGAGATTTCCTCTGTTTGAGTGAACTCCTTCGGAGAGTGGATAACTCCTTTCAATCTCTTGATCCTTGGAGCGTAGATCACTCCTTAGTGGTGAGCCAAGAAGCCCTTTATCCTTGGTTGCTGGAATCCTTAGACCTTGGTGGTGAGCTTCTCTTATCCCTAGGAGGAGGTCGTTCTATCTTCTTATTCCTCTTCGTTCTTCCCGTCTAAAAAAATTTCCGTTCTGGAATAACTAACCCCATCACGCATCAACGAGGGACTTCTCAATTTAGTGGCTTGGTATTTTCGAAAAGCAGATGAGGGGCGCGGACCCATTCATGGTTTCAATGATACTCTGGTGCCGCAAGATTAGGGGGGCATCAGTTGGGATGCCATTGACGTGGATGTTGCTGATAGCAAGGTGTCTGATCCTAAGCTCGACCTCCATATGATCATCAACGTGAAGTTTCTCTTGTTTTTCCCTAACTTGTTAGACGAAAGCATATCCACTTATTCAAGGCTATCATCGACAGCATATGTAGATTATTACGGCCACCTAGGACCTACGGCCAACTGGAAGGTTCATAGTCAACCAGGCATGATCTCACACAATCGGGCATGGCATCGTCCCGCATAAACGCATCAAGATGATATTCTTGTAAGGTGGTTTGTTCCGAAATCCATCCTCGAACGGCATTCTGTTGACTTGGGGGCATTCAAATGTAATCAGGCATTGTGTCGCATAAATACATCAAGACGAGTTCACTACCCCATGTAAATGCATCAGGGTCTTTAGATGATCACACGAGCATATGATCACATGATTCATTTCGTATGATTCTCACCGACCAATGTGCTGCCCACGCAATATACAACAACCTATGCCATATGCCATCATTGATCAAAGTAGGATGATTCATTGCTATTGAAGACAATTCGTTTAAATTCACTTATCACATGTCATAAAAAACTATCCAATAATTCATCTCTTATTAACATAACACATCACACTTCACATATCACATAACTACTTATCAATAAACCACGATAGGCTATCGGCTAGAACATGATATGCTATCCATGAAAACATGTTAAGTTATCGGTTAGAACATCATATGCTATTGATAACCTATCATACAAAACCCACTTGGGGCTGCTTCTCACGCCTCCAAATCTCCCATGAGTGGGCTGGACGATGTCACGAGCAGCTGCACCACAGTGGTACGTGGTGGTTAGATGTTGGTGAGGGAAATATGAGAAAAAATGAAGACGATGGCTTGAAAATGAGATGCAAATGGACAAGGGGTGGTTCAACTATGGCAAGAAGGGAGGGAAATGAGAGGTAGAGCAACCCATGCTTGGTCTATTGGATGGCCAAGATTGCATCTTGCCATGTCCCATCCAAGATCAAGGGGTTGAATCACTTCTCACTTTACTTCTTGCCCACTCATTAATGCCATTTACTCAACGACTCATGGGTAGGCTAGAAGATACAATAGGTAGGCTTAGACTAGGCTAGGTGATGACTTCACTTCCCTCATCTTCAGCACATGGGTGCCCTATCGTAGCTCTTTTCCCATCTTGCCCGTTTGTCCTCAGTTTAATGAGATGCTAATTTGGCCATTTTTCCAAGACTGGGTACTGTTCACGCACATGGTGGGCATTAAAAGCGAAGATCTTGCATTGAAGGCTTGATGGACTTGGAGGGCCCATGGCCCCACCATGGCAGCCCGGCTCTTGGGAGTGTGTGCCTTGGGCCACCCACATAGGCTTAGGCCGATTTGGGCCGTCCATGATCGGCTTTAGCCCCTAGGCTACCTAATCGTGGGCTCGGGCCCGCTTGGGCCCTTGCTCATGGCTAATTTCCAACTTTTCCGAACTTTTGCTACTTTCCGATGAAAAAAAGAGTTTTCATCTGAAGATGGTATTTTCAGCGTTGGATTGCAGATGTGACATTGTATGAATAAAGAGCCATCTTCTCTTACTTGAAGTGATCGAAATTTTCGTAGCCAATGACTGAGTGCAAGCAATGGTCGTTCTAACACCGAGGTGTGAGTCCCAAGCTTGGAAGAAAATGTTTTTGCGCCCAAACGGACAAGGGCACAGTGACAATCAATTTGAGCTTAATAAGTATCTTCAAGAAAAATGTGAAAAGCTTCTTGATCTTGACCTTTTGATATAGTGGAAGACTAGTGGTATAAAATGTTCTTGGTCTTGACCTTTTGATGTGCTGGTAGACTAGTGGTATAAAATGTTCTTGATCTGGTGGAAGGCTAGTGGTATAAAATATAAGATCATTTCTTTGACAACTTAAGATATTTTGTCTATTTAAAATAGCTGCCGTTACTTCAAGGTCAACTTTGGTACATCCGTGGGCTCCATAATCTAGGGTTTGGGCTCAGCGATCATATTCAGCTCGAGCTTTGGATCAAACACGTCCCTGTCGGGAACGTCCACATCCATGGCATCCTAGCGGATCCTTCCCCCTGACCCTCGGGCACCTAGTGGACCACGAAAACTGTGAATAGGTACGTGGCTCTTACCCCCCTATCCAAAAGTAACAAGCTACAAAATGATGAGCCACTAGATTAAGGAATCGTTCTAGGTCGTCATGTTGCATATATAATGTCCATCAGTCCCCTTGCGAGGATAATCGATTCTCTTTTGGCCATGCTAGAATGGCTCAACCATTGGAAACATTTGATGAACATCAGTAAGATTAACTCAATAAGTGAACTCCTTGGACCTCGCATAAGGAAACGTTTCACCTTGGAAACGTCTTAAACATGAGAGTTATCCATTGATGGCAGAGCATTAGCGACGCATCTCTTCCAACCTTCTTAAGCCATCATAACAAAGCATACAAGCAATAATTACAATACTTTCCCTACCCATAAGTCTAACACAAGGACATTGTCATGCCTCAAACCTCGGATGCGTGACAGCCCTCTCTCCCTTTGGTCGTTGAATTGGGACGTCCCAAGACACGTTGCTGACCCATTCTCTTATCTTTTAATTATACAAAAGTGGAAGCATAATAAACATCTCCCAACGATTAACAAAAATAATCTTTACTCTAACATAAAAAATAATCCTTGATGTAGGAGAACTCCTGATTCGTACCATGGTTTCCTGCAGGTCATCGAGCATTTGCCTCAAGAACAATTAGTGACTAAATATCACTAATCAACTAAGAAAGAAAAGTAAGGTTCTCACGATACTAGAATCAAATAAGTGACGAAAGAATGTTACTCGAACACAAACGCAACTTACAATCGTGACCAGTATTTTACTAGTGAACTCAATCACCTATTGTTCACAGTTGGTCAACTACCCTAAGTCATTGGCTTATCGTGTGCAATCAATATATCCTCATTTTCTACTAATGCACCAGAATTAAGCTCTGATCCCACTTGTTCTGACAACCTCGGGCTATGACAGTCCTCGATCCTTAGGGTCCACCAATTGCATATCTTGGTCTCTACGCTTGTTTCATTGCGGAAGCGAGTATCTACCTCCATCTCAACTTAACTTAAAATGATGTGCACGATATATAAACGAGCCACTTTTATTTAGTTTTAGTTTTGGGACGACACTAGTCGTACACATAGGCCAAAAGTTCCTATATTTGGCTAAACCAAAATTGGACCAACTACCCAGATGTCTATCCACATCGTCGTCCTGTCTTCAAAAAAAGCTGTCGTCCTCCTGGGTCGTTGACCTACTCATCCCCACTCGAGCGATCAATATCATCCTCTCGTAGCAGCAGTGGTCAGGGCTTAGGTGCTTCGTATCCTCCCACCTAAGGTCGATGGGGATTCCGTAGAACAAACCCAAGGATGCGGGCTGCAGCGGCATCTCTATGTCTCTGAAATATGATGGACCCACGAGGGGTGGGTACGACTACTTAGCGTATGGAAGCCTGTCAAAAATATTCTACAAGTCTACAACAAGTCTACCTACGATACCCTAGCATGGAACACATAGGACAATCATAACTCAAGGACATTTCCAGTGAAGCATTAGGAAAATAATTAAACAAAACGAAATAGTTCATAACGTTTGCATCCCTCCAGGCATGTTGCACCCTACTTGGCATCACGACGTCCTCTGGTTCCATATTTCAGTCACCCAGCATCCAAAGTGTGTTACGTCACACCTCCAGGCATCTCGCACCCTACCTAGCATCACCAGGACCTCCGGATATGATCACGTATGATGTCCCCGAGCATCCAGAACGTGTGACTTCACCCTTTCAGGCATCCTACCCTTCGAGGTACCTCCGAGGCTCATCAGGCCCTAGGCATCCAGAGGCATCGCCATCACGATCCTCGAGGAAACCTGACACCCTGCGCATCCTCGTCCCAAGGGTCTGAAGGCATCGCTAACCTAGGTTGCACCGACACGATGCGACACGACACGACACGACACGACATCACACGACACGTCATTTCTCAAAAATAGAAAATTCCAACACGCTGGGACACGTTATATATTTAAAAAATATTTTTATTTTTAATTAATTGAATCTAATTTTTAAATAAACAATTAATTAAAAAAGAACTTATTATAAATTTCCACTAATCATTCAACATGTTTGGTAAGATTTTAAGTTTTTTTTTTTATTTCATTATCCTAAATTTACTTTTATTTCTTTAAAATCAAACCCCCTCCCCCCCAAAAAAACCCCACGGGCCCAAACTCCCTCCCTTTTTCGCTCGACAGACCCCATCCCCAAATTTTTTCACTTTTTTTCCCTTCCCACCACCTAACAGCCGTCCCTTGCCCTCCCTCCTGTCATTTCCTCTTCCCTCCAACACACAAGCCCCTTATTTAATCTTTTAATTTCCTTCTCAGTTCTCAAAACCACACCTAGCAGCACGACACCTTCTCCTCCTCCTCCTCAGTCCTCACCGCACGACGCCTATCTCCGAAGGCATCGAAGACTTGCAAGAAATGCACCAGCATTCGCCGAAGGAGCGGAAAAGGGAGTAACCCAGAAAAACTTTTAGTGGAAGGGATCGGAAAAGTAGGCAAAACGGGTGGTTCCTTTGCATGGAGAGGCTACACACAGCCGTGAACTCCTCCTCCTCCCCCTTGCTGTCGCTGCCGCCCCACTCGACGACGCCGCCCTCCCCCACGAGTGCCTCCCTCGTGAAGTTCCTCCTCACGGCCCTCGCCTCACTCTTTTCTCTTTCTCTAGTTGTCTCTCGCCGTCGCGGGCTCGCCTTTACTCGGGGGCTCGCCTTCACTCGCGTGTCGGATTTGTTGACACATGGTCAACGCGTGTCCGAGCGTGTCTCAGCATGTCGGACACGACTCGCAAGCTCCGGCAACGTGTAGATGCTACCCAGTCAATAACGTTTCAACAATAACGCAGCACCTAATAGGTTTTATTAGAATCATCGTACATGTATACTTGAGGTTCGTACCTCCTTTTAATTCTATTCCACTTAATTCCGGAGACTCGCCTACGACGTTAATGGCTCATAACTTTATGATTTAACCTATGCCAAATCTACCAACGAATGTCACAGGCATATAGGATCGCTCAATGATAAAGTCGACTCATCCCGCCGAGGACAACACCTTGCAGTCTAAAACATTACACCTATCGGTAGCCAACAACAATTATTGCGACCGTACCGCTTATACTGATCAACCAACGCTAAATCCATAACAATTATTGTGCCATTTGAAGTTGTGTATGGAATTAATCCTCTCACACCCATGGATTTGATTCCAATTAGATCTAACTCTCAAGTAAGCTTTGATAGTGAGAAAAGAGCTGAATCAATGAAGAAGCTCCATGGGAAAATTCGAACCAAGATCAAAAAGGCCAACAAATCTTTCAAGAAGACTCGATTTCAACCGGGTGATCTTGTATGGCTTCACTTCAGGAAGGAGAGATTTCCATTTTGACGAAAGAGCAAGTTCATGCCTAGAGCTGATGGTCCCTTTAAATTTGTTGGACGAATTGGTAACAATGCTTACAAGATTCACCTTCCTGGAGAATTTGGAGTTCCGGTAACATTCAACTCGGGAGACCTTTTTCCTTACTTGGAGGATGAAAACTTTCTAGATTTGAGGACAAATCTCAAACAACTTGGGGAGGATAATGCGAGAGCATTCAGGAAGCCCTCCATCCTTGGCTGGTGGAATCTTTAGGCGTTGGTTGTGAGCTTCTCCTCTCCTGAATTCCTTTATCCTTGGCTGGTGGAAGCTTTAGCCCTCATCATGGCTATCTGAGCTCGAGCCAAAGTAATTTGAGGTGGACGCATGGTAGACTTGTAGGGGATATCACTTGGTGTGGTCGCCCTCGTAGAATGGAGATGCTAGGTGATTGGGTACTAGATCGAAGGGAACGAGGATCATTATGAGAAATATGCCACCACCATTTGGGCAGATGAAGGGTTGACTACTAGGCGAGGGAGATATTGTTTGGTCCCCTTAAAGGTTTTGATGGATCTTATGGGGTGGGGACAAGGTCTCCAACCCAAATCCCAACCCTGAGCCATTGCACTTTGGGGAGTCCACGGCTTAGGGTTCTGTGGGGACATAGTGACAGAGCTGCTAGGCTAACCCTAAACACCTATGAAACTTTAAGGTTGGCTAAATCTTTGGATGTAAAAGATCCCATGTATGTATATATGTAGTGGAATTATATTTTGACGTATCTAAATGTTTGAACTATCCCCGTTTTCTTATGACTAATTGGCTGACTTGTCTCTACTTTTGCGCACAGTTAAATTGGGTCAGTCATGCCTCCTAGGACGTCGCAATCAACTGCCCTAAGTGAGTGATAGCAAGCAATAGAACGCATCCGGGGTGGGTAAGGACGTGACAATACCAATAACTAGCCTCTAATGTCTTTAGTAGTTTTGTTTCTGGTGGCCTTAAGCGAGTACCTACCCTTTGTACTAGGATGTGTTTATTTAGATCTATCCCTGGGTTCCGATAACACAGTCTGTGCCGCTAGCTCGTCTGACTTCTAGTAGTTCTGCTCCAGTCCTCGTCAATGTAGCACCACGAGAAGTTTAAGGCCATTCTTCTACTAGTAGTTCTACATCTTCAACCCTCTTACTATTGAAGCCTCTGTATCAACCGTATGAACATGGTCAACTCTTTGAGCCCGACAGTCCCTCTTGCCATGGAGCCTTCCTCTTCATCTACCGGTAGAGAAAGTGGATTTGCTTTAGCATCAGAGGTGTCGTCGTTGCAATTGATCTTTCCCTAGGAGCCTATTCCCCTTATTGCTAGGGAGAAGGAACCTGACGAGCCCCATGGAGAAACGCTCTTGTCATCAGCTTTGGAAAATTGCGAGTGAGCTCCTCTCCTCTCGTAGGCAAGAACGAGTAAATGATCATAGCTCAGCACTTGTCTGAATTTGTGACACTCTCGAGCTGACTCTGATTTTAACAACAGGATTCCAATGGTGATTTTTGAATGGCGAAATGCACAATTTCGAGAAGATGGAAGTGGCATGTCAACGGGGACCCAAGTCGCCCAAGCCATTAAAACGGTTTGTAAGGCCAAGAGGGCCATGGGCTCTCGAAGTCCATGAAATCCTCTTGCAAGCCTGAAAGGGTTTCGGAACCAGTTAGCAATGACAAGCAAGCAATACCCCTTGACTTACAAGATGGACATCTTCTTTTTAATAGTTGACAAAATTTTGCACACCTGAATACCTGTGTTAGTGTAGTAGATATGGGAGAGTTGCATATTCCTCTCACGAAGATGCAAAAAAGTTCCATGGGAGAAATTTGGTCGTTATTGAATCGTTAGATGACTATAATGAAGGGACAATTGTCAAAATAATTCGCTTCTAGGTTTTGTGTTTGTCTATGTCCTAATCTTCACTTTTCTGCAAAGCTATTGTTATTGCGTGTTAAATTCTGATTTGTGTTAACCAAAACTGACACGAAGAGACTATTGAACCAATTATAGCTGTTGACCGTGCAGCAGCAATGATCGCAGCCTATCTTCTATACTAACAAGGGAGTAAAGGTGGTTATCTATTGCATCATCTCCTTGTTGTCTCCTGTTGCATTATTTACATGATCCATAAACATGTGAACTCTCTTGAGATTTAGGTTTCTCAAGCTTCAAGAACATGCGTGTATTTGGGGTTTGACTCAGACCCTTCATGGAACAAATCTTCCCGCATTCATGGACCAAATGTGAGTCCAAATTAATTTTTTTTCTGTTACCGTCTAGCTTCGCTTTTCTGTCACCGCATTGAGTTGGCTTTGGAAGGAGTGTTTCACTTACAATTGTACCAAAACACTTGAAATATTCTTCATTCAGGATGTGGATGGTTTCAAATGAGCAGATTATCGTCGTTAAATAGAGTTGGTGGTGTCGCATCTGCAATGGGTCCAGTGGTTGAGAAGTGAAGCAAGGTCTTTTTTTTGCTTTGTGCTGCTTTAATTGTGCAGAAGTTGATTGATGAGCAACTTTGTTAGTCATTATCTTAATGCAGGCTCCTCTTATGTATATTGAATTTTTGAACTACGTTGTCAAAGAGTTTAGGAGCCTTTAGATGGGCAAAATGGCATGTTTCGTGGAGTATTATTGATATTGATTTTCTTTGTGTGTCTTTACTTAGTATTTTGAACGATTTTCATCCATGTCTTTGCAGGGTTTTGTTGTGCCAAAGGAATCATAGGAAAAGGTTGCAGAGTTCACACTAGGAGTAGATGAAAATTTTAGATCTTGTTGGCACTTCTAGCTTTTCAACTGGTAAGGCATATGGCAAATGTGATGATTTAAGCTTTAGGTTCCAGGTTCTTGGTTCTGACGAGTAGGTTCCAGGTTCCAAAAGATGTGGAACCTATGCCCGAGGATAAGTTCCAAGTTCCAAACAGAACCGAACCGGAACCTGAAACCTGGAAGCGCTCACCCCTATGTTCATGGTACTCAAGGATTTTAATTATTTGTTACGCATAGAAGTTTATGTGAAACAGTAAAATGTGGGTTTGTTTAAATGATGCATTTGTGTGGTGTCATATGAGGTACCAGTATGTGACACACATTATCGCATATGGCATGAACATACACACTCCTGCATTGATTAATACGAAAGATAGTAAATGGGCTTGAGTGTAGGTATATTCACGTGATGACCTAAATACCCTAATGCGAGATCAGCAGCACTAAATCAAATGATTGCGCAGAAGAAGCGGGTGGTAGATTTTGTTTGGAAGACAATCCTCCCATTCCACACGAAAATTGAAACGTTTGGTTGCTCGTCACCCACTTGAGAAGGATTATATCAAGTTACTAATATGGCAAGTGGCAACACCTACCAGCTCAAGTAGTTCTACCCTATAAAGTGGCAAATGCGGGAGGGTAAAGAAGAAATACAACTTCAAGGAACTTTTTCAAAGTAAAAAGACCATCAGAAACTCATCTCTACAGAAAAAACAAAAGAAGGAGAAAAACATTTAGAACCCTACAGCGGGCACATATCTAGTCCCAAAGCAATGAGGATGAACGTAGGCTGCCTCTTGATCATGGGAGTGGGCTTGCTCATCCTGGGCCACTGATCGATGCGTCGGTTAGCCTTCTTGAAGAGGTGGTCCCACTCAATCTCCAAGGACTCGATTTTCACTTCCTGCACTTACAGGCAACCCCCCACTTCGAAGAGAACCTCACTAAGGTTCATGATTTCCTACACCATCTCATATCAACTCGGGATCAACTAGCTGCAATTCTCTCCCTCTCCTTCAAGTGCTTGCACTCCAATTGAGCTTGTTCATCACGAATGTGACATACTTTGTGTATTTCGTGCTCTTGCTATTTCATTGTATATGATTGCATGATTCGACTCTACTTCCGCTTGTGCATAATTAAATAATAATTGCAAACGATCTGCAACGCCTCCTGGGACATCGCAATCGAATGGAGTAAGTGAAATGAGGGTTGTCGCGCGCCTAAGGGTTGGGGCATGATAGCTCGGGATTGGCCTAGCACCTCTACTACAAAGTCACATCCCCTACATGCCTAGTATGCGTCCATCTCAACACATCGTAGCTCAGGCTCTGCTAGCCACAATTAGCGCCTGAAATGGTCTTGCGTTATGTATAATTATAGAATGCTCAAAATACCTACCATTTTCAACTTTTGATTTGTATAAGTTTATATCATCTTCAAAACTAGCGCACAACAAGTGCTAATCACTAATCATTTACAATTCACAATACAATGAACTCTTAACCTAAGCAGATAAGTTATGAAATCCAATGATAACTATCATATCACATTATAACCAACCACATCTAACGATCAATCAGGTTCACCTATCAGGTTCCAACGAGAGCCTATCATTATAACCTATTGCATCTAATTTTCACTTATGCCGGTAGCTTATGTTTGATCCTTATCGCTTATCATGATAGCCTATCAATTTACTTATTCGCTTACTCCACTTATCACTAAGGAAATCACCATTAGGCCGTAATCAAACTGCGTACCTATTCTTAAGCAAAATTACAACCCCAATCATGGGTCACACAATTACTCAGTTCTGAAACTCGCTATGGCGAGCGGAGGTGATGCAGCAAGGCTCACAAGCATACCTATCGCGATGATGCTAGGCAAGACACGATGGTGGTTGGTCGATTGAGCTAAATGGCTAGGGGTGAGAGAGGGAGAGGGGCAGCCAAGAGGCCCTAACCTAGCAGAGAGATATGGTCGTGAGGTGAGGTATGGGGATCATAGGGGTACAGGTTGCAAGGGGAAATGGGAGAAAGTGAGGGAAATTCATGCAAAGGTGGGTGAGAGAGAGGAGCTGAGTGAAATGAGAAAGATGAGAGTGGGAGGCCCGAAAAAGCTAGGGGTGAATGAGAGAGAGGGGCAGCTCATGGTTTAGGCCAATGGATGGCAAAAATTGCCTCAGGCAAAACTTATGCTCCAAGCTCTATTTAATGCGGTCATCATTCCTATCCTAGAAATGGGGTAGATTAGGCTAGGATGATGTCAATTTCTATCTCCTACACTCCCTTGATCGCCCCACTCTTTCCTCATGCAAAAGATTTTTGTTTTATTGGGCTAGTAGGGAACTTGGGCTTGCGCTCCGTAGGCGTGAGCCCCATTGGGCAATTTGCTCCTATTTAGGATACGATCAAAGGTTTGCTTTTTATCAATGCACCATTAGCAAAGTAATACTTTGACTTGGCTCGTGAACCATGGATTGGCAGTTATAGATCGATTAGATCATAATATGTAAACAGATTGCGGGTAATTCTGCGGAATTACTATATTAATTACAAAAGACTCTTAACCAATTCTAAATAATCGGATGCTTCAGAACAAGCAATTCACCTCTCACGATTACATGACAACCGAGGATCATCTATTGATTAAATATGGCTTAAACATGGATTGACACCGAATCAACTACAAGTTGAACTCACCAAATACCTAAGAACGCTCGTTGGTTTTAATTATGCTAAAGTTGCATTGGATTGGACTTTTGAAGATTAAGAGAGAACCAGTGGATTTTTCTTGATCAATTCCTTATTGGGCCGGAAATTCGAATCCCAAAGGAGGTCCACGATTTTGGAAACGCCTAATCAGGTGGATTTACTTGAAAATTCAGACGTAATGCCCCAACAGGTGGATATTACGGTTTTGCCTTTTAAGGCCCATTTTGATCTCATTTAGCGCCACAAAGTTTTTAAGGCTCAAATTAGATGAATCTAGCCCAAGCCCATTCAGACCAACGCCGGCTTCTAGAAGGTTTTGACTTTTGTGGCAAGATGGAGGGATGAGACTTCTTCTTGCTCCTCATGATAGAATGGATGGCCATGATGTGTTCTTGCTGCCCAAGTTAGGACAATAAGTCGAGGAGCATTAAAATGCCACCTTCCTTCCTAAATTTTCTCTTTTTACCTCATTTATTTTATATTGTCTTTAACCTTTCCTTTGGATGAGTTTTCCTCCATCTCATGCCCATTTCTCTCACTTTTCCCTCGTGGTTGTGGTGGCCATAAGCCACTGTCCATCATCCACCGTCCAGCTCTCCGAGTTACCCTTGCCGCGAGATCTGACCGTGCCGTCATTCCCGCACATTGGCCGTGACACCCAAGTCCATGCTGGACCTCCCTCAAGCTGTGTGCCATTGTTCCTTTACGGTTCCATCCTTGCTGTGCGTTGCCAAGTGCCGACCAACCTTTACTACGCCTTGTCATGCCTTCACTGTGAGCTGCCGTCACTTGTAAGCCTTGCCGCCATCCCCGCCAGAGCCTAGTTTAGGAAGTGAGTGGTTTCCTAACCCTTGATGAGGGTCGTAATTGCACATACAACTAGAGTTAGGATTGGTTTATGGTTAATAGTGATTAGATTAGATCATAAGTCGTGGTGATAACCTATCAAGATAAGCGATGAGTAGAAGAGATAAGCTATCGTTGTAGGTTATCATGGTAGGCTATTTGTAGATGCAATAAGTTATTATGATAAGCTATTTTGATAGGTTATACGCAAATGTGAAAAGCTATCTTGGTTGTGATAATTTCGTATTATGTTGGGGTTTTTGCAGCTATATGTCTTTACTATATCCGAATTTTAAGGATGTTGCTTCTGCAATTCCAAAGTTCAAAAGGGCAAGCATTCATCGCATTCCATGATTGTTTCATTTGATATTGTCATTGGAAACGGCTTATGATGTTATTGGATTTACATGTTCTCTGTGATCGATGGCTACGTTTTATGTGTGTTAATTGGAAGTAATCTTTACACATATGTTCATTGTCATGGTCGATGCATAGGAACACCCTCATTCTACGAGAAGGCATGTACGATGGCTCTTGGACATGCGTTGAAGCACACTGGATCAAGTTTCTCTCGTGGATCAGCAGTACTAATCTGTATCGTTCCCAAACCAAGTTCGGTATTAAATTGGTGATCATGTCACGACGGGTCGATCCCGACATTGAGATGTATCGTTCCCAAGCTTGGTCCTTTCTTAGTCTTGGTGTAATTTTGATTTATATTGTTTCTGAGCTGGATTACAGGCTTTGCTATTCATCGGCCAGTAGTAGATAAACTACATGTTTAAGATATCTCCGAGGCGTAGAACCCTCCCTACACGAGATTTTGGCAGTTTACTCGCTAAGTCTATCTCACTCCTTGTTGTTTAAGTTTTTTAGGCCTTAATCATGGCTATCTGAGGTCAAGCCAAAATACTTTGAGATTGACATGTACTAGATGTGTAGGGGGATAGCACTTTGTGAGGTCGCCCTCGTAGAATAGAGGTGGTACATTAACCCTAACATACTGAGACAAGTATGAAGGAAGCCGTTACATAGACGTGTAAATGGCTAAGCTTTTGATGTAGGGAAGATTATATTTGATGGTAGACAAAAATGTGTTCTGATTATATGGCTTATAGTTTCTTAATGGTTGGGAGATGTTCATTCTGCTTCCGCTTGTGTATGATCAAAAAGTACAATGAAAGACGTCGCACGCTCGAGGTCTGAAGCGTGACACTGGGCCGCAAGTGGGTCAACGTCCATGGGCCAGTTCCACTTTTCCAAATTTTTGTGGCCTTTTCGGTGTCTTTGTAGGCTACCGATCCTCATTTCAATCTCGCTCCAAGGATTTGCCATCGATGGAATCTTGTTCTAAAAATAAGGGTCAAATCAAGAATGTCCCTTTTGCCAAGCCTATAGCGACCCGACCCTTCTCCATCTCTGAGTGGGTTAAAAAGGTTGTGTTGAGGGGTACTTTGACTGTGGTAACCCTCCTAATAATACTCTCTTCCCATGAATGGCATCACCTCATCCACAAATAATTTTCCCCATTGGGTATGCTAAATTACGGGGAGTCTCGTTGAGACTCACACCCCTCGCGACAAGCCCAATTATTATCTAGTTGTTTGGAAAAACCTATTAGAAAAGGAGTATGCACTACCTTCGTTTTTTAGGGTCCGCTAGAAAACCCAAATGAGGGTTAAGAGTTGTCCCTCGATTTCTATGCAACTAAGTGCTGGAAAACCCAATTGTTTCCTAAGATGGTAAGCTTCATGCAATTCTATTCCTATAAAAGAGAAAAGAAGGCAAATTTAAAGACAATGCAGTAGTGGTAAATCTATCATGCAATCCTACACGACAAACATATATTAGTGACAAAGGGGAATAAACTAAGGTCGGATTAAACATCGACTGTCCATCGTCTTCATGTCTCAGGGAACCTTCACTTCCATGGACTCACAAACATAGGGCAATAAAGAACAATCAAGTAGTTGAAATAATTTGTGAGATTCATTAGGTTAGGCCTCAGGGTTAGTGATTATAATCCATTAAGACAAGTTCAAGATATCCCAAGCGGTTCCCCAGAAAATCATGCATCGTGCCCATGCATTTATCAAAAAATCACATGTATAATGGTAAATAAACTTGCGAGCGAGCCCTCGAGCCTTGGTTCTCAAACAATCAAACAGTTGTAGCCAACATTGGATCACTTATTCAGTCAACATGTGACAAATACAATTACAGGCATTAGGAAAGGCTTGAGCCCTCGAGTCAGGATTATTGAAGTTTAAACAATGCACAAAAGTCATTTTGAAAAACAATTCATTGCGAAAATTTTACCAAATTTGGCATGGACATGAGGAAGTTAGGTCATCGCTATGGAAAACATTTAGCCACCATGGCTAACTCAAGTGCAACAATGGGCACAATGATCAAACTTTTCAGGCGCCCTAACTATGGGCCAAACTTACACAACATCGACGCAATCCTAGACATGATTTGGAAATTTGAAATATAAATCATAGCATGAAAGCTTTGTGCATGTGAAGCACTTGAACGGGAAAAATTCTGACAAATTCATGACATTTCAAAGATCCAACTTCTCCTTACAGAGGGGAGATGAAAAATTTCTTATTATTTAAGGGTATTGCCGAAAAAAGAACAAACTCGAAAATATTGTGATGGAATATTCGATTGTTTTACTTACCCCGCTGTGGGCGCGTTGGTTTGGGCCTAGCCCCCTCTAATTGCGGAAGGGGGGAAGTTTGAGTCACTGCGTGCGCATTAGCGCGACTTAAGCGAAGCACCGTGGGAGGTGGGTCCCCGCGCTAGTGCTCCCTGGGGGTTTACGCCGAGCGCTTACTGTGAGGCAGTTACTCCAGTCCCAAAAAATATATAAATATATAAATATATATTTATATATTTGATTTTCTTTATACCTTCAGGAAGACACGGTTAAAGGTCTGAAAAGCATGATAAACTACTTTTTATTTTTCCAGAATTTTTATGCATAAAGTTCAAAAAGTTAGGATCAAAGTCCATGAAGACATGTGAATCCAATTTAGCACGCAAGCTGTCCTAAAAGATTCTAATAGAAAATCATGGCAGGAGAATTACGGTAAATAGAGAAAAATCAATGTAGTTGAAAGTTTCCCATGGACAACACATCTCAAGAATGCAAAGCATCAATAACATTATCAGGAACAACTTTCATGAAGAAAGTTTCCCAAAATGAACTGCGCGGGAATTTATAAAATCCCAAGAATGCCTAGCATCACATCAAAATGGCAACAAAACAACAACGCATCATGGCATATCAACAGAGCTTTGACCTAGTAAATAAGGTCCAGAAAATTTGAAATTTTACCACAATCTAAACAAAAGGAAAGGAGGTCAGAGTTAATAGGGATAACATGGGGGTTCCGAATTTCACCTAAATATTACTTCTAACCTCACTTGACAAAAATGATATGCGAATCTTGCAAAATCAGGAGTTATGGGAAACATTAAGGCAATCTGTAAGGCTTAGAGGAATTGAGTCCAATTGAGGACAAATTTAAGGTCAAACAATGATAATTGCGAAGGCACGCCCATCAGCCACAAGCAAGTCGGAACAAAAATGTGACACTCGCACACAATATAAGGATGAATGCAACAAAGGTTTGGTTTATACATTTAAGCCGAAATGGAAGTGCAAAGAAGTCACACAAATCAATAACATTGAAAAGTGACTTATTGCTAAGAACAACATGCTTGAAAAATTTCAACTACAAATTGCTAAATTGATCCATCGTTTTCACAAAGTAAATGAGGTCCAAATATGACGTGCAATGCATCAATGCGAGGCTTACAATAATATGTACTTAAGATGTCTAGAAGACATCAAGACCTAATTTGGCCTTTACGGGACCCAAAGAAAGAGGTTTTGATGAGTTCATGATCAGTTTTTAATTCAACATGATTAGCAGAGAACATGAATGATTCTCATTAATCTAATGATGTGCAAAAATCCTAGGAAAAATGCTATATGTAGAATGCCGCATCATAAGCATTTTTCATCAAGGCGCCTAAAAAACTAATTTGGTCAACATGAGCCTACACGAAAATAGCAATTAACGTATCTTTGCACCACTAACGTATCTTTGCACATGCAATTAACATACTAAACGATGTTCAATTTGTGCGAGTCATACCTTGTTAGAACACTTACAAAACATATTACAACTCTTATGAAGGACACAAGCACAAATGGACTCATTTATGGCCTTTATTCTGAGCAAACATAATTCATACTCATTGCAAGGCAGATTGATCTAAGGACAGTTTTAGGTAATTTTACCCAACCAAATGAACTCCAAAAAATTTGAAAAAAAGATGTGATTTAACCAAGATAATTTATTGCAAATTTCATGATGAAAGTATTTGCAAAATCCAAGCACGACAATTAGTGTAAACATACCAAAATAGAAATTTTCAAAAAGTCAAAATTCAAAATCTTGTAAAATCACTACCGAATGCGAAGCTTATCAAGTCTCGATTACATGTGTACAAGGGCTTGAGGCTAGAAAATGTCATTTACCACCTTAGTTTAGCCAAAATAGAAAGTCACAGAAAGGAACTTGACTTTGCAGATCAAGGCAAATCAAGGAAGTTCAAGGACAAGTTCATCATCAATCTTCAGAAATCATCTCATAACATCCTAAACCTCAAATCTAACCATGAATTGTAATCCCAAGGTCGAATCCTACCCATGATTGGCTAATCCGATCTCTCTTCATTGGATTCATGACAAGAGAGTGAATTCCTTAGGCCAGTCGTTGGAAAAGAGTCGAATATAGAACCGTACAAACTCCAGTTAGATGGTTGACTTCAGTCTTATGCATCCATAGTGGTTCAGTTTAGACGTTTGGGATGGAATTATTAGAGCTATAGGTGCTGCCCGAAGGAGGAAATTGATATTGATGCCGTCGGTCCATCCTGTCAACGATGTCTCGGATGTGGGGATGCCTGGAGGGGGATGAAAACGATGTCCTCAGAATGCCTGGGGACTGTGATTGAGCCCCGGAGGTCCTCGTGATGCCAGGAGGGGTGCGAGATGCCTGGAGGTGCAATGTGACATGTTCCGGATGTCCAGCTACTGAAGGTCCTTGTGATGCTAGGTGGGATTCAAGATGCTTGGAGGGGTGCAAACATAGGTCCTTTCGGAAGATAGCGGCAGTTAGAACAAAAGCCAAATCGATAAATAAATTGTCTTGAATATCTATTTACTTTCCCGGTGTCTCATTTGCGAAATCCCTTTAGAGTCTTTGTAACTTGAGTTATTTCGTTTTCCATATTGCATGCGTAGGATTGGTGAAATGAGTAGTGGTAAACTTATGTAGTATGGTCTAACAGGCTTTCATATGCTGAGTAGTTTTACCCTCACCATGTGGGACTATTACATTTCAGAGACGTGACCATGCCACTCCAACCCACGTCTTGCACCATGTTCTACGGCATTCCCACTATCCTCAGGTGGGATCAAGTTGAGCATGTAGACCACGACTTCCCGAATGTCACATTCATCCGGATTGTGGTTATCTTGACAGTGGATGCCGGTGTCCCGACGAGCCTGTAATGTGGTTCCTTGTACTGTATCCACGGGTCAATGGGCGTACAATGGGCACGCTGCCACTTTCGGATGACGATGACGGTTCAAGTGGGGTCGAGTAGGAGGAGGACCCGGGGGAGGATGGTGTCTTTTTTGCACAACCAAGATGTGATGTGACGACGACCGTGTGAATAGACTGAAGGAGGGTCGGGACAAAATTTTGGGTTGGCTAGACAAGGGGACTTTATAGCCTTGATGTACCAACTAGAGTCGTTTGAAAATATAATTAATTAAAAGTGTCTGGTTTTATATTTCGTGTGCGTCGTTTTAAGTTATGATTGGATGGTCAATGCACGCTTCCGAAATTAAAAGGATAATAAGCGCAATGACAATGAAACGCCATGGCGACCCCAATGGGTGGAGGGTTGTCGCCAAAAGAGTGGTATCAGACCCTAGGTTCTGTCTGGAGTGATAAGGTGTGCTAGTGGGCAAATGGGGGTTATGATGATCGTACACGATAAGGCACTAACTGCATCTAGTTGATTGACTGTGAATAACGGGTGACTAATTTTCACTCGTAAAAGGTTGGTAACCATTGTGAGTTACCCATGCATGCTAGTAACATGTGTATGTTACTTATATGATCTCAGTAACAAGTGATGGTTACTTTTCCTTATTAGTCAACTAGTGACATTGGGTCACTAATTGTTCATGTGGTAGATACTCAATATAACCTATAGCAAAGCATGGCACGAACAGGAAGTTCTCCCCCATCAAGAACTGAAGCCACTGCTTCAAAGGGCAGAACCCTGAATGGAAGGTAAACTACAAGCGGTGGCCAACATGGGGAATCTGATGGAAAGGCAAGCTCAACAACAACTCACAGCAAAACGTCGTACTCGGGGGTTAGGGGACCAATTCTTGAAATTGAAGCCATCTAAGTTTACTGGAATGGAAGTCTTGAACAGGTGGAACAATGGATCGACGAGAAAGAAAGGATCTTGGGGCTGTTGAATTGAAGGACACCGAGAAGATAACCTTGGCGGAGTACCAATAGGAAGCATACGCCAAATATTGTTGGAGGGCTTCAAGAGACAATCTTTCTGCCTGGCACTGCCGTAACAAGGATGACTTTGTCAGGGCTTTCATAGAAAGCATTTGTCAAACTGTGCTAGAGATAAGAAAGTAACAGAATTTGTTCAAATGGAGCAAAGGGAGCTAACAATAGACTAATATGAAGTAAAATTTACCAAACTGTCAAGGTATGCTCCTAGATTGGTAGAGGACCGAGAGGAAGAAGTTCAAAAATTTCTCAAGGGTCCAAGAACGGACATCAGGAGGCAATTGGTTCCTCTGAATAGTGCGTTTGGTTAGGCATTTGGAAAGCTTATTTGGAAAATGCGAAGCAGTTTAGCCTAAAGGGCTTTGGCGGAAATACAAAGACTGTTTGGTAAATTCTGCTTTGAAAAGCACCTTTGAGATAAATGCTGCTTGGTAGGAAACACATTTGGAAAGCCCATTTGGTGATTAATCTAAATTTAAAAAATAATGTTTGCGACTTTTTTAATTTATATTTGACAACAATGTTAAAGATGTTGTGTAAACAATTTTATTAACATTAAAATTCCCGTTTTTTCCTAAAAAAACATCAAATGGAAAAACTTTACGTGCTCTCTTTCTCAATTGCAATAAGAATACTTTCATTACAATAAAAATATCATAACATATGCTTTGAGGAAAGAAACTCATTATCCTTAAAAGTTACAAATATCCTTAATTACTTCATAAATTCATAGCTATTTGATCACGTAAACGTGCCATATCAAATGCTACATCATCATTTGAAGCATTACCCTACCCATTTACATCAGCAGGATCCGTTGTATATAAATTGGGATCCAAATCTACTCTAGCAAAATGTGTATCATTTAGGGTATTTCTTCGTATATAATTGTGCAAAGTCATCGTTGCTATCACAATTTTCACTTGCTTTGTATAGGGATAACTTGGCATACTCTTTAAAATCTTCCACTTCTTCTTGAATACCCCAAAAGTTCGCTCAATTTTTGATAGTAGTGAGGAGTGAGCACGTTTGACGACTTCTTTATAACCCGTCGGTTGAGGACCTCGTTGAAACTTAGGTAAATGATATCTAACTTCTTTATATGGCCCCAAATAACCCGTGAGATTTGGATATCCAGCATCAAATATTATTTACCTACACAAAAAAGTTGTAAATTTAATTAACATATAACACATACGTATATTAATGCGTAAAAACCATTAATTAACGAACCTTTTGAAGGATGAGGAAATACCATCTTAAAATTACACACGGCCATCACATTTTGCGTCGGTGTTCCTTTTCAACCAATAAAAACGAAGTTGCTCACTTATAGGTACCACCGCTGGAATATGAGTACCATCTATAGCTCCAATGCAATCTTAAAACAAGAACAAGAATATTATTTGATCTATATTTCATTCATATTTTCTATTATCCTTAAAATGTGGAAAAAACCTTGTATTATTCCTGATCTTCTTTGGAACTTCCTTGGATTGTCGATCGGATGGTTGGATCAAATCTGATCCCATTTCAAATACTTTATCCAAAACTAAGCTAAATAGCCTGCATATGGTTTACCCAGAATGCTCAAAGCGCTCTTTTGCTAACCTATTACCTATATTATGTCCTAAAATATGAAGAAACAATCTTAGCATTTCTGCAACATCAATATTTCTAATTTCTTGCAAACCATATCGTGTCATTAAATCATTCATTAAATTCTTAAACACAATTCTATCCATTCTAAACGTTAGATAAAACCTTCCAGGATTAGCATCCATGTCCATCAACTCTCTTAACCATGCATTTCCTGTATATGATGAGGTCATGCACGGTATTTTTTGACCATATATTGCCTGATAAACACCGCTAGTATGTGCAGCTGCACAAAGTTGCCAATATTCTTCTTCCTCGTTTTCATGGTTTTCTATTTCAGGAGAATCATCCATAACTAATTAAAATAACAAAATAGAATTAGAATAAGAGATATAACAAATTATTTAGATCATTCATCAACAAAAAAACACTTATCATATATATATGCAAAGTCCATTCAATAAAAAGAACACAAATTAGAAAGAAGTCTGATAATATAGCAGAAATATGTCTCGCCAACTAAATAGCAAAAATGTATCACATTACAATAACATTACACATGAAAAATATAAGTTGCAAATATCCTTCTGAGCCCTACTTTGTGCAAACTTATACTTAACTCTTGATCTTGCTTAATCTCGGGTATAGCTTTCAACGTCTCTATGATTTCCTTGGAACGATGAAACTCTATGGCATAGCTCCAACTTTCAATAGCTAAACAAATCCTCTCCATTTGCATTGCTAGCTTATCAGCCGTACTTTTCAACTCTTTCTTTCCTTGAGATTGTTTCACCGAACACTGCGACGTTCTTTTATCACTTCGATGTTCTTCACTAGTCTTTCCACCCACATCGTCTTGTATATTATCATCAGTAAATCCTGCTGAACCACTGATGTCAAATTGTGTGGCCACAACATTCTCATTAATACGTAAGACTTGTGCAGGATTCCATGTGATGCTTCCAGTGGCAACAGTATCTCCAAACATTCTATCCAATAAAACTTGAAGATCCGAATGTATGCCTTTCGTTCTAAAAGCTCTAACCTTACGATTTTCCTGTTGTAATAAACATTTTCGTGAGTTTTATAGAAAAAAGCTTAATTTTACTCTCCCACCATTCATCACTTGCATCAATGGTTTTCTTTTTTGGATCCCATCCTAATCCAGTTTCCTTTAGGATCAATGTCCTCCATCTTTTCGAATCTTCTTTAAGATTATCTCACTTACTCTTCATTTGACCTTTATCATACTTTTTGCCCATTAGGCCCTCACACTTCTCAATTATAACCGTCCAGCCACCCCTTTTGTTGTTTGCAGGACGATTCCCACTTTCAATTTGTTCAACACACAACTTACAAAAGGTTTCAGCATCTTCAAGGCACAAAATGCCTTTTGTTTTGATGAACTTGCCATCTACCAATAAATGCAACATTAAAAAATGCAATTTCAATTTAAAGACTATAGACAACAAATGCAATCCACACTGAACAGCTTTTTCCAATTGTAGATATTCATAACCTCAAGCTAAATCAAAAGGTTTTTGTTTTAACAAAGCAAAACAGATCAATCATGGTGAGTCCATTAAAATGGCAAATCACTGCCCTATATAATAAGTGAGACCATCAAATCCTAAGCCCACAATGCACAGAAGACTATTAAAATGCATAGACAAGGACAAGATAGACAATAACAATAGCATGCAAGCCAACGCAACCTGCAGCACAAAGAAAAATATTCACAAAATCCAAGAATAATGTTAAAACAGGGGCAATAGCCTGATTCTAATTCTAAGACTAAAGACAGCACAATTAACTAATTAAATATGTGCAAATGTTAACAAGTCATTGATGCGTGATGGGGTGAGTGATTTCAGAACGGAATTTTTTTAGAGTGGAATTTTGTGGTTAAGTGTATGGAGTAGTGTAAATGGTAAAGAAACAAAAAGGAATAAGCAAAGATAGAATGATCGCCTTCCAAGGTATAAAGGCCACGCCACCAACCAAGGATGAGGATCGAGATCTACGAAGTTCACCATCAAGGCCTAAAGCTTCCACCAGCCAAGGATAAAGGACTTAGGGATACGAGAAGCTCACCACCTAGGCCTAAAGATTCCACCAGCCAAGGATAAAGGGCTTCTTGGCTCACCACCAAGGAGTGATCTACGCTCCAAGGATAAAGAAACCGAAAGGAGTTATCCACTCTCCGAAGGAGTTCACTCAAGCAAAGGAAAGCTCACCATTTCATTCATAAAATTCGTATCTCTCATAGATTGGATAGTTTTCCCCTGTTTATAAGAGGATTTTAGCATTAGAAAATATTAAAAACAAATTTTAATGACCTAGCAACTTAAACCTTCTACTCTTGAACTACATAACAATAAATACACCTAGGAACTTATGAAATGCAATTAGTAGTACGGAAACCTGCATTCTTGAACTTTTAGCTTTCCGTATTCTTGAACCGTTGGCCTTCTGCATTCTTGAACCGCATTCGTGAACCTTTAGCCTTCCCAAAATTCGTGCTCCTCCATTGACCAAAAATTAATCCTCCTGTAACTTGATCAGTTGCTCTTGCAAGATGTTTAAAATGGCCTCCCATTGCTAGTTATCGACATACCACAAAATATCGATAAGTAATTAATATTATTCATTCAAAATGATCCATCGAAGTACATAATGCCTGTGGCACCCCCAAAACCAGTAGGGTTGCCACATATACTTATCGCTACGCCTAAAGAACACTAGTACATCTCTTAGTAGAAGCATCGTAGTTCCTAGGCATTTTTTTTTTTTTTAAAACGGTCCCAGCGCGACACGTTAGCGGAAGCATAAATTAATATCACCATCTTTCCCTCTACCAAACATGATACAATGCACACCACTAATCTCCATCTCGATAGGATAAAGCCGAGCCACTTTTATTTACATATTTTCATGATGGATTTTCACGGGTCGGTACATCAAAAGAAAGGCTAAGACTCCTCGCTACACTCGGCCGTAACCCCAAAAAGAAACACTCGACCCATTATGTTCAACGTGTATGATTACCCCCCCCAACAACTAGTGTCGGCTATTTCTCAAAAAGTTGCAACTCCTACTCCTCACGCGCAGGCCATCACACCCATCCCGGTGCGTCGGGGCGGTGATGGTGGCAGCATCCCCGCATCACTCCGTCTCGACGAACGTGAACAGATATGAACTCCCGAACGACCGGGCCCCAGCCAGCCCACATCATACATCACAAATGTACGAATCCGAATGAACGTCGGACCCGGGGATGGTGGGACAGTCGATCTCCGCCCACTCGACCTCCACATCGAAGGAAGGCCGTAAAAGACGCCCGCGTGACAGGGGAAGCGGCATCGTACTAAACTGAAATGTTGGTCCCCGAAGGGGTGAGTACAACCACTCAGCAGGTAAAGGAATCCAATAGCCACTCAATGCATCATACAATACATGTCGCTCATGCATCCAAGCATACTTACCTCGAAGCCATGTATATAGCATCATACATCATCATCACAATCATAACACATACATATCATCAGGCCATGAATGATCATCATCATATCATATCATTAATGCATATCATCATCATATCTTATATACATGTCATCATGTCATAGGTGATTATCATCATATCATATCATATATGCATATCATCATGCCATAGGTAATCATCATCATATCATATCATATATGCATATCATCATGCCATAGGTAATCATCATCATATCATATCATATATGCATAATTCAATTTTCACTTTTAACTTTCAATTCGATCACCACATCACTCTTTCTCGGGATAATCAATTTTATCCCATACTTTACACTCGCACCCCATCTTGGCATCGCGAGAAAAACCTCCGGCATTCAGCCACTTAAGGCCACCGGGCATCCGGCACCCCCACATTTCGGGCATCTCGCATCCCAAATGGCATCACGAGGCATCCCCTCGGGCAAAGACCTCCGAGGCTTCCGGCACCCAACCATTCCAGGCATCCTGATACTCCCAGGGCCATCCGGCCATGTATCTCTATACATTCCTCGGCATCCGGCACCCCCATCCCGGGCATCCCGATACTCCCGGGCATTATCATCCGCCACAAACAGTTTCCTCATTTATCATTCTTCATGTTTACCAATTTAGGTCTCAACTTAACATGGCACATGATGTAATGGCAAACAAAATCACTTTCATCCTTTGATCTATGCATGCATCATCAGTCATCATCATACATGCAGCAAGACGCAATCATTCATAACAATCAGATTTATGGAATTTGTACCATTCAAATAGTCCATTTATCATGCCTTTTTGGAATTTATTTAAATTCCAGCTTACACCATTTTGAAAATATTTAAATTAAATATCCACATGATTCCCAAAAATCATGAGATTAAGGCATATGATAAACAAGACAGTAAGATAGTGATTTCATGGAAAACACATGGCCAATAAAGTTCCACACAAAAGATATCATTCACACAATCACCGCATGCCATTTCGGATAAAAACAGAATGTGAAATTTTTGAAATAATTCGATTAAAATACCCAACCGACCTCCGAAAATTATGAAATTTTACCAGGTTATAGTTAAGACACTAAATTAGATTTTGCAAGCAGGCTTCTAGGCCAGATTAGTTTTAGATAATCTCCTGTAGTGTCGTTAGATTCGAAGCTTCTGGTCCTTATACCGAAACGTCCAATGTAGTCATCTCCAAAATACCGAGTTTTTACCCACTTATTTTTCTTCGTTTCCTCTGGAATTTGGATATGTTTTACTTCAAGAGGTCCCCTACAACTTTCATGAAGGGATCTAAGTCAAATTTCCAAAGAACAGTCTCCATATGGTTCCATGAAGTCTCGGGTGTCCAGTACCGCGTCTCCAGATTTACCGTCTTCAAGAGTAGGTCGATTCACTAGGCTATACTTGTTCATTTTACTTCAAATTTGAGTATGTTAGTCTTTAAGATGTTCTCTACAAGTTTCATGCAGAAGTCGAAGAGAGATTCTTGATAAAAATCAACATGCAACCACAAATCTACCACAAGGTCAGCAAAACAGTTCCAGATCTAGTGTCTCCCTAGGATGAGAGTTTGACCCCTTAAAACTCCATCATTTTGCACCAATTTTAGTATGTTGTAGTTTAAGATGTTGGCTACAACTTTCATGAAGAAATCAAAGTCAAAATCGAACTCAAAACATGCTTGCAAGCTCTCACAAGATTCTGAATCAGGCGGTTCATGCGAAAACAGCAACATCACTCAAGAACAAGTCATTTTGGCTTCGGTTTCTCCCTCCTATTCGCCCAAAATTTGACATTTCTACAAACATACATGCAACACACACATGCAAGAGTAGGAAGAGGACCCTAACTTGCCTCTAGACCGAGGAGAACGACGGCACACGGCGGACGAACGGGCGGCGTGCGGCGGCGACGGGCGACTCCTCCCCCTTCTCGGCTTCTCTTCTCGCGGCCTCACTCTCTCTTTCTCTCGCGCGATTCTCTCTCTCTCTCTCTCACTTGGCCGAACAACACAACCGGCCACCCTCTCTCTCTCCTCTTCCTTTTATTTCCCCAATTCCTCATCATTTGAAATCATTAGATTGCCTCTTCCAATGGCCAATGCATGCAAGTCCTCCTTGCCACTTGGCAAGGCCCATGCAATGGGCTTTGGGCTTGGGCTCGGAGGCATTTGGGCCAGCAATGGGCCGGCCACTCCTCCCCCTTTCATGGTCGACGGCAGCCCACTTGTGGGCTTTAATGGGCCGGCCAACTTGGCCCATTAAAGGTCCACTCTTGGGCCTAAGGCCCAACCTAAATAAAAAATCAAATTTTACCCCTTTCTTATTCTTTCTTTTAGGAATTTCATTACTAAATTCCACATAGCCAAAAATCTTGTAACATTTTATTTATGGAAACTTAGTCTATAAAATGCATAGCCAAGCATAGATTATTCTCATTAATTTATCCTATAGTCCAAATTTCAAAAATTTATGAACACAAGCACATAACACATAGCCTAAAAAGAAAACTAATGGCTAAAGCATAAACCATAGGTAATTTCATTACTTAATTATGAGCTTTTGTGATGCCACAATGCCCAATTTCTTTATTGGCTTGGATAAGCATCGATGGTTCTGAGTTGGTCGATGGATCGATATTGGATGCTCCCGCATGATCCTCCTTGGGTTGTTTGAGATTTGTCCTCAAATCTGGAAAGTTTTCATCCTCTAAGTAAGGAGAAAGGTCTCCCACGTTGAATGTTGCCGAAACTCCAAATTTTCCAGGAAGGTCTATCTTGTAAGCATTGTCACTAATTGGCTCAATAACTTTAAAGGGACCATCAGCTCAAGGCATGAGCTTGTTGTTTCGTCGAAATGGAAATCTCTCCTCCCTCAAGTGAAGCCATACAAGATCACCCGGTTGAAATTGAGTCTTCTTGCGATGTTTATTTGCTTTCTTCTTGTAAGATTCGTTGGCCTTTTCGATCTTGGATTGAATTTGCTCATGGAGCTTCTTCATCGATTCAGCTCTTTTGTTGCCTTCAGAGCTTACTTGAGAGTTGGATGGAATTGGAATCAAATCAATGGGTGTGAGAGGATTAATTTTATACACAACTTCATATAGCGATCGACCAGTAGTATAACTCGGTGATCAATTGTAAGAAAATTCAGCATGCACAAGCTTTAAATGCCAATCTTTCAAAGATTTACTCACCATACCACGAAGAAGAGTGGTTAGAGTACGATTTGTTACCTCCGTTTGGCCATTGGTATGTGGATGACAAGCCGTGCTGAATAAGAGTATTGTACTAAGCATTTTCCATAGAGTCCTCCAGAAGTAGCTTAAGAACTTGGAATCACGATCCGACACAATGGTCTTTGGTACTCCACGAATGCGAATAATCTCTTTCAAATATAATTTATCAATATGAGATGCATCGTTGGTCTTGTGACATGGCACGAAATGAGCCATTTTAGAGAACATGGACTCATGCTTTCTCGAACGTATCCTTTCACGATAAGTTCATCGACTTGTCTTTGCAACTCCTTAGTTTCCTCTGGATTGAATCGATAAGGTGCCTTGTTTGGTAGTGGAGCACCGGGGATCAAAACAATTTGATGCTCAATACCTCTTATGGGAGGTAATCCAGGGGGCAAATCCTCCAGGAACACATGTGCAAATTCTTTCAACAAGCAATGCATATTTGGATGTATGGGTCGCTCAATCACACTCTTTTTCTCGACAACAAGCAAAGCATATACATTCTTTTGTTTGCTAATGGCTCTCTCAACCCGTGTCTCGCCCAAGAACAGATTTTCCTTACAAGTGTTTCCCTCCCCAAGTTGATTATTATGTATTGAAGAAGCATTCATGTGTAAAAGAGTAATGTATTTATGTTCCTTATGAAAAGAGTATGTGTTTTTCCTACCATCATGTGTAGCATTTATATCAAATTGCCACGTTCTACCCAATAACAAATGACATAAGGAGGGGCAATTCTAGTAAGTTTGGCAGTCGGCTTGAGGTGAAGAGTACTAGGCATGCCTTATGATCCCGAGAGGAGAGATTTAGGCCAACTATTATTCCATTTCAAGTTCCCTCTAGCATGTACTGAAACTGAAATGGTTGAACTAGAAGAGGATCTATTGAACTAGAAGAGCACAACTATGAAACTTCCAGATTTCTAATACCTACAATGATTCCCCCCCCTCCCAATTCTTTTATTGTCCAAAAAGGTTAAAAAAAACCCTTAGACGACCCTCTATCGGTGCGGTTCCATCAGTTCACCACGTTTGTCCCACCGAGAGAGAAGGTCTAATCGAATCGAAACTTGACGTCAAGCCCAAAACCCAGAACGCGAATGAGAAATTAGAACAGTAGGGGAAAAGGGAAAGTGACAGAACCCAAACCCAGAACGTGAACAAGAAATTCATCACTCTCGTAGTTATATCTTCAATCGAGCACAGCAATGAAACAATCAAACAAGAAATCGCCATTCACTTAAGAAGCACAACGAGAAGGGACTGAAGCGAGCGAACCTGGATATCGTGCGAGAGCTCTGCAATCTGTTGGACTGGCGTTCTTGAGCACGACGAGGCCAAGAGAGAAGGAGAACCAGAGGCGAGCGATCGTCTGCGAAGATGGGTTCGACTTGAACTCGACGGCGAAGGAAGGAAAGAGATCGCGGGTGGCAGAAGGGACGACATCAAAAGTCTAGCTATAGAAAAAGGCAGAGCGATGGAAGGGTTGGGAAGAAAGAGAATGAGATCCAGGGTTTCTTTTTGTTTTCAAAATGGGCACAAATGGTTTTTCAATAAAGTTTTGAGGGTAAAATAGGCAGTTTACTATTTTCATTAAATCACCCTTCAGCATTCCGAAAATGCTGAGGAATGCTGAAAGCCCAAGGCTCGTGGAGACCAGCCTTGGGCTTTCAGCATTCCTAAGGGTCGACTTTCACTTGACAGCCCCTTGAAGGATTGTTGCCAAACACCTCAATTTTGGATGAAAGGGCTTTGGGGGTTGAACGGGCTTTTTAAATGCCCATCCAAATGCACCCATATAAGAGATTATACATGGAATTTGACACGAGTGCCACGCATTCTTTTGTTTGGAAGATATAGACAATTGGGTAACATAGAAGCAAAACCTCTTTATATTTGCCTCTTCATATTTCTACACCGTTGAAAGATGTAGTATTTGTCTACATTAGTATGCGAGAGATGAAAGATTTCTATAGGTTGATGAGATCAAGAAATAAACCTAGTGGTGATGGTTATGCATGACTTTGACTTCATCGTAGGAATGGATTGGCTTAATAAACAACGGGCTAGGATGGACTGTTGTAGAAAGATGATTCAGTTTAACCCACTCAATCAGCCTAGTTCTGAATTTTATGAATATCAGACAAACCCCTTAATGGCTCTTATTTCGATGGTGGAGGCACATGCACTTCGTAACAAAGGGTGTCAGAGATACTTGGCGGTAGTAAAGGACCATACTATGGGAGAAGCCAAACTCGATGAAATTCAAGTGGTTCGGGAATTTCTAGACGTATTTCCTGAAGAACTACCCGAATTACGACTTGAATAGGAAATTGAGTTTGTAATTCAACCGATGCCTGGAACTGAAGTAATATCAAAAGCTCTATATAGAATGGCTTTGACGGAGCTAAAGGAGTTGAAAGTACAACTGCAAGAATTACTCGATAGGGGATTCATTAGGCCAAGTGCGTCCCCATGGGGTGCATCAATCTTGTTTGTAAAGAAGAAAGATGGGTCAATGCGCCTTTGCATTGACAATTGGCAATTCAATGAAGTAACAATTAAGAATAAGTACCCGCTGCGTAGAGTTGACGATCTATTCGACCAGTTGCAAGGAAGTTCAGTCTTTTCTAAGATAGACTTACGGTTAGGATATCATCAGTTAAGAATAAAAAAAAAAAGACATTCCTAAGACTGCCTTTAGGACTCGTTATGGACATTACGAGTTCCTAATTATGCCATTTGGATTGACAAATGCCCCAGCTGCATTCATGGAGCTAATGAATAGGGTATTCAACCCCAACTTGGATAAATTTGTAATCGTCTTCATTGATGATATTTTCATATACCCAAAGAGGGTCGGAAGAACATGAGCAACACTTGAGGATAATACTGCAAACCCTTAGAGATCGTAAATTGTATGCCAAATTCTGTAAGTGTGAATTCTAGTTGGACTGGGTGATATTCCTAGGTCGTGGTATCAGGAGAAGGAATCTCGGTGGACCCAGTGAAGTTTGAGATTGTAGTAAATTGACCAAGACCAACAACGCCAATGAAAATTCGAAGTTTTTAGGGACTTACAGGTTACCACAAGAGGTTTATAGAAGGATTCTCACGACTTGCAGACCCGTTGACTCAATTGACTAGGGAAAATGTGAAATTTGAATGGAGTAGTAAGCGTGAGAGAAGTTTCCAATAACTCACGACAAGATTGACCACAGCTCCGAGACTGACTCTTTCGTCTTAATCTGGTGGATTCACTGTATATAGCGATGCTTCCCATAAAATATCGGGATGTGTCCTAATGTAATATGGAAATGTCATAGCCTATGCATCGAAAAGATTGAAACCCTACGAATTGAACTATCCAACTCATGACTTAGAATTGGCGGCAATAATTTTTGCATTGAAGAAATGGAGACACTATCTGTATGGGGAGAGATTTGAAATCTATACAAATCACCAAAGCCTGAAGTACTTATTCTCTGAGAAGGAATTAAATATGAGGCAGAGGAGATGGATGGAGTTGCTAAAGGATTACAACTGTGAGGTATTGTATCATTCGGGAAAGGCAAATGAAGTAGCAGATGCCCTCAGTCGTAAGTCAGTAGTGGATATGGCAAGTATAAGGACAACATAATGGAACATTAGAGACGATAGCAAATTCAGAGTTTAACTTAGAAGTGGACCATCTCACCAGTGTACTAACCGCACTGAGGATTGAACGGAAATTATTTAGAAAATTAGAACACTACAAAAGTCTGACCCGGAAATCGGTAAATTTCCAAACGATGTATTGTTAGGGAAAAGACCAAAGTTCCAAGTTTCTGAGGATGGAACAGTGAGATACCAGGGACGACTATGCGTGCCTAACAATGAAGAGATAACAAAGGAAATTCTGTCGGAAGCACATAGAAGTAATTATAGTATCTACCCTGGAAATACGACAATGTATCGAAATTTGCATCAACAGTATTCGTGGACTGGGATGAAGGCAAACATTGCTAAGCATTTTCTCAATGCTTGACTTGTCAACAAGTGAAGGCTTCGCAAGCCACAAGAATGCTTAGACCACTAGACATACCAAAATGGAAATGGGAAGCACATAACGATGGATTTCGTGCAAGAGTTACCAAGAACGTCAAGTGGGAATGATTCTATCTAGGTAATAGTGGATCGCTTGACTAAATCTACACATTTCTTAGCGGTGCGTGTGGATTATCCAATGGATAAATACGCTAAAATGTATGTAAGCCAAGTAATATGCTTACATTGTGTTCCTGTGACCATTACCTCATGTCGAGAATTGAGATTTACCTCAAATTTCTGACAAGTCTCCAAACTACCTTAGGGAGCAAACTTCAATTTAGTACTGCCCTTCATCCGTAGACCGATGGACAGATAGAAAGAGTAATCTAAATACTAGAAGACATGTTGAGAGCTTGCATGGTTGATTTTAAAGGAAATTGGAATGAAGAGTTACATCTAGCGAAGTTCGCGTATAATAATAGTTTTTAGCAAATTATCAGTATGGCTCCCATTGAGAAGCTATAGAGAAGGATTTGCAAGACTCCTGTCTGCTAGAATCTGGTGTGTGAGAGAAAATTAATAGGATCGGAGTTGGTACGAGCTACTACGGATACGGTGGAAATTATTAGAAATAGGCTCAAGACGGCCCAAAGTCAAGAGAAAAGTTACACAGAGAAGTGTAGAAGACCGTTAGAGTTTAACAGGGGAGATCACGTATTTTTAAAGATGTCCCCGATGTAGGGTATATCGCGATTTGGAAAGAAGAGCAAGTTGAGCCCGAGATTTGTCAAATCCGCAAGATGTCTTCCATGTGTCAATGCTAAGGAAGTATCACCCCGATCTTACTCATGCACTTGATCATAAGATTATCGAGGTAGATGAAAGAGGGAGATATGTGGAAAGGCGATACAAATACTGGATCTGAAGGAGCAAGTCCTCCGGACGAAAGTAATTCCACTAGTCAAGGTCTTGTGGCGACACCACGACGTGGAAGAGGCTCCGTGGGAAAGCAAAAGGGAGATGAGGCAAAAGCAACCTCATCTTTTCAATGAGACGTAAGAGGCGATCAATTTCGAGGACGAAATTCATTAAGGAGGGGAGATTTGTGATATCGGGATTTTGCCCGAGCCTCGAGTACGTAACGGTCCATGACGTGTCAACAAGTTTGTCATCGGACTACATTATTGGCGTCATTTATAGCCACCGTTTTGTCACCTCCATCACCATACTAAAACGTCACGTCCCCATGATACCACCTCATCGTCACGTCTTCGCCATAGTAGGATAGCTTGGCTATCCCCAAGTCCATGGCCTCATTTAAAATTTCTTCACGCAACGCCACAAACGAAGCCAATATTTACCCACATTTGTACTTTGCTAAGCGAGCCTTTCAAGCAAGTTGTTTCGACTCCATGCATATGTGTAAGCAGCGGGCAAAGGCAGAGAAATCCCCCACTTTTCTACACATTCACTTCCCCAACCATGCTCGGCGGTCAATAAGAGACGGGGACTGTGGACTCAAGGCTGGCAGCCACGTTCTGCCGTTCTCTCTCAAGGTGGCAATGAAGACCCCCGGTGTGGCATCCGAGAATCTTGACAACCCGAATTATTAATTTTTGAAGGAAAGGAAGTTGTCTTCGATTGGCCATATGGAGAATTACATCATCAGCCACATTATTTTATCTCTTGGACCGAAACTCCCCCACTATGTAAAAATTGGTTATGGGAATGCTAATTGATTTCTATAAAAATCATAATGCCCTAAAGTGGTGTAGGAACTATGGGCTTATTAGTATTACTTTTTGGGCCATTTAAATTTGGACTCTAGGCCCAAAAGTTTTTGTGCCCAAAGTGGGCCAAGAGGCCCACAAAACCGTCGGCCATTGCGGGGGGGGGAACCGGATGGAGAAGCCTCACGCCACCTCCTCCATGTGTCTTCTTGTTGAAGACACTTGTCTCCCTCTTGGAGCCAAGTGTCTCTTGCATGCAAAATTCAATTAAGTGCAAGCAATTAAGCAACCAAAAAGGAAAAGGGGGAGGCGAATTGAGCAAGGCAGCACCGAGAGAGAGAGAGAGAGAGAGAGAGAGAGAGAGAGAGAGAGAGAGAGAGAGAGTGATCGAGAAAGGGAGAGTGACAAAGAGAGAGAGGAAGGGAAGAAGGAGGTCTCCGTGCGTGCACCCGCTGTCGCCATCAACGCCGCCTAGCCTCGCCGTCGATCGAGCCGTGTTTGAAGTCCTCAACTCGCCGTTGTGCTTGCTGTGATTTCGTTGGATTTAAGGCAAGTAGAGTCCATTGATCTACACTATGCTTGCTGTGGTCGTGTGTGAAGTATAGTGAATTTCGGATGTGTTGGATGTTAGAATTTTCGAAATTATGGGAGTAGTTCCTTAGCCTAGTAATCTGTTTTCTAGAAAACAATTTGACCTTTGGTGATTCCGCGAGCTGCATGCAATTTTCTAGTTGGAATCTTACTTCATGTCCTTGATGAAAGTTGTAGATGACATCTTGAGGAGTAACATACTAAAATTTTAGAAGAAACGGACAAGTATTGGTCGGTGAAATGATTTTTCTTTGAAGAAACTAGAACTGGAAACTGTTGACCTTTGGTGATTTCGCGAGCTGTAAGGCACTTTTCTAGTTGGAATCTTATTTTGTGTCCTTGATGAAAGTTGTAGATGACATCTTGAGGACTAACATACTAAAATTTGAGAAGAAACGGACAATTATTGGTCGGTGAAATCATTTTTCTTTGAAGAAACTAGATCTGGAATCTGTTATGTTGACCTTTGGTGATTTCGCAAGCTGTAATGCAATTTTCTGGTTGGAATCTTACTTCGACTCCTTGATGAAAGTTTTAGGGCACATCCTCATGAACAACATATCAAAAATTCAGAATAAAAGAACAAGGAATGATCATCGAATTGATTTTTATATGAAAACACCAAATCTGAAATTTTACAGAATGATAGTTAGGAAAAATCGAGATGTTTACCCTTGGTACATAAGGAATTTGAATTAGTGTTCTGCATGAGATTTGTTCCTTTAGGTCTCATTGATAATGTGTCAAAATTTCATAATTTTCTGAGCTCATTTGGTAATTTTAACGAAATTATTATTGAAACTGTGCATTAATGAAGTTTGGAATTTTATGACTGCAATTGTATCGACCATTGCGACTCATGTGAAGTTTTCGTGACTTAGTATCCTTCATGAAACCTTTAAATTTTCAGAATTTATTAAGATCGTTTACTAATTTTTCCAGAATTTCAATTAGTAGAGTGCATTCTGTTTTATCCAAGAAACTATTTTATTTTAAGAATGAATAAATTGCTTTGTAAGCTGAAATGTCTTGAGTTGTTATTTATTCAATGGATGCATTGACATTTAGTATATCATATAACATCAAGAGAATGAGATGGATGTGACTTGAAAACTCATGGATTATTATGATTGGTTTGCATCAATTGTCATTTTCAAAATGTGCCACATATGATTATATTGTAATGTTGATGATACCATCAAACAACGAAGTCGATGATGCCTCGGGTGTGTTAGATGCCCAGAGGTGTGTCCCGGATGTGCTCGGGAGTTTCGAGATGCCCAGAGGTGTGTGCCGGATGCCCGGAGGTGTGTGCTGGAGGTCTTGCGATGCCAGATTGGGTGCGAGAGCCAGGAGGGATGCAAAGATCGGTCCCTGGAAAAATAAATGAGATTCTTTTTTAATATCAAAATGGGAAATGAATTTAGGTGCATGTGTGTGCATATGGCATGGTGCACAAATTGTCTATGAATTAGAGTGGTACTATTGGGCATTGAAAATGTGGTCATTAAGGCATCGAATGGTTTTATGGAGATATATGTATGATTGCATGGATGATATGTGCATCTCGCATGATATCTTGGTTGTCTTGCTTGTTGCATTATGTAGTTTGATGGATCTTTACTGCTGAATGGTTGTACTCACCCCTTTTGGGGACTAACATTTCAGATTGAGAGATGCCTCTGCTACTCGTTACACGTGGCACTTTTTACGGCGTGCCGATTGATGTTGAGTGCTCGTATTCGGAGCACATCCGTGTTAGCGTTCGGGGTTTGGTATTCGTCTGCATTCGAGTCCTAGTCATGTATGATGTGGGTCTACCTGGAGGCCCCGTGATACAGGAGTTCCTGTCCGCGCATGTTCACTGTGACGGGATTATGATGGGGATGCTGCCGCCGCCACCAGCCGATGGACCGGGCTGGCTGTGATTGATCGTGCGTGATGGGTAGCTGAGGGAGCTTTTTTGGATGGCCGGCACTATCTGATGGACTGAAGTTGGACACTTTTGGTTATAGTCGAGTTTTAGAAAGGCCTTGGCCTTTTGTTGTACCAACTCATGTTGTCCATCAAGTTATCTAAATAAAAGTGCTCGGTTTATCTTATGAAAATGTCTAGTTGGTGAGCAGTTCGTTATTTTGTCAAGTATGGGTTAGGGAGATATCGAATATGGTTCCGCCATATGAACTGCCCTAGGACCGATTTAAATAATGCAAACCCCTAGGACTTATGGATCCTCTATAATTCAATGGTATCAGAGTGACATGTTATTAGCACAAGTGAAGGATTTGCGCACTGTCGCGACCCTAACGGATCGGGGGCCGTGTCGAAGGGGTGCCACACCCGGCTAATGGCCACACATGCATCAAGCTGCCCTCTGTTTAAGCGTCCATAGAACTTCAAGTGTTGACTAAGGAAAAGAGAAGAAAATCACTCCTTGTTCTTCATCCGGCACCTAGAGATTTTCACCGCTACGCCCGTGTCCCACCACTTGATGCCAACCGCCGCACACCAACTCCATCGCCGTCTCGCCTTAGCGCCACCGCTGACCAGGAGAGCCACAGCTCGTAGCTCAGCCTGCAGCTCGCTTCGCCAACGCGTCGTCTCGCCACCAGCCGCGCCCGACGCTCACATTCCGTGGACTTGAGGCAAGTGAATGACTTGTTCCTCTCTATTGCGTAGCGATGCCCTACTCGCATGTCCAATCTAAGATCGACCAGAATTTGGGTGTGAATTCTTTGAGCTACTCTGATTTGGGTCCATTTATGTGTCGATCGAGGCTGGGTTAAAGGACGGGCATGCATGTGACGACCGTTGACACGGTCAACACTAATTTTCGGTTTGTGTGGTGGTGGTGGCCGGTGTTGATCGTCAAGTAAGTGGTACGGGTTTCCATAGGTAGAATTCTGTTGGACGGTCCAGTCATAGTTCGGTCTGGGTCGAGCTTGAAGTATGTAACGCCTAGGCGGTACGGGAGTGGTCGAGTCCGTTCTAGGCGAGTTTGAGGTGGAGTCGATGTTCATCCGCCTTATGGTGCGTGTGACGGCCGTTTACACAGTCGGTACTACGTCGTGCGTGAAGCCGTGGGTCCTAATGATCGTAGATTGGTAGTTCTGGTTTTGTATGGCCGAGTCGTTGCTGGTTGGTCCGACTTCGTCACTATTTGAGGTCAATTGGCGAGTATTGTAATTTTTTGGCGATCCAACGTGTTTTGATTAAGGTTCGGATACTAGAATTCCTTAGGCAAGTCGTCGAAATCAAGTCGAATATAGAACAGTACAAACTCCGATTAGATGGTTGACTTCGGTCTTATGCGTCCATAGTGAATGGTTTAGACGTGTGGGATGGCATTAATAAACCTGTAGGTGCTGCGCCATGGATGAAATTCATATTGATGCCGTCGGTCCATCGTGGTGACGATGCCCCGGGTGTCAGGATCCTTGGAGGGGCGTGAAAACGATGCCCTCTGGATGCCTAGGGACTGTGATTGAGCCCCAGAGGTCCTCATGGTGCCAAGTGGGATGCGAGATGCCTAGGGGGTGCAAACACGAGTCCCTTCGAAAGATGGCGGCAGTTAGAATCAAAGTCGAATCGATAAATAAACTGTCTTGAATGTCTATTTACTTTCCTAGTGTCTCATTTGTGAAATCTCTTTAGAGTCTTGGTAACTTGAGTTATTTCGTTTTCCATATTGCATGCGTAGGATTCTGACAAATGAGTAGTGGTAGACTTATGTGATATGGTTTAACTGGTTTTCATGTGCTGAGTAGTTGTACTCACCCCTTGTAGGACTATTACTTTTCAGAGATGTGACCATAAGTCATCATTTGTTGCTCCATAAGTGCCTAAATACCTTCCAGGCATATTAAGGACGAAAATTCAATAGGGAATGTTGCTCACCGATTGTAATTGATGCTTACGAACAATGGACATATTAGATCACAATAATTGCTGTAGAGATTCTAGAGAAAAGGTCATATAAGGTTGATAATATTATTTTGCCATTGTAAGATTGATTATAATATGATTTGATTCTATCATCGGAAGATTATATTAGAGTAAGAGATATGATTTGAGTCTAATTATTCTAATTGCCAGTTAATTGATTCAGTCAATTCATAAGATTAGGTATTCATAACAAAGAATAGGAAATCTAGTTGTCTTCTTAATATGAATAATATTATGCACTGTAGAAGCAAAATGTGAATAATGGCTGTCAGTGAAGAACATTCTTCTCTTGGGAAATTTACCTTTGAATTGTTGCTTTCTCAATTCCTTTGATTTTCTTCATGGTATCAGAGCAGTATACTGTGAGCCAATTTTATCATATTTTTTTTCATCATTTTCCTTGAGTTCATCTATTCTTTATCTACACAATCATGGTGGAAAACCCAAAATTGAGATACATATACCCTATGCACGTAAACCTCTCAAACTTTGTGACTATCAAATTTTCCGAAGGGAATTTCCTACTATGGACACAATTTCTTTGCTTCATTAGAAGTCAGGATCGTTGGGTTTCATCAATGGTCAAATTCAACCTCCACCACTCAAAATCTCACGCATAGAAGAGGAAAATTCTAAAGATGTCCTTAATCCAAAGTATTAGCAATGGTATTGTACCAACCAACTTATGTCGTTGTGGATCACTAGATCCGTGTCTAAGGATGTGCCGGGACTCATAATCGGTCGTGAATCGGCTTTTGAGGTATGGAATACATTGTTTAATCTTTTTACTCAAAGATTTGTGGCCAAAGAATTTAAATTAAGGGGTAAGCTTCAATCCTGTCAAAAGCGAAATAGGCCCTTAACTGAGTATTGGCGTGAGTTCAAATTGATTTGTGACCAGTTAAATGCGATCGGCAAACCGATCAATGATCACAAAGGTTTTCAGTATTTTAGAGGGTCTTGGAAGTGACCATGAGATGTTTAAGACAACTATGTATTGGCTCGAACCGGAGCTGAGCTACGAAGACGTTATTGCTTAGCTCAGGAGATATGAAGTAGTGTGACATCAAAATTATATGTCAAATCAAATAAACCCAAATTTAGCATTTACTAGTGAAAATATTGATCAATCTAAACTGAGTAGTGATGTTGATTTGGGTTCATTTAATTCAACATTTCTTTTTTGCTGACCAAAGAAATTTTAACATAAGCTTTGGAGATATGACAGGTTTGACAATAAAGGAAGAGGTTATGGTTTTCGTGGAAAGAGGTTAAAAAATTATCCCACATTCAGACTGTTAGGAACTTTGGGTGATTCATCTGGTGGTTATCAATATGGTGGAAATTACAGAGCAAAGTCACCTTCTCAGAATTAAGGCTTCTAACCCTATACAAACACTCCAGCTAAGGTTACTGATTTAAAGGAGTATCCCCCTGTGGGTGGTAATTCTGCTTCAGATAGATAGTTTTATGTACAAAAATACAAAATTTCAATGTCAGATATGCAAGAGGCCGGGACATGATGCTCTACATTGCTGGTACTGCTTTGATAATTCTTATCAAAGCGAGTTGATACCAAATGCGTTAGCTACCCTTCTCTTGGAGGATGATTAAGGAGAATATTAGTTCCTAGATGATTCTAAGGCGATAGCCCATATCACATCATCGACTAGTAATCTTAATTCTTTCTCTCCTTACTATAGCTCAGACACAGTAATGATGGGGAATGGAGTTTGTTTACTGATTTCCAATATTTGCTCAACATCTTTATCTACTGAACTGCATTCTTTTCCTTTAAATGAGGTCTTGGTGGTTATGGAGATTAAGAAGAACTTGATTTTGGTTTATAAGTTAACTAACAATTATCCCTACTCTCTAATCTTTGGTGAAGTTGGTGTATCTATTATGGACCATTTGACGGATTCAATAATCAATATGGGAAAGAAATGCGGGTGCCTTTACAAGGTAAATCAAACACAAACACAGGCGTGGCACTCTGAAAGATAATAGACTGCCAGTAGTGAAGTTTGGCACCTTGAACCTAGGCACTCAAACTTTTGGATAATAAAGTTTCTGGAGAACAACAATAAAATAAATCTACAGAGGCGAAAAAAAGAATATGTGGAAGTAGCCAGGTTGGAAAAAATAGCAACTTGCCTTTCAATATTTCAGAGTCTTTAGCTAGTAAACTACTTGAAAAAAAAAATCTATTGTGATGTATGGAGACCTACCCTGATAGAATCTTTTCAACGGTGTAAATTCTATATAGTCTTCTTAGACAGATTTTCATGGTTCTCATGGGTGTATCCAATGAAGAGAAAGTCTGAGTTCTTTTCCATCTTTGTTATGTTTCAAAATCTTGTTGAGGACCAATTTGAAAGTTAAATTAAATCTATCCAATGCGATGGTGGAGGGGAATTTACTAGCAGCTAGTTTGTTAATCATTTGAATGGGAAAGGAATTAAAATGTTGGTCTCCTACCCATCAGCACATCGTTGAGTTGGGTCTTTCTATGCTCTATCATGCATTGGTACCATTGAATTATTGAGTTAATGTGTTTCTAACTATCACATTTCTCATCAATTTACTACCATCATGAATGTTGGGAAAGAGTAGTCTGTTTGGTAAGCTCTTTGGTAAAGAGCCTAACTATGGGTTTCTTCAAGTCTTTGGGTGTGAGTTCTATCCACACCTTAGACCATATAGTGCAACAAAGTTTGATCCACGCTCATTACCCTATGTTTTTCTTGGGTATAGTTAAGACATAAAGGTTATCGATGTCTTTATCCACCTACAAGAAAGGTATATGTAAGTCATCATGTGATATTTGATGAGACGAGATTCTCATTTGCTAATGAATTGGGGACCGTTTTTCCTCGGTATTCATAGTTGTATTAGACTTGGTTATAGGGGATGAAATTCTTTACTAGATAATCTAAAACAACAATGAGTGGAAAGGCAAACATCATGACACACGAGCATGGGATTTCTATTTTATGATAATAGCTCTGACAACAAAATCATGAGCTTCCTAATGAGACGAATGTGCAGCAACCACAATTGGGTTCACAAGAATTATGCATAGACTATGAAACACATGAAGAAGTAATAGTCTACCTCAAGTGATTTACTAGTTCTTTCCACTCAAAAATAGTCTACTCACCCAGTGCAAAAAAGGTTGAAATCGGGAATAAGGAAGTCCAATCCGAAGTACGTTCTTCCTATAGCCCATGAGATTCCAAAAGGACCGAAAACAGTTAAAGGAGCACTAAGTCATTTGAGTTGGAGGAAGCTATTGATTGAAGAATTGGAGGCTCTCAAATTAAATCAAACATGGGAGATTGTACCAAGATCTTCATGTATGAATATCATTGGATGTAAGTGGGTGTTCAAAGCCAAGTTGGAAGCGGAAGAAAACATTGATAAACCAAAAGCACGATTAGTGGTGAAATGGTACCATCAAGAGGAAGGCGTTGGTTTCGTTGAAACTTTCAATCCTGTGATTAAACAGGCAACCACTAGAATTCTCCTCTTCGTGACAATTGTTAAAGGATGGTTTATCCATCAATTAGATGTGAAGAATGTGTTTCTTTATAGATCGTTAAATGAGATGGTTCTTATGGAACAACCATTGAGCTTCGTGAGTTCTACAATGCCTAACATGATTTGTTTACTCAAGAAGGCATTTTATGGCTTAAAACAAGCTCCACGAGCTTGGTTTGAAAAATTCAACAATTTTTTGCTAGAACATGGATTTCATTACAGCTCTACCGATCCGTTGTTATTTGCTCTTAACAGGGGTTAACACAACTTGGTATTATTATTATAAGTTGATGATATTATTTTGATGGGTAGTTCATCATCTACTTCGGGAATTAATAGAAACTTTAAGTAGAAATTTTTCTATAAAAGATCTCAAACAACCTTACTATTTTCTCAATATTGAAGCCAAGTTTACTGGTCTAGATCTATTCTTAACACAATCTAAATATGCTGGTGATTTGTTGAAAAAAGTAGAAATGCAAGATAACAAGCCGATTGAGACGCCACTGCCGATAAAAACTCATCAAATGGTACAAGACATGTAACCCTTTAATGATCCTCCCTCCTTTCGACGTCTTGCAGGTAAATTACAATATTTAACGATCATAAGACCGGACATCTCCTATTCAATAAATCAAATCTGTTAAAAAATACATTCTACTACAAATGGCGATTTCAAACTATTAAAACGAGTGTTGCAGTATGTGAAAGGAACTCAACAACTAGGGCTTTATCTTCACTCTAATAGCACACTGAATTTATACAAATATGCGGACTCTGATTGGGCTGGCTATTTTAAGACTCGGAGGTCAACGACCGAGTTTTGCATCTTCTTGGGATCAAAGATCATTTCACGGTCCGCAAAATAGCAAGTGACAATGTCAAGGTCATCAACGGAGGTTGAATATAGGGCCTTAGCTTCTGCCATGATAAATCTTACATGGATCTCTTTTGTATCAAGAGATTTGGGTATTTTGCTCATGAGTCCAACTTTGCTTTATAGTGATAACCACTTGACCATGGATTGCAAATCCAGTCCTTCATGCAAGGACAAAGCACGAGGAGATTGATTTTCATTTCGCTCGAGAGAAAGTTGCGCTTAAGTTACTTGAAGTCCACTATGTTCCTGCTACTCATCAAATTGCTAACACATTTACAAAAGCTTTACCACGCTTTGATCATTGCAGGTTACGATACAAACTAGGACTAGTTTTTCCGCCTAATCACAATTTGAGGGAGGCTTATAAGGTTGATAATATTATTCTGCCATTAGGAGATTAGGTTAGAATATAATTTGATTCTAATTATTCTAATTGCAAGCCAACTGATATGGTCAACCCATAAGATTAGATATTCATAATATAGAATAGGAAATCCGGTTGTCTTCTTAATATAAATAGTTGTATGTACTGTAGAGGCAAAATGTATATTATGGCTTTCAGTGACGAACATTATTCTCTTGGGATTTTTACCTTTGAATCGTTTCTTTCTCAATTCCTTTGATTTTCTTCAAAGCCAACCTAGCAATATGGTTGAGCCGAAAAGTCATTTCCCTCTCTTCTCTCCCTTTTTCCATCATTTTCTTTAACCTTCAGCCATGGCGGAGGGTTTGAGCTAATCTCATCCTCTCCTCTCTTTTGTTTTGTTTGGATTTTATTGTTCTTTTTTATTTTTTTTTTTTTTTCTTTTCTCTCGATTTACATTTGGAAACTCTCTTCTTCTGATCTAGTTCCTAATTGAGAGTTTGAATTCTCCCAATCTCATTCTAGATTTGGGTGTTATCCTCTCCCAATATAAATTTCGAAGTTTAATAAATATGTTTTTTGCTCTGTTCGTATATAAGTTCTTTGCCACCAAACTCAATGATGATTGTGGAAGTTTTGACATCTCATTAAATTATGAAGATTTGCTCCTCTACATGTTAGATATGTGTTTATTTAACCTATTCTGATTGTCTCGTATGACGATGGTGGAGAAGAAGCTGAACCTAGACATGTATCGCCAACTAACAACATTGTAATTATTGGAGAGGGAATTTTCGGCGTTACTCATCACTGACAAAGACACAAAATCCAATGATTGGCTGCCGATTTTGTTTGATAGATCTTTGCTTGTGGAACGAGTTTGTAATCAACTTTGTTGGTGCTCCATCTCCTTGTTTTATAGATGTGGCTTTGTTTTTTAGTATTCATGCTCTATTTCAATTTACTTTATCATGAAAACTATGTACTTATGTATATTTTCAAATAGTGAATACAATTTTCTTTCGACAAAAAGAAGAAGAAGAAGAAGAAGAAGAACTAGCAATCTGATTGGCTAGATAAATGTCGGCAATATTTTTGAATTCACTAGTTAGTGCAAAATATAGGATCAATCAATGTTCTCTCATGTGCAGTATGCCTCCATAGATTTCATCGTTGGATCAAAAGTAAAAAATCACTGCCTGTACAAGCTAAAATATATTAAAAAGCTAAGATCTATCTCTTTTCAAGCCAACAGTTAAAGATTATAAAGGCACCGTGTGTCGTAACGACTGTGGCTCGACTCTAAAACAATAGATAAGAGTTGACAAACGCAAAAGAAGATCCCCTCCTTATTTGAATCTCAAATCGTTTGTCTTTTTAATAAGCTCTACCTCTATTTTTTCTTTTCATAGAGTTGCTTTATCTCTAGTTGAGAATACTCAAAAGTGGAACTATAATGCTGGATATGAGTTGACATTTTGAGTCATATAGTAATCCGAGTTGAGTGCATTAAAACTTAATTTGAGGTCTAGGTAGCTCAAACCCAAATTTATTAAAGAAATATCATCAAAATGACTTTCGGGTTTTACTAAAATCACTTGTATTTTTTCTTTTTATCTAAGTAGAGGAAATCCAAGACTAATTTTTTCATATTTTTCTTGAAATTCCTCTCAAAAAGTTGTGTGGAATCAAAACAAATATTGCCCAAAAAAGTTGTCGGAGAAATGAGAAATGCTCTATGGAAGTTTTACCCTCTCAAACTCATCGCGATAGGACAAACAACAAGAGACACGCTTTAATAGCATGATTTTCCCCATTTTCGAGATTTTCAAGTTTCTAATGAGACTCCACTTGAAATGTTATACATAATCAAATGAAAACATCGCCCAAAAAAGGTTGTCGGAGCATTTAGATAGTGCTATGGTAGTTTTGCCCTCTCAAACTCATTACAACAAGACAAACAACATGAGACATGCTTTAAATTCTTCTCCACAAATAATATATATCTTAACTTAAATAAGTATATGTTTTGGGGGACATTTATTTTGATTCTACATAACTTTTTGAGATGAATATTATGGAAAAAGCAAAGTTTTCGAAAATAAAAAGAATCCAAAAAGAAAGTTGTCGAAGCAATTAGATAGCACTCTCGCAATTTTGCCATCTCAAACTTATTACAACATGATAAATAGTAGGAGACATGTTTTAATAGCTTGACTCCTATTTTTGAAAACTCCGTGCTTTCCATAATATTCATCTCAAAAAGTTATGCCAAAAGAGTTGCTTATTTAAGTTAAGATATATATTATTTGTGGAGAAGAGTTTTAGACTTAGAAAAGAAAAATCATATAAATATATCTCAAGTACCATCACTGATTTTATTACTTCTATGACTTCATTTGTTTCACGGAAATTGAATAATTTGAATAATATTATCCTAAAATCAATCACTTGCATTGCTTACAAAATTAAAAGAAAGAATGACAAATATGTTCACAAAAACATTTAGATAAATATTATTCTCGACAACGAAAATATTTTCCATTAATTAATTATTCAAACAATACAAGTGCGAAATTACAAAAAGTCTTAACATGTGTGCCAATTTAGTCATCAATCCTTCAATATAGCCAATTTAGTTCTAAACATCTTACTAATTTACCAATTCAATTGTTCACTTTTCAACGATTTGCCAAATTAATCGTTGCAATCAATTTTGGCCGAAAAGCACTGAGTAACAATCTAGTCAACTCGTGGACAATTTTTTGTCTATTTTAAACTTTTTCTGAATTTTTAAAGTCTTCTCTCTCTTCTTTCCCCTTTTTTTTTTCCAACTCTTGGTTGGCGAAGGCGTAGATGATGCGGGGGCATCTAACGTTGGTCCATCAACCAACTCAAAACCATCAATGCTTATCCAAGCCAATAAAGAAATTGGGCATTATGTGTTTCGATGGATCATTTTGAATGAATAACGTTAATTACTTACCGATACTTTGTGATATATCGATAACTATCATTGGGAGGCCATTTTAGACGTCTTGCATTACCAATTGATGAAGTTTTAGGAGGATTATTTTTTGGTCAAGGGAGGAGCACGAATTTTGGAAGACTAAAGATTCAAGAATACAGAAAGCTAAATTTCAAGAATGCGGAAGGTTCAAGAATGCAAGTTCCCGTAATACTAAATGCATTTCATAAGTTCCTAGGTGTTTTTATTGTTATGTACTTCAAGAGTCGAAGGTTTAAGTTCCTAGGTTATTAAAGTCTGTTTTTAATATTTCCTAAAGCTAAAATCCTCCTATAAACAGGGAAAACTATCCAATGTATGGGAGATACGAATTTGATGAAAAAAAATTGTGGGAAATTCCTCTGCTTGAGTGAACTCTTTCGGAGAGTGGATAACTCCTTTCGGTCTCTTTATCCTTGGAGCATAGATCACTCCTTGGTGGTGAGCCAAGAAGCCCTTTATCCTTGGCTGGTGGAATCTTTAGGCCTTGGTGGTGAGCTTCTCCTATCCCGAAGTCCTTTATCCTTGGCTGGTGGAAGCTTTAGGCTTTGGTGGTGAACTTCATAGATCTCGATCCTCTTCTTCGGTTGGTGGCATGGCCTTTATACCTTGGGAGGATGTCGTTCTATCTTCTTATTCCTTTTCGTTTCTTCCCCATATACACTACTCCATACACTTAACCACAAAAAATCCCCTCTAAAAAAATTTCCGTTCTGGAATCCCTCACCCCATCACGCATCAATAGAGATCATCAATTGATCCTCATTAGCCATGAATGACGCCCGAAACCCCAACTTGTGGTCTAGACAAGGACCTTCGTGCCTTCACCAACCACAAGTGAGGGCGTCTTAGCCTTCATATCCAAGCAAGGGTCGGGACACCCTCACCAAATCTAGGTGAGGGTCATCAACCCTCAAATATGGCCATTGAGTGTGGATCAGCAACCTTGTTGGCCAAGAGTTGGAAAAAAATAATAATAAAAGAATTTATAAAATATTAAGAAAATGTAAAAAAAAAAAAAAAATGTCCACGTTTTAGCCAAAATTGATCAAAATGACTCAATTGGAAAATCTTTGAAAGTTTTAGAACTAAATTGGCAAATTGTCAAAAAATTTATGATTTAATTGACACAATTGAAAGGCTTAATTGGCAAGTCGTCAAAATGTTTGAACTAAATTTGCACAATTTAGAGATATACGCTTGAATTGGTGTAAGTGCCATAGGATTAAAACCTTTTTTTGTAATTTCTCCATTTTATATGCACTATTAAAACATATTTTAAACTTTAGGAATCAACTAATAGCCATCAATAATCTAACTAAGGCAACAAAGACACAATTTTATGCGTGCAAGACTGTGCTTTTAGCTAGTTTTATATTTTAGCTAGGTAATAAAATAGACCTATGCGATTAAATATCTCTCTGGTAGCAAGATTTATTTTTCTTAACTTTTTTATTATAGGGCATGAGAATATTTGGCCTGGTCAAGGAAGCTAGTACTCTGGTAAAACTCAGTAGTAAATCATTTACCAAATCCATAACTTGTAACAGCATTTGTAAATATTATTTTACCAAGAATAGATGATCCCGTGCTGCTACAGAAGTGGCTAAATACCTTTCCGGGCATAGTAAGGACGAAAATTCAACACGGAATTGTGCTTGCTTGTCAGTTGCAGTTGATGTTCATGGACATATTAGGTCACATTACTCCTCCTTATCTGGTCTTCTGACTTTTTCTATTGAAGCCAAATGATGAAATATAGACAAGCAAGAGAACAAAAAGGATAAAAAATGCCAAAAGAAAATAATAAAAATAAAGTGTTGCTGTAGAGATAGCAATCTGGTTGGGTAGATATATGTCGGAAATATTTTTGAAGTCAACTTGTTTGTCCCAAATATAGGATGAGTCAATGGTCTCTCATGGGTACTATGCCTCCCTAGATTTTTCATCTTTGGACTAAAAAGTAAAAACTCATGATCGTACAGATTGAAATTTATTAAACGGCTAAGATTTATTATATTTCAATCCAACAATTAAAGATTATAAGAGCATCGTGAGTCGTAATCACCGTACCTAGACCATTAAAAAAATAGATAAGAGCTGACAAAATCAAAAGAATATCCCCTACTTATTTAAATATACAATCTTTTGTTTTTTGTTTTTAATAAGCTCTATCTCTACTTCATCTTTTCATAGAGCTGCTTTATTTATAATTCAAAAAACTTAAAATTGAAGTACAATGCTCTAATCCAAATTTATTAAAGAAAATCTGGTTTTTGCTACAGAAGTTTCCTTTTAGAACAGACTAGCATTTATTTCTATAGTATTCCTCTTGTGAACCCCTTTTAAGTTCAAAGTAAAAAAAAAAAAAAAAAGAGCCTCAAAAGCTTAATCTTCAATTTTAAATCTGCGATGATATAATGTGTAGAGAGAATCAATTAAGATTATAGAAAATTGATATTCTTTCGAATTTTTTTGAGAGGTTACCTTTGAAAAGTGCAACTGATTTTATTCATCCACTTAGTCAAAACTATCTCAAATTTCTATTCCAATATACATTTAAGTAAACATATCTTTAAACTAACTCATGTAGCTAACACTCTTCGTACCGCATGTATTTAAATTATTTGATCAAAATTGAAAATGTTCATTTATACAGATCACACGTATGCAAACCTTTCCCGTAAGAAGTACCTCCCACACCTACTTTCACATGCGATCATCACGCAATTCTTGTTCAAGTATTGCATAAAAAAAAAAAAATCTTCTTGTTAAAGTTGGCCAACAAAGAGTCTTCCTTTATAATTTCCTCTATTTCTCTTTTTCTGTTTTTGCTCAATAAGTAGATTTGTCAAGATTGGCCATAAACTCATTTATTAACTCACATATGATGAATTGAGTTGTTATATAGATTAATTATATTCAATAAATGAGTTATAAATGAATTTAAAGATAATATGAGTGTTAAATGGATTGTAAATTGATCATAAATGAGTTTATAACATATTTGGACCCAATCAATCTCTATAACTTTCTCTTTATTTTATTTCACCCTCACTTGAGTGTTCACTTACTTCGCACTTTCACTTCAATTTGAATATTAATTTTACTTAATTTAGTTAAATATTTAAGTGTTTTAATGATATAAGTCTAGTCAATATGATTATGAGAATGGGTCAAGTCTAATATAGGTCGCTATATTTTTATTGCATGGTAATTGATTAAAATATGCTAGATGAATCTATTTCGATTGAACCAAAATTGATTCACAACCCAAGCTTGACCCAACCCACAAGTTTGATCGACTTGTCATCAAGTAAAGAGTTCCCGTCATCATCGGATTTGAAGCCGTGGCGCCTTCCCAAAAGAGCCCCAAAACAGTTACGTTATCTTTTTCTTTTATTTTACTTTATTTCTCCAAATCCGTTAAATAAATCCGAACTGAATATATAGAGAGAGAGAGAGAGAGAGAGAACAGAACACCAATAAAGCCCATTTCCCCAGTGTCTTCCAAGCAAAGGCTTGATGGGTCGGTCTCGCTTTCTCGCAATGCTCCTCGTCTCCTCTCTCCTTCTCCTCTCCTTCCCTCAGGGTATGATGTGAATCCCCAGGTTCGCAATTTGTTCAGGATTTACCTTTTTAAGTCAAAGACGCATGAAATCAATTCAATCTTGTTCGCTTCCCTCTTTCCGGGATTTTCAGGATTTGGCAGGAAAGTTATGCAGACTGTAAAGCAGGGAGATTCCCCAGTTGAACTGGAGGTTTGTTTCTTTTAAAAATTCCCAACTTGTTTACTTTCCCAAAATTATTCTGAATTTCCCTTTTGTTATTATATTTTTTTCCAGGAAAGTCGAGGAAAATTGAGGAAGATGGTGGAAGTGATGGATTACTCTGATCCTGAACCGAACACGAATCCTCGGAGTGGATTCCTCTTGAACCCTCCTCCTGTTCTCCCTGGACAAGGCTAATTCTCTCAATTCCTGTCGCCAATTTTAAGCGTTGTTAGTTTTTCAATGTTTCAGCTTTCTAGAAAGCTTTCATTGATACGCAGAGGTTGTCTGCGAGAATAATTATATGTTGTTTTGTAATTTGCAAACAGATGAAAGTAGGCAGTTTCAAAGCCGTGAGCTAAATATCAGCTTTTTGCCTATTTTTCGGTCAAATTGGTCATCAAGAAGATAACACCAGATTTGCCTAATTCTTTTGGGTTTTTCTAGATTCACTCGATCTCCGTGTTCAGGTTTATTTGATCTTATATACCGTACAATGTTTATTTAATCCATGGTGTTGTATTAGACTTCTACATCCCGCATGTCTTGGATTTTTTCTTTTTTCCTCTCTTTTCTAAGAAGCAGTTTGTCTCTGCCTGGCCTAAGTCAACGCCCGCGTCTGGTTTTAAGCGGTGTCGGTGCAGTGGGGGGCGTTGCCGTTCTTATATTAAAAATCTTGGGAGAGTCAAAGGGTTATCATTTGTTCACCAAAATCGATCGTTTTGGGAGCATTAGACTCGAAGGAGCGTTTCTCGAGAGGATTAATATTGGTGTTGATAAGTTTATGATATTTTGAACTGAGAGTTGTGAAAGTTTTATATCAATAGGCTAAAAACCTCTCTCTCAAATGATCACGGAAAGAAGAGCAGAGTTCTCTCTCTCTCTCTCTCTCTCTCTCTCTCTCTCTATGTGCTTGGGTGCGTGAGACCACAGATCAAGCCTAATCTAGCCTAAGGATGTGGCAACTTTGTTATGAGAGATAGAGAGGGCCTAGATGTCATATGGGGGTGAGCACAGGTCATGGTTGGATCATATATTGGTCAGTCAAGTTTTAATAAATGAATGTTAATGGATTTGAGTTGTAAGATTAATTATATGTGGTTCTAAATGAGTTTAAAGACAAACTCATTTATAATCCATTTAGCTTAAAATGATTATTATTAATTTTTTTTTGTCGGTCCTACTCTACGTCTATTCTAACACTTACTCTCAAACTTTTACCCTGTCTCCTTGCAGGAGGTGGGAGTCGAAACCCACTCCTGAAATTAATTCATCTCCACACCAAACCCCCCTGAGAATGTGGGAATTCGAATCCTCCACCTCTCCCTTCCATGATGGAAGGGTGGCCACTGGGGTAAACCCAGTGGTTAAATGATTATTAGTTGAAAAAATATAAAAAAGAAGGAAAGAGGACGCACAATGGAGTAAGGGCGGGTCTCCTCTCTTTCTAGATTTCTCCACCTAGTCTACTCCATCTAGCAACCTCTAGCAACTCGACCCCTTCCATGGCCATGCCGACGGACTCCTTCCATGGCCATGCAAATCGATTGAAGACGAGATGAGAAAAGGCAAAGAAATAGAGGTGACCCATAACAATGCCCCTGCATCGTCAACGATGCCGCCCAGGGTAGCCAATCTTGCCGGCGACTTTACCAGCAATAGAGAAGGTCTCGCCGGCTATAGTCCCGCAAGCAAGCAACCGTCTTCATCTCTCGATTGCACGATGGATAGAGTAATCATGCTTTGATCCTTATTTCTCACCGACGGCTTGTTTAGCCTCTTAGGGCTTAGCCCCGTGTCACTGTCCTGGATTTTGCTCGGGATGTTGCGGAAATCGTACTCTGAGGTCTACATGTTTTTATCCCCTTCATCATTTTTGAGCTATGGTTATCATTTAATTACTGGTGCGAGCCCGTTGATAAAAAAAACTCGAAGTCGGGAGGAGAAGGAGGGTAGAAATTCCCTCGGTTTCAGACGGAGTAAGCCTACGACGGTCTTCTCATGTAGGTCAATTGGGATAAGTGATTTGATAATAGCCAGTGCTGAAGTCGGATTGGAGGCTTCGCAGGGAGGAATTAGGACTTGATTCAAAGAGGATGTGAGGGAGCATCATGGGCTTGTCGTTGCGTCGCAGGTGGTGGTAGTGGTACGAGCCACCAACGTGTCGAGGAGGGTTGTGAGTGGAGGTGGAGTTGAAAGAGATGTCGAAGGCGGAGAGGATGTGACGGAGTGTGGAACTACATATGGTTGGGAACAATGGTGAAGGAGGCGGTGAAGGCAGTGACTTGAGGACAGAAGGGGAGGCGGATGGGGTTGCAGCGATGGTGGCGAAATAGGAGGAGGAGCCAAAGACTTCTATTTTTTTTTTTTTTTCGTAATGTTTTTTGTATTTCAATCTAAAGGATAAGAAAGAATTTTCAGAATTATTGAGCATTTTTCTCTATTTTCTAATGGGTTAAATGTATCAGTCTAAATTTGATGTGGTTGGGCTGGCTATGGATCATCTAGATTGTTAAGGAAATAAATGAGTCAATGTGAGTTAAATGGGTGGATTTGGATTGAACTATTTATGACCCACCCACTTGTTACCCCTAGTCCCAATTTAACTTGGGAACCGGACCAAATCGGGGTGGTTCCAATAAAAATGGTCCGATTCTCAATTCCAAAACTTGGAACCCACAACCGATCTATTTACCAATTCCTTATGCTTTACTAGGCCAACGGACCTAGACTTGTTAACAAAAAAAAGGTCATAATCCCATCTCTTAACACATATTTAATGGACCGAATTATTATATGGGTTAGTTATATTTTATAAATGGGTGTTGACATCTAAATTTTGACAACCGGATTAGTTGTAATTAGAGATTAATTTTTAACCCCTAAACAAAAATATCATAATTAAATTGCATAACATATAGTTTTAAGAACATTTTTTTTATTATTATTCTTGCATTTGCATTGAATCGGTGACTGATGGGTTTGACTTAATGGTTCTAAGCTTAAATTTAACAAGTTGAACTAAGCCTACGGTGAGAGGGAATTGGCCTAAGCCTATTATTTTCTGATGACCAAAAATTAACTTATAAGAATTGGCGGTTTGATATTTTCGGTGATATGGCGGAGGATTTTTCATATATTCATGCAATCTATTCATATATCCTCAATAAGGGCAAGTGTGAGAATGAGATATTGCGAGCTCGTCTTCGGAAGATTTGGAATTTGATAAAATCCTATTACGATCTTGAATTTCTGGTAATATTTGATAAAAATCGGTGGAGAATATTCATTTTTCTGCACAATCCAATAGGAAAGATATGAAGTGCATACAAAGGAAATCAAACAAGGCAAGAAGAAATATGGAAAATAAAAAGAAATATCGCATGTAGGGGTACATATTTCAACAATATATTTGGGAGGCAAGCAAAAGTGATCTTCATGCATGTTGAGAAAGGAAGTGTGAATCTGTTGAAAAAGGAAATAAAATATTCTAAAAAGCCTTAGTCCCCTGACGCTTAGCCCCCGCTACTTCTATTCTTCTGACGACACCATCCAAGCTTTGACGCTACCATCGCCGCAGCTACTACCCCTCCGAGTGCCACCAAACTTGCTCATTTCGCCCTCGCCCAAGAAGATCAAAGCCGCCGGAATCGCACAAGGTCGTGTCCCCGCTCTCGTCCTCCATGTCCAACGTCGACCTCTCCACTTGCAGCTCTCCGCCGCCAGCGGTTGCCATTCCTTCGACACTTGCGCCACCACTCTTAGCCTCCCGGTGACGAGCTGCTACTGTTTGCCGCACCACCACTATTGCTTGACCAAACCAATGCCCACACCACTGCTGTTGCCGACCAACCTGACTTCGCGAACCGCCCATTGCCGTGCCTTCGTCCATCGTCTTGCCTCCGCCCGACGCCGCTATTGCTGTCCCAAGCCCGATTGCCTCGATGTCACTTTCTACTTCAACGTTCGTTGCCCTCAGCAACGCTTTTGACACCCATTGTCCATGATCACAGAGTTGCCGTCCAAACCCCCGACGTCAACCGCTGTTCCCACTTGTGTCCAAACCGAGTCAATTCTACAAGCTTTTTACTCTTGCTGGTTCATTAGTCGTGAGCTTGCTGTCGTTGAGCCGATCTCGACACAAGCCATTGTTCGTGAATCCTTTGCGCCGGTCCCGTATTGGAAGCAAATAATCCAAACAAGGTAATTTTCTTGAAACAAATTTCATCTCAATATTATTATCTAATTGGAATATTTGATGATAATAGTGATTTTATTGAGACTTTAGGCATTATCCAATAAGATATTATTGAAAAAAAAAATCATTATAATTGCTTTGATATGTAAGACTTTGGATCACTTTTTTAATTATTTTTTATTTTTTATTTTTTATTTTTTATTTTTTATTTTTTTATTGCATATTGATAATGTTTTAGCTTCAAAATCATTATAATTATTAATTGATCCGTGAGACTTCGGACCAATTTTTTATTTATATTGATTTCTTTTCTTGCATGTTGTTTAGGATTAGAATAATTGTTAATTTAATATGTGAGACAATGGATTATTTTTTCAATTATTTTAACCATTTATTTGAATTCTCGACCAATATCTTGAGTGGGTTGGATATAATGCTTATATTTGGAAATTGCTTGTTTTGGAAAACACCCAAAAAAACCAAATTGTGTATTAGATAGGATAGTTTCCCAAGTTAGGATTGCATGTTAGAATATATAGGATTTCTAGATAACATTGCCTAGTTTGAATAGGATTGCATGTTTCGATAATTCTAGAATAGATTATAATAAATTCTAAAAAGCATTTTCTTTCACAGATAGGGTCCTAAATAATGCTTGCATGTTTAGATAATGTCACATCTTTAAAATAGTTTTCTAAGATAGGATAGGGTTTAGGTCAAATTAATTCCTAAACTAAATTAGATAACTGTTCATTATAGATAGTTTAATTAGGATTTTTATTAATTTCGAGTTTTAATATAAAAATACAAAAATAGCTTGTGCATGTCATATAGATTAAAATTTCCAACACAAGAGAAAACCCAAAAAATAATTGCTTGCATTGGTGTGTTGAATTTCTTTGGTGCAATTTATTTGATTTATTGAGTGTTTAATAATGTTTGCATACTCGCAAGATCACCCCATTGCATGATAATGATTTAGGCTAAAACCAATCTAGACTGTCAGCAAAAATACTTTTGAAAATAAAACGAATGGTTCGAAAGGGCACTAGTGAAATCTAGAGTAACCTTAAAAAAAAAAAAAAAAATCTAGTGTAACCAAGTCCCTGTACCCACAGTCTCTAGTTCATAGGAGTAAAATAATTCTCCCGTTATTTTACTTAGATGTCTAATCGATCTACCATAAACTGATTAGTGGTAGCTCCTAGATAAAATTTATTTACATGTTAAAAAACTTGAACCTAAAGTCGTGAATATGTATGGGCTTAGGAGAGCCCAAGGTAAGTCTAGTTGTGAATTTGTATGGGCTTGGGTGCATATGATAACTTTTCCGTTCTCGGGAACAGTCTCTTTTTAGAAATACTTTTTTCTATTTCTATTCTCGAGAGCAGTTTCTGAGCATTTTAAGACGTTTGGTAACTATAATTTTTTTTTTTTTGGGAACAAAAATTTGTTTGGTACAACCTTAAATATTTTTGTGACTTAGAATTTCTTTTAATATATTAATAATATTATTACTTTTTTCTTTATCTTTTTGATCGGCGACTGGCTAGACGAGGGCTGGTGAGGTTGCCGGCCTCAAGGGAGCCTTGCTGGCCACTAGTGAGGTCCCCCCAAGCCTCGCCCATGGCTCGATGAGGCTCAACCTCCCCCTGGTTGGGCGAGGCGACGTCGCCCAAATCTAGTGAGGCCGAGCCTCCCTCAGCCATTGGCGGCCATCGATGAGGCTCAACCTTGCCCAGCCATCGCAGGGTTGGCCTCGCTATGGCTAGGCGAGGTCAAGCGTCGCCGGTGGTCGATGAGCTCGGGGTGACCTCATTGGGGGCCAATGACCTTGGGGTGACCTAATCGAGGGTTGACGAGGCTTCGGTGAGGTTGCTAAGACTCATCTGGTCAGTCGCCTACTGTGACATCGGCAATTCGATCCTGATTTTCAGAACGGAATTATATCGGCATCCAATCTTCGAACGAGATAATAATAAGGATTGGTAGACCCAAAAAATGCCGGAAACGCCACCTTGAGATGAAAGCTCAGTTTTTCATCAGTGGGACGCAAAAATTCGAAAAATTGGAAACTGGCGATGGGTGAGGGCCCAAGCCCATGTTGGGCAACCCAATGGACCCAAGCCCACGATTAGGCAGCCCATGGGCCGAAGCCCATCATGGACGACCCAAATGGGCCTAAGCTTAAGTGGGCGGCCCAAGGCCCACACCCCTAAGAGGTGGGCTGCCATGGTGAGGCCGTGGGTCCTCCAAGTCCATCAAGCTATCAATGCAAGATCTTGACATTTAATACTCCCTATGTGCGTGAACAATACCCAAATTTGGCGAAATGACCAAATTACCCTCTCATTCAACTAAGGACAAAAATAGCAAGATGAGAAAGGAGTTAGGAATGGGCACCCATGTGCTAAAGATGAGGGATGTGATGTCATCCCCTAGTCTAGTGTCACAAGTCGATCGATTCTGATCGATCAAACACCGTGCGGCCTTAGAATTTGTGATCCCAAGTCAGCCTTTTCACACACACGCACGAACACAAGGGTCGACTGCACAAAGGAACAAGTTTATTTTACTTATGAACGAGCTGAACACAATGAGGGGGATGGACCCCTATTTATACAAGTTCGGGTCGTTTCCCAGCCGTTGATCGTCCCTCCGATCCAACGGCGGTGTTTGAATCCGTATCATCATTACAAAACTACACAGTAGGCCAATCAATGACTCTAGCCCTTAAGAAAGCCCATGGACGTGTGTCAGAAGCAAGGGTAGGTCAGCAGGGCCGCCTGACATGGAGCAGGTGGGCAAGTCACTAGTTGCACATGGCCTGGCCGAGCATTGCTCACGGGTCGTGCACGGGCCTTTGTCCGCATTGCACATGGGCTGATCATAGATCATTCAAGGGTCATTCGTGGGCTGCTCACGTGGACAAGCCCTTATGCGTGACATGGCCTCGTCATGGACGATCTTGGATCATGCTTCGTCCGCGGGCCATGTCATTCTCCCCCACCTAATCAAGCGATGCCCTCGTTGTGTCTGTGGCATGGAAAGCTTCGACATGTTTCTTGAATTGCCACAAGCCCTCGGAGGGTTCCCAACTTGCTTCACTCTCGGGAAGGCCCTTCCATCGGACGAGGTATTCCTTCTTTGGCACACAATATCTCTTCCGTATGATTCTGTCCGCCATGATACATTCAACATCTCGATCATTGGAGGTTTTCACTTCAAGGGGCGCTCGTTGTGATTCGCCTCGATCCGGATTGTCCTCGTCTGCATGGAAAGGCTTTAGCATACTCACATGGAACACGGGGTGTGCCTTGAGCTTGGTCGGCAAGTCCAGCTTGTATGCCACATTCTCGATCCGCTGCAACACTTGGAAGGGGCCTTCATAGCGACGGATTAGCCCTTTGTGCACATCACGGTACCAAAGGACCAAGTGCAACTTAGCCAACACTAAGTCTCCGACTTGAAACTCCACGTGTTGTTGCTTCTTGTTGGCCAACTTCTTTATGCACTTCGCGGCTCTATTGAGGCACACCCGCACCAAGTCCACATGCTCATCCCATTCCTTAACAAACTTGTACGCGGAGGGGTTGTTTCCTCGATACCTCGAGACGATTGCACTCAGTGTAAGCGGTTGTTGCCCAGTCACAATCTCGAACGGGCTCTGGTTCATGGACTCACTCCGCTGCAAGTTGTAGGAAAATTGGGCCACGTTGATCAGCCGTGCCCAATTCACTTGCGTGTTGCTCACATAGTGCTGGAGGTAGATTTCTAGGAGTGCATTCACCCGCACCGTCTGTCCGTCAGTTTGGAGATGCATGCTCATAGAGAAGTTGAGGTTCGTCCCCAGCAACTTGAAGAGCTCGATTCAAAATCGCCCGGTGAAACCCCCCAATACTTAACAACATGCTTGAGGAATAGCTTGGCTGCTTCTTTGGTTGGGCAATCTTTCGTGGCTGGCACGAACATCGCATACTTGGAGAATTGATCCACCAACGACCATGAGGGTCCGACACCCTTTGGACTTCGGCAAGTTCACGATGAAATCCATGGAGATGCTCTCCCATGGACGTTCCGGGATAGGCAACCGCTCAAGGAGCTCCTCCGGGGACCATTGCTCTATCTTGTCTTGTTGGCACACGAGACATGTCTGCACATAAGCTTCGATGTCGTCCTACATGTGTGGCCAATAATATTGATCCTCGACGAGTGCCATACTGCAGTGGATTCCCAGATGACCCGACCATTTGGAGATGTGGCACTCATGCATCACCTCCTTTTGGAGTTTCCCATAGAACGACACATATAGTTGTTGTCCCTTGGTGTAGAGGAGATCATCCTCGCACCAAAATTGCCTCATCTTGCCCTTTTGGGCATATCGAATGAGGGTTTGGGTTGTTTGATCGTGCCTCAACCCTTCCTTAATACGGTCGATCCATGGACAGTTGGGTCGACTCACCATGTTGGCCAATTCGAGCTTCCTGCTTAAGGCATCAGACAGGGCATTGGACTTTCCGAGATTGTACTCCAGCACATAATCAAACTCGGTCAGGAAGTCTTGCCACCAAGCTTGCTTTGGGCTAAGCTTCTTCTAAGTTTAGAAGTGGCTCGTGGCCACATTGTTGGTCCTCATGACGAACCGCAATCTCAAGAGATAGTGCCTCCACATACGAAGACAATGCACCACCTCGGTCATTTCCTTCTCTTGGACCGTGTATCGCCGCTTGGTGTCGTTGAATTTCCGAGACTCGAAGGCAACCGAATGCCCTTCCTACATCAAGACACCACCAATAGCAAAATCAGAAGCATCGGTTTCTACCTCATAAGGCTTGGTGTGGTCGGGCAGCACGAGCATCGATCCTTCGGTTATGACCCGCTTCAACCGATCGAATGCCTCTTGACACCAATTTGTCCACTCCCACGGCCTTTCCTTCTTCAACATGTCCTTGAGTGGCACGGTGAAGCTCGAATATCCTCGGATGAAGCGCCTATTGTGGTTCGTGAGACCAATGAAGGATCTTAACTCCGTCATTAGTGGATCCCATTAAACGATGGCATGGATCTGGCCACGTCCATCCGCACTCGTCTGCCCCCGACAATTTGCCCAAGGAAAGGGACTTCTTTTTGTGTGAAGGCACACTTCTCACGTTTCACATATAAATCATTTTCCCAAAGGATCTGGAAAACTCGACTCAAATGCTCGACATGTTCCTTGAGCGTCCAGCTATATACAACGATATCATCAAAGGTAAACCGCAATGAACCGATCAAGGAACGGATGTAGTACCTTGTTCATGAGAGTGCATAACGTAGCCGGCGCATTGGTCAAGCTAAAATGTGTTCGAACGAGGAACTCGTATGATCCGTAGCGGGTCACGCACGCGATTTTCGGCTCATCCCCTTCGGCAATCTGAACTTGGTAGTATCCCGATCGAAGATCAAGCTTGGAGAACCATCGAGTTTCCCTAAGCTGATTGAACAAGTTTGCAATAAGAAGGATCGGGTACTTGTTCTTGACGGTAAGCTTGTTCAACGCTCAGTAGTCTATGCACATACGGAGGGATCTGTCATGTTTCTTTTGGAACAAGACTGAAGCACCAAACGGGGCCTTAGATGGTCGAATATACCCTGCATCGAGCAGCTCTTTAAGTTGTTTCCTTAGTTCTTCCAACTTGGGTGGGGCCATGCGATAGGGTGCCATGGCCGGTGGTCAAGATCGGGCACAAGCTCAATCTGGTGGTCCACTTCTCTCAGAGGAGGCAACTTCTTGGGCAGCTTAGGCGGCATCACATCTTGGGAGGTGTCGGGAATTCGGGCCACCTATCCCGGTACCTCACTTTCTTCCGCGCCCTCCTCCTTCAACGCTTCCAAGAAGGTCAACTTGCCCTTCCGTAACCCCTTCAACAGTTGCATGGCCGATAGCATCTTCCTATCGCGTCCCGACTCGTGGTAGATCGAGACCATGCATTGGCAACGCTTATCTAGGATGCAAATACAATCCGCGAATGGCATAACACCCACATTGATCCGATCAAGGAATCCTAAACCAAGCACGAAATCATAGTCGTCAAGGGGTTTACCTTGATATCCTCTCTGCTGGTCCATGGACCAAGGTGCAACTCCACATCCCTAGCCATGCCACTAGTCAGGACTTCCTTGGAGTTCACTGTTTTGAGCCAATCGGCGTCACTAGTTTCGACCGGAAGATTCAGCTTCTTCACGGCCTCTTTGGATATGAAGAGATCGGACGCCCCGGTATCCATGAGCGCATTCATCGTGGTACCACAGATCTTCACATCTATGAACATCATCTCTTTGGGTTCCTTGGCCTTTTTGTCCTTGATCGACCCAATGATCTGCAACAATCCCAACCGCGCCTCTTCTCACGGCTCATTCTCCTTGCACAACGCTGCCAACTTTCCTCTTTTCAGGCAATCTCGGGCCATATGGTGTTGGATAAATTCTCCTCAGAAGTTTTGAAGTTAACAAAACATTTCTCTCGATGCAGTGCGAAGACTTGCAGACTCTACCGGCAAAGTCGAAGATCAAAGTCGACGTTAACAAGACTCAAGTTTTAAAGTCTACTCTCATGGACGGTTTCCGGCACCGACAAGATAAAAGTTTCTATTCGATTCTATATAGTTTTTATCTCAATGGCTGAGGATTATCTTTCGACCGGATTCAGCAATACACGATCTTACATTCGTATCCGAATTGATATAGATTCTCTAAGATTCGCAACTTATTTGGAAAGTTCAACTTATGGAAACCAAGATCCTGATTGTATGGGCGAGCAGGATTGATGGGCTATCTACACTTACCTTAAAGAGTTCGAGATCTCTCCAAATTGATTCTGTCCAACGGGTTGATTGGAAGAACTTCTTTGGAAGGTGCCAACGGTAATGAAGGCATGAAGAAGCGTATAAAGAGAGACGCTCGAGTTGTTGAAGGGTCTTTGGATAGAAGAATTCCAAAGTCGAACCTCCATATTTCGTTTGTGATCTTATTCTTCGAGCAATACATGTAATCAAAAGAGTGATCATAGAGTTGTGAGACCTTGAGGAAGTGTAGTAGAAGTTCTACATTGTGGACTCAAGAGCGTGAGACTGTAACTCTTTTTGATTCTTAGTGAAATCCAGCCAGAAGGGCTGTCCGTGCGGGAGAGTGGACGTAGGCTTGATATAAGCCGAACCACTATAAATCTAGAGTCTTGATTCTCTATCCCTTATCGTTTTATCTTTCATCATTTTCAATTGCTGCGATTGCTGTTTTTAATTCATTAATTTCATATTCGGATTTGATTGTTAAAATCGCTTTATTCACCTATTCACCCCCCCTAGGTGCTAATTCTAGTCCTAACATATGGGGACCGTCGCAAAAGAAACACTTGTAGGTGCATACCTTGCGATGGTATCCTCCATGGCTTGACTCGAGTTGAGTCCTAGGAGGGACCAATGGTGGTTTGCCTCCATTCGAACGGTTGTATCGGCTCTAATCTCCCCCACCATTGGCCCTTTCTCTTAGTCGAGAGTCTGGCTTGGCCGAGGACGATGGTTGTTATTCCATGAGGGACATGGACACGGAAGTAGCCATTGTGGGATCCGTTGCATTGCACCGTTTGAGCTCTTGCTTGACCCATGGTTTTAGTTCGCTCATGAACAGATGGGATGCTTCCGTCTCAGTCATGGATGGGATTTGGGGCAGTAACTCCGAGAACCGTTTCACGTAGTCGCGGACTCTGCCTTTTTGCTCTAGGCGCTTGAGTTCCCCACGAGCTTCCTCCTCCGCATAAGCGGGATAGTAGGTTCGCTGAAATTCCTCGATGAACCGAGCCCATGTCGTGATAGGGTTGCCATTCCTGTCATCCGACCTACAACGCCACCATAGTTACGCATCATCGCTAAATACATGGCTGCGGTGTTTACCCGAATCACATCGTCGGTCATTCCCATGGTCTGGAAGTAGTGTTCCATGTACCACAGGAAGTTGTCCACGTCCTTTGCCACCCATGAGCCCTTGAACTCTTTCGGCTTGGGTGCATCGGCACGTGGTTGCACAGTGATCACTCCGTTCACACGTGTAGATTCAAGCTCGGTGAGCTTGCTTTTTAGCTCAGCCATCTCCACGCGCATGGCTACCATCACGGCCTCCCAGGTCTTGTCCCGTTGCTGTAACTCATGTGTAAGGGATCCCAGCGCTTCGACATGGAACTCTCCCATGCCGGCCTTGAGTTCTTGCACTTCGGCCAAGAACTCCTCCCTACCGGCTTCCACTCCATCAATGGTCTGGTTCAGGTCGTCCATCAATGCTTGGACATTCGTGACGGTTTCCTCTAGGATCGTCATTCGGTTCTCTAAATCACCATTTGGATCCCTTGAGCTTGAGACGGCACGGTTCTTCTTTGACCGAGTGCCTTTCTTGGCTGGACGCCCACGATCTTCTCATTCATCGCCTTGCACGACCAGGACATTAGCACATGGATCAGCCATTGTGCTTGGAACTATGGCTCTGATATCACTTGTCACGGGTCGGTCGATTCTGATCAATCAAACACCGTGCGGCCTTAGGATTTGTGATCCCAAGTCAGCCTTTTCACACACACGCACGAACACAAGGGTTAGCTGCACAAAGGAGCAAGTGTTTTTACTTATGAATGAGCTGAACACATTGAGGGGGAGGGACCCCTATTTATACAAGTTCAGGTCATATCTCAGCCGTTGATCATCCCTCCGATCCAATGAGATGATGTTCGCGGATGGATTTTGGAATGAAGCTCCTTACAGGAGTACCGTCTTGATGAGTTTACTCGGGACAATGCCGTGTTTGATGGGGCGAGACGATACCCGGTTACGCCGGATAACTGCGAACCTTTGGGTTGGCCTTGGGTCTTAAGTGACCGTAATAATCTTGACATGGTTGTGTGAATAGTGCATGAGATGTATTTGTGATCATGTCCGAGTTATTGCATGGCATGGGTGCATGACTATACTATATGGCACATTTGTATGATTAGATCAGGAGCATGGAAAGTCTTGTGGGAATTGCTTATGTATTGTCGATGATGGCCTTGAATAAGTGGATATGCTTCCATTTAAATAGTTAGGACAAAACAAGAGAAACTTTGTTATTGATCTGTTATCGATAGAGGAATCGCATGTTTAGGGTGTTTCTGAGATGAACGGCTTTCCTACGTGGGGTCTAGGAAGTTCACTCATTAAGTTTAATCTCACTGTTGTTCGTTGAATATTTACAGGCCTTGAGAATGATTGAGCCTTTCTGTCAAATCCGATTCAGACCCTCGTAGAGTATAGCGAGGAGGTCACTGAGTATCTAATAGGGGAGACCGATCACGACCGTTTGGGTTAATGAGGGACCTCAAAGCATGTGGTGGAACCCACTAAACCCTAGTTCAATTCATAGGATGACATACTAACCTCAAGTGTTGTGGCTATTCCAGCATTCATCTAGATAAGCTTTAATTTCCAGATCGTATGCTAGTTGCAAATGCCATGTGTGAAAGCTTGATTCAGACAAGGGGAATCCACGAAATCAAGAGGGTGACGAAGTCTAGATATCGAGAATGGACGGATGTTGAAGAGCAAGCGTCTCTTTACGCTTGGCAGGAAAGCAGGCTTTAAGAGACGATGGGATGAGTTGATGGTCGATCAGAATAGGGCCAAGAAACAAATGGTGAGGATCATCCTTAACAGCACTTAGCAACCGAAAGCGACAACTCCTGGCATCTTCACCGTCTTGAAGGCCATCAAAGTTGGCAATATAACCATCAAGAACATGGCGAATGTTGGAACAAAGACAGGAGACGAATCGCAAAAAGGGGATATTGGGGTTTAAGGAAAAAGACAAAAGTACAAAATAAAACCCAGGAGTATGTGTGGATCGAAGACGGCGATATGAAAAAGGAAATAATTATTTATGATATTCAAAGTAACGTGTCAAAAAATATAGGCGATAAGGATCCATATTGGTCATGCACCGGAAAAGAGGCAACAAAGGATAGAAAGGCATGATCGTTGTATTTGTATGCGGAAGAGCACGCATAAAACAAGGGATTTCTTTAAAAGAAATAGATTAAAAATTTACCTCTTTTAAAGATTAGGCATATGTTGACACCCAAAGTTGCCCTTACCGTCACATGCCGGTCACAAGGATAAAAATTAATGACTTGTTGCGTGTCAGTCACGAGGACAAAGGAAAAGTCAAGATACTCAAGATAAGTTTGACCAAAGTGTCGATGAGCCTGTGAATGGAAGCTTATGGTTTGACAATGAGGGAAGGAATTACCACATGTCCGGCTATCAAAATTATGACACGGGTACCAAATTCAAGCAATATTGACATTGAAATTCGAGTGTGAATCATCGGATCTTCAAGCAACTGCGCAAATCCAAGGAGCGGTTACACTTAGAGACCAAGTCATGTAACCCTGTCAATTAACTAGGAGCAATATGGCATAATCGAGGCGGTTATGAAAGATAGTAAGAAGGCAAAGGAACGTGTAAGGAGATCAGGGACGGTTACCAAAGAAGAAATAACTATTCGACTATTACTAAATTGCTCTATAAATACCTTGAGACATCCAACAAGCAAAAGCAAAAATAAAATCATCCAACGATTCACAATAAAAGGAATAGCATAAAACACACTTATATACATAACATCATACTCCCATACATACTCATGCATCACCCACTATTCACGCCACTTCATATACATTCCAAAAGCGCGACCACACACTTTCAAAAGGGGTTTTGAGGGTAAACTTAGCACCTCTAATACTATGAGAGCGACTATAAAAAGTGATGCACCCCATTACCTCTTAGCACCCTATAGGCTCTATATACCAAGGCTATGGGTCGATAATCAGATCAGGATCGACTTCCAAATTGGACACCGCCCCATCGAGCACATCCAACTCCATCGAGTCTCAAGTGTGGTTCCCAAGTCCCAAACCTAGAGGCCCGTCAAAGCCTCAAATGGGGTCGTACAAGTCCTCCTGACCCAGAAGTATCGAGCCATGAAGCGATAGGACACTAGGTTCTGAAACCCCTCATCTACGCAAATCGTGATCACATAACGCTCGTAGTAGGCAAATGTCCCCTCTATCGGATACTTAATTACCTCCTAACTCTATTCCATAGGGACCCCAAACCAGATGTGGTGGAAGGGTTCAATCATGAAAAGTCCAGTTTTCGCCTCAAAGTGGCCATCTTAGCATTTCCATGGTCTATCAATCCCTATTGTAATCCCACTTCAAAGATTGGCCATCGTTAAAATCCCATTTCAAAAATTGGGATTGGATTGAGAATGTCACAATTAAGAGCATATAAATCTCATTGTCAAGAGAAGTGGGATATTTTTAACAAGAGTATTTGGCATTGTAAAGGAAACTAGTGCTCTAGTAAAATTCGGTGATAAGCCATATACCAAAGTCCATAACTTAGTATAATTTAATAATTTTTTTCAATAGTATGTATATATTATTATCTGTCCTAAGAATAAAGGATCGCTTGCTGCTCCATAAGTAGCTAAATACCTTTCGGGCATATTAAGGACGAAAATCTAACATAGAATGGTTCTTGCAAGCTGCGACTGATATTCATGGACATATTAAGTCACATTGCCCCTCGTTATCTGGTTTTCTGACTATTTTAAATGGAGCCGAATGATGAAATATAGAGAACCAAGAGAACAAAGAAGATGTATAAAATCCCCAAAAAGAAAGGAGTTGCTGTAGAGATTACAGAGACAAATCAAGCCAACCTAACAATCTGGTTGGCTAGAAAAATGTCGGCGATATTTTTAAAGTCAAGTAGTTCGCCCAAAAAACTAGGATGAGTCAATGATCTCTCATGGGCACTATATTTCTACAGATTCTTATAATAGGATCGAAAAGCAAAAATCATGGCCATCTAGGTGGAAATTTGTTAAATGGTTGAGGTCTGTTATATTTCAATCTAACAATAAAAGATAGTAAAAGCGTCTTGCCTTTTTGGATTTGTAGTTTTACCCAAAAAAAAAAGAAAAAAAGATTAGAGCTGACAAATCAAAAGAAGATCCTACTTATTTAAATTTAAAACCTTTTTTTAAATCCGCTTTATCTATAGTGTTTTCAATAGAATTGCTTTATTTCTACTTAAAAAGTAAAAGTACAATGCTGAATTTGAGTTGACATTTTGAGTAATACGACAGTTCCAAGTTAATTGCCTAAAAATCTGATTTGAGGTCTAGCTAGTTCTAATCCGAATTTATTAAATTCCCTTTTAGGGCAGCCTACCATTTATTTCAAACTATTCCTCTTGTGGATCCCCTTAAGTTCGGGTACAAAAGAGAGCCTCAAAAGATCAATCTTCAATTTTAAATCTATGATAAATTTAATGTACAAAAATAATCATTCAAGAACATAGAGAAATAAAATTCTTTTGAATTATTTGAGAGGTAATCATTTTAATTTTAAAAGCGCGGTTGATCTTATGCTTCCACTTCATCGAGAGCTATCACAAATTTCTCTTGATTCAAATTAACATTCATTTCTAATTAATTTGTGCAATGTCATTCTTATCAAACCTATCCATATAGTTTGGCGAAAATCGAAAAAAACTTAATCTATTAGGATCATACATATTAAAACCTTTCCAATAAAGAGCACCTTCCACATTTACTTTCACCTATAATCATCACGAAATGCATGTTAAAGGTCGCTTTTCATATTATTTATTGGGCCAACAAAAAAGTGTCTCCCCTTCATTATTTCCCCCTTCTCTTTTCTCCATCGCCTCAATAAATAAAACTAGAAGTCACCGTTCATCGGATCTGAGGCTGTGGCCCTATCCCAGAAGAACCCAAAAACAAGTTACGTTATCTTTTATTTTATTTTATTTTTCTTTTGCTATAGCCTTTTCAAATCCATAAAATAAATCCGAACTGAAAGATATTTATATAATAAAAGAAAATCTGGAGAACAGAACACCAGCCAAGGCCCGTTTTCCCAGAGTCTTCCAAACACAAACAAAGGCTTGATGATGGGTCGGTCTCGCTCTCTCGCAATGCTCCTCGTCTCCTCTCTCCTCCTCCTCTCCTTCTCTTATGGTATGATGCGAATCCCCAAGTTCACAAGTTCCACAATTTATTTAGGAATTCATCCCTTTTTCCTTCGAAGATGCATGAAATCAGCTCAATCTCTCGTTCGCTTCCCTCTTTTGGGATTTTCAGGATTTGGCAGGAAAGTGATGCAGACCATAAAGCAGGGAGCTTCCCCAGTTGAGCTCGAGGTTGGTGCCTGTCTAATAATTCCCATTTTCCTTTGCTCCCCAGAATTATTCCGAATTTTCCCGGTCTCTGGATCATCTCTTTTTTTTTTCCAGGAAAGTGGAGGGAAATGGAGGAAGATGGTGGAAGTGATGGATTACTCCGATCCCGAGCCGAACACCAACCCTCGGAGTGGATACCTCTTGAGCCCTGCTCCTCCTCCTCCTCCTAGACAAGGCTAATTCTCAATTCCCTTCGCCTGCTTTTAAGTGTTGTTGGTCTCTCGGTGTTTCAAGGTTTCTTTCTAAACTGTTCATGGATTCTCAGAGTTTATCTGCAAAAAATGATCGATGTTTTGCTGTGTTCTCTGTTCTTTCCCTTGCAAATGTGTAATGCATGTAGGAGGCGAGGCGTCATGTTGTTTCAGAGGAGACTGGTTCCATCTCAGCTTTTAGAGACCGTCCTTTTCGCTTTTGTTTTAGTTGCAAAATCTCAACAAAAGAAACAACCAATATGTCCTTTTCTCGTGGAAATTAATCGGATATTCAAGTCGTTCGTCCCGTTCGTTTTAAATTAGCATTTTGCAAGTAGATGAAACTCAGGCAGTTTCAAAGGCGATACCTAATTATCAGCTCCGTTGCCTAATTTTCGGTCAAACTGGTTCGCAAGATCACACCGGATTTGCATTGTCACATTTATTGCTGACGGGTTCTATGACACTTCGATGACCCAGAATGGGGTGTAGAATTTTACTTATACCCCTTTCCAATTATGAAGAAACTGGGGATTGAGCATTTCTTTTCCTCTCATATGGAGAAAAGAAATCCTTTGGGTATTTCTAGATTCACTCCATCTCTAGTCGTACCGCATCTTTCGGGTTTTATCTGGTCTCACTTGTTACCTTACAAAATATTGCCTAGAAAACAAGATGTGATAGAAACATCATTTTAACATGTGAGAAATGATGGTCATTCAGATTTACCAATTTTATTTATTATCACATGATGTTAGATCGAAAAAAAGACATTTTCCTATAAAAAAAAAAGGGACCATAGAAGGGCCTTATTGTTCCCTTCTAACTAAGATCACAGAGCAGTCAACAATCTTTACCGTACAAATAATTTAGCGACGGTGCATTGCATGAGTTATTTTTTAATCTTCAATTACACGTCACGAGTACACTTTAATACTAGCTAGTCAACTACTATGTGTTGGACCTACACTGTGCTTAATAGAGTATTCTGTATTACACAGAATTGTAATCCACGTCAGACTTCTACATCCCGCTCGTATATTTTTTTTAGCCGCAGGTTTTGGGTTTTTTCTTCTTCTTTTTTTATGAAGCTGCTTGTCTATGTCTGGCCTAAGTCAACGGCTTGGCTTGTCCACGTCTGATTTGAGAGAGTGATGAGCAACTTTCCTCTTCAAAATTGCCTAAAGTTTTGTCCCCTTGAACCCCAGTTTTGCCCCAGATTAAGAACCATTGCTGCAAATGAAGAACCCTAATTTTTTGCCCCCAATTGCTGGCTTATTGTGGTCTCGTGAAATGACGTCGTCTCCAGCCCAACAGTCCACGTTCAATGATCCGTCAGCTCAGCTGTATTACATCAAAAGTGGACGGTGGCTTAAGTGGGACCATGAATAGAATTGGGATAAGTGCAATAGAAGTCCTAAAACTTATCACGAAAATGCAATTGAGTCCTAAAACTTACAAAAAGTGCAATTAAGTCATAAAAATTGTCAAATTGTTTCAATCAAGTCCCAAAGTTAACACCGTCAGGCTTTTTAACGGAAAATGCCGACGTGGAGCGGATGTGACGTTTAAATGATTTTTATTTCCATGTGGCTTTTTTTAAATTATTATTATTTATTTAAATTAGATTTAAAAATTAGAAAAGAAAAGCTAACATTTATTTAAAAAACAAAACATTTTTTTTTTTTTTTAAAATGGCCGGCTTCCTTTGCTTTGCCGCCCATCGCTGGAGGGGCCCGCGACAATCGCCGGCCCTCACTAAGCTCGGGCAAGGGAGGCCAGATTTGGGCACGTCGGCCCTCATGGGGGGCCGGCGGCCGTTGCCGACCCTGGGCGAGTTGTCGCCGACCCTCGCTCAAGGTCGGTGAGACTTGTCCAAGGTAAGTGACGGCCGCCGGCAGGCCCAGATCTAGGCACCCTCGCTTGAGCTTGGCGAGGGTCGCCGGCCCTCGCTTAGGGCTGGCAAGGGCCGGCAACTGTCACCGGGCCCTCCAGCGATGGGCGACGGCGGCGGCAGGGGGAGGAGCTGCTAATTTTATCTTCTTCTTTTTTTAACAATTTTTTTAAAAAAATTAACTTTTCTTTTTAGTTTTTAAATCTAATTTTTTAAAAAATAATTAAAAAGCCATGTGGAAAATGAAAAATTATTTAAAATGCCACGTCCGTGCCACGTCGAGCATTTTCCATTAAAAATGCTGAAAACTTTATGACTCGATTGAAACAATTTGACAAGTTTTATGACTTGATTGCACTTTTTGTAAGTTTTAAAACTCAATTGCATTTTTGTGATAAGTTTTAGGACTTCCATTGTACTTATCCCAATAGAATTTGGTGCTTTTCTAGGCAAAATTTGAAAACTCGATGTCAGATTGGGCCAGACCAATAAGTTATTCGTTTTCTAGAAAATTTAACCAAAGTACAAGTGAGAAGTTTTTCAGTTGGGTTTAACAAATAAATGAGATGCGATATCTGCTATTTGTTTTACTTGCAAAAAAAAAAGTTATGAATAGTTTATATAATTTTCCTTTGTTTTAGATGGAATGGACTTTACAGGACTGAAGTTTTTACATGACATGGACCACAATTTGAGTGATAAAAATTAGGGCGAAAAATTCAAACTTGACACGACATAATACAACTAACTTATCTCTTAATAATATGAAATTGGTACTGATTGTGAAGTCCAAAGGGGTCAGTTGGTTTTTAAAGTAGAACTAACCCCCATTAAACATTTTGCTAGTGCGTGCAAAGTGAACTAGCAATATAAATAGTGAAAATCAATAGAGAAAGAGAAATTGCAAACTGGATTTATAAAGGTTTGGCTTAAATGTGTCTCCTCATCTCTTTCGTTTCTAGCGACCCATATAGGACAAATACCAATACTGCATGACCTAGCTCCTTCTACAGAATCTCCGTTATAAACTAAGTAAATATTGGACCATCCAAATGTGTTTTCTCATACCTTGTACACATAGAATAGTAGATCTTCTCCACAGATAATAAACCACACTTCTAAGTGTTAGCAAAGCGTTCCTCGTGCACTTTGTCTCTTGATTAAACAAATACCTTCGCCCTAAGTACAGCCACTTCTCATGTGGGTTTAAAAATGGGTTTGCCAATAGACTTTAGGAACAGTATTCAAATGAATGTTACAAACTTACAAAAGTGAGGACCCAAAAACCTCTCGATATACTCACATTCTCTTGTTATTGCCTTCGTCAACTGACTTACCTCTGGCTAAGTTTTCTCTAATTACAGTGCTCCTAATTCAAACTTCGCACTTGAATCATGTAGCCGCTATTTCCATCTAATTCTTTATAAAATATCTAGGCAAAAGAAACACGTGCAGAATCTTCGTTCAATTTGGGCCAAGATCTTCCATTAACGGCAGATTTGACACGCCATCTCACTAATTTATTGAGCAAACCAGTCTATGATTTTCGGCAAAGATAATATTGGAATGTCATACTTCTGCTATGAGTTAGGCCTTCAATTTAGGAACTTTAACGGTTGTTAATTAGACCTATCTATGAAAAGTGCTCCTTGATGGTCTGACTATTTTGCATAATAGAGAATTTAGTTTTTCACTCCTTCTGCAAACTTCCGGCCTTAGTGAAATTGGCATATATGCTTGCACAATCAGAATCTCGTCCTTTTTTTTCAGTATGAGAATTAAGCTTTGCTAACACCAGAATCTTTTAGGAGTATTTTGCAACGCCAAGTATGACCGAATCAAGAAGTTGTAAATGAAAGAGTGATTTTTTTTTTTATATTAAATAAGTTCCTAGCGATATACGCGTGCCTAATTCGCCATGGTTTGGATGATTTTTAGCAAAGAATTTGGATATAAACTTCAAAGTCGATGATATGTGCTCATAAAAGTAAGAGATTTGATATCAAAGTTTAATTAGTAATGTTCTCTTTAACTTTTTCTATATCGAGGTAGGCATGAGTGTTTTGATCATATGAAAAGTGGACGATTAATTCGATAGCTGCCTTTGTACAATACCATATGCCACGAACACGCATGGCGCGTGCATGCATCATTGCTTTCATACTCTTTAATTTGCGATAAACATCTACTTTCAAAAACCTCCATATGTGAATATAAAATGATCAAATATGCGCAATGCTTGAGTGATGAGACCTTTTTGCAAAGTAAATTGAAATTTAGAGTTTACAAATATATATATATATATATATATATATATATTTGGTCAAATACAAAAGATATTACGAAGTAAGAGGTTAGCAACAATATATATTTGCCTCAAAATGTGGTTAGATATCATATCGTAGATTAGTGGAAAAAGTGACGCTAATTAATGGAGCCGATATTTAAGGGCGGTTATCATATTTTGAATTGGTGGACAGTGACATGCATTTCTCTAATTGCTTTGATCTTTTTAGTGGTTGATAAATGTTTGATAACAACGATAGATTTCCAAAAAAAAAAAAAAAAAAGGAGAGACACGAAAATCAAGGGCATTTTTATAAATATGTTGAATTACCAAATTCAAATGTTTGTATGTGCTTAGTATAAAAGTATGGATAGACTTATACTTTTTTTTTATAGTACTTTGACACCCATTTTTCCCCTAAAATATCCTCCATTTGTTGTTTTTAAAAATATTTTGTCAATAGACAAAACTGTAAATAAAAAGTCTATTTTATCTCGTGCATAGTTCAATTATCAAATTTGAATCTTTCTCATCGGACGCACGACCTCGTAAAAAAAAATCAATCTCAAGTTACTTTTTATTTGCAATACATATGTATATAATTTCCAAATATATATATATTGATAACTTATCTTTATTAATTGAAAATTCAAATTTTTTGTAATGAGATGATTTTGCAAAAAAATTTCAATGTCAGTTCAAATCAAATATGCATTTTTCCTAGTAGGTAGAATGTAAAAGGATTTATTTTTTGCTAAACTTTGGATCGTAATATTACGGAGAATTTGTCATGTCTGTACCGGAAAAAAAGAGGTAGTAGTTGAAGACTTATCAGCCATGACTTCCTAGTGAACAACAAAAGGCATGTTCTAAATTCAGTCAGTCGGCTCCATTGCTTTGGCTGAAACAGTCGGACGATTTTATCACGATCGTTCCTTTTCCCTCGTACTTTTTCGTCCTCTACAACCTCGCATAAAATCCTCGGAATTCAAATTCCATCGTTTTTCATTTTTTGTCCTTTCAAATCTCTTACCGTGACCGTTTGTTTGTCTCTCTTCTCCAAGCAACGTGTAAAGAGTTTGCAACCCCGCGAGAGGTTAGACACACATGACAAAATTTCTGTTTCAGAAATTGATTTCTGACTAGAAATTGATTTCTTAATTTCTATTCTTCGGACAAGTTTCTAAGCAAAGAAACCCGTTTGATAACGATTCAAAATTTCTATTTCAAGAACAGAAATCCGTTTGATAACAGAATAAAATTTCTCTTTCTAGGAATAAAAATTGATTAGATAACAACATAGAAAATCCTCAAATACAAAATAATAGTCGAAATAATACTAATACATTACAAAAGGTGAAAATACAATTTCATGAAATTTCCAGCATATTATTATCCCTTGCTATTTTATTGGCAATGGTTTTCCTAAGCGTAGAGAGAGAGAGAGAGAGAGAGAGAGAGAGAGGGAAGACCTCGAATCGGAGAGGAAGGAAGGCACAATCCAAATTCGAATGGGGATGCAGATGGAGTAGGCGAGTCTGACGGGATGGCTAGAGCAAATTGTATGGTTTGAGGACGACGACGGCGTCGGAGTCAACAGTGGCAAGAAGGATGGGTTCGGAGTCGACGGCGAGGATAGACAGGTTGTTCGGAGTCGACGGCGCTAGGGTTTGGTTGAAGTGTTGAGAGGAGAATGAGAAGCAATGCCCAAATACAAAAGCCCGTGAATGAAGAAGGATGCCCAAATGGAGAAAAGAAAAAAAAAATCTATTTTTACCTTACCAAAAAAAAAATTTCTATTTCTATTTCAAAAACTAAGAAGTTAAAAATTTCAGTTTCTAATTTTTTCGATTTCTCTATTTACGGAATAGAAATCATTTCGAAATAGAGAAATCAAATTACGTTACCAAACGAATTTCTGTTCAAAACCTGTTCCGGGGAATAGAGAAACAGAGTAATCGAGAAACAAAAATTTTATCACTAAGAAGCTAAGGATCCATTTGGTAATACTTTTATTTTGGAAATAATTTCTTTTTAGAAATAGACTTTTTCTATTTCTACTCTTCGAAATAATTTTTGAATAAAAGAACACGTTTAATAACATACAAAATTTCTATTCTTAGAATGAAAAAAGAACAAGAATGCATTTGGTACAATCTACAATTTTTTTTTTTTTAAATGTAGAATTTCTTTTAATTTTAATAATTTTTAAGATTTTTTTTTTTTTTATTTTGTTATTCTTCCTTGCCGCGGCTTGTTGTCGACTACCGAGCAGCCCGGTAGCAATTAGTGATGGCGGCCGGTAGCGACTAACAGTGGCCGGACAGTAGCGGGTGGCGGTGGGGGCCAAGGAGGAAGAAAAAGAAAGAAAAAGAAAAAAATAATTTATTTCTAGAAATTGTTTTAGGGAATAATAAATTATTTTTTTTACTTCTTGTTTCTACGTTCCAAATCCATTCTTTTCCAAATCCATTCTCGATAATTTTTTTTTATTTCAAAGAATAAAAAAATTAATTGACTTTATCAAATAGATTTTTATTTTATTTTATTTCAAGAAATATAAGAATAAAAATCGGGAGAAATAAACCAAACAGGCCTTAGGCTGCGTTTGGCAACCACTTTGCCAAGGATCTTTAGCCCCCTAAAGGCCTTTGGGCCAAATATTCACTGTTTGGCAAATTTTTTTTGACTTGCCTTTGCCAAAGGCAAGCCTTCCCAAGGCTGAAAGCCCAAGGCACCCCCAGGGCTGCCTTGGGCATTCGGCCTTCTCGGAAGGCTGAGGGAGAGCAAGCCAAAAAAGTTTCTTCCACAAATGTCCTCGTTAACATTTTGTTTTTCCGGTTTTGTCCTCGTCACTATTCACTTTCTTCTTCGTTGAGGTTGGCCGACGAGAAGTTGCGTGGAGTTGTGAGGGGCCGGCGACGAGCAGGACAGTGGTCGGCAAGAGGCCGGTGCGTCACGGCGACCGTTGGCGGCTAGTCGCGTGACCTCGGCGACCCTCTGCGAGTCGCGTCGTCGTGACCGCTGCAACCCCCGGCGACCACCCAGATCTGGGTCGCGCGATCGCTGCAACCCCGGCGATGCTCCGACCCCCGGTAGATTCGGGTCACCGGAGGTCGCCGCGACCCAGATTTGGGCCGCGCGACCTCTGACAACCCAAATCTTGCAATCGGGATTGCGCGATCTGGTCGCGATCGGGGTATCTGGGTTGCGGCGACTCTTGCCAGAAGGTCGAGCGACCCGCCGCGCCGTGACCTCCGTGCGGAGGTGGCCGAGGCTGCTCGATCTAGTCGCGGCGACCCTCGCCGACCGCCTATCCCTTGTCGGACCGCTTGCTTGCCCTCATCGGACCGCTTGCCCTTGCCGGCAGTAACCAACCAATTCTCTTTTTTTCTTTTTTTTTTTTAATAACAAAAGTATTTTGCAAAGTTAATTTGTCCAAACACTATTTTTCTCAAATATACTTTACAAAGGACTTTCACAAATATAATTTACCAAACACAATTTGCATTTCCAAAAATCCCTTTGGCTCAAAGGTCTTTACATTTTCTCAAGGACTTTTCTCAAAAGTCTTCCCAAACGCACCCCTAATCCGTCGAATGCTGGGCTTTTACTTCCTTTCTTTCTGGCGTTCCGATTTTTCCATTTTCAGCCCGCGGTCCAGTCACTCGCAACCTTCCCTCACGATTTCCCTCCTCTCAAGCTCCCTCACGACTTTGAGCCAAAAAAAAAAAAAAAAAAAAGAAGCTCCCTCGCGACTTTTTCAAAGCCCACCCGCCAACGCCACCTTTCACGCACCTGGCGTGTCCTCCTACAAATGGACCCTCTTCGCCTACCCCTTTGCCTTCTTGCCTTACCGAAACCGATCAGCTGAACCCCCGAGAACCCTTTTGAGTTTCGACTCATCCGCGTCGCTCTGCTAGTTTTCCATGACGAAGCCCCGCGGCGGAGCGCAGCGCCAGACCGGCGCGAAGGGTGCGCCGAAGAAGAAAGCGGCGGAAGACGGCGGAGGGAGCTGCGAGGGAGAGGAAAGTCGCGAACCTGGGACTGGAAGTGGTGATCTTGCGAGAGTCGGGTTCGGAGATGGTCGCCCGTGGAGGCAGGAAGGTGGCGACGGCACCCGGGAGAGAAGAGTTCGCTTCGCCGGTGAGGAAGAGGTAGAGGGGGACGGAGGTGGCAGTTCGAAGGACGGAGCCGATGTTGCTTGCGAGGAAAGTAAAGTGGCCGAGGGAACTGTAAATTGGGTCGTGTACCGAAGTCTGATGAAGTTGAGATCGAGGGATTGCGGCGGGAAGAGGAAGGTAATGTACGATGACGGCGAAGACGATGGGGGTGTTGCCAAGAAGAGGATGCAGAGACGGAAGCGCATGTCGAAGCGAGGAGTTATGGCAGTTCGCGAAACAGGGGACAATGAGAAGGAGGAAAGAAGTTTGGCTAGGAAACGGGCTGTCAAAATTCTCGATGTTGCAAGGAAAGGAGCAAATACAGGCAAAGATGAAGAAACTGTGAGGGAAAGAGGTTTAGGAATTGGTAAAATCTCATCGCAAAAGAAAAGGAAAAGCCAGCTGATGGAAACAGAGAGCGATGCGGGGATAAACGAAGTGGCGAAAGTAGTGAGACCAAGAAGACATGAACCTAAGGTGAACACAAGTGTCTCTCCGTGTGCATTATTTGGGTGTATGCGTGGTGCTGCGACTGATGACGTTTTGTTCTTGGTATTGATTCAACAGTGGTTAGAAGATGAGTGTCGAATGTGCCATCAATGCCAGAAAAGTGATAAAGATTGTATTGTTCGGTGTAAAAGTTGCAAGAGGAAGAGATTTTGTGCGTCCTGCATTAAGAATTGGTAAACCATTAAGTCTCTGCACCTTTGGTCTTCCTTTGCCTGCTCATATATATGTGCCTCATCTCGCTTTAAAGATTGTGCAGGGATTGGTTAAGATAAATATCTAACAATTAATTTTGATGAGCTTGAATGCAATGCAACCTTATTTTGCTCTGGTTTAGGTGCTTGTTATGTTTCTTGTGTGCAGGGCATCAGTAGACTGGACAATGTGTTTTGACGACAGGAATTCTTTATGTGGAGTATGATTAGGGTTTTGGTTTTCTTTATTAACGTTCTAGTGAGCTCATTCTGCTACTCATGGAGCAATTAAATGCGGAGATAGGATCTTTTAACTTCGCCTCAAAATTATAATAGACCCAAATAAGGTACAATGTGGCTGAAAGATCATATATTGCTCTGTTACCATGATCATGGAGTAGCTGGATCCAAGGTGTGCGGACATTGGTTAAATCTGTGAAAACCTGGAAAATGTGTCTTGGCTTGAGCATCTTGTGCTTTTAACATGGACTGCTGCTTCTGGAAGTTTATTGATTGAAGTCCTTGCACCTTAATAGTAAGATGAAATTTTTCAGCTGAAGAAATAAGTGGGGAATTCCCTTAAGTAAAAATTATGCTTAATGCCCATTCAATTTCCTGATTTTTTATTGGGATATTGGGCAAATTTTGGCTTGCTGCTTAGGTATCCTATGACAAAAGAGGAAGATATTGCCAAAGCTTGCCCATTTTGTTGTGGGAACTGCAACTGCAAGGCATGCTTACGTCTAGATGCACCAGTTAAGGCATCCTTTTCACTGACATCTTCTCATTTAATATGCCAAACTGTTTTCATTGATGTACACATGCATAGGCAAAGCTGCCAATTGCATGTGCTTATCTACTTCATTGTGTTTGTTGTAGAATTTGAGGAAGATGGACTTAGTAACTAAGGAAGAAGCTACTAAGGATTCCCGATATTTGCTGCAAGCACTGTACCCATTCATGAAACAATTTCATGTGCACCAAATGATGGAGGTGGAATTCGAGGCAAAGAGAAAAGGTACTTCCTGCTAATTCCATGAAGAAAAAGAAGGAATTTACACTTTGATTTGATGCATGGTGATAATGACACGAAATGTCCTTCAGTTATTCCTTTGCTCTTTGATTTGGACTTGTAATGGCACTTTCTTCTCTTGATATCCTTTTTTGGGGTCAAAAGTTAGTCATAGGACTTACCATTAAATGACTATCTTATGTTAGTTTGGAAGAACATATTTTGGGAGAGCATGCTGGTAAAAATTTTAACTTATATAACATCACAATATATCTTTATGGCATTGCAATCTGGGAGTGGAAAAGGTATGTCCCACTTGATTTCCACCTGTTCGTTCTTTTTAAGTCTTCATTCTTGAGATTGCCTATAAGTGGCCAATCTTGGTTATTTTGTTTTCTCATAACAATAAGGTGATGCCTTTCTCAATATGCTTATGTCTATTTGACTTGGCAGGGCTACCAATTCAAGAGCTCAACATTGAGAAGGCAGGCTGTTATTCAGATGAACGTGTGTACTGGTAAGAGTTCTGCTTTGAGAGCTTACCGCTCACCACTTCCCATCACATAAATGATTTCTACCAGTTAGTCTAATTACAATGTAAATTTTTCAGCGACAACTGCAGAACATCTATTGTCGACATTCACAGATCCTGTCCCAAGTGTTCTTTTGATCTCTGCCTAGTGTGCTGCCAGGAGATCCGCGAAGGACATCTTCAGGCTAGTCAGGAGGAAGTAATAGTTGAGTACATTGACAGGGGTGAAAAATATTTGCATGGTCTGAAGGTGGACAGTGTTGATGTTACAGTTGAACCTAATCCATCAGAAGTAAAATCAGAAACTGGGTGGAAATTGGCAGATGATGGAAGTATCCCTTGTCCACCAAATAACATTGGAGGCTGTGGCGATGGTCTTCTGGAGTTGAAGTGTATACTAGAAGAGAATTTTGTTCTAAGATTGGTGGAAAAGGCAGACGTGATTGCTAGAGAGCTCATTTCTACTAATTCAGGACAAGGCCCTCCACAATGTCCTTGCCTTAACCCAGAAAGCACTGTGGAGAAAAGTGGTAACCATTTAATGAAAACTGCAAGTCAAAGCGATTCTAATGACAACCATTTGTTCTGTCCGAAGGCTAAAGAAATCCAACCTCGGGATCTAATACATTTCCAGAGCCACTGGATCAGAGGAGAGCCTGTAATTGTCAGCAATGTGCTTGAAACTGGAACTGGTTTGAGCTGGGACCCTATGGTTATGTGGCGTGCAGTCCGCCAGAAACCACATAAAATACATGGCCAACATATGGATGTGAAGGCGATTGATTGCTTAGATTGGTGCGAGGTTAGATAAATCTCTAATTGCTGGGGATTGGTCTCAATGCTTATTTTATGGATTCCATGCAAACTTTAGGACCTACTTTTGAATCATAAGTTTGGCAGAACGTTCTACTCTTTTTCCCGCCTTTTCATATAGTGGCTACTTGGTTTGTTGGAAGAATCTATAAAAAGACAGCACTAGTTGCAGAATTGCTTGTCATGGAGCACTCTCAAAGATGAGAATCCTGCTTCTGATGGAATCAATTCTGTTCTGATAGCATTCCTACTATATAAAGAATCATGTGGGTTGCAATTATTTTTTAACTGAAAGCCAACTTGAACATTTGAATGTCTTCCTTCTTTGAGAGCATAGTAAATAATTTACATCTACTGCTGTATGTTGCCCAACTTATGCGAATAACTGTTTGCTCTGGTTTTATCTCAAAAACATTCGGCAATCAGTTTGTCAATTATAACTGATGAAAGTAATAACTATTAAAATTCAACATATGTTATTTACTTCTTTCATTATTGAGAATTAATTTCATGAATTCTTGAAAGTTTTGTGAAGCCTATTATTGTATATAGGAAAATTTTTACCTTAAAAAAGACTTCAATCCTTCTCTAGATAAACAAGAGAAGTGAGGTCAGTACAATCTGTGCTTCGTTGTGAGTAGGTTGCTCTTGCTCTTCGTACTAATGGGCCCCCATTCTTTCATGGCTAATGCTAACTCCATTAATAATTGGTGGCCATAGGAGCTTTCCTAATTTTCATTGAAGAGAAAAGCTCTCTTTGCTATTTCTTGCAGCTTATCGAATTGAATATCTTTTCAAACCATTTCTTGTTATCCCTAGAAGCTATTTATCCTTACCTGTTGAAAACCAGATGGTTTTGTCATCTTCTCTTTACTATCCCAACTCTTCTTCCATCTCTTTTGTTAAATCCCAATAAACCTTTTGGTCTTTACTTCAGCCTGGGTGCTGCTCTTATTTGATGCTTACAATTATAATTCTTTCATGAAATGCAGGGAGATATTAATATTCACCAGTTTTTTGCTGGATATACTGATGGCAGATTTGATAAGCAATATTGGCCCCAATTACTTAAGTTGAAGGACTGGCCTCCTTCTCATTTGTTTGACGAACGTTTGCCACGTCATGGTGCTGAGTTTGTTTGCTGCTTGCCTTTTAAGGAGTACACACATCCTTCCAGTGGTCTCTTAAACCTCGCTGCGAAATTGCCCCAGAATTTACTCAAACCAGATTTGGGTCCAAAAACGTATATTGCTTATGGATTTGTTGAAGAGCTAGGGCGTGGAGATTCGGTCACCAAGCTTCACTGTGACATGTCTGATGCGGTATCTTCTCAACTCTGAGGGCCTCAAATTGTTGCACTTTTGCTCTTGAATTTGTTTGCCTTACTTGGATACTTACAGGACAAACTGCACATGAACTGAAATGCTTATTAATTATCTGTTGGTATGCCAGTGAGGATGGTGTGAGCATAAATGGAAAATGAGTTACATTAGGCAATCTTTTCCAAGAGATAAACTGATTATGTAGGTTTGGAGAACATAGTTGATCATCTCTTTACCCCTAGAAACTTGTACATCCTTCTATTCATTTGTCCGGAAATGCCCATTTGAAGTATGAGTTAACTTAAAGCAAAATATACTTTTCAAATGAGACACACACTAGGCAAAGTTTGTTCTGGAATGTGAAATTCGTACCCTGGCTTGAGGTTTCTTATGGCATTTATGTTGAAAATCTTCCTATTTTTTTTCCAGATCTAGTGCCTTTATGACGTTTGTCAGGTGTACTTGTTCTAAAGAACTGCAACTACTTTGCTATTACTCTCTTTACTGTTGTTGACCTGAAATTCCTGGGATCTTTAATTTATAATTTGTTTGTTTCGTATTTCATAATGAGCAATTTGTTTGCAAAGCATGGGAATATGATTTTCAGTTATCAACTGCCAGTGCCTTCATATCTCAGATTTTTTGTCACACAAGCGGTTGCTTGTGAACCTGATGTTTCCCATTAACTTTCCAAATGGCTTATCTTCAGTCGGCAGTTGCTTATGAACCTGCAGAGAGTAAATGAGGCCTGGTTTTTCTAATCAACCCAGCTAGAACTTTCTAGGAAGATTCAGAAATCAATCTGTTTCTGTTAGCATTGCGCTTGATTTGACATGTAAAGTTGGACATGCTTTGAAAAGTCCAAAGGATAATTACATGTGTTGATGAAGTGGTAACTTGTGATCTGGAAAATATCCTGTTATGTTATTCTGCCTTTTGTATTAGAAATGAATGCCATTATATGGTTGGAATGATTCGGAATGAGAAATGTTGTTGAAGATAGGTATCTGCAGCAGTTATAAGTGTTGAAAGTATTTCTGTTTGTCACAAATCCACAGCAAGTCATATTTATTGATTGATCACTAAACTATCCAAAATGACTGGCGTATGTAGTTATTTGGATGGAACTAATTCTTGTGCTGCTGTTTGGCTGTACAACTGTTTCAGGTCAATGTGCTTACACATACTGCAGAGGTGAGATATACAAGGGAACAGATGAAAATAATAGACGAGCTGAAACAAAAACATCATAAGCAAGATCAAAGAGAAGGGATTGAAGTTTGTCAGGATCTTAAGAAAACAACTGACAATACTACATGCAGCGACAATCTTGTATGCAGGACAGGTGAACGATATGATACTAATGGTCACGTTACTTTGGATGGGAGAATTCCTTTAACTACAGCAAATATGGCCAAGACTGTAGAAGGAGAAGCCAGTCCTCAAGCTATCGATGGGACTTATGGAACTTCAAGAACTTCTGGAGATGTGTTGGACGCAGTAGAGGGAGGTGCGGTCTGGGATATTTTCAGGAGAGAGGATGTCCCTAAGCTGCAGGATTATCTGAAAAAACACTTCAGGGAATTCAGGCACACTCATTGTTGTCCTCTGCCTCAGGTGATTACCCAGCTAAGGCTCCCTTTTGGACTTAGAGCTCTGATGTATAGTGGTAAGTTCCATAGAAAGATCTAATGGCCGTTTTTTTCCTGTATCTTTCTAGAGATTGAATGTTTGACATTTCATTCCTTTAGGAGAGGGATTCAAATGGAACTTAGGTTCTGTTTGATTATCACTAGCTTGTAGTGCATGGAGAATTCTCTTTGAGAGGGATGGCGTCGTAGATGGATCTTCAGCCACATCAAAGCTTTGTTGAAAATTCTAATCTTGTCTTTGACAGAGAGATCAATAAATCATGATGCTTGATAGGTCCAAGTGGTGTGCTTTAAAGTCAGTGACTAATCAATACTGCAGGCTGATTGCGTGGCTTGTGGTGGCTATGTAGCATATTAAATGAAGCCATAATATCAGCTGTTGGCTGATTCAGAGAAATTAAACTTATTTTGTTCATTGTGCTGTTATGCAACTGTTTCCTCACTTGCGAAATAATATCCATCTTTGCTCGATGCAGGTTATGCATCCAATACATGATCAAACCTTTTATTTGTCTAGGGAGCACCTAAGGAAGCTAAAGGAGGAATTTGGTTAGTCTATTACAGTACATCCATGCAGTCTGCACATTAATTGTCCTGCTCTTTGCTTATTGACTTTCATGTTTCTGTGTTTAGGAATAGAACCCTGGACATTTGTGCAGAAGCTTGGTGATGCTGTCTTCATTCCTGCTGGCTGTCCTCATCAAGTCCGGAATGTAAAGGTGAACAAATGTTTTTGTTAAATTTGTGCAAATACCCATTCAACTAAGAGATGTCACAATCTGTGCTAATCAAGAGATGATGTCACTTTTGAGGTTAAAAATCACACCTTTTGATAATTGTCGCATTGCTTCTTTAAATTCACTGAGGTTGATCATTTTTTCTCTCTCATGCATGTCTGAAATAAAGCAAAGCCTTTCTTGTAGTTTGCATAAAGAATAATCTTATGAATCGGATTATTAGTATAGTTTTGTCCTTACAATGACATTGTAATGAATTATGTAATTGTTGTTTGGTAATCCTTTACAAATTTTGTAGATGATGCAATTAGCAATCTGTTTTATTATCCCCACTGTTATGGCGAGTAGGATGTTTAATAATACAAGTGATGCTTCATCATTAAGCAATATTAAGGAAGAAGCTGGTAAGCTGGAGGAAGAACATTAGCTGAATCAGAATTTATCTAAAATTTGACATAAATATTATCTAAGAAGTATAAAAAGCGCCCTCGGTGATTCAACATTATGTTTAACTTGCTTTGAAAAGTGGAGAATGAAATGCTGTGTAAAAGTTTTGACTTCTTTATCGGCAAAAGTACACCTAGAGTGTCAAAACTTGACATGACCACACTTAAGTGCCAAAAATTACGAAAGTATGCTTAAGTGTCAATTTTTATTATTTTTTTTAAACGAAACACTCGAGGGTGAAGGTGGCCGGAAATCTTACGTGGTAATTTTTTAATAATATAACTCGTCTACATGGCACGCGGGAAAGTTAAGTCAACAACGAAGAATCAAAACAATGTTGTTTTGTCTTCTTTTTTTTGGATTTTAATATATGAAATTAAAATGTTTTTATTTAAATAACAATTTAATATATATTTAATTATTAAAAAAAAAAAAAAAAAAGAGGATGAAGAGGAGGCAGAAGGCAAGGGCTGTGCCCTCGTTGCCGCCTCCCGGCCAATCCTCCCCCCATCATCACCGGCCTTTCCTGGTGATGGGGTTGAGCCCTCGCCGCTTGCAATCTCCATCCTTTTTTTTTTTTTAAATAAATAAATTTAGTTTTAAATTAAATTTAATTAATTTTTATATTAATTATCTACTCATGTTAGCAGCAAAATGACATTACTCGCCTTACCGGAAAATCATCACGTCAGCAATTTGGTCGGATTTTCTTGTCGTTGGTACTTAAGTGATCCATTTTGCTCCAATTTTAGCACTTAAGTGTCACTTCCCTAACTTTTGGCATTTAAGTGTCTTTCTGTGCCAAGTTTTGACACTCCAGGTTTCCGGCACTCCTCCTCTATCGCATTGATATTTTAGCTTTCTAGTATGTCTTTACACTGCTCTTCTTTTGTTGCAGTCATGTATCAAGGTTGCACTTGACTTTGTTTCTGCTGAAAATGTTGGTGAATGCATCCGCTTAACAGAGGAATTCCGTTTACTTCCCAAAAACCATCGAGCCAAGGAAGACAAGTTGGAGGTTTGTTAATTCTACTTGTACAATGAGGTTGTGTGTTCGACATTAACATGATTATTGATTGAATCACACATCTAGAGAAGTGTGTTTTTCTTTTAATTATTTGTCAAATTGTTGAGAGTCCATTTGAGTATTTCCTACTTACATCCCTATTGAGAGAGTATCGGCTTTTTTTTTCTATTATTGCAATCTTTTCAACATGTTTGATGTTTACAGATTGTTATGCGTAGATTAACTGCATGGTTTCTTTACTTTGGATGGAATTGTGGTGAATTTGCAGTTAGCTTATTGACAAGACTCTTAGCTGGCATAGCAAAAGATACCTTTCTATGTTAGCACATGAGAATTAAATCTAGAGCCAGCTGTATGCGTAGGAAAAAGTTGCTGTTAGAATGTCCTCACAACATGCATTACTTCCTAGAGTCATAAATTAAATATTAAAAGTATTTTGTTGGAATTTTAGCACTTTTATTCTGATAAAATTTGTTTGGGATGCAGATTAAGAAAATGGTGATTTATGCTGTCAAACAGGCTGTCGAGTGTCTGGAGAATGCAGGGTAAGAATTTGGCATAATTTTGTGTACTAGTTGATACTAGTGATGACAATGGCTATGAAAACAACTAGATTTCCATATCTTCCATTTGTTTATGCAATCTTGTGATCGTGGCTTAATTTTAGCATAATACAGCTATGAAAACAATCAAAATGTTGGAAACAAAATCGCTTTTCTAAAAAGATAGTAATGGGGTCTGTCTTTGGCTTGATGCTTAACTCTTATTATAGATAATTGCTACTCTCATAGTTTACATCTTTAATGTTCATTTCTGATAAAACATACGGTTGTATGAGCATTCTAGAGCTATTTCAAGATTATACTTACTGTGATAACCTCATTATACTTGGTTTTCTTCTGTGAGATTCAGGCCCTGAACAGTTGCATCCATGTGGTACAAAGTCCAAGCGATACACTCCTTTTTGTTATGGTTATGGTTTTCTTTTGTCAATTGTAGACTTTGTTTGAGTATCTCGTACTTCAAGTGATCACTTGGTTCTTTTTTGTCATATCTTCTTTTGACTTGGTTGGAGCTGGTGTACATAGTTTAAAAGAATCACAGGCAGCAGAAGTCAGAACTTAATTAACAGTCGGTGCCCTGTAAGTTACCAAGTGTGACTCCAACTCTTTATCATATTTAGGAGTTCTCGTTTCTTATTGAATTCTAGCATGAAAAGTCATGTTGCATTTCTTAAGTTGTATGATTCAACAGATGATGATCACACTACATTGGAACAATGTAAATTATATTTAAACTAGACCATATCAATCAGTTTGCAACTTTTATGATATCTGTTAGTTACATCAGCTAAATCTTGTATAGACAGAATCCAGCATGTTAATTTGGTATATAGAACATTGAAACAAAGAAAGGAAGAAAGAATGAAAAAGAGGAATTTGTGAACCAAATTCTGTAAGGATATTGTTTCTTGTACAAGGTCCAATGATTGTTAGTTTCTTCTGTTGAAGCGTGGGAAATAGTTATGACAACAAATTCATCTCACTTGAAACGATAAGTGACATCTTAGTGGTTTCTCCAAATAGCATTGCAAATTGTCTGATTTGCAATGCTATTTGGAGGCTGTTTTGAAGGAATTTGGAAGCAGATTGTCTGATTGGAAAAAGATCTTCCCTCTCTAAAGTCTTGCTCTTATTGAAAGTATTTTTCCCGATGTTTCTATTTATTTCGCCTATTTTATCCGTCCCTTGCTCGGTAGCAAAAAGAGTTGGAAGAATTCACAATAATTTTCTGGCGGGGGTGATAACGAGGAGGCTCATAAGTTCCATCCGGTGAATTGGAAAGTAGTCCAAGAGACCCTTTTGTGGTTTAGCCATCTTGTTATTCAACATGGCTATTTTACATGGCTCTTCTCGGCAAATGGCTTTAGTAGTTAATTGTTGAAAATTGGGAAAGTTGTTCAAAAAGTTTCAAATTTATTGTACGGAGATAAATTTAATTATAAATTTTTAATGATTTGTTAATTTAATATTAAATCTTTTGAAAATTTGTCAATGTAGTTATGATCAATTTTGATTGAAAATTATTGACATGATGTGGTTAATTGTTGGCCATAGCTAAGTATCGGCCATAGGCAAAAGGAAAAGGAAAAAAAAATTAAAAATGCAAAAATTATCCAAGTTAGCATTAATGGCGTCACTTAGGATGGCTAGTAGTGCATTAGTTTTTATGTCAGCGATTTTTGATCAAATTGATAGGAAAAACTAAATTGGTAACTTGTCAAAATATATAAAAGAGTTAATACCTTGAAAAATTCCAAACTGGTATACCAATGATAAATTTACCCTTAACTATTTTTTTTGACAACCAAAAACCCTACACTGGTATACCTTTGACAAATTTATCCCAAACCGGTTCACTTATGATAAATTTACCCTCTGTTAGTTTTCATTAAATTTTACTGTCAAATTATTAAGTTAAATGACACATGACAGTTGACTCGTATACCAATTTGGGATTTTACGCTCTGTTTGTCACAGTTTACAATTTTTTGATTTTTTTGTGGTATTAATCCAATTTAGTGGATGATATATTTATTACAAATTTACCAGTTTGGGATTTTTTGCGGTCGAATAAATTAGTTTGGGGGTAAATTTGTCATAAATATACCAGTTTATGATTTTTTATGGTCAGTGAGGTAAATTTGTCACAAGTGTACTAGTTTAGGGTTTTTCATGGTAAAAAAATAGTTTTTGGTAAATTTGTCATGATTAACCCTATATAAAATTAACTGATAAATTTTTATAATTAAATTAACAAATTTTTACAAGGTTAAGAATTAAATTGTATAATTAAGAGATTTAGGACTAAATTGATTGTTGTATAATAGATTTAGAATTTTTAAATAATTTCTCTATAGTTGAGGTAAGGTGGTGGTTGTGAAATTTCCTGGAAAAGGCAGGCTAGATCACTTGGGATTCGGGAGCTTCACATGACACCGTTGCATGGAGGAGGATTAGGGAGGGACGGAGTGAGATCCTCCTTGCTTCACGTGGAGTAGATAATGTAAATCGGATGCGGTTTTGGTCTAAGGTATAGTGTGGGGACATGGGTTTAAATGACGGTTTCTAAATCTCTTTGACATCACTAGGGCTAATTAGTTCTCAGTTCGATTTGATTTCACTTAGGAATTAGGAATCGGACCGAGAGGACCAATTCTCATTTTTTGGGATCAGAGATCGGACCAGATAGTCTTAGGATTGGGAACCGGAATGGATCGATTGGTGTGGTCTAATTCAATCAAATGGAACCGGCCACTTAGTAAACAAAGTAAGAAATTAAAAAAAAAAAAACACTAGAGTTATTATAATTTCAGGTTTATTGCTTTTTTTAAGAAATTTAAAAAATATATTTTTAAACAATGTTGGTTCGGTCCGTCAGTCTGATTCTCTCCTAGAATTGGGAATCGAATCGATGTTTTCGGAAACTGAACCAAACCAGCATATCCGATCTTGTCCGGATAGTCTGATATGCTCATTCTTAGACATCACCAATGACAAGGAAGTGTTAAAGGATTGTCATGGGTTAAACGATGGCATATCAATTTGGGAGTTTGAAGTTTTTGCTTGCTTTTTTCAATGTTTTGTATGATATGAAGGTTTATATGCTTCTACGGATGCTCTCGTGTGGGTAAAAAGATGACCTAGTGCGGATAAAAAGGCATTCACTTTAATGTTAGATTTTTTTTAATTATTATTTAAGTGTCACCTTGTTTTACAAAAAAAAAAAATCATCAAATTTGGATTGTTGAAAGTTCGACATGATCACAATTTTTTAATTTTGCGCGCCGACATGCCTTGTTGGTGTGTCTAGTTATCACCGTCTACAATGTATGCCCCAAGATATAAATCCTATATTGCAAATTGAAAGAAATTCCCCAATTCAAAACCCTAACCCTAGTCCGGTTTGCCCCCAACTGCTTCGAGCTCTCGCACGCAACCATCGTGGGGAGATAAAAGAAGAAAACAAAATTTCCTCTCCTGGAACCAAGGATTAGAGGCTTGGAGAACACTGATCGACGGTGGAATCAACCATCTTCGATCACCAGGATCTGCTGTCGATTGCTTTACATATCTCATTTCGCAGAGAACAGAGCAGACCAACACATGAATGAATTCGTGATAGTTCATTTCGAGAAACGATTTCATCCAACTTGATTCGCGATTCTTGAGAGCTGGAGCCAGTTTCACGAATTGTCACCGTCGTTGACGGCCGTCCTTACATCGCTTTGCGATTCACCTGTTCTACGCTGTTTCGCGGTGGTGTTCCAAAAATATTGAATCCAGTTCGAAGTCCTTCGCTGGAGAGAGAAGGGATGAATGACACTTCAGAAACACATCACTGAGGGAGGAAAATCCTCTTCAGAAGTGATTCCGTTGCTCGACTTGTGATTTTGGAAGTCCCCCAGCATTTTTTTTTTCGAAGACAATGACTCCTGCTCCACACACGTTATTCAATTGCTGAAGCTAAGTCCTCTTACTCTTCATCGACTTTTTCTCCCATCGCTGCCTGGACGCCATTCACCTTACTATCGCCAAGCACCTCTTCCACGGACGCGTCTGTATCATTCTATTCAGCTCTGTTTTTTGGCCAAGGAGCTCGAAGTTCCGAGTTCCTGGTGGATGCTTCTTTGCCAGCGTCGATCTTTACCATCGATTTTTCCCGGGCTTCCTAATACTAGTTTCCCACGGTGAACCTCTAAAACCCTATCTTGATAGTCTAGTGTGATTGAGCCACGTTGTTTTGCACGACCTAGCCACGTCAAGTCCACAGATTGAATTTTTCAAAAAAATATGCCAACTCATATTATAATTTTAATTATAGAAGTTGCGTAATCATTTTGATAGGAATTTCTCATTGGACTGATTGTTTTTTCTCTGATTTGGCACTTACATGATACTAAAGTGAAATACTTACGAAACTTTCAAATTTTAGTGTGGGATAATGAAGTGAAATTTGTTTTGTAAAGTGAGAAGCATACTAGAATGTTATAAATTTCATACGACGCTTACTTTATGTCAAAATTTTTTATTAGATCACTTTAAAGTCATTTAAAAAAAAAAACAATCGTTTAAGTGTCAATTATGATTTAAGATGTCAGAATTTTGACATGATAATTTTTTATCAATTTTTCTGAACCACGTTACTTGACGGCATGCCAATCAACATTAATAGTTTCAAATGAAGTCGTGTACATGTTTGCCCCAAATATGAACACTAATTTGGACAAATGAAGCTAAGTCCCCAAATTTTTCAGACCCATTTCAGACGATACTTGCTGAAGCCAAGTGCGATTGATTGAGTATGGAAGGACTACTTGAAGCAATCATGAGTCACAAAAGCAACTTTGAGGATTGGATTTAAGAATTGAAGCAGTGGGGGCCGTGGCATGAGCCCTTAAGCGATGGCATATGAAAACAGGGGTGAATAAAGGTCGGCTCAGCATGGCTATTAGTGTGACGGGAAGCAGTAGAGGTGTTAAAATGGGTCATAGACCCATATATGACCCATTTAAATCATAAATGGATCATAAATGGGTCACTTGTTTTTGACAAAAAGTAGTTAAATGGGTTTCACAATTAAAGGTTTAAGATAGGTAGGTCTTAAGTAGTTTTTAAATAGGTCGGGTTGGGTTGAGAACCCATTTTCAACAAAAACTTTATAATCTCTCTCTTCCTTCTTTAACTTTATAAAAATATTTTTTTATAAAAATCGAAATTATAATTTATTTTTATTTTTATTTTCTCTTTTTTTTATTTTATTTTTATTTTTTTCTTTCTCCTTCCTCCTTCCGGTTCGCCCGCACGGCGTGGTTGGCAACCGGCCAAGCGAGCCTCAAGCTCGCCGGTGTTGGGCGAGCTCGAGCTTGCGGCGTCGAGTGAGGCTCGAGCCTCGCTAGTTTAGGCGGGGGCGAGCTCGAGCTCGCCCGACGTCGGCGAGGCGGAGGCCTCGCCGACGCGTCCGGCGAGGCTCTTGCCTCGCCGATCCGGGCGAGCCTCGAGCTCGCCCGTGGCCGGTCGCCGGCATTCGTTGTGGGGTGGTGGCCGGCCAAAGAAGAAGAAAAGAAAAAAATAAAAAAAAAAAAAGTATATTTAAAAATAAATTAAAAATAATTAAAAAATTAAAAATAATTAAAATTCGATTTTTTAAAATAATTATTTTAAAAATTATAAAAATTGTCCATTAAATTTGTGTTGTATAAAACTATTTTAGCAATACAATTTAAAATATATATAAGCTCGGAAGTATTTCAAGTAATATAATCTTAAAAAAAAAAAAACATAGGAATAAGTTTTTCTAAATTTGGTTAAATATGAAAATATTTTATTAATATGGGTTGGGTCGGGTATGGGTTGGGTATGGGTCGGGTCGGGTATGGGTCGGAAAATTTACATTATGCATAAATGGGTCATAATGGGTTAATGGGTCAATTTGGGTCGGACCATTAATGACCCGACCTAAACCCGACCCGACCCGACCATTTAACATCTCTAGGAAGCGGTCGTTGTAGTGGTTTTCTTGCGACTTGAGGACAATGAAGAATACCGAGATGAATCACTATCTTGAACAGAAACTCCTCGAAATAGAGTTCAGCTTCCTCATTCCATCGAACACCTTCCTTGCAAACTCAATTTCCTCCACAGCGCAACCAATGGCAATGGAATTTGGCAGACAGTAAGAGAACGGAAAAATAAAATAAAAAAAAAGAAACAGAAAGTAGAAGATAATCAGAAAGGAATCGAAGCCACTATTAGAATTTATCGACTTTATGGAGAAAGTCTGAATTGCGGTGCACTGGGAAAGGCTTTCCTCTGTTGTCTTGTCGTTGAAACAACTTAGGGCTTAAATTGACTGCTCGTGGATCAGCACTATAATAGCAGGAACACTCATCGATACATTCGCGCCTAAGGCCGCTCGAAGAAGAATCCCCAAGCCTTCGCCCATTTTCTCCCCGCAAGCCACTCGTCCAAATCTGGTTGGCTCCGTCACCGACTCACCATGACTCTTCTAATCGGCAAAAATCTGATTTGCTAGAGCAAAGGCAGAGGGAGGACGACCCGCTTTGTCGGTCATGGAGCAATTACGGTGGCCATGGACGATGATGGCTCGTTTGGCCCCTCGGACAAGTCTTAACTGTTGATAAAATGTAAACGTGATCTTGCTGACCTTTCATCTCCTTTAGTACTTACTTTAATGTCTCCACAAATCGTAACTATTGATAAAATTTACATTTTCATAAATGAATGTTGAGATTTATTAAGACATCAAAGAAAGTACCTTACTTGATAAGAATTCATGTCCAAGTAAGATATAAGTTCATTGATACCAAATATCAGTTCATGTTTATAAACTAAACATTTTAACATAATTGTGTAATTTGTGCTTGGTCACCTAAATAATTACATAAAAATTAGGGAAATTATCAAAAAAATTCTAAACTAATTACACTTGTGCCAATTCGGTCTTAAACCTTTTAATTTGGTTAATTTAATCTTAAATTTGTTGTATTTGTACCAATTTAGTTATAAGCATTTCATTTGTGTCAATTGAGTCCTAAATATTTTGTCATTTAGCCAATTTAATTCGAAACCTTTTAATAATTTGCCAATTGAATCATTCTAGCTAATTTGGATAAAAAATCATAAATATATCTCGGGTGGCACGTCTGGTATTGATGGGGACAATTTTTGCAATTGTTTTAAATTTTCTGAATTTTTTCCTTTGTTTTTTTTTTTCCCTTTCTCTTTAATCTTTTTTTCCTTATTTCCCTTTGCCAATCATCGGTTGCTAGTGAGGGTGAGGGTCGAGATTCCCTCATTGGCCATAAACGAGGGATCCATCTAAGGCACTCACCTAGGCAAGGGTCCCCTCATCGGGAACCATTGACTTCCAACAACCATCGTTGAGGCTGGTGATTGGTATAGGGAAATAAGGAAAAAATAAAAAATAAAAGGAAAGAAAAAATGAAAAAAAATGAAAAAATTACTAAATCATCCACCGATGCTAGCTATATATTACATAAGCAATCGATGTTAACTGAATCATCACATCAGCGATTTTCAGCTAAAATTAATTGAAAGAACTAAATTGACAAAACATTAAAAGGTTTAGTTGAAAAAACTAAATTGATAAAACGTTAAAAGATTTAAGATTAAATTAGTAAATAGTTAAAATGTTTCGGACCTTATTAAAAATAAAAAAGATTTATAATTGAATTTGTACGAATATAATATGTTTAAGAATTTTTTGGAAATCTCCCCGAAAGTCATGTAATAACTTTAATCAATTTCACAGTCATTGTTCCGTAAATTTAGACTTGGCAGGATTCCTTGAATGACGAACAAAGTAATAGACTTACCTGTTGCGCAAAGCAATTGTTTATTGAGCACCCTTTCAATTCTATGAATAAAGAAGGACCTTTTCACAAATCAAACAGTAATTGTGTCAAAAAAGGACTACGGATACCACACGTTGTCAAAAAAACAACATAGATTACGATAATAAAATATTTTCAAAGAAATCCTAAAAAGGTAGAGCCTTTGCAGGACCGCCAACCAAACCCACTTCCAAGAAAACCCACGAGTCCACATTCTCTAGACCCCTCGACGACAAAGTCAGCAAAATGGGCATATTCTCCATATTCTGCGCAAATGTCTCGTTCGTCCATACAAAAGACGGAAAAGACGACGGTTTATTACGTTGTTGTCATTAAAAAAATCAAGCCATGAAAATTATGCAGGCAGACAAAGTAGAAGACAGAGAAAATCAAAGGCAGGAGCCTGGAAACTTCTTCCCCTCTAACGTGTCCCTCACATTGGGTCTGACCTTCTCGTCACGTTTCCCCCACTCTCTCTTTCTCTCCAGGAAGCTTCCCTGCTTCCTCCAGACACTTTCCATGGCTGACCAAACATTGAATCCTCCAGACTCTAACAACTATATATACACGCAGATCATCCCCAACCAATTTCAAAGTGCCCCTCACCGAGTAAACCCTAGTATTCTTTCTTTCGTCGCTAGCTTATTTTCAAGTTTCTTTGTTTCTTGTAGTAAATATTTTCCTAGTACCGTTTTTCAGGCAACACCAATAGATACATCTCTTCTTGTTTCGTTGGTTGGAAGAGCAGAAGATGACTCCAAGCGAGAGCCCGGTATGTCTTCAGCTCATTTCCGGACTCATCAACGTTCTCTCGGGCCATGCCATCTATTCGTGGGCCGCTAACAACCTACCCGAATCCTTCTCGAGAATCCGCTTTTACCTCCTCCGGCCAAAAGCCGAGGAGAAGGGCTCTTGCGTTGAGCCCTCGATAGCCCGTCAAGACAAAAGGGATGCCAAAGACGACAACGAGGACGACGATAACGATGGTGGAGTGAGTGTGTATAGAGAAGATGTGGAGGTGGTGATGGGGAAGCTGGGGCTCTTTGGCAGCGACGTGAGCGACGGTGACGACGCCGAACTCATCAGTCAGGACAGACCGATGAGCTGCAGCGGGATCTCGTGGGTGTTCGAGGAGGAAGAGGCGAGCGTGGAGGAAGTGAGGGAGGCCTTCTATGTGTTTGATGTGAATAGGGACGGGTTCATTGATGCCAAGGAATTGCAGAGAGTTTTGTGCGTGTTGGGGTTTGATAAGAGAGGAGGAGGAGGGTTGGGGGAGGAGTGCGGGAGGATGATCAGAGTGTTTGATGAGAATGGGGACGGGAGGATTGATTTCCAGGAGTTCGTAAAGCTTGTGGAGAAGTGCTCTTCTTGCTGAATTTCACTCTCCATGACGATGATATTCGTGCTTTGTTATCTGAAGACGACGCATATAATGAAGTCGTAATTTTCTCAATGAAATAGAATTGGTGTATGACTGTGGAGACGATAAAGATGTGGAAATTGTTTTTTATTTGTTATCTGAGTTTTTATATTTTATTTTTTTGGCTGGTGTAAATTATTTAAGGAGATGCAGGTGCAAATAAAGATGTGGAAATTTCAATTAAAAGACTGAATTTACAAGGATGTTTCGTGAAATGTTTTATACATAGGTCGGCCTTGTTGGTTGGCTGATTAATTCCTCCAAGTATTGATATGGCCAGTCATCTTGAGGGTCAATTACGACTGATACGTGATTTTAACGAACAAAATCTCTCGGTCCCTCCCTCCTGAAATCTATGAGTTCAGCTCACATGCGTCGCCAAATCATATGAGTCCCACACGGGACTCATCTCTTTGAATGATTAATATGAGCTAGTTTCACATGATCTAGATTCATCTAATATTTTTTTCCTCCATTTTCACCGTTCAAGTTTGCCGATGTTGGAGCTTAGGGTGTTGTTACCCTTTCATGGCATGTGCCAAGCGAAGTGAGCAGAAGTCGCGCCTGGAGATATTGTCGGTTACAAGAGTTGACAATGGTCATGAATGGTGGCAAGGCGCGAGCTAAGCTAGGAAGAGTTAGAGAGAGAATTCACATTTCCTGATCATAAATTGTCATGTGATTATGACATTACCCTTGTATGTCGATCATAAATTGATTGGAGGGAGTTCTGCGCAGGCGATACTGGTGCTTAGAGAAGTTGACGATCGCAACGAATGATGGCGATGGTTAAGCTAAGCTAGGAAGAGAATAGGAACAATTATAAAAGCACCCATAATAGCTAAACTTCTAAATTTATTTAGTATGGCTCCTGAATTTTTTTTTTTTTTTTTTTTTTTCTGGTTGAATTGGGTCAGTCTTCTCTCTTTTTTTCGTTTTTTGGATCTAGTCCTTCTGTTAAATTGATGGAATTTTTGAAGTAAGGGACGATGTCAATACCATATCAACATGCTCCGCCAATTCACTGATTGTGTGGATTGAAGGAAAAAACGAAAAGCAAAATAAATCACAAAAACTACCACATACTGAAATTGAGCCAACAAAAGAACAACCAAAAATAGAAGCCACGTAAGGGAATCTCTACATTTCAAAGATTTCATATGCAAGTTCGGGAAAGATCGACAAATTACTTGGCTCCATCACAGTTTTTGCGATAGCAGAAACGACATTTTTCGGTGAAGACCTATGGCCCCAAGTCCGTCCATTTGATTGGAGCTTCTGAATTCAAGTGATTCGAGCTTCTTCTGCCTTGTGTTGTATATTCGACCTTCTCATGTGCCGGTTCGTCGTGTGCTTTGGAGTTCCTCTTCTCGAAGAAGAACCCGCGAAACCACGGTGGTCGTTGCTGCCTACAAGGTTGGCCCTAAATTCAGCATGAAGAAGGGCTGCCGGCCCAGCTGACATCACCCTTGCCGTAGATTGTGGCGAAGGACTGCAGCTCTCTCTGCCACGTGGCCAGACCGGTGAAGGCAGACGGCCAAGCAAGAAGGCAGCGACCTTGCCTTGGTTGGGAGTGGAGGTGATAGCGACGGCCGCACCAGGTTCAATTGAGCCTCCGAGGGACGTCGGTCCCTTCCAATGCTTGGGTGCCCCTGCACCCCTGTTTCGAATTTCGTCTTTCTTTGGATTTTTGTTGTCTTTTAATTTTTGTAATGTTTCTAATTGCCAAGTAAGATCTCATGTCAGCATTAAACAAAAACTAAATGATCCTGTGAAGAAAAAAGAATGAAAGTTCCCTCATTATGGCTAAGGTTTTCTATTGGTCTTACTGTGGCTAAAGTTAGCCATGGCGTAAAAAAATTGCGAGAAAAACAGACCGCGCGTCGCCACATCACATGCGAGACCGTTTGGACGGAAGCCTGAGCCATGACCGGACTCCCGATCCCCCTATGAGATATATCGCACCATGATGATTGTAATGGCATGTTTTGTTCACAGTAATAGCCATTTCATTCCCAATTTATTTATGATAAAACAACCATTTCTTTATTTAATCCAAGACTTGATCATGAATAAATACAAGCTGTTCGAGTAGTAACCACGCCTATCTTCCTCACTTGAAGACTTGGATTCTAATCACCATACTTATGCATTCTCTCGAGACCACTCTTTAACAGCATGGACCTGTGCGTGGACTACCCAATGTTTATGAAACGAAGGGATTGCCACAAATGATAGGTAATAAGTATTCAAGAAGCCTCGGACACCCATTGACCGTGAAAAAAAATATTTATCAGCAAATGCTATTCCAAGCTTATTCTCTTGGAATAAGAGCAAACTAAAGAAGATACGTTCTTGGGATGACTTACATTCTGTAAATCCAACAAAAGAATAATCATTACGTTCCTGTTCCGCCTCTACTCTTTTCCCTCTGGAATGACTTCGTTCCTGCTTTACCACGTGACTAACCCGAGTTCTAAAGGGGAATAATACAAAGCCAGGCTACCAAGACGACTGTCTAGAAACAGAAAAAGCAACTAGGAGACCACATCACTCTAAGATGACAGTCACTATCGTGTGAGTCCCATCACTACGCTCGACCTCAGTCACATGGGGACAATAAAAATATCTGGAAAGACAGTTCAGTGCTGCTAACATTCATGCGTGAAAATCAGGGCCAGCTCGGCAGTGTCATGTCAATCATCTGGTGATGTTGATAGCAATAGAGGCCGATAGGATTGAATTGCCAAAAAAGGCAATCCTTCTATGTCTTGATTGAACAAAGAATAAAAGATCAAAGGACAAAATGGTATGAACAATACAGGACTATTAGAAAAATAAAATTGTACTTAACCCATCGAAAAGGTCTAGTGATGCTCCTTTGAGATGCCACGAACACGACTACAACTACTCGTATGAGAAAATAAGTTCATCAAATCCAATTGAAGAGAATGACACCTTGATTCAAGGTTTTGTTGGAATTACAAGAATAAATTCGCTTACATATTCAGTGATATTGGTACAAGCTACAGACTAGATTTTCCATAATCACGTCTCCCCCATCTCCCTTGATGTTTAGTTCATTTCACTATAGGATTTAAGAGTAGGCTATGGACAATCAAAGTGGATGTTGAAAGAAATTACATAATAGAAAGTGGATAGCCTCGGTTGATTTCCAAACAAATTCCACCTATTCTTTGAAGAAGCAGCCGGGCCAACTTATGCACACAACAATTACTTCTAGCGAGCTTATAAATGGAGACAGCTGGACATGTAATCAGCAATTTGGCAACAACAATCCCTATCAACAATTTCTTCTGAAGCGTGAAAGTTGCCCAAATCTCCAAAGTCACATCAATGTCAGAAGAGATCATACATTCAAGCAACAAGACAAACCTGAGCCACTGAAGCAACTTCATTTGAATTAAAGTTAAATTTCCTTCCAAACGTCTCTTCCCACACTTGATTGACAAGGAAGCAGAGAAAAACCACCAATAGATTTTGCCACTGAGAAATCGGGCACAGCTCAATGCCCATAATAAGGTGGTTGGCCAGGTAGTGAAGCTCCTCCAGGATTGACAAGAGGCATTCTCATGGAAGCTGCATTTGGAGAAATTTGGCCAGTTTGTGGCATGGGAGAAGAACCAACTGGCATGGCAGCAGCAGAATACTGAGGATAGCTGGATGGGGCGAAGTTTTGTCCAGGAAAAGAACCAGAAGCAGACACAAAGCCTGGTCTTGCATTCATTGTCTGATCCCATGAGGGAACTTGTCCCCCGGGCATGGGAGATTGCGCAGAAGTTGCAGCACTCATCACAGGGTTCTGCCAGACTGGTGGGCCAGCAGGATGTCCAGAAGTCGGCTGGGCTGCAAGCAAACTAGGATCGGGGACTGTGTAATCTCTACTTTTGTCACTGTAAGCCTACAGGAAGAAATATAGTATTCTTTTCAGATTCAGAGAACAGACCCCTCGATGATGTTAATTTTGTCGAAGGGTTAAAAAAGTTGACCAAAAAGAGCAGCATTGGTGTTCTAAGAAGCATACATCCTAAGGTTGTTTTGGCCATAACAGGTCCAACTTTTCTTCTTTTCGCATCATTATCTTTTCCTCTCAATATTTAGACAATAACTCAAATAATACCTTTATATTGAGATCAGTATGACGAGAGTATGATAGATGAAGCTTACAATAACCACCATCATATATGCAATGGCCCTCTAACGCCTCTTTGGCAACTGCAGCAGTCGTTATGTCTAAGAGAGAAAAATTCAAAACATCAATTGTTGTGAAAAAAAACAAACTCATTCACTCACCAATATAGGCAATCAACCAATCTGTAATCAGAGGGAAGTAACGAGACAAATCAAGAGATATCTAAAACCACCAAATAAATATAGTTCTAATAGATACATTCTCTAAAACTCCGAAAACAGGAAAATGACAAAAAAACCATTGTCAGATAAAACAACTCATTAGGCCTCAAAAAGAAAAAAAAGAGCAAACAACTCATTACAGGAAATTCCCGAACCACTGCTTAACCAATTGACCACACAGAATTATCAAATGAGACTGCCAGCTACACAGAGATTGCTTTCATTTATCAGGAAGTAAATGAGTAAGCAAAGAGAACATCCTCTAGGGGATAACAAGTGACTTCTTTGAGTATGAGATCCTATATTCTAAAAAGATGTAATCATTTTCAAACTATGTATAACCCACCACTGTCATTAATGGATAAAATAGGAATTGAAAAAAAATAAAGAAACCAAACCTTCTGGCAAACTCCAATACATGAATGAGCTACGCAACATCACGATTCGAGGCAAGTTCATAAGAGAAAAAAAAGACAGTACAAACTACGCCCAAAGAAAGATCATCAATATTAGGAATAGAATGATACCAGGGTACTGAATCAATGCTTGAGTTCCACCATTCTTCTCAAATATAGCAATTTTTTGCACAGGACCAAAAGCAGAAAACACCTGTAATAAATAAAGTAAGATTCCTCATCTTTTAGCAAATGAATAATCTTAAGAAGTAAAAAGATGCTGGACAACTGCCCACCGTGTGAAGTGCATCCACTGTAACGGCATACTGCATGTTTTCTATTGAAGCAAGAAGCACATTACTCTCAGGTTCAGTCTTTTTTCCATCAGGACCTAAAGCAGGCTGATTAAGAAAACCTCATCAGTGAAGGAATATAAGCCATTTTTAAGTTAACAATACACGAAAATAAAGAACCTTGCCTGATTAATTCCCTCAATTGCAGTTGGATTAACAGGAAGATAAGGATTTGTGTAGTCCCTGTAATTTTGACCAACAAAAGCTCACACGTCATAAAAAAGCTAGTGTCCACTCTTAATAAGCAGTTCTAAAGAAAGACCACAATCACCAATATTGTTGACACAGACAATTAGAAAGTAACTTCTTCAATAGAAAGGAACCAACAAGGACCTCATTCAGAGGCCACACATTGACATAAACAAGAATAGCAATGATTGTAAGTGTGAGAGACTACCAATAAAGAAGACTGTGCAATATATACTGAAAGAACACAGATATTCAAATAAATCACACTAAGATTATCTGGGAACGTGATACATCATATTATCGGAAATGTAGCTACAATCAGTACAAAGATTAGGAAGTTATAGATGTCCAACCCATCTAGACCCAAAATAGTGTTTACAATAATTAGATCAGAAATTGCAAGTTGGGGCATTTGCATGGGAACATGTCTTCATGATAAAGTTACATATCTTGGGGAATATGATCTTGTAAGGTTCATAAATAGAATGATAAAGTAGTATAATTTTGACAAGTGGGTATCAAGAGTAATCTTAGAGTTAGGGTTTTAGGTAGAGGTTGAAGTACAAGTAGAAGCAAACAAAAGCAAGGGTATGTTCACTTAGAGGGAATATTTGGTAACTTTTAAGGAAACTTTGAAGGATCTGTTTTAATTATTTGCAGTCCACTAACAACAATTGAGGCAAATTGTTTCCAATTTAAATTTTCTTTTCCTTCTTTTCATTCCCATCCTTTTTTTTTTTTTTTTTAATTTATTAAAACAAGTATTTTACAAATATCAGCTCCTAGTCTGAAACAATTAATAATGACATCAATTGTTTTCTAGCTTTAAAGAAAACTACTTTTTCAGTTTTCAGAACTTCCAAAAAAAGGGGTAGGCTGCCAAATTGCTTGTTATCAATAAAATTGAAGGAACAAAAATAAATAAATAAAAAGAAAGCGCATGAAACGACTCATTAACGATGCATTCCTAATGCCTCTTTAGCTTTGAGTTGCATCCTTGCTACTTGTAACCCATGAGCTTAAATGGATCTACGATGCCAAAATCCATATAGGTAAGACATAAGCCAATGTGACAAAGCAGTCTCTTGTCGAGTTACTTGAAAAGAACTTAGAAAGGGTGCACACAACATTCATGAAATTATGCAAAAACTCAAGGAGGTAATCATTATGAGAGAAGAAATTACTAATCAGCCATGAAAACAACTCCATGATCTGGCCACAGGCTTCACTACCCCTAGATGACAAAAAGAACACCCATCAACCAGCAAAGCCTCAAATGCCTAATCTAATAACATAAGAGCTTGAAAAATATTATTCAAGATGGGGCATGCAAAAAGCAACAGAGGATACTCAGAAAAAAAAAAAAACCATTGCATGAGATCAATACCTGCTTCTATGAGACTGGAACTTGATGTTTAAATCTGTATGGGCAGAATACGTAATTCGCAAATTACACGACTTGACATGCTCTGGAAGCAGGTACCTGGGCAGAAAGAAAAATTTCAAGAAAATAAGAATAATATAGTTGTTCTGGGAACCATGTATACTTATTGCAGATGAGAAGATTTTGAGGCATATAGTCATTTATGATTGGAGAGAGGAGAGAAAGGAAGAAAAAGAGAGAAGGGGGGTGGGGGTTTCATACTTGGGTATACTTCTTCCATCTAATTGAGCCCTTGCTGCAGATGCAGTCTCAACATCACTAAATTGAATAAGTGCCTGTGACAGCGTCCCTCAAGTCCATCAAATGAAACAACGAAAAGTAATAAGGTGACTCGAACAAAACCATGTTTTGTCTTCAGATAATCTCACCTGAAAGCCTGCAGCCTTCTCAAATGTGGCAATTTTGTGTACAAATCCAAAAGCAGAAAATACCTGGATTGCATCATCAGTAAGACATACCAAACAAATGAGTTGGATACAGAAAACTCAGACCAATGTAGAAACACGCATAAAGGAATTTGACATGATAGATCAAAATAATTCACAAATTGGCAGGCTCTACAGCAGAATGAAACCTGTGAACTTGTGCATTGGATGGACATTAGGTTATAGTATTCGAGCAGGACAATCCCACCAAATCTCCAAGTATAAAGAAAAGGCATGAGTAAAGCATTAGGTGCACTACATGCTATTAGACCCACAAAAAAAATAAAATAAAATAAAATAAAAGCATTAGGCACTCAACCCATCAAACAAAAACCCACAAGTGACTAGATTCCTCCCCATTAAGATGATAATATAACAAGTTTTCAGTCCAATTCAACAGAGAAAAGCTTTGCTTGGAGACAATGTGGAGAGATATGACCCAGTGCAGGTGCAATATTACAAATGAAATAAGATATAGCACTATCTGAAAGAAAGGAAAGTACAGTTTGTTCACTAACTTCGCCTCATGTGCCACTTTGTTCCCTGGACTTTGTTTACTATCTGACTTTGCTCCCTTATACAACATGCATTACCCGCAAATCTTGCCACCTGATGATTTTTGGCAAAAAATTGGTTGCAAGTCTTGCCTATGATCAACCTATGAGTAGTGAAACTCCAATGTCCAAACTTTATTGCAGATATGTTTTATGCGCATGCAAGTACACATGGATTCTAGATCCTCTACTAAGCTTAATTTGATATTTTCAAGATGATTTTTATTTGATATTTTTTCTCCCACCAAGTGTGATAAGGCTTAGTAGTAGTTGTGGTTTATGAAGTTGCTGTCCATTAAAGAGGTTAATAGAAGACAAATGACAATAACTAAGCCTTATTCAACTAAGTGGAGTCGGTTATATGAATCCTTTTAAGCCATTGTATAAATCACTTTACTCCTTGATACAAAATTGAGGTAATGGCATAAAAAGATCCATATAGCCAACCCCACTTTAGAGAAATGAGACATAGTTCATGTCTTAGTATTTGAACTGACAGAAGATTCACACATGGTATGAGATTTCTTCTAGAAATTATTTTGTCAAAACTTTTAGACAATTGAAATGTTAAAGTAGAAACTTTGAGGAATTAATTATGAAAGGAATAAAGAAATAGCAATAGAAACTAATGCACCAACTATGTCGTCCAAGAGCAGGAACACAGATGATTCTTTCCAAATGGATGCAAAAAACACCACTTGGAGATCATTTTGATGAAGGGGAATAGATCCTTTTTTTTTTTTTTTTTAAAACACTACACAATATCTTAGAAATTCAACTATCACAAATTCTTCCAGATTTAGTCCTAGAGCTCAAGAAGGAAATGGATCTGGCAATGGAGTGCTATGTACAAGAACAACATATATCAAAAGAAGGCTTACACCCCAAAGGAAAAGGATTGATATTTAGCTGATGAAACTAGAAGAGCTAGCAGAAGCAAGTTTAGAAGCGTTGTCTGTGGAGATAATTAATCCCCCCAAAGGTAAAAGCACAAGAACCAACACCAACAGAACCCATAGAGAATCTTGAGACTTCCGCTCTAATGTTCAAGCTGTATTGATGATATAAGTGAGAATCCAAAATGTATGGGTTTCTTCTTTTAGCCTTTTGAATTCAAGTACCACTTTTGCTATCAAACATAGGCACATTCAAGTCAGTTCACATAGCCAATTTCTGGTCAAAACTCACTTGCGACCAATTAATTGCCAAAGTTGACAGGCGGCATACTCTTGCTAGGCGATGCAGGTTATATAAGCACAGGCGGACTAAGTGACAAAAGAAGCTCCAAGGGGAAAGTGGTACAAAAGTCCAAGAAGCAAAGTAATTTCTCCATAAGAAAAGCCACATTGAATTTTGTTTCACTCACAGCAGTAATTGCACCAACCCATCCAGTGAGATTACACAACTAGAATTAAAGTGAATTTCAAACTCCACACTAGGCAAGTTAGAAGAGAAAAGGCTAGAAAAAGGCCAAGAAGCAGATATTACAATTTTTCCACGTAAGATAAGAAAAGGCTTCTCAATGTTCTGGGCATAAACAAACTACATGCAGAATTCATTTTAAGTAACTTAAAATGCCTACTGAAGTATGGTCTTTCATTAATTGGAGCTCCAAAAGGCTCCATAGCCCTGAAAGGAGGTGAGACAAGCACCTTCATCACATCATGGGTTCTAACACAAAAAAAACTAAAGGAAAAAAGTATTCCCTTCTCACTCTTACTCCATTCTCTGCTCGTGTAACCCTTTGTAAAAATGAAGGCAAAGTTTCAAGTAATTAAAAGCTCACCAGGTGGATGACATCTATGCTCACATCACCAGCCTCAACGCCCTCCATGGTAACCAGCAAAACATTTCCAGGAACATCTCCTGGACTCTTATTGTGCACAATTTCATGTCTATTGGAATACTGGATATACACGGTCTTGCCACGAATCTGTGCAGGCTCTGAGGACGAAGCGTAATACGACACCATCGAAATAGCCTGGCTTAGCTCGGCCTGCAAAGGAACAAATAAAAAATGCAAGACCAATCAAATGCAATTCCGACGATCACCAAACACATAGAGTCATCTCCGCAGAATAATCAAAGTCTCGCAACGAAAACTGTTCTGTAACATCAGAAAGCACGCACAAGAGCAGACAAGGGCGAAAAACAAATCGAACGGATCAACCAAAATCTCATCTCGATCGGGTCATTAACCTAGCTGGAGCGCAAAAATCACCCAGACGAGCACAGAAAGAGCAATCACGAAGCAGGACGGAGAATGAATTGGACAAAAGCTAAAGAAGAGATAGAGAGAGACAGGAGAGGGGGGCGGGGGGGAGAAGAAGACGGACGAATTCGACGAAGGCCTGGTTCTTGTTGGCGCCGACATTGCACTTGGTGTTGACGACCTTGCCGAAGGGCTGGCAGAGCTCGACGAGCTCCTCTTCGCCGCACTCCCACGGTAGGTTGCGGAGGTGGATGACTTTCGACGGGGTCTGCGTGTACCTGAACTGAGGCTGCCCCGACGTTGACATATCTCACCGGCCGGCGGCGATTAGGTCTCTCTCTCTCTCTCTCTCTCTCTCGCCTGTCCGCCGCGAAGCCCCCGAGTTCAGGAATTCTCTAGGGATTTCGGAGGAGAGAGAGCGAGGAAGGGGTACTTTTGAGTTTGACGGTCGGTGGATCAGATTCAGAGGTCTGAGGCGGCTGGCGTCCGCAAAAACCATAACGACGAAACGACGGGCCGTTCTATTTATATGGTGAGGGCTTTCTTGTTTTCTCGGTGATCCGGTGGACCGGTACCACGTGAGCCCAATGTGACTTCTATTTTTTTGCCTGCCCTAGCCTAACTCTCGACCCATTCTCATATGAAAGTAAACGGCTCCACCTCATTCCTCTAAGAAGATGAGAAATTGAACTCCCTATCTCATCCATTCTCATATGAGAAGGATGGCCACCAGGACAACCTTCGATGATTAGTTTAATGCGACTTGTAACTTGATTTCATACAAAATCCATATGATCTAAAGGTTAGGATGCACCAACGTATGCGCTTGGTAAAATTCGATACTTAGGATCATTGTAATCTTACTCAATGTTCAATGTCGCTCATTTAATCATTGCCCTTTTAATCTTTATTTATTTATTTCGAACAACTCCTTCAAGTTCAGGTTTATTTTAGGACATTTTTTGATTTTGCAGTGTTGGTAATGCTGATGGAGCAACTTTGAAGGAAGAACCGATGTCGAAGCACTTTCAAAAAAATTCAAGGACTTATTTGAATCAATTAAAAATTTAAGAAAAATTTAAGGATGGTGGTGAATATTATTAAGTTATAATATGATGATTGTTTGCTCACTTGTTCTTCCCTTTTAAAAAAGACAACTTGAATTGAGAACGATAGGAAATATATTAATGTGTGATGTGTTTTATATTTGTTCGGTCAAGTCAAGCTTGTCTATCCATGTTGGGCCAAATTCGGCCCATAAGGGAAGGGCTCATAAGAGGAAGAAGGCAGTTATTTTTTAAATGAAAATAATTACTATATAAATATGAAAAAAGGAGGAACATTAGAAAAGAGAATAAAACAATACATTCTTTTTCTCCTTTTGACAATAGTGTATTCTTTTTTGAAGAACAAAACTCTAGGATATTGATCAATTCCTTTGACATTGCAACAAGTACTTAATCTGTGACAAACTAGGTATGTTCGTTTTTGTGATATGCCTTTCGATCGGTGTTACATATATCCTCGAGCCCATTTTCGCATTCATTTTTGGTATTCGATTGTTCGAGTATTGATTCGTTTTTCAAGAACCATTTCCTTTATTAGTATTAAAGCAATGGGGGTAAGTACACTATCAGTGTCAAAAGTTATGTACGGCGCTCACTTTGGTGTCAAAAGTTTATTTTGGATCACTTAAGTGCCAAAAAGTTTGAAGTGCCAACGCCGATTTGATTGACCGGAGATCTGATGTGGCACTTTTTTATTAATTTTTGAAGTTGATGTGGCTCGCCGGAGAGTACAGTCAGCATCTAACCAACAAAACGATACCGTTTGGCGTCTTTCCCCCGAGTCAGAACCCTAAATCCCCAAATTGAGATAGAGAGAGAGAGAGAGAGAGAGAGAGAGAGAGAGAGAGAGAGAGGCATGGCATGGGCTTCCCCGTTGTCTTCTTCCCCGAAGAACAACACCAGCACCAGCACTAGTAGCGACCCCAGCAACGGCATCGGCACCAACACCAGCATAACTCCGCCTCCGATTCGTCCGACATTGTCGACAAGCCCAAGCTCTTGTCCTCCTCCTCTTCCTTCCCTCTTCAAAAGGACCCACTTCAACCGCTCCCTAAGCAGAGCTCAATCCACCATCTCCATCTACGCCCTCCTCGTCTTCGCTCTCTCCACCTTCGACCCCCCTTCTTCCTCTTCCTCCTCCGCCCTCGCCTCCTATTCTTCCCATTGCTTCTTGCTCGAGAAATAACCTTAGCCTCTCCTCACTCACCTAGTCAAGCAACTACAATGAAGGCCGAGTGACAGTGGCCAAGTGACGGTGGCCAAGCGAGTTAGGTCGGCGTTAGGCTAGGATCGGACAAAAAAACCTTAATTTCAATTCTCAGATGAGCTATGTGGCATCATTTTTGTGAGGCCATCCACATATGATGGCAAAATGACATCGTTTTCTTAAGGAGGACGGAAAACGACGTCGTTTAAAAGCCATGTCATTTTTTTTTAAATATAAAAGTCACGTAATCATTTTGGCCGGAATCTCTCACCGATGGCACCAAAGTGATCGTTTTTCCTTCGATTTGGCACTTAAGTGATCCGACGGAAACTTTTGGCACTAAAGTGAGCGCTGTACACAACTTTTGGCATTGATAGTGTACTTACCCCTAGAGCAATGTTGTTCATGTTTCCTGATCACCATTGTCGTAGTTTATAATTGGTTTTTTGGTCGGAATTTGAGAATCGTCCCTAATAGATGTTTGGGGGTGGAAATCCCAACACCTATGTACTGTTTGACCCTCTTTTTTTATTTTCTATGAGTTAAAATTTATTTTTGATAGTGCAGGGTTGTAGTTCTTATCTAGACGAGAAAAACGATGGATGGCACTCTGTTGGGAGCCGTCGGACACCAAAAGGTGGAAGGATTTGCATGCATTGAGGAAGTTCCTAGGTGCGTGCGCCACACACGCGTGCACCTACATGAAATTACCGTTTTGCCCTTCATTCTTTGTATTATCATTGTTTTGTCCCTATCAATTGTTTTTACAATTATGCTCTTGTTTTTATTGGTATTACTGTTTTGCCCCTCGCTAACTCGCTGACCCATTCATTTGACCTGGATGACCCGTTGGCACAATTTGATCATCCATTGACTGGCTTTGACCACCGTTAATTAGCATTGACCGACGTTGACCGATTGTTGACTGTTGATAAAAAAATGTGTTTTTCAATTATGTTCACTATAGATTATGTGTAATATACTTTTGTTTTGGATTGATCGCAGGAAATATGATGCGTTTTGTACGCACACCTATATTCCCAAGAACGGATGAATAGAATGTAAGACCTGAAGGGTTAATAGTGGAATTAGCTAATTATCGGTGGAATAACGGTGATATAGTATCACATATGATCAAGGTTAACCATATGATAAAATGAATTATCTGAAATGATGCCAAATTTTCAGAAGGTGTCGACTTTAATGAACATTCTTCCATTTGAATGGCAAGTGGTGTTAGATTGGCTATGGGAGGTCAACGTGGTCTCAGATTATAAGAAGCTTACAGTGGCTTTTATGAGAGAATACTATAGGATTGAGGCATGAAGACTTCAACTCTCGGGTTGAGTTTAACTTAGCGTAGAATGTATGCACCTTAGAGAAGCCTTAAGGGATCTCCGATGGTCTTTCCATGGTTGCCCAATATTCCTTTAAAATTCTCTGAGGAATTTTTTAAGAAATTAGAAGAGTCTCTCTTTGTTTATGAGATAAATGAGTATCTTTAAATTTATTTATTTATTAGTTTGGTTTCAGACATCTTAGGTATATACATTTCTTTCCATGTTAATGTTGATAACTTTCTACTAAACATATTGCTTCGTGTAAATAGCATGTTTAGTTAATGAAAGTTCAATGTTATTTACTGTTATAAATTATTATTTTAATTTACAATTATTTGTGGAAAGTTCAAGAAAGTTCTAGTGACTTTAGTGAACTTATTTTTGCATAAATGATTATCTTAATGATAATTTCAAATTAGGATTTTTTTTTTTATGATGATTGGAAGCAAAGTGACCTTTTGACTCTAAAGCCTTATTTGATCTTATTCATTAATATGATTATTTTATGCAAGATAGGCATTAATAATTCGTGCAAATATGTCTAATTTGTTTAGATACAATGGCTTCAACTTCTAAGAACATAGTGGCTGAATTAGACAAAGAAGAAAAATTGAACGACAAGAATTGTGAGATATTGATATGAAAATTCAAAATGTGCTAGAAAAGTAAGAAGCACTAGAAGCTCTTAACCAAGTTATGGAAGAACTTGAGAACGCCGTTCGCCATCTTGAGTTAGCATAGGACCACTTTGTCGTGACCCGATCTCGCCGCCCTCGGATCCCTCATTGTCGCGAGGAGAGAAAATGGGGAAAGGTCAGGTTTAGGGGTATCTGATCACGAGAGTTCTCTCATGGCTCTCGTTTCCAAAAAGACGTCATCACATCGCCTTTTGGATCAAGCCTCTCATGAGTTCCCTCCACGAGATCGCGAGCTCTCCCAAAGCTTGTACCCCGCGTGACAGCGGAGTGTCGCGATCCATACCCACACGAGCGACACACCTTGAAAAAAGGGGTCGGGTGTGGATATTGGATTTAAAGGTACCTTTACTATGGTAGCCCTCTCGTCATTACTCGCCCATAAGGATGGCATCATTTCATCCTTTGGGTTACTTCCCATGTCGAGTATGCTAAACCATAGTGAGTTTCATTGAAACTCATACTCCGCGCAACAGGTTATTTATACGGTCTAGTTGTTTATGACAACCTAAAAAATAAGACGGGAGTTGCCACTAGCCTCATTTTGGGGGTCGACTAGAAAACCCAATCGAAGGTCGGGAGAGTTCCCTCGATTTCTACGTAACCAAATATCTAGGTTCAAGGACTTGGATTACGCTAATATTTCTATTAGTGCCCTTTCGGTACTTAAATAGTATGTTGTGTTTTCCTAACATGTCCATGCGTTTCTTTTTATATTTTCGGGACCATTTGTCCTAAACTAAGTGATCATGCATGGTTGGTCATTTTCATTCTATTCTATTTCTAGAAAACAAGAAAAGAAAACAATCAATGGAATTGAAATTGCAAGACAGTAAATAAACAATCAAGGAAAGCAGTAAATCTATCATGCATTCCTAACAAATATAAAAGAGAAACATAATTGAAAAAGATGGGAGAAATAGAGAAAACCCGCAACTCGTCGGGTTTTATACAACAAATGGAACCCGAGACATATGTTGGGAAAACGAATAGTACATGATAATGGTCGGAATGGACATCGACCTCCACCGTCTTCACACTTTCTCCATCTTCGGAGTCCTAATCTAAACCTAATCTAAGAAACTTATAACTAGGTGCATACAATGGAAAGAGACAAGCATACATATCAAAACAATCAAAAACAATACATCATGTCAAGATCAATCGTTTAAAAGAAGTACAATGCGAAAGTCAAGTTTTGGGGCCTTGGGTCGGCCTTTGTTTTTCATGCGGAGGTCCCATTAAGACACATACCCAATCCATTTTTTTGTGACTTATAGCAATTATTAACCAATTGTATTCTCACATGGTCAATAACGCTACTAAGTCTCCTAATCAAGCGATCTATATGATCACAGGATTTTCCCTTGATATCATGCATCGACCCTACCATTCATCTAAAAATCACATGCATTGCAAAAAATTTAAACATGCATGCAGGTCTTTTGAACCTTGTTTCTCAATTAATCAAGCAAGAAAGTGAATCGTCGGTGGGTCACTTATTTCCAAGGGCATGCGTCAATCACAAACACATGCAATTTCTAATGCATAATGGGATGATATGTATGAAGGGTACATGTGATATTTAAAAAAAAAAAACATATTTCAAAATCATTCATGAAAAGTTTTGAGACAAGGTGATGTCTCGGCTATGAAAGGCATTTAATTGCCAAGGCTAGCCTGGGCCTCGCATTAGAAGTCATAAGCGTTGCAGGTATTTTGAATACAATTCAAACTGTAACTTTCACATTATCAAAATATGATTTTTTTCTTAAGCTAGATCGAGTTTTGGAGAATAACCTTTTTTACGAATCATTTTTTAGAAACATCACGTGTACCAAAACATTTTTTTATTAAAAAAAGATGCAATTTGAAAAGGTCGGTTATTTAACAAAAAAGATCAAAGCATTTAAAACAATTTTCATGAATAGGGTATGTCCTAAATTCATGCACAAACTAATCTAAAGGATATAGCTAAACAATCACAATCGTGTTCATATCAGGAAATTTCAGAACAAACGTGCAAGGACAGCAAAATTGAGTAACACCCATTAACAATCTGGCTATGGAAAAATTTCCTAACTTGCATGACATGATGACAAAAAACTTTCATGAAGAAAGTTTTCTTGAACGAGTTACACATGAATTTACAAAAATCAGACAACAAGCAATAGTACATCAGAAATTTGTCAAAACAACAGGACATTTAGCTAATATCATGAGAATTTTTCCTATCACAAGATAGCCAATGTGATGACAAACAAGTTTCATTAAGAAGCCAGGTTCAGATTCTAGATAGAAAAAATGGAACAAAAATATCAAAGGTTTGTCCAAACATGGGTTAAAACAGGGGTCCGAATTTGATCCCTTATTCATATTGTAATTTGACTTTGAAAAAAATGGAGAATAGCCCAAACGATGAGCGATTAACATGCAATCAGCGGCATTAGAAACCTCTAAGTATTTCCTACATCTTCCTAGAAGAGCTCGAGCTGAAACGAGGTCATTTCGGACTTCGTTTTATTTTTGCCAAAACAGAGAGTTACTCCTGGTATCAAAATATGCATAAATAAGAACGATTTTTTTTATGATCTACCTATCTGAATGATTTTCACAAATTCTGGAAAAAATGTATGTTGTAGAGAAACATGCTTTGAACAATTTTCATTAAGGATTTGATTTAAGATTCAAAGTACAAAAATTCAGAAAAAATCGACAAGCAGACAAGGTCGAACAATACATAATAGTGAACTACAACATATCAGTTTTCTAGAATCATATCCTGACTTTAGAAGCAGATTTCAGATAACTAATGAAATCGGATTGGGACGGGCTATAGCTCATTGGAAAGCTAATCAAGCCATCTTCGACTCTCATGAAGACATTGAGCACCAAAAGCACATATACTAACTCATTTATAGGCATATGCACAAAGAGGTCCGTCATGGATCCGAAGTTGTAGAACAATGATCATCCAAGTTCAAAAATCATTTCAGATAGCAAATGCTATCGGATCGGGACGTGTTATAGCTCATTGGAAAGCTAATCAAGCCATCTTCGACTCTCATGAAGACATCAAGCACCAAAAAACACATATACTAACTCATTTCCAGGCATATGCATAAAGAGGTCTGTCATGGATCCGAAATCGCAGAATAATGATCATCCAAGTCCAAAAATCATTTCAGATGGCAAATGATATCGGATCGGGACATGCTATAGCTCATTGGAAAGCTGATCAAGCCATCTTCGACTCTCATGAAGACATCAAGCACCAAAAAGCACATGTACTAACTCATTTCCAGGCATATGCATAAAGAGGTCTGTCAGGGATCCGAAATTGCAGAACAATGATCATCGAAGTTCAAAAATCATCGAACCAAAAGATCTAAATATAATCAACTCTAGATCATTCAAGCATTGATTCTAATTAGATTCGCAATGCATCCTGGCCCCGAACCGTCGTTGTCGATAATGTATTTCGACACAAGAAGCTCTCGCCTCATCGGACACTATTAAAAGGAGTTTCGTTTCACTTACTTCAATTGAACCGGCGAAGAATCAACTTCCAGAGACGTCCGCCTTTCAACGATGTAGAAGCTGTTAGCTCTAATTTCGTTATTGGGGCCTTTGGAACATCAAGAACGCTGAGCTTCAATCTGCAGCTGGATTCTAGAACTCTTTGATCATTGAACTAACTTCGAGTAAAGCTGAGAAAACGAGATTTCGCAGCTGCTGGAATGAAAATGATCATGATCAAAGCACCATTCGAGAAGAAAATATCACGGTATTTTGATATCGCTGCTCAAGCTTGTTTCTATATGTGCTCGTGGGAATCCATGAAGGAGAGTGGGTGGAGAATCTTAGCAAAACTTGCAGAAATCAAAGAGAGAAAATCCTTGAAGAGAGAGAGTTAGTGGAGAAGCTTTTATCCAGAGAGGGAATCAATAGGGATCCTTCTTGCGGGCGAGGACACGGGCCAAGAATTGCTTCCCTTTTTCCTTGCTCGATCGAGTTTGGAGAGATTGAGAGAGAAAAATGTGGAGAGAGAGTTTTAGGCTCCGTTTGGTTCAGCATTCCCAAGGGGCTTTCAACCCCGAAAGTCCCTTGGGAAAAAATTTAGGTGTTTGGTTTAGCATTTGGCGGTGTCCTTTGTCAAATGCTGGCCTTTGAAATGCTGAAAGCCCAAAGCAGGTGGGGACCTGCTAGTGATGTTAGAAGCTTAATGTACTTTATGATGTGTACAAGATCTGACATATCTTTTGCAGTTGAAATGGTAAGTAGGTACCAATCAAATTCAGATCAAGTATATTGGAAATCCGTTAAAAGAATATTGAGGTATCTAAAGGGAATTGCTGATTATATGCTGAGTTATCAAGGAAATGATCTGCGACTTGAAGGTTACTCAAATGTTGGTTGGGGAGAAGATTTAGATAAAATGAAATCTATCTATGGATTTGTTTTCTTACTGAATAATGGCACAATATCTTGGAGCAATAAAAAAATAAATATGTATAGCTTTGTCCACAATGGAAGCCGAGTTCGTGATATTATCAACAACAATACAAGAGGATACTTTGTCACGACCCTGACTCCATCTCTAGGGTCTCGAGCATCAAGGGTTATTTTTGCGACATCTCAAGCACGTCGCCATCCCATTTCTTTTTATCTTTTCATCAAGCACATGCGGAAGCATATATACAACACCCAGACAATAACAAGCAGCTAGGAAAACAACCATTTAAAAACATACAATTACATCAGTTACATTTACAAGCCATTTTTGTCATGGGCCGTTATATTTACAATCATTACATGCTCTATGCTCAAAAAGGCCGGGGTAAATCTTAGCTCCTCTATCGAGACTGTAACTCCTTCATACCTACAATTCTGAAAAACAATGGGGTAAGTCATGGACTCAGTAAGTAAAACCCATAATTCTCTACTAGGAAGACATCTTATCATCAAAATCTAGTAGGTACAACACTCGCAATGCAATATCGATGGCAGATCATTAGCAAACTTATTGCTACACCTCGACTACATGCAGATGTCTATTACTCATATTTCAATGCATGCTTACCTTCTGCTGGTCAATGAACATATAAACATATCATGCTTATGCATAAACCGACGCTCATGCAAATTCATTTATCATCATCCTGACTCAACCAGGCCCTCCCGGCTCAACCGAGGCATCTAGCTTCAAGTTAGGCATCCTAGCTCAACCAGGGCATCCCGACTCAATCAAGGTATCCTGACGCTATCTCACCAAGGCATCTGGGCTCGACCCAGGCATCCTGGCTCAACCAGGGCATCTCGTTCAATGAACGAGGCATTGCCGCCAACGCTATGTGATGACAGGTGCTTTTTCCTCTTTAAGTGCACACACAAGTGCATCACACAAGCTGATTGTTCATCTTTTATCTTAGCCGATGTATGCAAGGCCCAATGGTGTGTTCATTCAAGTAAGTGTGCCATGACCCTCAACATCATATCATAAAATATGCCAAGAACGATTCTTGGTTCGTGGCTTGAGTTGCATGCTTAGGCCATCACGACTTGACGTCGATTCCAAGCCAAGCAAACCTTGACCTCGTCTCAAGGCGTGAACACACTCAAGCATGCAAATATGAGCAAACCCACAAAGGAACATTACAATATACACACGGTTTACACGAGTGAGCACACCACTAAACTCGACGATGTAGGCTATTGCCCTAGCCAAGAGTTAGAGATTCTACTTACAACTTTTGAGCCTAGCTCCAAGATGCTCCTTTAGTGACCAGACGGCTCCTAAGGTGGCTTAGAGGAGAAGGACATGAAAGAGAGGAGAGAAAGGGAGAGGAAATGAGAGAATGGTTAAACCTCCAAAATGTGAAGAGGCCTTCTCCTATTTATAGGCCTCCTTCTCTTCAATTATTGGTGCCAATCTCATGATTAAGCCTAAGGAACAAGTTGGCCTATCTAGTCTCCTTAGTTGGCGCCTATGCTTATTCGTGTTTGATTGCGATTGGTCAATCTATTTACTTACCCTTCAAGGCTCACTTTAGGCTTATGATGTGCTTATGGCCCTAGGGGACACATAAGCCCCTTGATGCCTAATGTCTTCTCTTGATTGGTTGGCATTTGCCTTGTTCACCAAGGCTATCCTTTAGGCTCATCATAACCTAAGATTCTAGAGGACACCTAAGCTTACGAGTCACCGACTTCTTCTCCAAGGAAAATCTCAAGCCATCATTGCCAAATCTTCAAGTGAACACCTAGGCTTATGAGGTGGAGATCTAATGACTTAGTGTCATCCTTTAAGGCCTTGCTTGTCTCCATTTCATTGGATCACATTAACACTTAGCTCATTATTAAGGGGACAACTCATTATGGATAGGTGGCACTCTAAAAGATAAGGTGGCATCAAGGCTATAGGATAGCCATAATTAGTTTCAATGTGTTCTATTTTTATTGGAACACTTGGCTTGGATACTTTGCTTAATCCCCAAGGTAAATCCTTGGTAATCATGACCATATCTAGAAAAATCTAGGTGGAATGATAAGTCAACCTCCTTCATGAAGAAGCTAGGGTGTTCTAGAGAATTCCATTTTGTCCTTTTCTTCCTCAAGAGGGTGGTCTAGAGAATTCCATCGTCTAAGTTGGTTCCGGGGTTGGAGAAGGAATCATTAGGTATACCTCGAAAAAATGAATCGCGTATACCCGAGGTTCGGTCATTACGTCCCATATTCGTCCAAAGGACCATTCCTTTGGATGGTCGGTCGGCCGATAGGGTTGGTTGTCTTTTGATCGGTTCGAGACCAATCCTAAGGCTACCCATGGCCTAACACTAAGTCAAGACATTCATGGATCTTAGAATTAGTGACGGAATAGCCAGGTCTATCCCTGGGCTTATTCTGGCCGGCACTCGATCCACCGGTAGGGTTCATGGTCGATGCATTATCGATCCATGATCGGACATCACCGATTCAAGATTCCGTTCCGATTACTAAGAATTAAATAGGGAATGATGCATTTTTTATTAGAAGACGGTCGCATTTGATCAATTCAAATCGTCCGTGTATTAGTGCATAACCGGGCGGAATCATCCGTGGCCAAAAACTGTGACCGGTAGAATCAACCCATGACCATCCGCCGATCCAAAATCATCTCGTGACCAATTCTCATGATCAAAAAGTCATCTTATAAGCTTGTGATCCTATCCCATTAGTATGGTTGGTAGAAAATTCACAACCGACCCTCGACCAATTTGTGATCGATCGGTCGGTCGGTCGGTCGGATCATGACCGATTTGCAATTCCTTGCCGATCGAACTGATCGATCCATGGCCAATGGCCCGTGATCGATCCTTTTAAGACCTTATGGCCAAACCTTGCGGGGTCGGAATCGAGGGTGTTACATACTTGGCTTAAAAGATTTTTTGGATCATTTAGGTGTTGTTGAGAATGTTGCAAACTCATTATCGGTCAATCAACGATAGCATATACTAAGGATCCGAAATATCATGACAAGATCAAACATATAGATACCAAGTATAACTTTGTCAAAAATATGGTTACGCGAAAAGATGTGAACTTGTAGTGCATATTTATGCATAGAATGATAGCATATCATATGACGAAGCCAATACCTAGAGATGTCTTTTGTGGATACATAAAATCTTTAGGACTGCATAGAGGCTGATGTGTGACATCCTGGATTTCTCAGTTCTGCTTTCAATTAAATTAATCGGCCTTTTATTGACGCGCCTATAAGGCTGCTTTCAGAGCTGATCACTCTTGAGATAACTAGACTATCTGGGAAAGCCATTAAGGAATTTTAAGGCAATAGACTTCAAAATTCGACCAGGAATCGGCTACTCAACTATGCTCATCTTTAGAGGTCATTACAGCACAGTTAAAAATCAATTAGAGATCAGAGATAGGTCGGTTCGATGGAGATTTGTGGCTAAACGTGGGTGACTCCACTAAATTGGAAAATTCTCGTCGACCGGCACCAGACTGATTTTTCTGTCGTTTTGGTACCCTGTGTTCGTATTTGAATCCTCGAGATTTTCACGACAACCGAGAGTCGCCAATGTGTCGAATGAGTTCATTGTGGCTTGAAAAAAATCGACCACGGGTCATTTGCACTAAAAATTTCTAAAAGCTACCCGGTAGCCTAGGTCACGCTAAAATCGCGCCGGATTGAAATTAACCGTGAATTTGAATCCGATTTCAGAAATTGAAAGTTCTTTCATGTCACAAATCATTTTAGGAATGTTGATTTAGTCTCCGAAGATTTTTCTGCAAACTGAGACTTTTTGGGAAAAAGTCGAGGTAGGGTCGTTTTTGTCCGGAAAATTGGAGGGACCGGTTTTGATCGTGAAATTGGGAAGCAAGTGGGATCAATTGGTGAGGGAAAATACCAATTGGATCGATGAGGTGTTGGTTGAATTTATAGAGGCTGATTTGTGTTGATTCAAGAGCCAATTGGTGTCTAATTGAAGAGAAACCAAGCCAAATTTGTAGCCCCCATTGCCATGACTTATGGACCACTTCAAAAGCCTTCTAGAAGGGGAATTAGGTTTGGAATTGTGGTTGTGGAAGCCAGCAAGTTGGTGGGCCAAGTTGGGAGACAAATGGATGAGGAGGAGACCATGGAGGGACCCTCCAAGCCAATCTTGTTCCCTCTCCCTCTTGCACCGTCGACCAGCCCCTCTTTCCTTCTCCATTGTGCTGTTTAAAGCCCAGAAAACACAGAGAAGACCAGTTGAAGCCGCTGGAGCAGCCCAGCCCCCGTCGGACCGCCGCTTGCCCTCCGTCACGCCCTTTGTGCACTCGCCAGCTCACCGCGAGCCCCCGTCGCCCCGACCATCTCCGTTCCGCCTTCGTTGCATGTCCAGGAGGTCCCTTGAGCCGCTCGCATCAGCCACGCCGTCGCCGAGCCACTCCACCGTCCGCCTATCGTCGGGAAGCCTGCTGCAGCTTTACCGGTCCATTGCCGGCCTTGTCTCGCCCAAACAGCCATTGAAGCAGCTCCGATCACTACCAACTCAGAATCGGTCCAAGTGGGTTTTCAGCCAAGGTTTTGGCCCGTTTTGGCCTGCTTCCGGACCCCGTTTGCCAAGCCCGCTTTGGAGTTTCTTGCCCTTCTTCGCCTCGCCGTAGATTTGATCCGAGCGGATCATTAAACAAGTGAGTTTAACTCACTATTCTCTGCTTAGTAAGTTAATGATGCTTAAGGGTTGTTTAGTTTAGACTAAGCTAGGATTAGGTGGTTAGTTAGAATGGATTAGTGATTTAGTTAATTACCGATGAATGTTAGGTGGTTAGTTTAGTGCAATTAGCGAGTAAATAGGCTCTAGTATTTATTTAACGAGTCTCGGAATTTTTCCGGGCCCGTTCTGGCATATAATTAGGCTTTATGGGCCTAAGTATGCATTTTCGGCATTTATTAATTAATTTGCGTAATTATTTAATTAATTATTTATTTTTCGAAAATTAGACTGGGATAGCCGGTGATTGGAATTTTATGCTGATTGCAGTGGTGTGATTTGTTTATTTAATTCACTGTTGTTTCGTGCTGATTGGAGGTGATTGGTGATTTTGGGTAATTATCCCAAAATTAATTAATTTCAGTAATTAATTGAAAAATCACCGGGCATCGGTTTATAGCGCCAAAAATGTGTTTATGGGCTGTTGAAATTGGTAGAATTTTCAAAGGTGAAAATATGGTATTTTGGCTAAGGCCGACCGTGTACCCACACACGGTTATTTTTATCAAGTGTGATGAAAATGGCAAATTGATTTGATGATCAGAGCCATATAATTTATTATCAGCTTCGGGCGAGCTATATAATCTATTATTAGCTTCAGGCGAGCTATATGATTTATTATTAGCTTTGGGCGAGCGATATGACTTATTAGCTTTGGGCAATCGATATGACTTATCAGCTTTGGGCGAGCGATATAACTTATCAGCTTTAGGCAAACTATACTATCTATCTTCAGCTTAGGGTGAGCGGTTCTGATTTGAGAGGACATTATAGATAGTATTGAATAGTCATAATGACATGTAATCGACTGAGTTGATTGACCAATAGTTCGATCTGTTTGATTGAATGGATTGGTTGAAATAACTGCATAGTTATTCGATTGATACTAACTTGCAGGAAGGAACTAAGGCTAAGGTAAGTCCTTTGACTCGTGTTTGTGCCTAGGCAGCCCTTAGAACGTATTTTCTTCCTAGTCGAGTCTTAAGGGGTTGAACTTGCTGAGATGTAGTCTCACCCGTTGTGGGATAACATTTCAGGTCCATAGATGGCCGCTCCTCCCGAGCGTTTTGGGCAACCCAAGAAGATCACCGAACGGAAGCACTACATTCTGATTCATGGGCACCCTAACAGGTTAAGAGTACGAACTGGTGCAGTCTACGCTTTGGGTTGATGAGGGATTACCTAAGAAGGTGCCCCATCAGTGCATATCATGGTACCGCTAGGATCGTACTAGACTGAGAGAGGGCCCCATACCATAATCGAAGGTGCCTTTATATGTGCTGGAGGTTGCGTTTGGAAAGGGTACTGCAGACCCTAAAGGTGGATCGGTGGTGGACCCGGTGGACCCTAAGCTTGAAGAGCCAGAATCACCTATGTATTCTGCTATAGGCTCCAGTTGGAGTGTGGAAGAAGAAGAAATCGAGGACGAGGACCCGTAGCTGCTTAGAACCCCACCTCTGTTTGCAAACCTTGTTTTATAAGCTGGTTGTGTAGGACCTGACTTGTGGAGTTTGTATTCTAATATATACAACTTGGTTTGATATGTATATATAAGTGTGGTGTTGGTTTTAGTTCGAAAATTATGGCCCTACTTTCCTATCCCATTGTGTGTTGTTTGGGGATTTATTTATATGCTTCCGCATGTGTATTAAAATGAATGGGTTGGCGATGCGTTCTGGGACGTCGCTATTTTATCAACCAGTGAGGGATGGGCGTGCGCTCGAGGATCGATGCGTGACAGATGTAATGAATATTGTAATTTCTGTAAGTGTTCACGTTTAATGAAGTTGTCTTTCATCATTAGTGTTTATGAGTTTTTTTGTTTAACGTTTATGCATCTTGATGCTTAGTATATTAAAGAATTAAAAAAAGTATATTGGACAGATAAGAGATTAGCTTATTCACATGGGTACTCGCATCTATTTATTGTGTGATAAATAAGAATGAGATAATTTTTAAGTTTATTATCTAGGTGATAATTGAGAGCTCAAATTTAAAATATAGATGTCGTCTTAACTGAGTGTTAAGATGATAACATAATATTTACTATGTCTGAAAGTAAAATAATCAACATATTTTACTTTATTTATCTTTGATACCAGATGTGAGTTTTGATGGATTATTTGAAAGAGTAGATATGTGAATAGACATTAGGTATGTCTGAACTTTCATATGTACGGTATTGAAAGTGAAGACATGCGCTCCATGAGAAATGAGTTAATACCGCAATACGTATTTCATACTATGTATGCATGAGATGATCAATAAGAGTGACAAAAGTTTTGATTTCAACTTTTATGTCATGCGAGACTTCTGAGGAAAAGAGTTTCTTAATTAAGTGCCCTCATAACTCTTACTTGCTCTCAAGATTTTTATTCAATGTTTGCTATCTTAAAATTTTGTCAATTATCATAAATTGATTCGATCTAATGGGATATTTTTAGAAAAGTAAGTTGAATTAAAATTGAGAGTTTCAAAGAAAAATGAAGATCGAGTTTGGAGAATTACATTTTGGTTTTATATTCATTGGTCGACCAATTATGATTGTTTTGGGATAATCATAATTGTGATAGAAATGTGATCAATCGATCTAGGGTACTGCATACTATATCTATTCAAAAATGTGATGCCCATTTTGTGTTGTTACATATTCCTAATAGATGTATGTCAATGAGCTTTCAAAGTATGCTCGTCGCACGGATTATTATTTACTAGTATGAACATTGCAAATAGGAGAAGAAAGAGTTCTATTCAGCCCAACAGGTGCGAGTAGGAAATGATGGATTTCTTATTTGTTGGGCCAAGTCAAGCCCGCTTGCCTATGTTGGGCCAAACTTGGCCTATAACGGAATAGCCAATAAGAGGAAGAGAACGGTTATTTTTTAAGTGAAAATAACTGTTGTATGAATATGAAAAAAAGGAGGAATGGAAAAGCAAAAAAAAAAAAAAAATAGTATGTTCTTTTTCTTCTTTTGAAAATAGTGTATTCCTTCTTGAAGAATGGAACTATAGGGTATTGATTAATTCCTCTGAGACTGCAACAAGTACTTAATCGATGGCAAATAAGATATGTCTATCTTTGTGATATGCCTTTCGATTGGTGTTAGATTTATCCTCGGGGTTGTTTTCACGTTTGCTTTCGGTCTTCAATCATTCGAGTATCGGTTTGTTTTTTAGGAATCCGTTTTCTTCAATGTGCGTTATGCTCTTGGGTTAGGCAAGGTTCAATATCGAATCTTGTATCGTTCCGATAAAGAAATGAGTTTGGAGGTCGAAAGATAGTTTGTTTCCATTCAGCCAAGAGGAGGAACCTGCATTTTTTGGACTTAGTTATATGAAGGCGGGAAAGGGGTAATGGATAGAGGATTGGACGGACTTGCTTTAACCGAAGGGGAGAGTTACAAAGGATTAAGTCGAACAAGCAGTTAACCACTAGAATGAAGGGCAAGGTCTCTCACTGGAAGGATTGAAAGGCATACCAAAAAATGGTGGGGCAGATAGATCAAGCTTTCTATGGGGCATTCAAATAAACCTTTCTTTGTCGAAGTGCTACAACTCGCTCATTCGGAGTAATTAAACTACCCCTTGAAAGGGGCTAGCGAATACACCTAGAGGGGGGTGAATAGGTGTATGTAAGAATTTTCGTAGGACTTAAAAAGATGTTTTTGATTTTAGAAGATGTTGGTCATAAGACAGAATTCAACTTTTAAATGAACAAACAACTAGTAAGCATGAATAAGAAGTTCAGGGATAAGAGAAAGTTAAACACGGAGTTTATAGTGGTTCGGCTTAATCCAAGCCTACGCCCACTCTCCCGCACTGACAGCCCACCGGCTGATTTCACTATGAATCAAAAGAGTCGTTACAGTATCACATCCTTGATTCCACAATGTAGAGACTTTGCTACACTTCCTCAAGGTCTCACAAATATCTAAACTCTCTTTTGAGTACAAATTTTTTGCTTAATAATTGAATCAACAAAGAACAAGGAGCTTCAGACTTTGGAATTTTTCTATCACGCACACACTTGAATAACTAGAGCTTCTTCCTTATATACTCCTCCATGCCTTTTTGTCCGTTAGCACCTTCCAAAGGAGTTCTTCCAATCTACCCGTTGGACAAAATCAATTAGAGAGATCTCGAGTTACTTAAGGAATGTGATGATAGCCCACCAATCATGCTCGCCCATACAATCAAGATCTAGGTTTCCATAAGTAGAACCTTCCAAGTATACTTCGCCAATCAACGAATCCAATTTACTCGTATCGAATTCAAAACGAATAATAGATCTTGAGATGTTATCTCTAGCCGTGATAAACTTCTTTAGCCGTTCGAATCAAATCCTTAAATAAATACTCGATTCTGGATAAGTCTTCTTCGTCGGTCAAGAAACTGTCAATGAGGGCAGACTTTAAAACTTGAGTCTGGTGGTCTTCAGATTTTGACGGAAGAATCTGCAAGTCGTCAGACTAGACTGATGGAAACGTTTTGTCAACTTCAAAACAAATAAGGAAGTTTTTTCCAACAATCTCCCCCTTTTTTATGGTGACAAAACTTTCCTGCAGATTTGGATATTTTTGACCTGTAAGACAATACTCAAGCAAACAAGGATATCTCATAAAAGATAAATAAGTTAGGATAAAGATAGTATCGAATCTGCATCCACAGGAAATAAGTTAGTCCTGCAAAAAAAACAACTATTTTTGCCATGAGTACCAACAATACTTAAGATACTGCAAGCATTTAAACGATCAAACCACAATCCAAAAAGAAACACAATCCAAAAGTCACAACCTCACAACCAGACAAAAGTTAATTAAAGTCAAATCAAATCAAATCTGCACCAACTTCTACCCCTTTTTGTCATCATTAAAAAGGTAGAGACGAAAAAGAGGAATTTGTTTAAGATTGTTTTGGAACGCGAACAAGCTGGAAATCTCCCATCAACTTGACAGTCTCCTCCAGCTTTCTCAGTTCATCCTTCAGTTGCGCTATTTCCTCACCCTTGGCAGTTGCTTGAACTTGAAGATTAAGGGCCTGAACTTGATTGAGCAAAGAAACTGAAGAGGCTTGATTAGCATTCTGCATAGTCTGAAATTCGCATTCCAAGGCATAAATTTGACCTCGCATCTCCATAAGAATATCAAGCAATCTTCTAAAGTCTGTGGTGTTGTCAGTTTGAGTGCTTGCTTCAACATGATTAGATTGTGGAGTATTGGCAGATGATGGCATATCAACATGAGCATCCAGATTCGGAGATGAAACCTTATGACCTTCTTCAGGAAAGTGAGAAGCATATACATCTTCTGGATTGGCAGGAGAACGACTGACATCATCACTAGTAAAAGCAAGTGAATGAGTACCTCTTTTCTCAACATCTCCCCTTGTTTCAGTGCCTTCAGTTGGAGAGAAGTACTCTTCATGTTTTGTTTCTTCTTCAGTGACAGGATGACCTTGTTCTCCTTGTTGCTCTTCTTCTGCATTTCCTTTCTCCTCTGCTTCCTTCCTCATTGATTCCCTCTCTTCACTCCTCTTCTCTGTCTCTTCTGGGTTTTCTCTAACCTCTGTATCTGGAACAGAATGCTGTAAGTTCCTTAAGGCAAGAGCGGAAATGGTAACATCATCATCATCTTCTTCATCCTGCAAGATGATTGCTCTTCTTCTTTTAGACGGAGCTGTCATGGGCTCCTTGCCTTTTCGTTTTGCTGCCACAGAGTCTTGATGAGTTTTGACAGGAGTCTTCTCTTTAAATTTCTCTAGAGCCTTGTTTAACTCCTTCAGACGCATTTTGGAAACCATCTTCAGCCCTACCACCATTTGATCACATGTTGGAACACATAGAATTTTGGGAGGCTGAATGTTAAAGTGTCTGAATAGCTAAGTAACAAGTGCTGAATAAAGAAGTTGACCCTTGTCCTTTACCATTGATCTATACATGTGAAACATGATAGTATGCGGCAGAGAGAACTTTTTACCAGCATTGATAGCATACATCAGCTTTGCCTCTGAATTGGAGACGTCAGTCTTTGATGTGGATTTGGGTCTAAGACAGTTGATCACAATCTTGTGAAGCAAGATATTCGAAGCATTCATCCTCGAATAAGAAATTCGGCCTTCTGCCATTCCATCTCGAACAAGCTCCACTGTCGCACGACCAATAGACACGCTAATTGATTGAAATAACCCTCTCTCTACTCCAATCACATCAGCCAGAGTGTCCATATCAACCACATAATATTGGTCTCGAACAATGAAAGAAAATCTATTCGCATCCAAAAAGCTTAGATTGGAATAGAAATAAGCAGAAAGTTCTGGATGGGCTACAGTAGTGTCAGAGCAAAAACGTTCAAGTTGAAGTAAAGTAAATTTCTCCCGCAACTTCACATTCCTTGGGTTCATCACCCCTTGCTTCAGCAACTTAGAGTAAGTTCGCTTATGTTCCTTCGAACGAAACAGATCTGCTTTCGTTCCTCGAATGTTTGCAGCAATACCCATTCTAGGCTTAAAATGAGTAAACATTTTTTCATCATCATTTCCATCAGGTTGACTAACTCCTCCAAAACGTGGATCACTTGGGAAATTTGCAAAAGCCCTATCTGCAGAACCAGCAGGTGCAATCCCCAAACGTTCCATCGTTTGCAAAAAGAAGGTTTCATTTCGGTACCCCTTTTCTTTCAAAAACTCATCATTAAAGGTCATTGGAGAGCCTCTATTCTTTAAGGCAGAATAAAGTTTGAAGTTAAAAGCAGGCTTTTGAGTTCTTACAGGTTCGGCATCCTCAATAATTTCTTCCTCCACTTGATGTTGCTGAACATTCTGTGGTCTAGCCTGAGGAGAATGACGCGGTTGAGAATGTTGTGGACTCTGCTGTTGCCTTGGAGAAACTTCTTCCTCGGTAAGGTAAAAGTGAGTAGGACCCTCACGCATATGCTGTGGTCCCCTGCTTCCAATCCTTGAAGACTTTCTTTGGAAAGACATTCTCACAGTCTTTGAGAGTTTCGAACTCGATTCGCGAGAAAGATGAAAACTTTAAGGATTAAACTAGAGAGAAAAAGTAAGAAGGTGAAGATTTGTGCTTCTAAGGTTTGTGAGAAGAAGAAGAACAGTATATAAAGCAATCGAACCGAGGTATACGAATCGTTACAAATGGAAAATAAAAAATGCCTTTTCAAAAATAACTGCCTTTTTGAAAATAGATAACTGTAAAAAAGATAACTCCTTTTTCGAAAAGGAATGATTGCTATAATTACAAAAACTTGAAAAGATAATATCAATCAATTGCAGATTAATAGACAAACGTACCTTTTTGAAGGATAAATTTCTAAAATTGAAATAACTAACAGTCGTGATTCTTGATCCTCTGAGTCTCAGCATCTTTAGACTTTTATCCTCGAGTCTGAGGTTCTTCAGACTTTAAGATATTAAGCTTGGATCGAATAGACTCAAATTGACTTTTCTCCAATGGTTTTGTAAAAATGTCCGCCAGCTGATTTTTTGAGTCAATGAATTGAATCAATACTTCTCCATTTTGAATTTGGTCTATTATAAAGTGATGTCGAATCTCTATACGCTTTGCTCTTGAATGAAGAATTGGATTCTTGGTAAGATTAATCGTGCTTGTGTTGTCACATTTAATCTCAGTGCATGAGTCTTCGATTCCAAAGTCTCTTAGCTGTTGTTTTATCCATAAGATTTGAGAACAACAACTTCCAAGAGCCACATACTCTGCTTCTGCTGTTGAGAGAGCAACCGTACTTTGCTTCCTTGAGAACCAAGATACTGTCCTGTTTCCAAGCAATTGACAAGTACCTGAGGTGCTCTTTCTATCAACTCTGCATCCTGCTAGATCTACGTCTGAGTATCCAAGAAAAGTAAAGTCTCATTCTTTAGGATACCATAGACCTAACTTAGAGGTTGTTGCAACATATTTGATAATGCGTTTCGCAGCACTTAGATGAGATTCTTTGGGATCTGATTGAAATCTGGCACAAATGCAAACACTAAACAAAATGTCAGGTCTAGAGGCAGTAAGATAAAGAAGTGAACCAATGATACTCCTGTATAACTTCTGGTCAACTTTCTTTCCTCCTTCATGTTTGTCCAGCTTCGAAGAACTTGACATTGGTATATCAGTCTTTTTGCAATTCTCCAAACCAAATTTTTTAACAAGTTCTTTAGCATATTTTTCTTGGTGAATGAAAATTCCTTCCTTCAATTGTTTCACTTGTAGTCCGAGAAAGAAGGATAGTTCACCCATCATGCTCATCTCGAATTCATCCTACATAGACTTAGAGAATTTCTTGCACAGATTTTCGTTAGGAGATCCAAAAATAATATCATCAACATAGATTTGAACAAGTAGAAAGTTTTTACTTTCTCTTTTAATAAACAGAGTGGTGTCTACTTTACCTTTCACAAGGCCACTTCGAATTAAAAACTTACTTAACCTATCATACCAAGCTCGAGGTGTTTGCTTTAATCCATATAACGCTTTTTTCAGTCTAAATACAGAATCTGGTTTCCTTGGGTCTTCAAAACCGGGAGGTTGTTCCACATAAACTTCCTCTTGGATAAATCCATTTAGGAATGCACTTTTGACATCCATTTGAAATAGCCTAAAATTTTTATAACAAGCAAAAGCAAGTAATAAACGAATTGCTTCTAACCTTACCACTAGTGCGTAAGTTTCATCATAGTCTATCCCTTCTTCTTGCGTATATCCTTTGGCCACGAGTCTTGCTTTGTTCCTTATAACTTTTCCTTTTTCGTCCATCTTGTTCCTGAAAACCCATTTAGCTCCAATAACAGATTTACCTTTTGGTTTAAAAGTTAATTCCTAAACATCGTTAACACTAAACTACCTAAGTTCTTATTACATAGCTTCAATCCACCTTTTGTCAGTTAAAGCTTCTTCTATACTTTTGGGTTCTATTTCAGAAATAAGAGTCACATCGCTAGACTCTTCATGCCTTTTGGATCTTGTACGTATCCCTTCATCAGTGTCACCAATAATGAGTTCTTTGGGATGACTAGACTTGTGCTTCCAGTTGCTAGTTGGTCTGACAGTCTGCTCATCTTTTTCTTCATTTGATTCTTCAAAATTCGTTCGTTGTTGACTTTCTGTAGTCTGAGCTGCTTCAGAGGAATTAGACTTTGTAGAGTCTGGAGCAGGTTCAGATTCTTCAGGTTGAGTCTGGACCGATTGATGTTGTATAAGGTCTTGAAATTTGACATTCATCGATTCTTCCACAGATTGAGTCTTCTTGTTGTATACTCTATAGGCTTTGTTGGTGGTTGAATATCCAAGGAAGATTCCTTCATCTGATTTTTCTTCAAACTTACCAATGCGATTATTTGCATTTTTCAAAATAAAACATTTGCAACCAAACACATGAAAATAGGAAACAATTGGCTTCTTTCCTTTGAACAACTCATAAGGAGTTTTCTCCAGAATCGGCCTTAAGAAAACTCCGTTAATGATATAACATGTTGTAGAAACTGCTTCAGCCCAAAAACGAGAAAAAATGTTACTTTCAATTAAAAGAGTTCTTGCCATTTCTTGCAAAAATTTATTCTTTCTTTCCACAACTCCATTTTGCTCTGGAGTATATGGCGAAGAAAAAACATGCTTTAAACCACATTCATCACGGAAATTTGCAAAATCTTGATTCTCAAACTCACATCCATGGTCTGTTCGAATGCTTGTTATAGTATATCCTTTCTCATTTTGAATTTTCTTAACAAACTTTGAGAAATGAGAAAAAGCTTTGGACTTACTTGACAAAAAGAATACCCATGTAAAGCGAGAGTAATCATCCACGATTACTAAGCAATATTTCTTTCCACCAATACTTTGTGTTCTGGTTGGTCCAAAAAGATCCATATGCAAAAGCTGCAGAACATGATTAGTAGAAACTTGATTTATAGGTTTAAAATAACTTCTTATCTGTTTTCCCAAAACACATGGTTTGCATAACTCTGACTTTTGAAAAATTAAGTTGGGCAGTCAATGAACAAGCTTTTTGGAGGAAATTTTGGCTATCTGCTTCATATTAACATGGCTAAGTTTTCTATGCCAAAGAATTTCTTCATCTTGAATAGAAATTAGACACTGAGAGCTTTCTAATTTGATATCCAGTAGATAGATGTTTCCATGTCTTCGTCCAGTGAAGGATTGAGACAAATCCTTACTAGTTCCTGAACAAAAGCCTTCTTGAAAATTGATTTTGAATCCAGTGTCACACAGTTGGCTTATACTGAGTAGATTATAGTTTAGGCCTTCCACCAAGGAAACATTATTGATTGTGAGACTCCCAATCTTGACAATTCCACACCCAATAATTCTTCATTTGCCATTTCCACCAAAAGAAACTTTTCCACCATTTGTTTGAGTAAGATTTATGAAGCAATTTGAATCTCCTGTCATGTGTCTCGAACAGCCACTATCCAAATACCATTTGATCTTTTTCTTGATAGTGACCTACAATTATGAAAAGACTTCAAGTTCTCTTTGGTACCCATACTTTCTTGGGTCCAGGGGAGTTAGTTCCAAAAATAGTCTTTGCCCAGTTTCTCTTAACAGGTTTCCAAACGTTAGGAAAATCCTTCTCAAAATGTTCCGAGCTGTTACACTTTGAACATTTAAGAGCACTTCGACCAACAGATTTTACAAAAACTTTTTGAAAATGATTTTTGTAAAAAGTTTTAGTAGGTCCTCTGTTTGATTCTTTCTTTTACTTTTGGAAAATCAATTAAAGTAATAATTTCTTGTGTCATTCCTAAACTTGATTTATAAAAATAAGGTCTTTGAATTGTAAGAATTTTATCAAGCTTTTCAGATCCATTTGAAAACTTCTTTGAGATATTTGAAATGTCTTCTTTCAAGAGATTGTTTTCTTTTGAAAGAAAATCTGCATTTTCTTTTGAAGTTTTAAAATTGTTATTCAGACTTTCAAATCTTTCTTTCCAAGAAATTTCCTATTGCCTCAGTATAGAATTTTCCTTTTTTAGTTCAGAAATTCTTTTAAGAGATACCTTGAGACTAAGACCGAGTTCATCAATATACTTTGAAACTTTAATAGGAATTTTAAAGTTACTAACCTCAATTTCCTTGTCTCGAATCGAATAGTTCAAAGTCTGAGTTCGATTCTGAATTTGCCATCGACAAATGTTGGCATATTCTTCATCACTCTCTTCACATTCTGTGTCGCTCCAAGTCTCTACTTTGAGAGCTTTCTTGAATTTCTCTGTATTTCCCTTCTTTTTCTTCAGTAGAGGACAGTTGGGTCTGATGTGTCCTTTCTTCTTGCATTCGAAGCAAATTACATATTTGTTGAACTCATTCTCTTCAGTTGATTTATTATGAGATCTTTGAGTATTTTGCTTCCTCCAGTTGTACTTTCTTCATTTTCTGTTTAACTTTCTGAACTTCCTTATCATTAGTGCTAATTCTTCATCATCCAGATCATCTTCTAAATCTGTAACATCAAAATCATCATTAGACTTTAAAGCAATTGACTTCTTACCTTTAGGACCTTTTTCTTCATCGATTTGCTCCACTTCATAAGATTGAAGTGTGCTCACTAATTCGTCAACAGATAAAGGTGCGATCATTTGTGTTTCTCTAATGCAAGTCTTGATGTGATTCCAGTTTTTAGAAAGTCCTCGCAGCAACTTGTTGACCTTCATTTGCCCTGAGATTGGTTGTCCATGATATGCAAGACCATTTACAATCTCTGTAAAATGGCTAAACATATCAGTGATGGTTTCTCCTGGCTTTATTTTGAAAGCTTCATATTACCCAAGAAGAATGTTGATCTTTGTTTATTTAACTCGATCGATTCCTTCATGGTAACATGCAACTTGTTCTAGACTTCTTTTGCTGTTTCACAAGATGAAATTCTGTTATACTCAGTAGGAGATAAGGCACAATATAAAGAATAGATAGCTTTTGTGTCAAGAGCTTGTCTCTTGGTTATCTCTTCTTGTGTCATCTCTCTAGCATCTGTCACTTCCTTCCCTCTTTCTAAAGTTGATGTTTTTGTAGGAATAACTCCTTTTTCCACCACACCCCATTCAAGGGGATCTTTCGATCTTAGGAAAGCTTTCATCTTGTTCTTCCATACGTTGTATTCCATCCCATCAAAAGAAGGAGGTCTGGTGTTGCTTTGACCTTCAACCAGTCCTAGAGCCAAAATACTAGCCATAGATCTTTAGCTTAAGAAGTAAAACACTTCAATAAATAAGCACACAGGCTCTGATACCAATTGAAATGGGCTAGTGAATACACCTAGAGGGGGGTGAATAGGTGTATGTAAGAATATTCGTAGGACTTAAAAAGATGTTTTTGATTTTAGAAGATTGGTCATAAGACAGAATTCAACTTTTAAATGAACAAACAACTAGTAAGCATGAATAAGAAGTTCAGGGATAAGAGAAAGTAAACACAGAGTTTATAGTGGTTCGGCTTAATCCAAGCCTACATCCACTCTCCCGCACTAATAGCCTACCGGCTGGATTTCACTATGAATCAAAAGAGTCGTTACAGTATCACATCCTTGATTCCACAGTGTAGAGACTTTGCTACACTTCCTCAAGGTCTCACAAATATCTAAACTCTCTTTTGAGTACAAATTTTTCGCTCAATAATTGAATCAACAAAGAACAAGGAGCTTCAGGCTTTGGAATTTTTTTATCACGAACACACTCGAATAACTAGAGCTTCTTCCTTATATACTCCTCCATGCCTTTTTGTTCGTTGGCACCTTCCAAAGGAGTTCTTCCAATCTACCCGTTGGACAGAATCAATTAGAGAGATCTCGAGTTACTTAAGGAATGTGATGATAGCCCACCAATCCTGCTTGCCCATACAATCAGGATCTAGGTTTCCATTAGTAGAACCTTCCAAGTATACTTCGCCAATCAATGAATCCAATTTACTCGTATCGAATTCAAAACGAAGAATAGATCTTGAGATGCTATCTCCAGCCGTAAGAAACTTCTTTAGCCGTTCGAATCAAATCCTTAAATAAATACTCAATTCTGGATAAGTCTCTTCGTCGATCTAGAAACTGTTAATGAGGGCAAACTTTAAAACTTGAGTCTAGCGGTCTTCAGATTTTGACGGAAGAGTCTGCAAGTCTTCAGACTAGACTGATGGAAACGTTTTGTCAACTTCAAAACAAATAAGGAAGTTTTCTCCAACACCCCTTACCCCCCTATTATGTGGTACCTTTCCTTTATCGTCAGGGAAATGCCACCAAGAGAAGAGGGGAGGACGCAGCTTCATCGACTAGGCGAAAGTAGCATTTAGGCAAAGCCAAAGTGATGCTCCTTGGTCAGATGACCAAGATATTGGCGAATACCACATATGATCGAGAAAAGAGTACCTATAATCACATGAAAACCATGAAAGCCAGTTGCTAAGGAATGGGGGAGACTCAAGTTGCTCTCACTGACACCATCTACGAGAAGGTGAGGTCGTCTTTCTTTCCAGCCGCATACGGTTCGACTTAAAGCCTTAAAGACAGAGAAAGGGAGGAGCAGTTATCTATGTAATTACGGTCTTCCTTTGGACCCTTCGCCCGCTTAGAAGTGGATTCGAACCACTGACACAAGGATTTTCAGTCCTTTGCTCTAACCAGCTGAGCTACCTGAACCACTTTCCAAAAGTCTGTTTGATTCATCGAATAGCGCCCCTTGAAAATAAGCATAGATCCGGAGATTCCCAAATAGGTCAACCTTTCAAATTGCTACTAAATCCATGGGCAGGCAAGAGACAACCTGGCGAACTGAAACATCTTAGTAGCCAGAGGAAAAGAAAGCAAAAGCGATTCCCGTAGTAGCGGCAATTGGACCGGATAGCGCATCCAATTGCAGGATAAGGAAAAGCAGTAGCAAGAACCAATCTACTTATAGATAATAGTAAGCTAAAGTCTTAAAGTCCCGAATCTGATAGACTGTGGAAAAGAAATGTTTTCTCCTGTCTGTGGAAAAAAGACATCTCCCCTTCTGAAGGCCATAAGAGAAGATTGCCCTCCCGGTAAGGAAGAGAGGAAAAAGATGCTATGATCTATCTCGATCAGTTTCCCGAGGCAGAGATAGGAACTCCTATTTGTAGGGCGAGCTTTCAAGACAAAGATGCACTACTCCACCTGGAAAGGGCTTTCCCTCATGGGGAAAGAAAAGAGAAGAACCAGAACCCTTATTTATTCAAATGAAAGGTCATGGTAGAAAGGAGTCAAAAATCAATAGAAAAAAGACCTTCCTGGCCGACGGGACTCTACGTCTGGGTATTATTCCATCTCAAACTCGGATTAGGAAGAAGCATGAAGCACTAAAAAGCTCCAGGGTGGGACGGCTTGGTTTGCGTTTGCCCCGGCTTGGTGAATCAAGAAGCACCGGTTGGCGGGAGTTCTAAGATGAAAACAAACTCAAGGCAGAAGATGGATTCTGCCCATGCCCAAGCCCGCACCATCCTTATAAACCATCTTTTAAACAATCTTCATAATTTTCATTTGTTTATCAGTTTAGTTAATTTAAGGATATACGTGTCCCTATCAAGTGCGATAACATGTCTCGCATCAAAAGATAAAGTGCAATGTATTTTTTATAATGTCCAATTTTTATGCCCTAATTTACTCGATTTGTGTATCAAACTAACTTGGGCAACTTCAATCAATTTCACTAGTATGACATTGCTGATGCGGTGAAAATTGTCATGTCGTCCAATATCGAAAATGAACGAAGAAAAAAGGGGTACGTTTTTAGATTCCGTTTTTTTCGTATAAAACAAATTATTTATATAGCATTTTTCTAAAAATGATCGTTTGTATCGTAAAGCAAAAAGAGGATTAATCAAAGCCAAATTGAGTCCACAAAACTTTAGCAGTCCATGTGTCTTTGATCAAAATGACAACCTATTTTCTCACTCTCATCAACAATGAAATTCCAACTTTTATTTTTTCTTAACAAAAAGATTTCAATAGATGTCCTCAATGACAGGTTTAAGAAAGAAATATACATTGGCCAACAATAACTATTTATTCAAATATTAAACCACGCATTTATTTACTAACTTAAGTTTATAGAATGATTGACAATCATCCCACAAAATCCCACATAACATGAGAGTAGCAAGTCCTGAGTTTAGTGTTTTACTTGTTTAAAATAATATACTTTAGGGAAAATGAAAAAAAAAATTAAGATTCTTATGAAGATTGGAGGGGATCTTCCAATATAATAATAGGTTGGACATTAAGGCTTCGTTCATTTCGCGGAAAATAATTTTCGAGAAAACGTTTTCCGGATTTTCCAGCATTCATTTTACGGAAAATGAATTCCTTGGGAAAAATGTTTTAAAACGTCTTCTAAATTAGGGGAAAATGTTTTCCACTTTTGAAAAGTGGAAAACATTTTCCTCACTTGAACTCTCTTATCTCACACCTTTACAAATCCTCACTTCCTCCTCTCATTTCTTCTTCTTTTCTTTTTTTATTCGAATTATTTTTTAATTTTCTATTTCTTTTTTAATTCGAATTATTTTAATTTCTTTTTTTTTTTTTTTCTTTTTTTTTTTTTTTCTTTTACTTTTCTTTATTTCCCATCTTCTTCTTTCTTAGCTAGCCGTTGGCCATTGCTAGGCAAACCTCAAGCTCGTCGATCTCAAGCTCGCACTCTGCACTCTTGCTTATCCTTTTCTTTATTTACTCTACCCTACAGTTGTACATTACTCAAGCAAAGGGCTCTACATGCTTTGCTTCTTTTTTCTTTTGTTTATTAGAACACAAAGACGTAGGGGGAGGACAGGCCACTCACCTGGAAGATTCTCATTAGGACTGTACATGCTTTGCTTCTTTTCTCTTTTACTTCTTTTTAAAATCCATATGAACATTTTTTTAGAGTAGATGAGCGTTTGGCGACAATGAGGGAACAAAAATATGAAGCAAGTTTGCCTGGATTTAAAGACAAGTTCATATTTGATGGATTTATAGGTCGGTAAGTGATGCATGCCTAAGTGGTGAAGTCTTAGAAAATATTTTCCTTATCGAACACTGAAAAATATTTTCCGAAACATTTTCAGGTTTTAGCCGAACACTAGAAAATGTTGTCATTTTCCTGAAAAATGACTTCTGGGAAAATATTTTCTGGTAATGGCCCATTTTCCGCGAACCGAACGGACCATAAATTACATTAGAGATAACTAAGAATTCACAAGTTTCCTATAGCTGATTATGCCCAAAAAATACAAAAATCTTCTTGTTATACACGAAGACATATGGCATAAAAGGAAAATTACCCAATCAATCTCAATAGATGTCCTCAATGATAGGTTTAAGAAAGAACCATACATTGGCCAGCAATAGTTATTTTTTCAAATATTAAACCACACATTTATTTACTAACTTAAGTTTATAGAATGATTGACAATGATCCCACAAAATGACATATGACATTAGAGCAAGAAGTTCTGAGTTTAGTGTTTTACTTGTTTAGAATAATATACTCTAGGGTAAACGAAAACAAATTTGAGATTCTTTGAAAATTAGAGGGGGTCTTCCAATAAAATAAATAGGTTAGACATCAAATTACATTAGAGATAATTAAGAATTCACAAGTTTCCTATAGCTGATTACGCCTGAAAAATACAAAAATCTTCTTGCTATACATGAAGATAGAAGGCATAAAAGGCACGAGAAAATTATTCAATTAATTTTATACTTATTGTATAGATGTCAATTCAGTCATAAATTTTTATTTTTATTTTTATTTTTTCAAATTAACCCTTAAATCTTTGCATTAAATTTTTAATGTAGTCTTTCCGACTAATTTTCGCAGTAAACTATGGACATGACGGTTTGAAATCTACATTCTTGTAGTAGGATGGAATCCACATGCTACCGATGTAAAAAATTCGCGATCATTGTTGTTTATCAAATTTCACGATAATGTCTTATCAAAGACCCTTGAAAATACTTAAAATACCACAAAGTTAGCATGGTAACTCGACATCAATCATCCTGTGCGAATGCATGCTCGTGCACTGTCACCCGCAAGTGCACAGCCCTTTATTAGTTTGAAATAAAATTCTCACTTATAGAAAAAGGAATTTAAGCTAAGCGTGTTAACTTTAGCCAAAAAAAAAAATGACAATTCATTCTTTAAATAACGAAACGAAAAATCCGAAAATGCCCAGGTATATGAATTGTCCCCACTAGTGACATGAGCGCCTGTCTCCTATAGGAAGAGCCACAAATTTGTGTTAATTTGTCAAGCTGTCTATCATTCTATAATCGATGCAGTTGCATTTCAGCATTGTTCATTTGTTAGATCTTGTGTCCTGTTGGGTCAATCACCTTAATTTGGACTTCGATTTACCTTATCTTGAAGATGGATTTACATTCAGACTGGTGATGAATCAGGTTGGGAAATGTCCCTCTATGTTCTTTTGAAACATGTACGAAAAATGTGCACATGATCGATTTGATTAAAAGTGTGTTCGTTTCACGGAAAATAAGTGCTTTAGAAAACATTTTCCGAAAAATAATTGCTTATACCTCAACGACTCGGTCCTACAAGGGATGGGCCAAGAGCACGTCTCGTGAGGATGGCGATGGGGGTAGGAATGAACTGAATTCCACATCGTTTGGGGACGGTGAGGTGATGTACTATATAAGAAGTAGCACCGATCTTAATTGCCAAGACGCATTTTTTTGGTGAAGCCTAGAGAAACAAAATTGTGCGTGCTCCGACCCAAAGCCAACAATATCTTGGCAAGTGAGACTAGAGGTCAACCCTTACAAATGATATTGAAGCCAATACCCCGATCGAAGATGTGTTGTTCGGGGACGTACCAAGCAAAAGTTAATGGGCCTGTAATGACCTGATTCTACATGGGATGGGCCAAGAGCACATCTCGTGAAGATGGCGATGGAAGCAAGAATGAACCATATCCCAAATCGTCTAGGGACGGTGAGGTAAAGTGCTATATAAGGAGTAGCACCAATCTAATTGCCAAGACACCCAAAAGAAAAAAATTGTGTGGACTCTGAACCAAAGTGGACAATATCTTGGCAAGTGGGGCCAGAGGTCGGCCCTTATAATACCACTTACAAAAATGAATGGAAATTCTTTCATCGCTCATGAAAATTGTTAGGCAATAGATTGTTATCGATGATGAAACATTTTTTGTTGACTAATTTTTCTTATTGAAATAGGTAATTATTTTTCCAGAAATATTTTCTAAATCACTTATTTTTCGCGAAATAAACGCACCCTAAGTGTTAATGGAGTATTTCAAATCATGTAATTAAATCATGAAATTTGTAAAACATTATACATTCAAGCATCTTGATTACATCCATTAGTTTTTGGTAATGAAAAATAGTCCACACGACAATTATTATTATTATTATTAGCCATTATCAAAATTAATATTCTCTTGATCACTCAAGTAACTTCTTTCTGCCAATAGTGCATTCTCTGGAGAAATATAAGGATTGAGATCCTTTTCTCTCACTTTCTTCATCCTACGTTCCTTTACCTGGCTTCAAAAATAACAAAACAGAACAAATTTGACAGCTAAAAGCACATCTAAGCTCGAGTAGGAAAACAATCAAATGAAACTGCAAAAGGAGGTAAGAAAAGGTAGTCAAGAAGGCCTAAAAAATCACCCTCATTCAATAATCATATATGCAAATGCGGATACCCACAAGCAACAAATATCAAGCGTCTGTCTAGCCACTGCCTATTTCCTAACATCTTTCCTTATTGACATACTATAACCTGACAAACATGCTCATGGAGTTACAGAGCATTTACCCTCAACATTCTCTTCAAACAAATAGACGAATTCTTTGAAAAAATGATAACAATATAAGAAGAAGAAAAGCATCTGATATTGACTGCTGAGTTCCAAAAACCTTGTGCAAAAGAATTAAAAGAATGATTCTCTGTTCATCTGATAAATTATGAAACATCCAAACTATACATGTTATCACAATATAGAAATATGCCCGAAGGGATTCTACTATTCATTTGAAGCAAATTTTCCCACTAACCACAAGCAGTTCTTCACTTTAGCAAAGAATCAACACAATATGGCTAGGCGAGTGGCAAGTGGCGTCGGGGTGGCTGGGCGAGCAGCGAGCAGTGTCGGGGCGGCTGGGTGAGTGGCGAGCGGCGTCGAGGCGGCTGGGCGAGTGAGCGGCCTCCACCAAGGGGACAAGCGGCCTCCAGCGGTAGCGTCAACGACAAGCAGCTGAGCGGCGAGGCAAGCAATGTCCGACGGTGGCGTCGAGGGCAAGCAGCGTCGGCGACGGGGCAGAGGCAGAGAATGGGAGAGGACAAAGGAGAACTATGAAGTGTGAACAACTGAGGAGGGTAAACATTAAAATTGATTTAGAGTTTTTGGAACCCTAATTGGTTCCGGTTTCGGTTCCCATAGGAACCATAACCAGAACCGAGAACCGCCGATTCTCAAAAAAAGGGAACCGGGAATCGAAACCAGTCTCTTAAGAACCAGAAACCGAACTGGACCCTCCGGTGCAGTTCTGCGGTTCCCAGTTCTACCCGGGAACTGCGCTCACCCCTAAGGTGCACTACCTGGGGGTTCGACAAATGGAAGCTTAAGCCTAACTCAGGCTCTCCCAAGCCCATATCAATTCACAACTTAGGATTCATATTTTTAACATGCAAATCATTTTCAAAATGGAATTGTCACTAGTCAGTGTATGGTAAGTCGATTAGACACTTAAATAAAGTATTGGGAGAAATACTTTATTCCTACGAACCATAGATTATATGTACAAGGACTTGGTGACAGTAAGCTTCTCTAATGCCCTTTTGATACTGTTCTTTTCATGAAAAAATGTTTGGCATGTAGCTTAAATCCATTTTTTTACTTCTTAACATGTGAGATAACCATGCGTGTTAGCAAACTACCAATTTAATACCAAATAAAGTGGTAAATAAATTACAGGACTTACCTCATAAAAATAAAAGTATTTGCAATGTTAGCTTAAAAATCACATCAACAACTCTAGATATGATTTTTAATTAACATGCAATCAATCAATTTTTTTTATTTTTTTTGGGTTTTCACTTATTTGAAGAGACCTAAAAATTACGTACAATGCAATGCACTAACGTACAAAAATGTCTATACTAACGTCACACGCAACATACAATTAAATAAATATAACATGCAAACTATATGTCACAAAACGTTAATTAAATGACATAATTTAATGACAGCCAAATATTAGTGCAATTATTATTTTTTGGGTTTTCTTTTTAAGGCAAGCAATCAAACACTGGATAGATATTTAAATAAATAATGCAATCCATAATCTTATGTTATCTATCTTAATAAGGACATGAAATAACCAACGATCCTATCCAAGTGATTATAGATATTGATGGAAGGTTATATGTTTAAATTTAAAAATAGGTAAATCAATAATCATATCCAAATGAATTATGGATCCTCTGGGGACTAATGAGAACTTGATGGGATGTCAGTAGGATTGTTAAAAGTGCTTTTTCTCAAGGTTACCTTTATACTATTACCTAAGTTTTTTGAGGAGCTTATCCACTTCTTCAATGTCTAGAGCAACTTCTACATTTAATTCAAATGATCTTTGTCTTTTGGATGACTAATGAGAGCTTGTCGGAACATCAATGGAGCTTGATGGAATGTCAAGTTGGGGTAAAATTTCCAAGTTAAAGTGATGGGCTTCCTTTTTCAAGGCATAGACTAAGTGCAAGCTACAAATCACTATGATCAAAATGATCCTATGACACTGGTCCTCCTCATGGATCTTGTGATGATGAAGTGGGATCTTGTGAAGATGTTTGTGACTCAAAATTGTCCTACATGTTAATTCCATAGTATCTCCTTAGGCAATCATCAATCGTCGGTCGGGTTGTGTAATAGTCAGCACAATGATCTCAAGAAACATTATCAACTTATATTGGCTATGGTTTTGGTGGAATGACTCAATTGTGCTAGCACAATATCCTCTGCAATTCTCGATACTATCAAGGGTAAGCTGAGACTCTGCAAGGAAGAGTTGCAAATATCTCATTTGGAACAAGTTAGGGTTTATATATGGATACTCCAACATCTGTTGGAGTTTTACACATATCTCCACTGAGTTGGACAAATAACCATGGCCTAAAAATAAAACAACCATATGAAGTTCTGGGTCAAGCTTGCATGCTCTAAGTTGTTTTTGGAAAATATTTTTGCATACTCTCAATGATTTAAATCAACTAAGCATTTGCCCAAAATATTTATGCTTGGCTTTTGCTCAGATGATCCTACTAATAATGAGAGGCATCTTGGCTATCGAAAACTCGATGGCAATGGTATAAAAATTAAATAAATACCAATAAAACCATTTTAGTTTTTTCTAGAAAGATAGAGGATGAATGAATGGATATTTTGGGTGCAATCTGTCTGGGTAAAGAATAAGACCACCATAATCGTTGCAAAAAAGGATATTGTATTGCCATATAAGACTTCCAAGATTTTTAAACAGAGTGTTGTCTCCAATGAGCTTAGGCTATGTTTGGTCGTCCGGATTTCTAATCGAGATAGGACTGGATATGATAGGATATAAAATCCTGGGATTTTTTTATATCCCGTCCATTGTTTGATGAATCGTAATATTAAAGTCAGATATGTTCACATCATATCATGTACATTTTTTTTTTATATAAATGGCATATCATTATAAATGAACCTAAATGTTCATAAACGGAGATGGTGAAAATCTCTCGTAACACTATTCCTTAATTATTTTATTTTATTTTTCCTCTTTTTTATATTATTTTCATTATTATTTCTTTTTTCCCCTTTCATCATTCTTTAATAAAATTTTATCAAATAGTAAATTATACTAACATACCTAAAATACAAAAATACCTAAAATATATAATAAATATAAATATTTAATTTATAGATTGAATGTTTATTTTAAGATAGAATTAAAGTTGAATATATAAATTAAAATAAGATTAATTAAAAATAAATTTTTATTTTTTTTATTTTTAATTTCTTAAATTAGAATTCAAATATTATTTATATTGAAATATAATTTCAATTTTTTAATTTAATAAGTTTGTTATTCAAGAAAAATAACTTTCCTATTATGGATATTAAAAATCCTATCCACCTTTATCCCACCTCCCCCATGGGATAATTTTATCCTGTCTATATCCCCATTATATCCGACTGTATCCTGTCCTGACCGAGCACCAAACGTAGGATAGGATAAATCATATTCTATCCCGAATTTTATCCTAACTGCCAAACGCAGCCTTAGGGACTTCTGGTGGATATGAGTATGAAGGCCATTTGGGCTTCATTTCTAAGGTCTTGAAACCTCCTCTAGGATTTCTTACCACATTCATTTTTATGCATTCATTTTTATGAATGTGGTGACTACAGATTCTTTTGGTCGGGACAAAAAAATCAGTAAGTACATATTTTTTCTGTAATATGTTTGGTTTCAAAAGAATACTTTAAAAACCATTCTGCCCACCTAAGAAACTGATGATGTGGGATCTACTTTCACTTGAACTTCAACATCTAAGAAAATGAGGACATGTCCATCTCCATAAGGAAATGATGTCCAATAAGATGGAATTCAAACTTCTTAATGCCATATTTTACTGCTAGGATTTCTTTGAACGTAAAGTGGTAATGCATTTCCACTTGCGTAAATCTTCCACACTTGTGTCCATAAACTCTTTGCTTCCCATCAATTTCTCCAAGAAGAATAGCAGCCCAATATTCATCACTAACATCTATTTGCAAAATTCTTTTTTCGATGGAAGGAATTTGTAATGGGAGAAGATGCTGTAGAATTTCTTTAAGTCTTTTTATCGATTGAGTTTGTTGTGGTCCCCATAGAGGAGCGTCTTGCTTGAGCATTTGTTATATTGGACTTACAAACTTTGTGATTTTTAGGACAAAATCCCTAAAATAATTAACTATCCCAAAGAATTGTTGAACCTACTTGTAAGACAGATGATCATCAGAGAAAACTTCTGCAATTCCTCAATGATGGAAGGACCGGGATAATATATCCCGTCTTTGAGGTGCATCACAAGAAACTCAATTTCTTTCTGTGCGATGATCATCTTTTTCCAAGACAACATAATTCCATGCTTTCATACTAGTTTTGTGAATTAGGCTAGTAATTCACAATGAGAATGCTCATCTAGTATCATCAATATAAATTTGGGCATTGGCCATGATAGGCTAAAAAATTCTGCACATAGCCTTTTGGAATAGTGAAGAAGCTATCTTAAGACCAAAAGGGAGCACCATGCACTGGAAATGTTGATTGGGGATACAAAATCCAGTTTTGTACCTATCTTGAGGGTGAATTCTCAATTGTCAAAATCTAGCTCTGAGATCAAATTTGGAGTATACTTTGGCTTGAGTAAGACAAGAGAACAAAGAATTCCGATGTGGCAAAGAAAATTTATCATCTTGCAAGAATTTATTAAAGCGCTAGTAATTAATGACTAGTCTCATTTTTCCTTTGTTATGCTCAGCACACTTGTTTACATAAAATGCCTCACGAGCCCATTGAGAATATGATGACTCAATTAGTCCTTGGTGAAGTAGGTCTGAGCATTTCTTTGTGCCAAAAGCAAATGTTCTAGATTCATGCCTAAGTGACCGGCTTTGGTGGGATTGACATCCTCTTTTTTCTTGAAAGGAAGATGAATGAAAAAATCAGGATTTTTCCATTTAGGGTCAAGGCATTTCTGAACAAAATCTTAGTGTGAACACGCCTCAAGAAGGGTTTGCAAGATGGGATCTAAAATATTCATCTGAATAGTGAAGAATCTTTGGATTTTTACAAATTCCTTGAGTGGTCCATTGAATCGTAGTCCATTGGAAAAAATTTTGAGTTTAGGAATTTGTGTAAGGATATCCCAGCCAATGATGATATACTTATCTAGTGAATTAGAGCCAAGGATTTTGGTACTGGTTGAACACTAGGGAAAGAACTATATGGTGATGTGTTTGCTTTGAACTCTTATAGCAAAGGCATCTCCAGAAGCAGAGCTAAAATATCGGGTATATGAAGTTTGGTATTTTTTGGAAGGATTTTTGTATCAAGAATAGAAGCACTGGCTCTAGTGTCGACGAGAGCAATGATGGAAATAGTCTTGTCATATTTGGATGGGTATACCTTAACATGGAAGTATGAAATAATAGAAGGAGTGTATGCACAAAAATCTTGGATTATGGGAGGTCTGGGGTTTCTTGAAAGGACGAAAACTTGTTCTTCGAATTCTTCAGAAGAACTCTCAATGTCACTGGTTTGTGACCATATCTAGATGGCACACATAGTGTGTTTGGTCGGCTCATCTTCTAAGGAGAATACTAATTCCACATCATTATCTCGAAATGATACTCCGGTGTCTTTTTTCTTTTTTCTAAATCAAATGAGAAATTTTTTCCCCTAGCTTTTGGACAATTTTTTGCAAAATGGCATTTCTTGTTGCAAACGTAGCATCTATCAGATTTTTTATGGTTTCCAAAAGAACCCCATCTAAGGCCTTTTTTCCGCAAGAATCGCCATTTATGCATTCTCCTTGTATGGCCTGAGGAGATCTTTTGAATTGTCTTCGCTTCTTGCATCAATCTCCACAAGAAGGATCATGATAGGAATCTTTCTTCAAACACCTGATTCTTAACTCAAGTATTTGGTAATCTCGGTCAAGTTCTTTATTGCTCTAAAGATAACTCCTAAACGCTTTTTTACATATGCAAAGATCATCAAGAGTAAGATGCGTCTTCTGTTGAAGTTCTCCAATGGGAACATCAATAATTCTCTTTTGTTTAGTGTCGCGACCAAATTTTTGGGTGAACCACCTATGATTTGGCTAAGGGATTACTAAGCCTAAACTTAGTCGGGCTCTCCTAAGCTCATACCAATTCGCGACTTAGGTTCAAATTCTTAACATGCAATTGATTTTCAATTAGGAGTCGCCACTAATCTATTTTCGGTAGGTCGATTAGATACCTAACTAAAATAATGGGAGGATTATTTTACTCCTACAAACCAGAGATTTTGTGAGTTCGGGGACTTGATTACGTTGACCTCACAATCCACTTTGACCACCACTTTATCTAAAATTGGCGTCTTCTGCATGTGATGGTGATGATGAGGCCATGGGGCAGTTGGTGGTTTGTGATTGAAGTAGATGAACAAGCTGGAGCACCGTCCCACGGATGGTGATTCGTCTGGATGCCAAGTGGGGTTTGCTAGAATCGTTGATGTACCGGTCGAGAATCACTTGCTGGCTTCACGGATTCAGGCGATGGCTCGGCCCTGCTTTCGAGGATCACAATGCAACAACGTCGGGGCTCCAGGCGTTGGTAACTAGCCAGAAAATCCAGAAAACAACCTGCAAAAACAGAGAGGACGGCCGCTGTGCCTTCGAGGATCACGATGCAACAAAGACATCGGCTCGTCAAAATCTCATAGCAACTCCTCTCGTCGAGGCTTCAGGATGGCGAGCATCAATCAACAACCGCTTTGAGGACTTGAGGAGTCCTAAGAACTTGTTCCTTCTTGTGTCTTTTGCATAAAGTGCACTACGAGATGGACTGAGCAGGGCTAGGCCTAATAGATGTGTCGGGGAGCTGTGCTAATAAAAAACTAATGAAACAGCTGAGGCAAAGATCGATGTCTCGAGGATCACTGAGAATGGTCTTCTTCTTTCCGTGTGTCTATGGCCGTGTATTCAGTATATGTGGCCCCTCTGAAACCCTACGCGTATTAATCTATTTATAGGCCACGGATTAGGGTTTTTAATTTTCCAAAACCATATCCACAAAAATTTCTTTTCCAAACGCAATATTTGCTTTTGAATTGAAATCTCACAAAGATAAATCTGTAAAATCTCCCCAAGGATACAGGTTTGGGTCAATTTGCTCTCTTCGTGGGCTTAACCCGACTCATCAAATTAAAGTTTCTGAAGCATCAATTCGAACCCATCCGTCACCGGTCTAATGTAAATGCAAATTAAAAATAAATGCACCTAAAACTATATGCTATGCAATTAATTAATCAATTAATTTTTTTTAGGGGTTAAAATTAATCCCTGATTTTTTAATGCGATAAATAAATAATCGGATCGCCAAAATTTAGGTGTCAACATCTACCCCTCTTTGAAGGTGAGCTCGTAGAGGTTGCCTTCAAAGACAAATTGAGACCTAAATTTTGACTATGCACATACAATGAATGATTTTTTTTTTTTTTTTTGTCAAAAAATGAATCCCATTTTAAAATGCTATTTATATGATGCATGGAAATGATAATGCAAATGCATGATGCGAAAGGAAAGAACATACCTATAGTTACTTACCAATCAGTGCGGTAGAGTATCTTGAGGTACATGATAAATTCCCATTTACTTCACCAGTACCCAACTCTCACTTAGGTTCTTTGAAGAGTGTAACAGGTAATAGATTGAGACATTGAGATTGAGAAGAATATTTACATCCAAAGTGAAATGTTCAACGAAAAGAATTGAGACATTCAGATCTAGACTGAGATGTCATGATTTTTAAAATTCAAAATACCTAGATCTAGACTAAGGTATAACGAGAAAGCTCGAAAAACATTCACATCCAAAGTGAAATGTTCAACGAAAAGAATTGAGACATCCAAATCAAAACTGAGATGTCAAGATTTTGGAACTCAAAACACCTAGATCCAAACTAAGGTATAACGAGAAAAATCGAAAAACATTCACATCCAGAGTGAAATGTTTAAATGAAAATAATCAAGACATCCGGGCCTAGACTGAGATGTCATGATGATTTTTTTTTTTTTAAGCTCGAAATACCTAGATCCAAACTAAGGTATAACGAGAAAGTGTCAAAAAAACATTCACATCCAAAGTGAAATGTTTAGACGAAAATAATTAAAACATTCAGATCCAGACTGAGATGTCAAAATTTTTGAACCCGAAATACCTAGATCCAGACTAAGGTATAACGAGAAAGATTAAAAAAACATTCACATCCAGAGTGAAATGTTTAAAATAATCAAAACATCCGGGTCCAGACTAAGATGTCATGATTTTTTAAACTCGAAATAGCTAGATCCAAACTAAGGTATAACGAAGAAGATTGAAGAACATTCACATCTAGAGTGAAATGTTCAACGAAAATAATCAAGACATCCGGGTCCAGACTAAGATGTCAAGATTTTTGAAACTCGAAATACCTAGATCCAAACTAAGGTATAACGAGGAAGATTGAAGAACATTCACATCCAGAGTGAAATGTTCAACGAAAATAATCAAGACATTCAGGTCTAGACTGAGATGTAATGATTTTTAGGACTTTGGGCTACGAAAGCACGCCAGGTTGATAAAAGAAATCCGGGCTACGAAAGCACGTCGGTTCGATAGAAGGGACTCTGGACTACGAAAGCACGCCAGGTCAATGGACACCGAGCTACGAAAGCATGCCGGGTTTATTAAAATGGACATCGGGCTACGAAAGCACGCCGTGTCAATGAAAGGGACAACGGGCTATGAAAGCACACCGTATCAATGAAATGGATAACGGGCTATGAAAGCACGCCATGTCAATAAAAGGGACACTAGGCTACGAAAGCACGCCAGGTCAATATAAAGGAACTCCGGGCTACGGAAGCACACCGGATCAATTATAAGGGACATTGGGCTATGGAAGCACGCCGAGTCAATGAAAAAGACACCGGGCTACAGAAGCACGCCGGGTCAGTGAAAAGGGCTTCGAGGAGCAACTTGAATGTTAAGTATTACTCGGTCTTCAAGGAAATATTACCTGTCAGACATGATTAGAGCAAAAACTTATATGCATTCATTAAAGAGGTAGACAATATGAGCTACTTTAAAATGAACATTTCAAAATTCAGTGAGGTTATCATCAATTCAATCAAGGTTTATGCATAATGACTTTACCATATTTGCATCACCCAAATTTCCACAGGAGAGTTGTCGTTCAAGACAATAACATGGACTTCTTAAGAATACTAAATGAGAGACTTTCAGTTAGAAAGGACTTTCACTCACTTTCATTCAAAAGGGCTATTTTAGGAAAATCACTCCATCTCACCATCATCATATCGACAAGGGTCCGAGTATTCTCGCAAGCAGTACGACCTTACCAATTTGAGAGGTCTTTAATAGGGACCGTAATGTGGACTTAGTCAATGGCTTAACAAAGGTGACTTTTTGAGTCAAGGCAATTGAAGGAATAATTTTGTAATCATCTCCGGGTTTACAAGTCAAGAACCCAGCAAAATGAGATAGAAATAATCTTGCTCGCACTTCTTCGAGCGATGCTTAAAACATGTGAACCTCTACGTTAACTCAAGTGCCATAATTGGAAGAGACTTTGCAAGAGACGTAACGTATGCCAGGTTCATGGGTTGAGAAACGAAAGAATCGTCAGGCTCAAAATGTGTGTAAAGGGTGAGAGTTGATGATCATCTTGGCATTGTCGCCGATCTTTTCCTTCACCAGGATTTGTCATTATAAATGCACCATTGATCTTGACTCTTTGAGTATTGCTCCATTGGGATTCAATTTTGCAATTTGACTCTCTTTTTTTCATCTATGGGCATCGGCCTTGCTTTTACCAGGCATCCCGCTTTTTCATGCCCCTAGTTTTCATGCATTTTTTCTTCACTTGCTTTTCATGGGCATTGGCCTTGCTTTTACCAAGCACACTGCTTTTTCATGCCCCTTAATTCTATTTTGATTTCAATTCTTGCACACAATGCATGCATCAAGCAATTACACTTTGAATTACACTCGAACTTTTCAAGAGTCTTCATCTGCCTTTTGCCTTGCCCTAGTGTGGGGGATGATCACCAATTGGGTTTAAAGAAATGAAATTGCAGGCTCAAGTGGGCTATACAAAGGATATAAGTATGTAAGATAGAGAAAGAAATGCTCTTCGTTATCCTAATGCACTTAAATTACCACATGAATTCAATATAATAGCACGACTTGAAAATTGATGCAAGTGAAAGCAAGAAAATTTCAATCCATTTTCTTCACCTTATGGTGCTGTCTTACCCTCAATTTGCCCTGATGTGGGGTGGTTCTTGACAGGGGTAATTTAAAAGAATTTCCACAAGTGTATGGGGCTCAAAGAAGTTAAGCAATGGATCACCTATAGTGTTTGGGATAGAGAAATGAATTGCCTCTCATCATTTCGGTCATTGTACCTTTTGCGAGTGAACTCTTTACCTTGTAGATATGGAATTTTTTACGCTCATCTCACAAGTGTATAAGTAAGGGATTATGTATAGGATAAGGCTTGCCTTTCATCATCCTGACACGTCTCATTCATCATTATGAAGCATTTGATCACTCCAATGAATTGTCTTATCTTGACAAATCTCCACATGAAATTGATGAGTTAAAAAGGTAAAATCACTATGGAAATCCTCTTTTCAAAAGAGTCCAGTAACTTTAAGTATGAAAAGTTTTTGTGACTTCAAAACAGACAATTTTACCACATTCAAAGCATGATTTTAAGCATTCATTCAGGGAATTGCCCCCTCACAAATGGATTGCCTCAACAATGTATGTCCTTAGATTGTCCCTATCAATCAAGATTGAAAATTCGTTTTTGCCCCTGCACAAGAGAACGTGCATGAATAGGATACTATGCAACATCAAAGTAAATTCAAATTGCACATTCATTTTGGCTCGAATCATGTACAGATAGGTTAGCGAGATCGCTCCATAATCACCTAATTGAAATGAACGGGAACATGTAAGCATGAGGTGTAAGTCAATCCATAACAATGATCTAATCGATATTTTCATCTTCTTCTTTTTTGACATGAAAAGTTCACACATGAAGGGAATTTCCTAAAAAAAGAGCTAGGAAAATAAAGACATGGGATGTCCTAGTTAGGACGAAATTTCCTAAACATGAACTAGGGAAAGCCAAAGTTTGAAATTTCCTAATAAAAAAAAAAAAGACAGGAATTGAAAACAAAATTCCAAAGTTTTTTTTTTTTTGTTATTTTTCCAATGATTCATCGCATGACAATTTTCTCATTTCATTTCTGATTGACAAATGAGTTTAAATCAATGATTGACCTAAATTGTCATGGACTGACCAAAAGCACGACAAAATAAATTGCATGGTATAGGGATAGAAGACTTACTTCATCGAGGAGAATCAATGGCAATCACATAGACATGCGCATGAGATGTGAGGCTCGATTTCTACTCTAGACAGGCTTAGCAAAGTGAAGTTAGCAGGGTGGGATGACTAGTTGCAGCCTCGCATACTAAGTCAAGTCCTCCTAACTCCGGCTTAGTAAAAAACGATACCCTAATGCAACGCAGCCTCGCGGGTAGAGGTAAACATTCTTAACACCAAGAAAAAGCTTTCGGGATTGAGTTGGGCAACCTCTACTACGCGGCCTCGTGGTCGAAGTCGTATCCAACTCAATACCATCCTAAGTGTCCTAGTGCGGCCTAGGTCCGGCGGTAGGTTGTGTGTGCAATAGTGTAGTGCAAATGCAAGGCATGCACGACAATTTAATATCAAGCATCACTTCAACATGAAATTAAACCATTCATTCCTTCACCTCCCTACAAAATAAATGTTAGCAAACACTTCCCCTTATACCTCCTAATCTGCAAAAATATTTAACACCTTAAACGTTAGGGACGTACATGGGATCCTCGCTGCCAAACAAAAACATTTTTCAAATTGAAGAGAAAATTGGCCTAAGTCCACTAAGAGTTTTAACTCAAGTCCCCAGCGGAGTCGCCAAGCTGTCGCAACCAAATTTTTGGGTGAACCACCTATGATTTGGCTAATGGATTACTAAGCCTAAACTTAGCTCGGGCTCTCCCAAGCCCATACCAATTCGCGACTTAGGTTCAAATTCTTAACATGCAATTGATTTTCAATTAGGAGTCGCCACTAATCTATTTTCAGTAGATCGATTAGATACCTAACTAAAATAATGGGAGGATTATTTTACTCTTACGAACCAGAGATTTTGTGAGTTCGGGAACTTGATTATGTTGACCTCGCAATCCACTTTGACCACCACTTTATCTAAAATTGGCGTCTTCTACATGTGATGGTGATGATAAGGCCATGGGGTAGTCGATGGTTTGTGATTGAAGTAGATGAACAAGCTAGAGCACCGTCCCATGGATGGTGATTCGTCTGGATGCCGAGTGGGGTTTGCTAGAATCATTGATGTACCGATCGAGAATCACTTGCTGGCTTCACAGATTCAGGCGATGGCTCGGCCCTGCTTTTGAGGATCACAATGCAACAACGTTGGGGCTCTAGGCGTTGGTAACTAGCCAGAAAATCCAGAAAACAACCTGCAAAAACAGAGAGGACGGCCGCTGTGCCTTCGAGGATCACGATGCAACAAAGACATCGGCTCGTCGAAATCTCATAGCAACTCCTCTCGTCAAGGCTTCAGGATGGCGGGCATCAATCAACAACCGCTTTGAGGACTTGAGGAGTCCCAAGAACTTGTTCCTTCTTGTGTCTTTTACGTAAAGTGCACTACGAGATGGACTGAGCGGGGCTAGGCCTAATAGATGCGCCGGGGAGCTGTGCTAATAAAAAACTAATGAAACAGCTGAGGCAAAGATCGATGTCTCGAGGATCACCGAGAATGGTCTTCTTCTTTGCGTGTGTCTATGGCCGTGTATTCAGTATATGTGGCCCCTCTGAAAACCCTATGCGTATTAATCTATTTATAGGCCACGGATTAGGGTTTTTAATTTTCCAAAACCATATCCACAAAAATTTCTTTTCCAAACGCAATATTTGCCTTTTCAAACGCAATATTTGCTTTTGAATTGAAACTCACAAAGATAAATCTGTAAAATCTCCCCAAGGATACAGGCTTGGGCCAATTTGCTCTCTTCGTGGGCTTAACCCGACTCATCAAATTAAAGTTTCTGAAGCATCAATTCGTACCCATCCGTCACCGGTCTAATGTAAATGCAAATTAAAAATAAATGCACCTAAAACTATATGCTATGCAATTAACTAATCAATTAATTTTTTTTTTAGGGGTTAAAATTAATCCCTGATTTTTTAATGCGATAAATAAATAATCGAATTGCCAAAATTTAGGTGTCAACATTTAGCCTAAAGGGATTTTTCCACAACTTGTCCAATCTCTTTCAAGACAGAGGTTAAGAATATCTATTTCAAATTTGGATCAACTCCGAGAGTATAGAATAATTTAAGCATTTCTTGGAAATGCTTTTTCAAATGCCTTTTTTGCAAAGAGCAGTATTTTCTCTAAAAAAAATTCTTTTCTTATAAGCTCGAGAAGATCTTCTGGTTTACCGATAAATAAGTGGTGGATCAGACGAATTATCTGACGAAAATGTGTTTGGAGTAAAAATGTTATTTGATCCTAATTAGGAACAATTCTCCACCAATCTTTTATACTTCCGGTAAATCTGCTAACGAATTCTATCAGTATATCATACCGACTTTCGACAGTAAATGCTTTGATGTTGAGCCAAGCATGGAACTCTTGTAATCTTTCTGACCATTTAGAATATGGAATATCATCGAACATGAAGTAATATTTTGCGGTTGAAGACCTATGGTCTGGGTTTGGGTCATGAAGATTTACTAGTTCTGGCCGAGATGAATTTGATTGCATTTCTGTCTCGGGGGGATTGGCCATAAAGATAGTAGGCTCAAGGGACATTGGTGTTTCTGCCTCAAAGGTTGAAGCATTTTTGGAGGAAAATGAATTTGATTCTAAAGTTGATTCAGAATGAAAGGAGATACTTTGTTTTATGGAGTTAAATACAACAATGGTTGGTATCTCCTATTGACTTTGGTCTTACAAAAAGATTTGAAGTGGATTTGAAACCATATAGGCAAAGGAAGGCTCTTGGAAAGGTTCAGGAGCTGGCTTCTTTTCTTCTCTAAGCTTTTTTTTTTGTCTTTCCATATCTCTGATATGGTTTTGAAGTGTAATAATATCACTTTGATCAGTCTTTGAAGCTTCTTCAAAGATTGAAGCAATCGATGTAGCCTTGAGAGAAATCTCTTCCACTAAAGTTAAGACTCCAAGGTCATGAAATTGGTTTGAATTCCTTTTTGTAGGAGCTTCATTTGTTTCCTCAATCTTTCCATTTCAGCCACTTGATCATCGAGATAATAATGAGGAACGAATTTACCACATTCCAACTATTGTAGTTTCTTTTGGAATGTCTCAAGCAATTTATTAGTATCTAAGGCCGTTGGATCATCCTTCTGGTCAACATCATCAAGGCAAGCTTGAACAGTAGAGATCGGATAGCCATCTAGGTACGTTATTAAGTTAGGAAAGTTTCCAAACTTGAGGGGTATCTTAGGATTTTGTGATATCACATTATTTAAATAAGTATCTAACAGATTATACCTAATATCTAATGTAATATATCTATAATATATTAATCCATTCAAATAAGGTAGTTAAATATTCAAAATTTAATGAAGATATGCACCTTACCTAATTTGAGGATTTTATTTCCAAATTTGAATCAAGTGCAATTAGATTGGGAATGCAACCGGCTCCTCGGGGCGGCAAGGTGGTGACATCGGCAAGCAGCAGGGAATGGTGACGGGTGGCTTGCAGGTTAGCATGGAGACACGGGTTAGCACGGAGAGGGAATGGCGAACGGCGGTGACGGTGGCATGTGTCTCAAGCACAGTAGGCAAGGGGCTCGACCAATGCACCTGCAAAACAGAAACCTCATTGGAGCAGCCTAGTCCGGGGACGAGATCGACAGTGGCGCAGCAGCAAGGACGTCGCCAGGGGGGAGCGGCTGCAGCGGATGGATTGTCGCTCGCTGGAAGTTCTCGGGAGTTGCGGGGGCTGATTCAATGTGATGAGTGAACCGCGGACGATAGGAGAAAGAGCCAGACGTGGTGTCTCAGTAGAGCTACGAGCGGGGTAAGGAGAGAGCGACAGAATGTGGCAAAGCGCTAAAAAGTGGCAGCCGTGCCAAAGTTACTAGGATCGTGGCAACAATGGAGCACCGTCAGAACGTTGTTATGCATGCAAATAGAGAGAATCTTTTTTTGCTTTTTCCTCCTCCTTGGCTCCTTTTTTGTTCTGTGAAGACCTTTCTTGGCGTCTTCTTCAACGTGTTGAACGTGTCTTGTGTCCACTGTGTCCACTGTGTCCACCTGCGGAAACAAACACGACTCCCCTCTCTTTCTCACGCTCTTTCTTTGATATTGTGGCCTTGTGTCAGTTGTGTCGCCTCCTAAACTTTGTCGTTGTTGCTCCCGGCCAAGCGAGGAGTGAAGGCTGCTGCTTTGTCATCAGGGAGAATCGCGGCAAAGCTGGTGGTTGTCAATGCAGCAGACGATCGGCAACAGGGTCGGCGTCAAGGCACGGCCACGACGTCTAAAGAGGCGTCGACTGTGACTCCTTTAGCTCTCTCAAGTGTGTCTCTACTGTGTTCTCTGAGAAAGATTTGCCCACCTCCAATTTGTGAGGCACAAGGCTCTATTTATAATACAAACTTAGATTAATTTCAATATCATGGGCTTAACTTAAGCCTTTTCTAATGTGATGGGCTCTAATAACCTAAGGCTTGTCCCTAATTAAACTCTCAATGGACTGAATTAAGCCTAAGACCTATTATTAATCATACGGACTGAAATTAGATTAAATTAAGCTCAATTTTGGCCTATGCTTCCATGTAATTTTCAGCCACCATGCTCCCCTAGTGCTAGAATTTGGCCCCTATCATGGGCTCAATTCGCTTAATTTTAAGCTCAAAACCATCCACAGCCGGTCCAATGCTAATGCAATATGAAACTAAATAATGAATGCTCCTAAAATTATATGCTATGCAAATTTATTCTAATATTTTTGTTTAAGGGTTAAAAATTAATTCATAATTCTCTATGTAATAAATAATTGATCGGATCACTAAAATTTAGGTGTCAACAGATTTAAATAAGGATTTTAAGAATAGGAAATAAAACTAAATGAAATGTATGAGTTGCGATTTTTGTTCTTTAGTGGAAATTTTAAATTTAGTTAATATCAAGAGATATTTTATCAAGTAATAGAAGAAAGTATCTTAGAAAATATTTTAATTAAACTTTAAATCGGATAGAAAAATAATGTACTTATTCACATAATTGACGGAAGTTTTACTTCAAATTATATAGTGGAGTACATAAGTACTTTGATTCATTTCTCTTTTTGGCTTAATTTCAAATTAAATGAATAGATAATTTATTCAAAGATCTTTTTATCTTTATTTAATTTTTTAAAAATATAAACAATGAGATAAACAGAAAGAGATAAATCTATAGAGGATAATACAAATTAATTTTAAGATATTTTATTTTTTCTATTTCATTGGTTAAATATTCTATTTCTAAGTTTTTAAAATTAAAACTTAGTAAGTGTCATAGAAAAAGAAATATGAAATAAATCGAGTTCCCTAATATTCTAAATACGAGAAAGGAAAGGCAGGAAAAAACCTAAGAACTTATAAATATGGAAAGAGAGAAATCTGAGGTTTTGGGTCATTCTCCTCCTCCTCCTCTTTACCGCAGTTCACATCTCCCGTCGGTGAGTCCACCAAGTGAGTTTTAAGGTTGTGTATTGGTCCTTATTCAACTCGGGAATCGAATGGGACCAATTGATTTTGGGTGATTCCTAATTTTGCAAATCTGAAACCAATAATAATCAGTCTAGTTCTCGATTCCTTGTGCAAAACCATCCTAGAAGAACCGGCCAAGAATTCTTTTCTTTTGTTTTTTATTTGGTGGCAGAGGGCAAAGAACAAAACGCTAAATTGAAAAGGGCAAACGGCATAGTTTTAAACTCTGGCACTCTCACCTCCTTGTATTCTTTTTTCTTTCTTTCCAAATGTAGTATTATTTGGATATCGAATAGTTTAATCAATTATGACTAGCTCCTTCTGTGGGTGCTACGTGCATAGCTGATTCGAGATGGATTTGGATGAATTTTTTCATAGAGAATATGGATGAATTTTCAAAGGTTTATGTAATCATACAAATAGGGAATATTTTTAGGTAAACAGCCAAGAAAATTCTTATTTTTTAAAGTCCGTTCTTACCTTGGAATCGAGACCTAAACTAGATAGCATCCGTTCCCAGTGTGTGGAAATAGGAATCGACCCTATCCAACCTAGAACCGGGCCGTGTGCGAATCGAAAGTGTTATTTTAATTTATTTTATGGTTTTTGCTTAAAAATAATAAAAGTAAATAGAATCACAAGAAACCGGGAACATATTGCTCAATCGACACTTTGCTTTCAATTTTATACTCTATGCTAGTTTCGCTGGTTTGGTCAAGTTCGGTTGGTATGGTTCCTTTATAGGAATCGAGAATCGGACTAGCTATTCCCAGTTCCAAAATTTTGGAACAAAAAACTAGACCGATTCTTATTGGAACCACCTAGAATTGACTAATCTGGTGTTTGGGTTGGTTCGGGTCCAATGCATACCACTTTTAAACAAAAAATCAAGTCATCATACTTCAAGACAGTTTAATATATTTTAGCTTTAACATGCAATATGTTTGTCGAATTAAAAAACAAGTTTAAGAATCACAACTTATTTGGACCATAGTATATTTACATTTCATTTATAATAATAATTAAAAGAGTTTAATTTGCTTAATTTAATGATGAAATATCTAAAAAAATTCCAATAAAGACTATAATATCCTGAAATTTGGCCATATTTCGAAATATATGAAATGGTTATTTCATCAACGCATTGATAATTATTTTACTCTGAACTGATTACTCACGAGTTAACTAATCTATTAGGTGAGGCCGTAAAGGGTCAAAACGCGAAAGACCAAAGAATTCGATCAGGGACCAATCGCTAAACCATAAGGATCGACAAGGGTAAATACTACACTATTATAAGTTGATTAGCAAATGGATATAAATTGATTCGATGGAAGTACGTAGTTGATTCGTGGATGATTCCTAAAGATTACTATATTCTCGTGAAACGATGATAAACCGCTCAACAACCCCTAAAAGCCATCCGATAGTTCAAAATTTATTGGACGTTACCTCATTTTCCGTTGAATTATCGGCAAGTTCGAAATTTTCGGAAAAGGAACTATCAAATGGCAAATTAAAAGTTGGAAAGGAAAAATGGACCCGGTGGCAAAGTTGCAATTTGTTGGCCAAAATTTTGGCTATAAAGATAAAAGGAAAATAAGAAGATATTTTAGGGACAATATACTTGAAAATGAGGATTTTAGAGGGGAGTTGGTGTGAAGATTGATGGGATTTTGGGCAAAAATCCTTCTTTGCCCTCTCTCTCTCACGTTCTTTTCCCCCACCCTCAACCGAAACAGCCCCATTTTCCTTTCCTTCTCCATCTGCAACCATTTCCCCCTCATCTTGCATTCTTCTTCTTTCCATTTCTCTCCAAAGCCGACGGTATTTTCCTCTTGCCATTCTATGAGTCTCTTCCTTTTTTACTTCCGGAAATCTGTTTCATGTAGCTTGGTGCCATACTTGCTAACACCTAAGCCCACTCAAACTTTTCCATCCTTTTCATTATCATTTGATTTCGTCAGAAAACGGACTCCTACTACTCCTCCTTCTCCTCCTGAATCCTCCTCGATCCTTCCATAACATTTTCGGCCACTCAATATCTCGCTCTTTCTCTTACGCAATATGGTGACTTAAGTATCAGAGTGACTACTGATTTTCTACTCATAGTTCCTCTCTTGTTAGGATGGGTTTGGGAAAACTTTTAGGAAAAGTCTTTGGGAAAATGCAAAGACCTTTGGCTAAAGATGTTTTCCAAAATGCAAATTGCGTTTGGTAAATTTTATTGTAAAAGTCCATTGTAAGTATCTTTGAGTAAAACGGCGTTTAAAATTATATTTGCAAAGCCTTTTGTTATTAAAAAAAAAAAAGTTAGTTGGCCAAAACAAGTAGTCACCGGCAAGGAGCAGGCGGTTTGGCGAAGTGGAGGAGGTCGCGCGTCGTGACCCAGGCGACCTCCAGCCACCTCCGCAACGAGGTCGTGGGTCGTCGGAGGTCGCGGCGAGGTGGAGGAGGTCGCGCGCCGCGACCCAGGCGACCTTTGCGACCCAGATTTGGGTCGCGGGAAGGTCGTGGGTCGCCGAGGTCGTAGTGATAGCTCGCTGCGACCTAGGCGACCTCTGTGACCGCCGCGACCTAGGTGGTCACAGCGAGGTGGAGGAGGTCACGTGCCGCGACCTAGGCGACCTCTGCGAACCAGATCTGGGTCGCAGCCACGTCTTGGGTCGTCGGAGGTCGCGGCGAGGTGGCGGAGGTTGCGCGCCGCGACCCAGGCGACCTCCGCCACCTCTGCGACCGACGACCTCCGCCACCTCCGCGACCCAGGCGCGCGACCTCCTCCACCTCCATGACCGGCAACCTCGCCACCTCGCCGCGACCCAGATCTGGGTTGCGCGACTAGTCGGCAATAGTCGCTGGGGTGCCGCGACCACGCCGGCCTCTCTTGCCCGTCGCCGACCCACCACAACACCTCGCCGGCCTCTTTGACGAAGAAGATGAATAGTGCTCGGCCATTCCCATTCCCGAAATGCTAAAAGCCCAAGCCTGGGCTGCCTTGGGCTTTCAGCTTTGGAATGCCAGCATTTCTTCAAGGCAAGTTTAATTGGGTGTTCCCAAACACCCAATATTCGGGCAAATGGGCTTTGGACCCTCAAAGGGCTTTCTAAAGTGGTTTCCAAACGGACCCTTAGGGTGCGTTTGGAAGTAACTTTGGAAGGAGCTTTGGGCATCAAAAGCCCCTTGGGCCAAAAAAATGGTGTTTGGCAACCAACTTTCGAAGTCTCTTAATGGGAAAGCAAATATTTGCAAGGCCGAAAGCCCAAGGCGGTGAGGACCGCCTTGGGCTTTCGGCCTTCTCAAAGATGCCCACGCGACACTGTTCACTTTTTTTTTTTTTCCAAAATTGTCCTCACGAATTTTTGGTTTTTCCGGTGCGTGCCCTTGTATGGACACTGTTCATCTTCTCCGGACCGGACGCCGCGACCTAGGCGATCATCATCAACCCGGCGACCTCCGCAAGTCGCAGATCTGGTGCGACCAGATGCGGTCACCGGCGACCGTCGCCTGCCGCACCGCAACCTCCGCACGGAGCTCGCCGGGGCCGCGCGACCCATTTGGTCGCGACCAGATCTAGTGGCGACCAGATCTGGTGCCGGAGGCTCGAGCTGCGGGTTGCGGCGGGGTCGCGTGACCTCGCCGCCCCTGATCCGGGTCGCGGTGGCGTTGCGCGACCTCCGCGACCTCGCCGCCCCCGGATCTGGGGGCGGCGAGGTCGCGCGACCCCACTGCGACCCAGATCCGAGGCGGCAAGGTCCTCCGGCGACCTCGACGCCCCAGATCTAGGTCGCCGGAGGAAGAGGAGGCGTCGCGCGCGAGACGCCCCAGATCCGGGGTCGCCAGAGGTCGCGACGGCGTCGCGCGACCTCGCCACCCTAGATCCGGGGTCACCGGAGGTCGCCGGAGTTCGCCGGAGGTCGCCGGCGGCCGCTGCCCTTGCCGGTCAATTTTTTTTTAATTTTTCTTTTGATAATTTTTTTTTACCACAAAACTCCTTTGTAAATGTAATTCCCCAAACACCATTTTTGCTCAAAGTACTTTACAAAGAGCTTTCAAAGTATAATTTACCAAACACAGTTTGCATTTCGGAAAACACCTTTAACTCAAAGGTCTTTGTATTTTTCTAAAGACTTTCCCAAAAGTGGTTCCCAAACGCACCCTTAGTCTACTCGTGGTATTGAGAATCTCTCTTTTTCTTCTTTCTATTTTTTTTTTATATTTTTATCTTGTATATCCAGATAAATATATCTAGATATGAGATAGAATAAATAGAATCTTTATATTCGACTCAATCCTTTTAGGAAAAGATTGGGTCGAGTTTAGTTGCAATTCAATTAAGGCCAAGTACTCTGTTCATGGTGATTCCAATTCAATTTACAATTTATATTAATAAAATAATGATATTAATTAACCAATGAATGGCAAGTGCTTTTCCTTGTGTAGATCATATTTCAATGGGAACTTGATGGGTAGCTCTATCGAGATTAGAAGCGAATTGTGCAAAAGGCTTATAATTCTGCGAATTGCACTAATTCCAATTTTTCTTTTTCTAGCTACTTGTTTCATGGCTTTAATTCTCATAAAAGGCAGTGTAATAAAGCATCAATACTGATTCATCCATAAGTATATGAATCTATTCATAGAAAAAAATCAAGAGCCCCGAGCCAATAAAGACTAAAAAGATTGACTCAAGAACAAATTTCATGAGGGCTCCATTGTAGAATTCAAACCTAACCATTAATTGCGAAGCGATGGGAACAATGGAACCATAATCAGGTATAGAGTAGCACTCGATGACAATTCCTATGTTCAAGCCCGATTCTAGTTTAAGTCTTTGCTGACCTCTTTAGCTCAGAAATTTAGGCTAAGCATTGAGCATGTCCCCTACCTAAGTCAAGCTTCATTTTATCCTTTCCACCTTGAAAGAAGACCAAGCCGATAAGGCCCTTTTACCACAAGCGTGGGGAAGAGGGAGAGGGGGGCTACGAGCCCTCTCCCATTGCTGTTCCCAAACCACCCATCCCTTCCTTCCCCTTCGCCCGGACCAATGAGGTCCGATCAAATCAAATCTATCGAACAAAGTGAAGTGACAAGAAGAGAAGACTTCTGACGGGAGATCTCTATTCATTACACCTCCTTGACTAGTAAGGGGAAAAGGGAAGTGCGCTCTTGTGGGACTTGTGGTGCAACTTTCACCTTTCCCGTTTCCCTACCTCTAGTGATTTCCTAGTTGATCGTAACTTTTCTTTGGCATTCGTAATCATCCTAACTAGAAAATAGATTATTTGCAAAATATATATTTGTAACTTTTTTTTGGAGAACGTAATTTCCCTTTTATCTTTGTAAGATATGTGAGTCTTATAATTCATAATATTGTATAAAGACTAATTTATCTAAGCCAATAGTAAATTTCTTCATCCTATTGTTAATATATACCTTAGTAAATTATTAAACTGTTACGTCTGAACTCTATGATGTAAAATCCGGGGTATTCTCTCATAATGGGGGAGAAAAAATAATTCTTCCTAATTGGAGGTTGAGAGTGAAACGTGTGGATATCAATACGTTAAAATGAAAAATATAATCCTACCAGCCAACAGGTTTGCCTAGCAAGCATAGGTCTTTGCATGAGAACATTTCTCATTCTCACAATTTCTGTTCTTTTGTTAGGAACAAAAAAAGAATAAAACCCGTTTAATGTAACCAAGTTGATTTCTATTCCTCGGAATATAAAAGTTAGCTAAATAGAAATGAGAAACAAAAAAAAAAAATCGCTTTTCTCGGAAACAATTTCTAGAAATAAGCAAATTTTCTCTTTTATTTTTGTTTTATTTCTCTCTTGCCATGGCCACCTTCAACCGTTCGGAGCCACCACTGGCCGCCGCCGCCGACCATGAGCAAGAATAAAAAAAAACAAATAAAAAACAAAAAATACAAATAAAACAAATAAATACAAATAAAACAAATAAATACAAATAAAAAAACAAACGCAAGAAAATAAAAAAATACAAAAAATACCAAAAAAAATACCAAAAAAAAACAAATAAATACAAAAAAAATAAAAATACAAATAAATACAAAAACAAATACAAAAAATAAATACAAAAAAAATAACTACAAAAAACAAATAAATACAAATAAAAAACAAACGCAAGAAAATAAAAAATACAAAAAATACAAAAAATACAAAAAATACAAAAAAACAAATACAAAACAAATACAAAAAACAAATACAAAAAATAAATACAAAAAAAATAAAAAAACAAATAAATACAAAAATAAATACAAAAAAGAATAAAAAAAAATAAATACAAAAAATACAAAAAACAAATAAATACAAAAAATAATAAAAAAAAAAAAAAAGAACAAATAAAAAACAAATAAATACAAAAAAGAATCGTTGCGTTACTAAACGCATTTATATTCTTTTTCTATTCCAAGAAGTAGAAATTTTGTGCGGTTATCAAACGGGTTACTTTTCTTTCGAAATCTGTTCCCGGAATAGAAATAGAAAATAACTATTTCGAAAAAACTCTTCCCAGCCAAGAAATTTTACCATACGCACCCATAGTGGCCCCAACAAAGCTTTCGAGTTCTTTGATTGTGGTGAGGTATAACCTTAATCACCACTGAGGTTGGTTAAGGATGTAAATTTATCCAAGCTAATGGTAAATTTCTTCATCCTATTGTTAGTAAAATATCTAATTAATTGGAGCCATTCTTTAGACTTCATAAACTTTTTGCGACCTACGAGTCCATTATTTCACCCACTTTCCATAATTTTTAGGTTAATACCGAAAAACTCCAAATTTGCATACTTGTGATAAATTTACCCCAAATTATTTTTTTTTACCACCAAAAACTCCAAACTAGTATACCTTTAACAAATTTACCCCAAACTGATACACTTGTGACAAATATACCCTCTGTTAGTTTTCGTTAAATTTTACTATCAAATTATTAAGTTAAATGATACGCGACAGTTGACTGATATACTAATTTGGAATTTTACGCACCGTTTGTCATAATTTATAATTTTTGTGATTTTTTTTGTGGTATTACTCCATTTTAGCGAAATGTATATTTATCACAGATTTATCAGTTTTGGATTTTTTAAGGTCGAATAAATTAGTTTATGGTAAATTTATCATAAATGTATCTATTTAAGATTTTTTATGGTCAGTCAGGATAAATTCGTCATAAATATATTAGTTTGAGATTTTTTATAATCAAAAAAATAATTTTGGATAAATTTATCGTAAGAGTACCAATTTGAAATTGTTTAGGTATAACTTTTTTCCGGCCCTTTCGTCCGTAATTTTTCCTTAAAATCACGATGACGGTAGAATTTCCCGTGAGATTATCCATCGCGTCTCGTCTCCGTGCCCGAAAGCCGGTCTCGTCAAAACCCTAAAACAGATCTAGGGAAGGTGACTGGTCTACCCCCGCCAAGCTCGACGCTTTGTCCATCTTCCGCTCGATGAAGCCCTCGTCCTTGGCGGATCTGTAGCTGCTGATCCATCCCGTTTCGCTCGGCGCGAGAAAAGCTATGGAGGGCCTGTGAAAGCGTCTCGCGCTTCTTCGTATCTCACCTCGCTTTGTCTGTCTGGGAACGGTCCCCTCGGGAACCGGCGGGCTCTTGTTTGTGGCCCAGCTATCGCGTCAGAGGTCGCAGGTAGCGTAAAGTTCTCTCCGGAATCGAAAAGTTCTTTCATTTTTGTCGGTAGGACTGTGATAATGTGATGAGAAGCAGCTTTCCCCCGCCCCCTTAATTTCTAATTGCATAACATGGTTGCTCGATCCTGGCTGCGGACAAAATCGATGGTAGTAAGAGGCCTGTCTTTGATTTTCTGATTATAGTTTGGAGATTCGATGTCTTTTCGTGATACTTTCATTATTGATATAGAGTTGATGTATTTTTTATCCTCTACTTTAATTTGATGTATTGACGCTTTATATGCATATGTTTTGGTCAAATTTTCCCCGTTTCAATTATCTTGGTGATGGTGGCAAGAGTTATTCTAATATTGTAACTTGCATTTGATTAGTGGTAAGTTGGAATTTTGATCCACAAATGATCTCAATCCTACTGGATGATCTTGGTACTCGTAAATTTGTGTGAATTGAGCTCTGTATTGCTTGTACAAGACAATGATCAAGGAAGAAATTGTGTTTGAATAATGCGAAACACTTCCTTTCTCATGGTGTGCAACTATCAAGCATGGTTTTGTGGTGACTCTGTTATAATTGAAGTATCTACTAGGTTTTTTGCTGTTGAGTCACCGTTATTTCTAGTAATTTGAGTTGGTCCTTCTGTTTTATTTGGTTGGGGGGTGTTGGGGGGGACATTTGAACTCCTCATGTGAGATGTTACATCTTTGGCTTTTTTTTTTTTAATTGTTTCTAATGTTCTTCTGTTCTTTCATGCTGACTTAGGAATCTATTTGTTCTCTAACAAAAATGGCTGGTCAGAGGAATAGCTATGGGAAGCGGGCTCATTCTCAGTCCGACTATGCTGAGAATGGAGGAAGTAAAAGGAGAAATGCTGGTGATGATAGAGACCAGTTTGTTATAAACTCAGATGATACTGTCTATCGTTATTTGTGCCCAGGAAGAAAGATAGGAAGTATTATTGGAAGAGGAGGGGAGATTGTCAAGCAACTAAGGGCAGACACCAAATCCAAGATTAGGATTGGTGAGACAGTGCCTGGATGTGAGGAGCGTGTTGTCACCATTTACAGCTCTAGTGATGAGACTAATGCTTTTGATGATAGCAATAATTATGTGTGCCCAGCTCAACATGCTTTGTTTAAGATTCACGAGAGAGTAGTTGCTGAAGAGTTGAATGGTGATGACGATTCTGAAGGGCAGCAAGTTACTGCTCGGCTTCTTGTACCATCTGATCAGATTGGATGTGTCATTGGAAAAGGGGGGCAGATAGTGCAAAATATACGCAGTGACACTGGTGCACAGATTCGCATTCTTAAGGACGATCATTTACCTTCATGTGCATTAAATTCAGATGAGCTTGTGCAGGTAAACAAAATTTTTCTTCCTATTGTTCTGTATAGCATCCTTGGTACTCATTTTGAATTAGCCTTTGTAAAGCAATTAGATATAATGGTAACTAGCTCATGAAAGCAAGGTCAACTTCAAAGTTTTTTGGCCCATACAGCACTTATAGGGATTGTTCAGTACTTTGATGCGTTAGAAAGTTTTTTATGCCGCCCCTTTTGGATGTAGGATTTTAATGACATCATTTACTTGCTGAATGATTTTAGTTAGATGTCAATCTCATCACTAAAGGCATGGAATATGCAATTTTTTCTAAAGTCAACTTTGTTTATATGTCATAGAACCTGTCGTCTTATAATCTGTTTTCTTTAGCAAGAGACATTTGTTGGCTCTCTTCTTTTGCATCGGCTACTTTGCAGCAGATGCTGTGATTGTATTGATATGTCTTGTTTCATTAGCTGATTGAAGCTCATTAAGTTTTCTGGTGTTGGTTTTTAGATTTCTGGGGAAGCTGCAGTTGTGAGAAAGGCTCTCCATCAGATTGCATCTCGCCTGCATGATAACCCATCAAGATCTCAGCATTTGCTCACTTCTGCTGTTCCTAACATGTATTCTACCGGTGGTTCACTGATTGCTCCTACTGCTGGTGCCCCAATTGTGGGTGTAGCACCATTGCTTGGTCCTTATGGAGGATACAAAGGTGACACTGGTGATTGGTCACGCTCCTTATATTCAGCATCAAGGGATGACGCTTCACCAAAAGAATTCACACTTCGCTTGGTTTGCCCGATTGGAAATATCGGTGGTGTCATTGGCAAGGGTGGTACCATAATCAACCAGATAAGGCAGGAATCTGGGGCAGCTATCAAAGTAGATAGTTCGGCAACTGAGGGAGATGACTGCTTGATTACTATCTCAGCAAAAGAGGTGAACTTCTACACTTGGTATCTTTTAGATTGTTTGTTGTATCTTATGGGTGATGTTACTAATTAGACCTAACAATTAGTTAAATTGTCTTTGTTGATTTAGATTTTCGAAGATGCATTCTCTCCTGCTATTGAAGCTGCAGTGCGTCTGCAACCAAGGTGTAGTGAGAAGATTGAGAGAGATTCGGGGCTCCTTTCATTTACAACCCGACTGCTTGTGCCAACCTCAAGGATTGGCTGTCTTATTGGTAAAGGAGGGGCTATTATAACAGAGATAAGGAGACTCACAAAAGCTAATATTCGCATATTGTCGAAGGAAAACCTTCCAAAGATTGCTGCTGACGATGATGAGATGGTGCAGGTAATAGAGTTAGGGAGTTTCTGCCCTATGGTTTTTTGAGCAGTTACCTGCTTATGGTATTAACCGGTTGATCTAGTGACTATATAAACTTGGACCTATAAATTGGTTGTTTTGCTTATCAGATTTCTGGAGATCTTGACATAGCAAAGGATGCTCTGGTACAAGTAACAACACGGTTGAGAGCAAATGTGTTTGACAGGGAAGGTGCATTGTCTACTTTTGTGCCTGTTCTTCCATACCTCCCTGTGCCTGCCGATGCTTCGGATGGTCTAAATTACGATAGCAGAGACAACAAAAGACATCCACGGGGTCACTCCTATTCTAGTGGATATGGTGGTTCAAATGATCTAGGAGTTGCTGACAGTTATGGAGGATATGGTAGTCCACAGGTATTAAATCTGTTCAAAGTTTGATGCTTAGTTGCTGGGTTTTTGTAAACGCTTGTGCACTTCTCATAGTTGTAGTGGTTAAGACTTGTTAACTGTTCACTCATACTTTTATAAAAATTATGAGCAATCTTTTTGATTTCAATTGTAGGTTGGTGGTGGCGGTAGTGTATATGGTGTATATGGTGGCTATTCTTCTGGACGTGCTGGCTCTTCTGGGTATGATTTCTTATTCTCCTTTCATGATCTTTCTAGGTTTTTAAGAAGTTTCTTGGTATTGCTAACATGGTATTGCCAGAATCTGTAGAGACTTAATTTGATAAATGTGGCTTTACTCTCAACTGGGCTTTTCTGAGGCGAACAGAAACACTCATGTGATTTAGTTCTTTGTTGCTTGGGCATGGTTTCTTGGTTTGGGTCATGGGCTGTCTTGATTCAAACATGAATTAGAAGACTCATATAATGTAGTGATCTTCATTTTATCACTACAAGAAGGTTAAAACTCACCTAGTTGCTTCAATGTTTCATGATATCATGGGCATGCACTCTCTATTTCCTCATTAAACAAGCAGAGGTTGAATTAGCTCTATATAAATTCTCACTTCCTTTATTGATCCTACCTTGTGTAGACAGGTTGAGAGACACTTGTTAGTTTCAAGTAAACAGGTTTGATGACCTTAATGCATGCCCCAACATGTGGACGCTCTTACATACAAACACAAAAAACTCTTACTGTACATCTAATTGGGGAAATTTGTAGACAAGAAAAGAGATTGATGGGGAAGATTTGAATATATTGTTTGGTGTGATTTAAGTGGATGGAAAAGGAAAGGATTTGGATGAGTGCTTCTTGATGTATAAAGCCAGTTTTAAGTGAAATTTTCATCCTCCCAAAAGTGCAGTGATTTTGAGAATACTTGACCACTTTACTCATTTTGGTTTTCAATTTTCTTTATTTCACTTTACCGTGCTACAATAATCTTCTACTACAACCAGAAAGGTTACTCCTCCTTAATCCTTTCTCTTCTTTCCACTGCCTCCTTGTTGAACACAGTGTTGTAAGTTACTGTCAATTAAAACAATTCAATGACTAGTTTTTCAATTTTTTCAAAGTCTTTATATGGCAATGCACTTTTGATTTTTTTGTTGTGCCTTATATTGGAAATAAGAGTAGTTGAAAATGATGATCTTACATTTGCAATATTCCCAATTCAAAATATTGGTATCAATAATGAGAATTGTTTTTATGAAAGCTTATGCTTTCTCATGCCTTCACAGTTTGTTCTGTCCTTTGTTTGCTGGATTCTTATCGCGTAAGCGTTCTGTCTGAGGCTTGAACTTTTTAACCCATTTAGGATTGTCTGCTGAAGTTATCATGCCTAAAATTTGGATGATAATCGAACCTGTACACTGTTCAAACACACTGTATTTGATCAATAGGGCTCTTTTTTCTGTAAAGTCTAATAGAACTAGCCTCCATAGTTTGCTGTGCATGTCGTAGGATGCAAATTGCTGAACACTTCTTGCTGATCTGTTTATGCATCTTCCTCCTGATCTTTAGCTTCTATTTCCAGGGTATCTGGGCAGAACCCTGTTTCCCGCAGGAAAAGTTATGGTTACTAGTAATTGATGCTGAAAAATTGCAGGTAGAACACGTTTCCTTACCTGAAGGGACTTTCCTTTGAGATAGGCTAGTCACATCTATTTGACAATTTGCCATCCTAACCTTTCCAGTTTGCCTGTGCGTCGTTCCGATGTTCTTGCCTTTCCCGCCCCATCAAAACAGCTGATTTACACGAAGCCTGAAGTCAACCTACCGCTTTTTATTGATGAAGCCCCCTGCCTTAACCAGAAGACCTGATGAACAAGGATTTGTCAAATTGATGGCCTACCTTGATGCTTATGTTAATGAGGACCTACTTTATATGAAGACCATAGTACCTCTGAAATTTGCCATGCCTGTGACAATGAATTGACCAAGATCTTTGTGCTTCCAACAACCACTATGAGCAGCATGTCTTTTTCCAATGTTTTTTCCTCCTCTTGTTAATCTAAAACTTAGTCCAAGTTGCTTCAGTCCTGTGGTAGTTGTATGGAGTGGAGTGTTAAGTTTTATCAGATAATTCTCAGCTTGTGAAGATTATGGCAGTTTCACGTTATATGGTCCTACTTCAAACGTAGTATAATGCCGATGGCTTTTACAGCCTCCACTTTGCTTCCCTCACACAAAAAAGTACAGCCACAAATCCAGGCAAAAATGAGTATTATGGATCTTGGCCATATTGATATTGCAATTCCAAAATGATATCTTGAAGTATTTGAATCAGAAACAATAAACCCGACCCTCACTAATATCTCATAGGAAAACTTTAACTTTTGGTCACTGCTCATGAGGGCTTTTTTGTGTTAGCATTTTGATTTTGCTTATATTTTGTGTGTTTTCCCCTTTCATGGTTGGAAAGTGGGGGTTGCCATTGTGAAGAAAGAAGTAGAGAATAAAAGGATGGTTGCAAGTTGTGACTGCCTTTGCATTATATTTTTCTAATTGCCAGTTCCTTGATGCTGACCAACAAAATGGTTTAGGCTTATGAGATTTGCTTATGGTACTTGCGTCCTGGTGGGTTCCTTCAGCTGATATTACATTGAGATTTAAAATCTCATAATCTGCAAGTCCTTTTACACTCTGGAATTGAAGCATCTCAGGTGGAAGCTAATGCCAATTTCTGGGTCTTGGGTTGAATGCCTCTGGAAAACTGAGGTTTTCGGTTCTTATAGGGGTACATAAGTTCATTGACATCTGATATGTTTAGCATCAGTCTCTCTCTCTCTCTCTCCAGTGGGTAGTGGATGTCGTTTTCAATTGAATGAAATGTCTAATGCCCATAAGGCACTGTTCATCTACCAAGTGTGCTTCAGACGTCAGAGACTTGTCCAGGTATTGGCTTATGGTTATTGGAGAAGGGTTGGTTTATCTCTTTAGTTTATATGGATACATTGTATATTTGGGTTGGGGGTTGTTTCTAACATTTTGTCTCATGACATTTGTATTACATTGGCAGGTCTCGTGAAATCCCCAAGGTACAGTTACTTTGATTTTTTTTATTTTTTTATTTTTTTTTGGGGGGAGGGGTTTGGGGTTCGGGGTCTGGTTAGTATTTACAGTGAAGATTTTCGGATGTTCTGTCTTTTGCTGACAGACGTTGGTTATGGTAGCATTAGGGGTAAGAAAGGAGATTGAGATAGGAAATGTTTTTTCCATTGAAAACGAAGGAGGGTGTTCTGTTGGAGGTGCAGCTTAGCTTGCCAATTCACTATTCTGTATGTAATGTTTGTGTCGGTGGTGAATTTCTGTATAGAGATATCTAAAATTAAATGGACATAGAAACTGGCATGGTCATTTTTGTCTGATGTGAGAAATCTATAATGATTTAGATTTTGTGGCGTACAGTCTTCTACTCTTGTCTCTAGATATTTAGATAGCACAACTTGGACTACTCTGGTCTTTAATTCGAGCATTGTTAGGTGGAATTGCTTGGATTGTGGTGAAACTGTTGCAGTACTCGGTGTAGTACTGAAGTATTTATTACTAAATACAAAGTCTGTGTTGCACGTTGGAAAAAGTGCTGAACTTTTTGTCTAATATTGCATAGATGTATGAAAATTCATGTAATTTCTTGATTAAAGAAGTCACTACTCTGGAGGCTTGGACTTTTGTCCTGCAGAAAGATTGTTGGATCTCGATAATAAATTTATTATTGTATAGATAATTAATTTGGAGTCCTGATTGATTTGACAACCAGTCGCGATTTCTATCTCCAAGAGGGATTCTGGACATAGAGTTTGATATATACTGTGAATGTGAGAAACTCTAATCAAGTATTCAGACAGATTGGTAAGCATTGCGTCAGTCTAATATATGTTGAAACCAATCAGGTTTCGGATCCTGAGTATACTATATCAATATGCTGAAGGGGACGAACGTATTGGTTGAAAAAGAGTATTCGTAATACTATCTTACATTAAGGAACAGAGGATGTGCTTCCTGGAAATCACATCCTGTTAAGTTTGACCTAGTGAAACGAACCTATTTCCTAACAAAACAGCTGTAGGTGCTATGTCCGAATAGCATTGTTAGGCTGCTTGCCTAGCCTTCGGCCGTCTCTGGTTAAACCCGATCGTTTGTGGGATGGAATTTGATGAATTAATCTTAGCATAAATGCAAATAGGATACCATATTTGCTTGAACTCTCTTAAACTTAGAACTGGAACGTAATATCTCGACGACACTCTTGGGTCTGTAAGATCATTGAAGAACATCCGCTAACCATTTGAACGGCTCTTTGGATCAACCCGAAACAGCGCGACTATCTCTATGCAGCTAAACGTATGCCAAGTCGCTGGACGTTCAAGCAATAGCAAGTTTGATTGTCAATAAAGCTTTGTCCACAGGTCCGGACGGCAAAATCTCGAGTAAATCGAAATTGAAGAAATGATAAAAAAATTTGGAAATCATATTTTTTTAGAATGTTGTGTGATATTGTAATGTCGATGGTCCATGGTACGAATGTCTTGGTTTGAAGCTAATATCGACAAAATGGGCATGCGATTATAGCAAAGAATTCACCATCAAAGAACGAGTGTTAGTCATGACGATGCTCAGGAAGCGTATTTGTTTTCTTCCCTATGCCAACCTTTGAAGGTCCAAATGCAGAATAAGTGAAGGAAGTCGATCGCGTACCTCCCAAAAATTACTCTGGGGAAGGAAATTAGAACGCTTTGTGCACATTTGATTTGCATACGGTCGAACCCGAGTCCGAAAAGTAGCCCGGCTACACCTTACTGCATGCCTGCTAAACTTTTGCTTGGTTGTCAAAAACGCTCGGTCTTTTAAGAAAACCAATTTCGCTACCAAGAGCAACTCTCGCAACTTACAATTTGCCTCGCATATTGGCCATTGGTCCCAAATATCGACAAGTTTGAGACATTATTATCTTATATGGTTGTAAAGTCAGTTGCACCATCTGGGATAATAACATTTGTATAGAATGCCATTACATCCATACCGAATAGAATGGGAGGTTCCACAAACATTTTGTTTTGGTACATGATGGTATGCAAATGTAAGTATCATGTGCCATAACTTACATGATGATCATAATATGCATTTGCATTGCTTCTTCAATTTGGTTCATGTCGATGACCCTCCATTGTTTTAATGTGTTTTTATGTATTCATAATTTCTAAAGTATGGAAACATTCGATCCATAGATGAAAATCTTTCATCTATTTCTATATCAATGATAACGATAGGAATATGGATGAATATCATGAATCCGTCCGAAATGCACACCAGTGAGGAAAATGATATCATGCTCCACTGCCCCACGTGTCTCTCCAATCCGAACGAAGTACACGAGGTAAACGCTGCAAGCAGAAAGTGATTCTGGTAAAAGCTGAATCTAGTTAATTTTTCTCACCTAACACAAGTGACTTCGTTTTTTTTTTTTTGTAATTCAAGTGACTTCGTTTCAAGGGGAAAGAAAAGAACAGCACCGACTGGTAAAAGCAAATCCTTCAGTACAAGTACGGAGGATAGAAAAGGGTAAAGGTGAAACAGACAGAAACGTTGATTGGTTTTAAAAGGCTCATGAGACACAGTTTGGTTGATGGGGATTGATCCTTGAAGGCCTTTTGAATTCTCTTTCGGTGTTTGAGGCCATGCAATGGTCACATCCAAACTCCTAATCCATCCTCCCAAGTAACTTTGAGCTTCTCTACTTGTTGTCCTGTGTAGTGTTTGAGTGATAAACAAGGACACAGATTGGACAGCTCAACAGAGCCTGCCATTTCCTGTGTGAATTATGTAGGCATCATTAAAGGCCATAGGTTTCACTTCCCTATGAAAGAAGAAGAAGAAGAAGAAATACTCTTCTTACCCTTGTGTGTGCGTGTGCATATATATATATAAACTCCCTTGACACCGTCTTTCCTTCAGACCCGATTCGTCCGTCTTCTGTCAAGAAAAGTCTCTGCTGTCTAATTGGCTTCTTTCTTTGCTTCTCCTCCTCTACCGTCTCTCTTTTCTGGCAAAAACTGCTTGTTTTCTAGTCACGGTGAATAGATAGGCATGCACTGTCTGATCATTCCAAAATGGATTGTTTAAATCCATACCTCATCGATGTAAAAGGGTCGTTGAATTAATTCTGGTGGGAAGAATTTCTGCTGCTTTACCTCCAGTCTGATTGGATCAGGCTCTGGAATGTTTATTTTTGTTGGGATTCGTGAAATATCCCTAGTTCATGCAATATAGGGTTCAAGAAAAGGCCCTGTTAACTTCGTGAAGGATCTGCATATTTTGCTTGTTGCACTTATTCATCTCATGTCTTGCATGTGGGAATGAGTTCTTGCATTGCAGCCAAGGATGACTTGCCGGCACAGTGCTCGAGTTAATATTTATTATAACGATTTGCCATTTCAAAAACATTGGAGATAGCCAATATATTTATAATTGATTATATGACTTAATCATAGTTTGCCGGCAAGTCGTCTCTGGCTACATTGCCATCTCCTTTTCTCATGCTGGACTCATGATGATGACGACGACCAAGAGCATGTCGCACTTTTGCGGAGAATGAGGAAGCGAATAATGACAGTGGCATCAATAGGTTTGTGAAAAACTCCCCTTCTTCTCTTTTTATCCAATCAATTGTTGATTCAGTGTCAGTTCTAGTAGCTTGCTATTTTCTTTGCTACTAATATTTTGTGATGAAGAATTTACAGAAGTGCGATATCATAATTAGACTTCAAAACCTACTGGTTTGAGGAACTCATAATTGCGCTTATGGAACTCTACTCTCTGGATCAACAAGGACAACCTGTTTGGGAAAACTTAATATTTTTCAATTCCCTATGGAGTTTTCCGGCATGAAAATTTGAAATTTCTGTTTTAAATTTATGATGTCAAATACAAGATTCATTCTTCATGCTAGATAAATAGTTTAATACTGCAGTAGTACATGCTTTGCTCATTATAACACGCAGCAGACGACAGAAAAAAAGATAGCGTGGGTTTTTTCAGGGACAGAGAAAACTCTACGGTTAATTAAGGTGGAAGTTATCCGGCACCACCACAGTATTCCGAATTCAGCCAATTTGCTTAAACATTGAAATTTCATGTTCCTCCAGAAGTTCTTTTTGCAGGACTCTACCATTTGCCCATGAGGAATGAGCTATTACATTTGTAAATTCTAGCATTTGATCATTCGGTGGCTATGAGAAATTCCTAATGTTGTTTTTCTAAGGAATCGAAATACCATTTCTGAAGATCAACTTGTACATCTCCTTGCGGAAGAACACAGTCAAAATCACGGTTAACACAATTAATGGTTGGTTCCGCCAGTTAGTCAAAAAGTTGAAGCCATTGGGCACAGAAAAATCTAAAAGTGCTAACACTAAAAGGAAACATTAGCGCCTTACAATCTGATCCATCCAATCAGAGTCCACTTACAGCTTGGGTAAATACATATCACCATCTCCGCACCTATATCAAAGCCTGAAATTTCAAGAAGAAGAAGAAAGAGTATGGACCACTCACCAGCTTCACACCATAGTCAAAGAACTACCCATAAATCCGAAACCAGTCGAGTGCAACAAGTACAACGAAAGCTAGAAACACTTTGATTCTCACATACAAATTAACGAGGGAAAGACACAAACAGGAAACAGCTGAGTCTCAGGCAACAACAATCATGACATAAGCAAAATTTTACGAGAGAAAAGAAGGAAAAAAGAGCTGTTGTTGCACCTAGAGACCACGAAATTAACCGAAGAAGACGTGGATGATTCTTAGTTCATCCAAATGGCGAAGATCAAAGTGATATAAGACCTTCTTTAAGAAGCAGAGCAAACATAAGGATGAGGAAGCCGATGGTGATGCACTGAGTTGAGGCGACCAGCGTCTGAGAATATGCGGACAAGGTGATTACCGCTCCAACCGCTCCAATCAGAAGAGCACTCAGATTCCGATTCATCGTCGCTCTCCTTAATTTTCTTCTTCAAAGAGAGGTTTGAAAGATCCTTTTTGTACTTTGTGAGAAACCCATTTCCGTCCATTCGTGATAGCCTCCAAGAACGAGAGTCAACTCCTGGTGGATATGGATCTGGACTTGGATTTTTTTATTTTTGAATACGTCATCTATTTTGACATTTTTTAATCACGGCTAGGATCAGCCCCTAAGTAGAATGTAAAAAGTTCCAAATTTTTGTTCATTGAATTTACACGATTTTTTCAATCAAATTCTTGAACTTTTGATTTGTCTAAGTAAACTCATGAATTAGCATAATTTTTGTAAGCAAGTCGGTCAGACTCCAAATCCGCTAAGTTGAAGTTGACGTGTTTGACTTAGCAAACAATAATCTGTTTTCGAAAGTCCGATTGTAGCGTTTACGTTGTGAAATCTCATCATTAAAGGTTGGGTTGTCATTTCATCTTTGCAATTTCTACTTCGGCGGATTAGAGTCGTCTGGTGATGCTTTTATTCCGGAGAATAATTTATTTTTAAAAATAATTTTTTTCTATTTATATTCCCGGAAATAATTAATTAATAAAAGTTAACGCGTTTGATACCTACATAAAATTTCTATTCTTGGAATGAAAAAAAGTATGGAAATGCGTTTAGTATGATTCATAATGTATAATTTTTTTTTAAACTTTTTCTTATTCTTCTTTATCGCCGCGGTTGGTGGCGGCGGTTGGTGGTGGCGGGCGGCGGTCCGTCATCAGTGATCATCAATGGTTAGTGGCGATGGTCAACGATGGTGGCGATCAGCAGCGGTCATCGGCGGGTGGTCTGCGACGGTCATCGGCGTCGGTCGATCGGTCGCGGCCGGCCAGCCAGTGAGCGGCGGCATCCACCATCGTAGGCGATGGGTGCGGCAACTGGCAATGACGGTGGCCAGCGGTGCGACGGCGACTGGCTGTCAGCTAGCTGGCGAGCAGTAGCCTCAATGGTCATTGGCGGTGGGCTATGGCGGGTGGCGGTGGCGGCAGTGGCGGCAACGATGGTCGATCGGTGGGCGGGCGGTGTGAGGCGGCCTGCTAACGAGCGACAGGCGATGGACAGCAACGGGAGGTAGGTAGTGGCGGTTGGCGATGGCGGCCTACCGGTGACGGTGGCGGACAAAGAAGGGCAACAGCGAAGGGAAGGGGCAACAAGGAAGAAGAAAAGAAAAAAAAAAACTTATTTCTAGAAATTGTTTCTAGGAACAAAAAAACTAATTTTTATTACTTTTTATTTATGTTCCAAATCTATTCCCCATTCATTTTTCTATTCCTGAAAAAAATCCATTAACGTTACCAAATAGATTTCTGTTCTTTTTTTTGTTTCGGGAAACAAAAGAACAGAAAATTGGAAGGGATAGAAACATTATCAAACAGGGTCCCTCGTGCCAAAAAATCTTTTTCCACCTTTCTTGCATTGACGAACGTGCAGATCCAACTCCCCACGTCTAGAACTAAAAGGACTTGATTAGGAAAGTTATGCAAGCTCATGGACTTAATTAGATAGTTTAAGAACTTGATGTTTGAATGGGGACTTTTACCTAATGAAAATGGATTACCAAGGGTGAGCGATTAATGCATTTTTACTACAATTTATACTATGATTTTGTTAATGAATGTCCCAATAATACTTATTAAACAACTAGTTAAGAAAATTTTGTAAAACACACTAACTATTCTCATGTTATGTGTAATCTTTGCTATAACGAATGAAATATTCCAAATATTGCATAATGCGTGTCTATATATGTCTTTAGAATTCAATTTTTCATTTTGGAAAATTTGCATCCACAATCCTCGAGGGAAAGCATTTTGTTTGCAGTATAATACCTGCTATAATGGAATTGGAGTATTAATCCTTTAATTTTTAATCGAAAAAAGTAGATCAGGAAGTCAAATTTCATGTATAGAATGTAACTGAGTCATAATCATTTTAATCTGGAATACTTGCAAAACTTTGTGAGAAAGTGCAAGTTCCTCTGTCATCCGGTCCTCCGATTTCTTCTGCAAGACAACTTCTAAGGTTGCCATGTGGACAATTTTTCAATTTCCTGAAAAAAGTTTTATTAACCAAGTATTTGTTTATTTAAGAAGGATCATATGACCAAAGGTGCACAGGATAAAAGTTAGGGTTAATACCCTAAAAACCCCCAAACTGGTACACCTGTGACAAGTTTACCCCAAACTATTTTTTTGACTACCAAAAATCCCAAACCGGTACACCTGTGACAAATTTACCCCGATTGACTATAAAAAATCCCAAACTAGTAGATTTATGATAAATTTACCCCAAATTAATTTATTCGACTGCAAAAAACTCTAAACCGGTAAATTTGTAACAAATATACTCTCCGCTAAATTGGATTAATACTACAAAAAAATTACAAAAATTGTAAATTGTGACAAATGAAGCGTAAAATCCCAAATTGGTATATCAGTTAATTGTCATGTGTCATTTAACTTAATAATTTCACAGTAAAATTTAACAAAAACCAATAGAGGGTAAATTTGTCACAAGTGTACCAGTTTAGGGTAAATTTGTCAAAGGTATATCAGTTTGGAGTTTTTGGTAGTCAAAAAAATAGTTTAGGGTAAATTTGTCACAAGTGTACCAGTTTGGGGTTTTTCAAGATATTAACCCTAAAAGTTAAGTACAAAAAATTTATTCTTTTTTTTCCCCAAACCTTAGGTACTTCCAAACTACCAATTATCTACTAAGGGTGCGTTTGGTAATATTTCTATTAAAAAGTTATTCCAGGGAATAGAAATAGAAAAAACTATTTTTGTTCCGAGGAAAAATTTTGAACGAAGAACGCGTTTGGTAAACTTGTTCCTAGAATAAAAAAAAAAAAACACGTTTGGTAAACTTGTATAATTTTTTAATATTTTTATTTTATTTTTTATTTTTTATTTTTCCTTTTTTATTTTTTATTTTTCTTCCTTTTGGCCGGTCATCGACCTTGGCCATGGCTGGCGACCGGCTAACGAGGGGCGGTGACCTTGCCCAGCCACGGTGAGGCTCGTCAAGCCATTGCCAGGTGACGCCGACCTAGCGGTGGCCCGGCGACGCTGAGCCTTGTCAGCCGACGCAAGGTCGGCCTTGCCTTGGCTGGGCGAGCACGCCGACCGCCCCCGCCGATGCCGAGCCTTGCCGGTGGCTAGGCGAGCTCGGCCTCGCCAGGGGCCGGCAACGCTCCGGTGAGGTCGCTGGCCCTCAACGGCTGGTCACCGGCCATGACTGAGGCCAGCGACCGGCCAAAGAAAAAACAAGAAGAAAAGAAAGAGAAGAAAAAAAATATGAGAGAGAAAAATTGTTTCTCGAAAGTGTTCTGGGAACAAAAAACGCGTTTTTCTTGTTTCTTATTTCTATTCCAAATTTGTTCCCGAGAACAAAAAAATAGATTTGGAACAAAAACGCAAACAAACGCGTTTCTATTCTTTTTTTGTTCCTCGGAACAAAATAACAGAAATTACATTCATAACCAGAAAAAAAGAACACAAACAAACAAAGCCTAAAAGGACCTCGGATCTATCTTTTATATTCTAGTTTTTAGTTCACGCCCGGTTTTATTTTGCGTATATATTAAAAATGACAAAAACCACACCCAGTCTCATAAGTTGTCTCAAGTTCGATAAGTGATCCCAAAATCAAATATGCTTGCCACCTCTATGTTTATCTTTTTTGTTGGTTGAACACATTTAAGAATAAATTTGAAGATACTTTCTTTTCATCTATTTTCAAGTTTAATTTTACTAAGAGACGGAACTTTGAAAATGGTAATTCACAATGCTATTTCATCGATTATGGATCATGCAAGTAGTTCATCGCTAAATCTTGCAAAAGAAAAAGACTATGGAGTGGAAAAAAGACCTTACAGTGAAAATAAGGAGAATTACATTTTGCCTCCATGTTTTTGGGATAGTGAGAATTCGCTTTTGACATTTCAATTTTTACAATCTACCCCTGATTTTTTGAAGTTTATGGTAATATGCCCCCAGCATTGACTCTAGTCAAATTTTTGTTACATATTTGACCATGCGATTACACGTGAATAGTCATGGAAAGTGAATTGGTCATATATATATATATATATATATATCCATATGTACAAGAATAAATATGAGGACTATTAAAAAAAATTGTTTAAGAACTATATATAGATGTGCATTTGGTTGCAACTAATCTAGCATCATAGACGTTTTAAATATGAAGTAATCTGGTCCTCCAAAGCACTGAATTGTAGCGACATCACAGAAGCAATATCAAACTTTGAGCATGCAATTGATAGGACAAACGTCCGGTTAAGTTCTTACTAGAATTTTATAGATGTGCATTCGGCCTCAACTCTAGTTAAGTTCTTGCTAGAATTTTAGTTAAATGTTATTATTCTATTTTTTTATGTGTATATACTTATACGATGAGTTTGTCTTCAATAATCAGTCACGTTAGAGTTTCAAGCAAAATATAGTTAGAGTCAATGTTGGGGGACACTTTGCAACCAATTTCTAAAATTCAAGGGGCAAATTGCAAAAATCAAAATGTCAAGGGGCAATTTGCAATTATCCCAAAGCTTGTAGGGTTATGTGTAATTTCCTCATTGAAAATAGTTTGAAGGGGGACAAACAAGACTATCCAACTACAAACAATACATAGCATGAAAGATTGGCCAAAAAAAAAAAAAAAGAAGAAAGAGGAAAAGGTGAAACTAAATAAAATTGGCTTATATAGATAGCTGTGCATTCCGCCTTGACTTCGGTTACGTACTTATCAGAATTTTAGTTACATACTCTCGCATGCAATATATTTCCGAATTATTATTCTACTTTTTTTATGTGTATATATACTTACAAGAGGAGTCCATATTCAATATTCAATCCGGCATGTTAGGGCTTCAAGTAGAATATAGCTAAAGTCAATGTTAGATGTGCATTCGATCTTGACTTCGGTTAAGTTCTTGTTAGAATTCTCATATGCTCTTGCATGCAATATATTTCTTGATTATTATTATAACTTTTTTTTAAAGTGTATATACTTATACGACAAGTCCACATTCAATATTTAATCACGCATGTTAGAGCTTCAAGCAGAATATAGTTACAGTCAACGTTGGGGGACACATTGCAACCAATTTCTAAAATTCAGAGGGCAAAATGCAAAATCGAAATTCTGAAGGGCAATTTGCAACAATCCTCAATTTGGGGGCTATGTGTAATTTCCCCACATAAAATAGTCTAAAGTGGCACAAAAATTCTGTACAATTACAAACAATACTTTAAAGCCCCGTTTGGTTCGCCATTCCCAAGGGGCTTTCAGCCCCGAAAGCTCCTTGGGAAAAAATTTAGGTGTTTGGTTCAACATTTGGAGGTGTCATTGGCCAAATGCCGGTTTTTAAAATGCTGAAAGCCCAAAGCAGGTGGGGACCTGCTTTGGGCTTTTAAGATTTTCTGAAATGCAAGTCCACTTCTACTATTCATCCGTTGACTTCTTTTATTTTTATTTTTTAAATCGATCATCTTCCCCACACCCCAACCGCCGTTGATTGGCGATGGAGTTTTATCGGATTTTTTTTTAAAGTAATAAAAACCCTTTGCAAATATTGGGTTCACCTTTTTTTTTTTTTTTTTTTGTCATTTTTATCTTTTGACAATCAATAGCCCAACTTTTTATCAATACACTAAAATGATCATTAATTAACGAAGATGATTAATACTACAATAATTTAAAAAAAATTATTCAAAGTTGAAAACAAACCTAAAAGAACCCTAGGCAAAAGTTGAGCTTTGCATCTAATCTATAATCAAATTCTTTTAATATAATTTTAAAATTAATTTACTAATATATATCTTTTACATTACTCTTAACATGAAAATGTAAAAGGTTATATAGTCATTGTTTCTTTTTTGCAATTTTAAAAATACTAAAACTAAAAAATTTAATTTGGTTACACTAAAGGGCTTTTCAAATATATGTTTACCAAACAGTCTTGCATTTCCCTAAAGCACTTTTCAGTTATAGTTTACTAAACAGGGCTTTTCAAATATAGCTTTTTTTATGTCCACAATATTCAGTCATGTAGTTAAAGCTCAAGCATAATTTAGCTAGAGGCAACGCTAGGGCCACATTGCATCTAATTTCTAATTCATGGGGCAAATTGCAAAAATCAAAATGATGAGGGGCAATTTGCAACAATCCTAAAACTTGGGGGCTATGTATAATTTTCCCCATTGAAAATAGTTTGAAGCGGCACAAACAATTCTACCCAACTACAACCATTACTTAGCAGTTAGCAGGAAAGAGGGCCTAAACATAGAGAGGAAAATGTGAAATTGAATAGCATTGGCTTATGTAGATGCGTTTTTGGCCTTGACTCTGGTTAAGTTCTTACCGAAATTTTAGTTACATTCTCTCACATGTAATATATTTTTGAATTATTAATTTTTTCTTTTGTGTATATACTTATACGATGAATCCTTTAATAATTAGACACGTTATTAGAGCTTCAAGCGGAATGTAGCTAGAGTCAATGATAAGGGACACTTTGCAACCTTTTTCTAAAATTCAGGGGACAAATTGCAGAAGTCGAAATGTCGAGGGGTGATTTGCGACGATCCTAGAACTTGTGGGGCTGTGTATAATTTCCCCGTTGAAATTGGTTTGAAGTGGGACAAACAAAATTATCTAACTACAGACACAGCACGAAAGATGGGCCAAAAAAGAGAGGAAAAGGTGAAACTGAATAACTCTGGCTTATACCGGTAGATGTGCATTCGGCCTTGACTTAGGTTAAGTTTTTATTGAAATTTTAGTTACATGCTCTCACATGCGATATATTTCTAAATTATTATTCTTATTTTTATTTGTATATACCTATATAATAAGTCCGTCTTCAATATTCAATCACACCCATTGGAGCTTCAAGTAGAATATAGTCAATGTTAGGGGATACAATGTAACCAATTTCTAAAATTCAGAGAGAAAATTACAAAAATCAAAATGTTGAAGGGCAATTTGCAACAACCCAAAAACTTGGGGTGGGGGGGTTATGTATAATTCTCTCATTGAAAATAGTTTGAAGCGGCACAAACAAAACTATCCAACTACAAGCATTCAAGAGGAGCCAAAAAAAAGAGGAAATTGTGAAACTAAATAAGATTAGCTTATATAATTTTTTTAAATATTAGGGGCCTACTAGCAACGATATTAAAATTTGGGGGATAATATCCTCATTGACTATATTCTGAAGCAACACAAATAAGACTATCCAACTAGAAACAATACATAACACGAAAGAGGGGTGAAACAAAGGAGGAAAAGGTGAAACGGCAGAAGGTGCAAAATTTAAGTTACATGCTCTTGCGTGCAATTCTAAATTTTTATTCTACTTTTTTATGTGTATATACTTATATGACAAGTCTCTCTTCAATATTTAGTCACGTTATTCGAGTTTCAAGTAAAATATAGCTAGACTCAATGCTGGGGGACACGCTGCTACCAATTTCTAAAATTCAAGGGGTAAATTACAAAAGCCGAAATGTTGAGGGGCAATTTGCAACAATCCTAAAAAAAGGGCCTAAAAAAGGAGGAAAACGTGAAACAGCAAAATATATTGGTTTTTGTCAAGAATGGGATTTGAACCCATGCCCTTTCGGACCAGTACCTGAAACTGGCGCCTTAGACCAACTCGGCCATCTTGACTGTTTTAGTTTGCGTATTCTTTAACTATTATTTATTGAAGAAATACATTCCTGCAGAGAACCCTCAGATCAGTGGCAATTCTTAAACCCTCGCAGACATCCTTTTGCTCCTCTTCACTTCCCCCATCGAAGTTGTACGCTTCGATCCCCAGCCATGTCCGCGAAATGGCGCGCTCTGCAGCACCGCCATCGCTACACTTACAGCGCCGTCGTCTTCCCGCAGCCTTTCGTCGACTCCTTGGCCGACCAATGCTCGAGCCATCCCGGATTCTACGCCGAACTCCAAGAACTAACCTCCCTCAACTCGACCTATTCCCAGGTCAACCATGTCAAGAGGGTTGCTTCTTCTTTCGGCGACATCCTTTCGCCGGCCGTCGACGAGCAATCTCTCTCCAAAGCGGCGCGTCTCTACCTGGAGATCATGCTCTTCGAGAACTCCGCGCCCTTGCACAGGACTCTCGTCTCCGCTTTAGCCAAGGCGCGCAATCACCAGGGCTTGATTTGCAGGTGCTTTCGAGCGCTCTGTGAGGAGTATGGAGGTTCTCAGGGCAAAGGGAAGCGGTTCTGCGTGTCGCGAGCTGCCTTGTCGATAATGGGTATGCCTAAGTTGGGATATTTGATGGGTGGTGTGGAGGATTGTGCGGTTGTGGTGGCTCGTGATATAGTTTACGGGTTGAGCAGTGTGGTTTTGGAGATTAATGGGCGGGCGCGGCCTTCGCCCGTGGTGATGGAGCAATGCCAAGAGGCCTTGTCCTGCTTGTATTACTTGCTGCAAAAGTTTCCATCTAAGTTTAATGATTTAAATGATAAAGGTGTTATGGAGATGATTGTTCATGTCGTCTTGAGCGTACTGAAGCTGTCCTCTTTTTCACGGGATTGTTTTGTGGCTGCTGGAGTCAGCTTCTGTGCGGCTTTGCAAGTGTGTCTTAGTGCTGAAGAACTTGGGTTGTTTATCGTAGAAGGTATTTTTCATGGAAGTCCTTGTTGTTCCAGTACTATTTGTGAAAGTGATATTAGTGAGGTTATTCTGAAGATACAGTATAGAGGGAATTTGTATCATGATATTTGTAGCTTTTCTGCTCTCAGTAGACTTTGTTTGATCAGAGGGATCCTTACTGCGGTTTCCAGGAATGTACTTAACATGCATTTTGTTGTAGCAAGTGATAAGTGCAATGGATCTGAAGGTTTTAAGGATGCCAATAAAGCTGTTAAGACTATACTTTATGATGGAATTTTGCCTGAGCTCTGTAACTTTTGCGAGAATCCCACCGACAGCCACTTCAACTTTCATGCATTGACAGTTATGCAAATTTGTTTGCAGCAGATAAAGACGTCATTGCTTGCTAAGCTTGCCATCTTTTCGGAGGATTATGATCCACTGAAGGAGGAAATGGGGACCAGGATACTGGGACTTATATGGAAAAACTTGGAGGATCCACTTAGTCAAACTGTCAAACAAGTTCACCTGATTTTTGATCTCTTCTTAGACATCCAGTCCACCCTTCACTGGGGAGATAATAGTGACAGAATAAAATTATTCTTGAGGAAGATTGCTTCAGATCTTCTGTGTTTAGGGCCACGCTGCAAGGGAAGGTATGTTCCTTTAGCTTCCCTGACCAAGAGGTTGGGAGCTAGAGCTCTGTTAGGCATGCGTCCAGGTCTGTTATCTGAAACGGTACAGGCATATAATGATGATGATGTGTGCTGTGCTGCAACATCATTTTTGAAGTGTTTTCTTGAGAATCTGCGGGATGATTGTTGGAAGACTGATGGTATTGAGAGGGGGTATGTACTATATAGAGAGCATTGTCTGCACCCATTTTTGTATGGTCTTGCATCTGGTGCCTCAAAGCTCCGGTCAAATTTAAGCACTTACGCTTTGCCTGTTTTATTAGAAGTTGACATAGATAGTATCTTTCCCATGCTTGCATTTATTTCGGTTACACCAACTGGAGAGGACAATGACTTCTTGCATATGGGGCTCAATAATAGCACACAAGCGGATTTGTCAATTGAGCAAAAAGTTGCAGTTGCAGTATCCTTGCTCAAAGTATCTCGTCTGCTTGCTTTGATTGAAGGAGACATTGATTGGCTTGAAAAAACCTTGCTTGATCGAACAGTGGATGGGCTTGAGGCAGAATATGTCAGCGGCTATGCTCTTGTGTGCATTAAGGGAATAAAGATGAAAATCCTTGTTGAATGGCTTGTGCAGGCATTGACCCATGTTGATGATTCACTGCGTGTTGATGCTGCAGAGTTCCTTTTCTTAAACCCGAAGTCAGCTAGCCTTCCTTCGAATTTGGAACTGGCTCTGATGAAAGAAGCTATTCCATTGAACATGAGGTGTTCCTCAACAGCTTTTCAGATGAAATGGTGCAGTCTGTTCAGAAAGTTCTTTTCTCGGGTTCGAACAGCTCTGGAGAGGCAGTTGAAGCAGCAGGCATGGCAACCTCGACTTCATCATAAAGGCACAGAAATCTGTCTTTCCATTAGGAGTGAGGACACTTCATTCAGCAGAGCCGATAATCTTTTTTGCTTTATGAGATGGTTTAGTACTTTTCTGTTCTTCTCCTGCTATCCATCTGCCCCATACAAGAGAAAGATAATGGCAATGGAGCTCATAGTGATAATGATGGATGTTTGGGCTGTTTCTCCTTCTCAAGAAAACCATTTATTTTCTCCTGAAAGTCTTCATCCTTACAGTAGAGGAATTACATCACCAGATTCGACATTCCTTTTACTTGGATCAATTATCGATAGTTGGGACCGGCTGAGGGAGAATTCCTTTCGCATATTGGTACATTTCCCCACCCCCCTTCCTGGGCTTTCAAGTGATCAGATGGTGGTGAATATAATTGAATGGGCTAAAAAATTAGTTTGCAGTCCACGTGTGAGGGAGAGTGATGCTGGAGCTTTGACGCTGCGACTTATATTCAGAAAGTATGTATTAGAACATAGATGGATAGTGACAGCATCTGTAAATGTCACGTGTGACTCGCATTCTCAATCAAGTGAGTCGATGCATCCTGTGATGGATTTTGTATGGTCTCTCATCGATTGGTTGGATGTGGCTGTCAAGGAAGGCAAGAGGGATCTTTCGGAAGCTTGCAAGAATAGCTTCGTGCATGGCGTACTGCTTTCTCTCCGGTACACTTTTGAGGAATTGGATTGGAATTCTGATGCTGTTGTGTCTAGTATGTCAGAGATGAGACGTGCATTGAACAAGCTCTTGGACCTTGTTTGGAAATTACTTCTCTGGCACTTTGGGTGGTTTCTGCTGATGCTTGGTATCTGCCGGAAGACATGGATGAGATGGCTGATGATGATAATTTTGTCGTAGATTTTTCAGTGGAAGTGAATGATCCAGCACCTTCATCAGAGTCGGATAGATGCTCAAAAGTAGGATTGGAGCAGGTAGTGATGGTTGGTTGCTGGTTGGCGATGAAAGAGGTAATCTTCTGCTTTCTCTGATTGTCCCTTCTTACTTAATTTAGGTAAGGCTATCCCTAGACAACCATATGGTCCCCTCTTTTTCAGGTGAGTCTTCTTCTAGGTACCATCATCAGGAAAATTCCTTTACCAACAAGTACATATTCAGACTCTCTAGAGCCTACTGATGCTGCTGATAATTCGACCGTGAAAATACCTGAGGCAGTACTTGACTTGAAGCAACTTGAAGCCATGGGCAATCACTTTTTGGAAGTCCTCTTGAGCATGAAGCATAATGGTGCAATCGACAAGACAAGGGCTGGATTTACGGCTCTTTGCAATCGTTTGCTCTGTTCCAATGATCCAGAGTACATATCTTTATACATTCTTTCAACCAAAGAGGTTATTTTATTAAAGCCTTTATAAACAAAACTTTGAAATGCATTCAAAATGTGAATGATGGTGTCTTTTGTTAACTTTTTATTTGAAAGTTGTAAGAAGAGACTGTAGCTTTTTTTCTGTGTCCTTTACTGCACAAGTTTAATCATTTCCGTAGAAGTCCGATGCATGTTCGAAAAGTTGAAGTGTAAGCAGTGCTTGTCTTTGGTTAACTACCTCAACTGCTGAATACCTTCAGCAAGAGACTGTAGCTTCTTTCTGTGTCCTTTACTCCACCAGTTTAATCTTTCCCATAGGAGAAGTCTGATGCATATTCCAAACACTGAAGTCTAAGAGCTGCTTGTCTTTGGTTAACTTTTTATTTAAAAATTTTATGAAGAGACTGTAGCTTTTTTCTTTGTCCTTTACTGCACCAGTGCAATCATTTTTGTAGGAGAAGTCCAATGCATATTCCAATAGCTGAAGTCTAAATGCTGCTTGTTTTGTCAGACTCTGCAAGTTAACTGAATCTTGGATGGAACTGCTTATGGAAAGGACTGTGGCGAAAGGACAAGTAGTTGATGATTTGCTGAGGAGAAGTGCAGGCATTCCCGCTGCATTTATTGCTCTGTTCCTCTCAGAGCCAGAAGGAGCACCGAAGAAGCTTCTCCCATGTGCTCTGCGATGGCTAATTGATGTAGCTAACCATTCACTGCAGGATCTTTATGCATCCAACGTTGCCATTGGTGACCCCTGTATCCATCGGCCAGAAAAAATAGACCATAGCACTGAGTCAGCATTACCCATTGATTCAAATGCTAATGAAAGGACATCGAAAATTCGAGATGAGGGCGTTATCCCAACTGTTCATGCTTTCAACGTTCTTAGGACTGCTTTCAATGACACCAACCTTGCTACTGATACATCTGGTTTTTCTGCTGAAGCATTGATTGTTTCAATCTGCGCTTTCTCTTCGCCCTATTGGGAGGTTCGAAATAGTGCTTGTCTAGCATATACTGCTCTGGTGCGAAGGATGATTGGATTCTTAAATGTACACAAACGAGAATCTGCCCGACGTTCCTTAACAGGGCTAGAATTTTTTCACAGGTATAGTATATTATAAAGGACAATATGCTCTCTCTTGTTTTTTTGTTTTCTATTACTTTAAGATGATTGTTGCTCACATATTCCTTTGCTCTATTGTGAAATATATAAGGTAAGGAAAATTCTGTGAACCAACTAAATTGGCAGTTTGACTAATTAAAATACTTCGTGTTTAGGCTGGCTTGGTTCAGGTCACAAAATCTAAATATAAATTCTGGTCAGTTTGAGCCTTTTGGCCAAAACAAACGAATTTTGCCTGGATGGTAAGAATGGCGTACAGTTCAACAGATTGCAGGCTCTGTACGTAACTATGACATTGAGTAGTTGCACATTTTGGTCTTTAATGCACTCCAGAAAAGTGATGCTGATTGTTGGCAACAATATTCAATTCCTAACACATGCTTTAACTGACATGTACTTTCCAGTTTCTTTAATTTGAACCTTTTTTTGTTTAATGGCTACTTTAATCCAATTTGCCTTTGATTTTCCACTTATATAGCTTTATTGATATTGACAGGTCTTTTTTTTCCTCCTAGAAGGTATTCTTCATAGGCTTTTTGATCAACATTACTATGGAATCCATCATGTTTACATGCTATGTTGTTGCAACTTCCTATAAATTATGCATGCTTGCTGATTTTATTAGTTCTTGAGTAGCCACTAATAATAAGTCTTCATGCTTTAGGTATCCCTCTTTGCATTTCTTTTTATTGGAGGAACTTAAAATTGCAACAGAATTGCTTGATGATGGATCCACCAGACATTCAGAATCTAGCTTAGCCAAGGTTGTGCACCCAAGCTTGTGTCCAGTACTGATCCTTCTTTCCAGGCTCAAGCCATCAGCCATAGCAAGTGAGACTGGGGATGACCTGGATCCTTTCCTGTTTATGCCGTTTATTAGAAGGTGCTCAACCCAGCGAAATATGAGGATTCGTGTTCTTGCATCTAGAGCTTTAACAGGCTTGGTATCTAATGAGAAGTTGCCTGGTGTCATTGTGAACATAGCCACTGACTTGTCTTGTTTAGAGAACCATTGCTTTGGAATTGCTATTCCCCATAAGTTCAGCTCCACCAATGAAGCACAGCACACTCCGTTTAATTTAATACATGGAATGTTACTGCAGTTGTGTAGTCTTCTGGATACAAATTGTAGAAACCTTGTTGATTTCTCAAAGAAGGACCAAATTCTTAGTGATCTAATCCAACTTCTGGCCAAATGTTCATGGATTGGAAACCCTAGATGGTGCCCTTGTCCTCCTGTCAACACTACTTTCTTAAGGGTTCTGGATCAGATGCTCAGTATTGCCAGGGGATGCCGATCAGGTGAAACCTTTTGTAACATCCGCAATCTACTTTTGGAACTGACAGCAGAATGCTTAGTTTTGGACGGTTCTTGTGTGCTTCCTTACTATGATCCAGCTGTTTCTGAATTGCGTGAACAATCAGCTACTTCATATTTCAGCTGTTTCTTCCAAGTATCAAATGAGAAGACTGGAGAAAATAATCATTTGTCCCAGAAAAATTGCCTTTCTGACATCAATTTATTGTCACCTGAAACACCCGATGCTTCTTGCCAGCTCCTGGAAAAGCTAGTCTGCTGCCTTTCAGATTCATTATATGAAGTCCGGCTTGCAACATTGAAATGGCTGCTGAAGTTCCTGGGAATTACAGAATCTGGCTGTCATGGCCATTATTTCTCAAGCAGTAAGATGGCAGCTGTTCAACAGTGGACAAATGTTAACCTCCAGGATACAATGATGAAGCTTCTGTCATTGGAGAAGAACCACAAGTGCACACATTACATACTACGAATTTTCTTCACTTGGAATTTGCAGCAATATAACCAAGTCGGTTGTCAAATGAATGTAGGTACTAAGTTCGTGGGTGTGATGGATGGTGATTTCACGTTGCAAATCTGGGGCAGATTACTTTCCTTGTACAACATTGTAAGACATGCTAAAACGCGGGGGACCATTATATGCTGCATGGCTGTATGTATAAAGCGGTTGGCAGGTCTACTTGCAAACTCTATTTTTGATAGCACAGAGAAGACCATAAATGAGTGCTTGGTTCAATTGGAGAGGCAGAACCAACTATACGGATGCATCTCTATGTTCAACAAGCTAATTGAACTGCACAGTGCCTCAACTGAACCTGTAAACCTGCGCAACGCAGCAGCTGAATCCATCATAGCATCTGGTATGCTGGAACAAGCTGAGGTTATTGGTCCTCTGTTCCGCAACAAAATGCCAGCAGAAAGTAGACCTTCCTTTTCTGATGCAAAAGAAATTGCCATTATGTATGCTCATCAAGTACTCAAGATGTGGTTTACTTGTGTAAGACTGTTGGAGGATGAAGATGATGGGATCAGGCAGAAGCTGGCTTTGAATGTCCAAAAATGTTTTACGCCAAGACAACTGTTGGGAAGATCTAGTGCTTTCAGTGTTCCTACCCAAGTGGAAAAAGTACTCAAATTGAGCTTTGAGCATCTCTCATATATTTTTGGTCACTGGATCGAATATCTTAATTATCTTGCCCAGTGGGTGCATGACACAGAAAAATGTGAAAAGTCAGGAGGGGATCTAGTCAGACGTGTTTTCGACAAAGAAATTGACAACCACCACGAAGAAAAACTGCTGATTTGTCAAATCTGCTGCTTACATATGGAGAAACTGTTCATCTCTAGTTCCTGGGCAGTCAACTTCACTGAAGAAGACAGTATCAAGAAGAATCTATATGCCTGGAGAACAAGATTCTTCACTCAGTTGATAACATTTGGCGAGGATCACATGACAAAGGATGATATTTTCTGGATTGGTGGGGTTGCTAACCACAAGGACACCTTTTTACCGCTGTATGCTAATCTTCTTGGCTTTTATGCCCTCTCTAAGTGCCTTTTAAGTGAGGATGGTATTACTAGTGATCTGGAGTTAGTATCGGATGTGATTAAACTTGCGAAAGCTCTCTCTTTGTTTCTTAGGAACCCTTTGATTCTCAACCTGTTCTGTTCAGTGGTTGAATTACATGAGAGAAAGTTCAACCTCTCTGCTGATATCTCTATTCTTAAGTATAGGACTGATGATTTGCTGTGGGATTTTTTTGATCCTTACTTTCTTCTCAAGTGATAACTGGAAAGCAGTAGCAGGCAATTTAGAGCACCAGACTGGAATGAGTTGGTGCAAAATGGTTTGCCCCATTTATGTTTTCATACATTTCTGTAGTGATATCTTCTTTGGGCAGGTGTATTGTACTGGGCTATATCAAGGATCTCAATCCTTTTTGCTAGTTATATCTCTTCTCCCATTGTCAATGAATAGGGTCACAACACTGCCTGAGATGGCACCTTTCAGGTGGTAGCAGTATTGGCAAATACCACAGAGGATTGCTTTGTGAGGCTATATATTGGTGAAATCAGGGGATCTTCAACATATTTATTCTTTCTATCGTCCCATGTTTTGTGCATAGATTTTGTGGTTCGGGATCTTAAAAAATGTCAAAAACAGAGTTCTTCCCTGATTTGTCTTGGGAGCAAGCGAGGTGCGGCCAACAAAACTCTGCAAGATGATACTTGTTCAAATGTTGATGTTTTGACCAAGCTTTGGTGAAGATCAAATAAGAGTCAAAAGGGATTAGAATTCTTCTCATAGATAATTTTGCAGTCTTTTTGTTTTTTAGGATTTAATTCTTGTGAAAATTCCAGTAAGTTTCCTTTTTAGTAGAAGTAGGACATTATGGGCGTGTTTGTTTATGTTCTTTTTTTTTTTGTTCATAAACAGTTTTTCTGTTTTTTTGTTCCCGAACAAAAAAGAATGTAAACGCTGCGTTTGTATGCGTTTTTGTTCCAAATCGTTCTTTTGTTGGAACAAAAAAAGAATGAAACAAGAAACAAAAAAGTTGTTTCTTTTTAACAAAAACAAAAGAACACTTCTCTCTCTTTTCTTTTCTTTTCTTTTTTTCTTCTTTTCTTCTTCTTCTTGCCATGGCCGGTCGCCGGCCTCGGCCATGGCCGGCGGCCGGCCGACGAGGGGCGGCGGCCTCGCCCGGCCACGGCGAGGCTCGCCGCCCCGGCGAGGCTCGGCCTCGCCAACCACGGCGAGCCTCGCCGGTGGCCGGGCGAGGCCGCCGCCCTCGTCGGCCGATCGCCCCATGGCCAGGCCGAGCGACCGGCCAAAGCAAGAAAAAAAAAAAAAGAAGAAAGAAAAAAAAAATGAAAAATAAAAAAAAAACTATTAAAAAATTAAAAGAAACAAAAAAAAAACATAAATTTACCAAACATATTTCTTTTTTTTTTTATTTCGGGAACAAGTTTACCAAACGCGCCTTTTTGTTCAAAAACGTTCCCAGGAACAAATAATTTTTTTCTATTTCATTCCTTGGAACAAAAAAAAAAAAAAAACACAAACAAACGCACCCTATGTCTCCTCTTCTATTTTATTTTTCTTCTCTTAGGCATGATGTATTAGAAATCCAAAATGCGATGCTTAAGAAGCTTTGGGTGTGAAGCCAAAAGATTTCTCTATTTTAGTCTTTTTTTGGTTTGAATATTTATTTAGTTGTCGGGCGACAAAATGATCAAAGAGTTGCAATTTTTTTTTTAATTTTTTTTTTCAATTGATGGTACTGATAGAAAATAAGTGTGCCATGTTAACAAGTGCCTTACTATAAGGAGTAAAAATAGATTCAAAATGTTTCCTCATTTGGTAATTTAACTAGTATTGATTAGTATAAGCTCAAAATATGAATGAATCAAATAATGATAGACGAGCAATTTTCTTTCGAGATTTAGTTGACATTTATAAGTACCTAATGATTATGAGTTCAAGACAATATGTTTCATAAATTATAAATATTCTTTAATCGATAATCATCTATTCGCAAATCTTGTGGAGGGTTGTCATGCCATGGCTTTGGTTATTTCATGTAGGATAGTCAAAATTCACGTTAACGATTTTTGATCAAAATTGTTTAAATAGATTCAATTGGGAAAATGTGAAAATGTGAAAATGTTTGATTAAATTGGTCAAATTGAAAGGTTTAACACTAAATTGGTATTAATATAATAGGTTTAGGATTTTTTTGGTATTTTTTTCATATTCGGACACAAGTAATAGGAAAAATGTTCCCAAGTCGAATGTACACGAAAGATACCGTTAGGATGTGTTGCAAGAGCACATGATTTCAATCTCTCTCTCGGTTGATACACCTAGACACATTCGAAGCATATTCATCTGAGAACTTTGCGGGCTTCGAGAACTACGAAAACTTCTTCCTGACTTGTCGATCCGAAATGGAAGTCACAGGCAGTTTTGCTAATGTTACTCCATCTTATGACGTCATTCGGCCCTAAACCGTGTCCTTGCGGCCCAATATAAATCACCGTGTATACCACACATGGCTTGCAAGGACGACATTACAGGATTCATCATTCAAGAATTGCAATAATGCCCTCTCCACAACATGCTCTGACTTCCCCTTCGTGGACAATGTGCGTGCGTTCTTGTCACATTGGCGTGCATTGTCCAATCATAACATGTGGTCTCATTCAGCGTGCATGCAAATTTCAAAGTAGCATTAATTTGAGTATATTCATGCATATATTATGTGAAAAATATATTGCAAATCATTCAACTTATTATTCTATTACAATTGGTATTTATATTCAAGCCCAATCAAAATCAATTAGCGTGCAAAGCTTTCAATATGTGAGACATACAAATTCACTACATCTGAATCATGGCTTGATTTTTATTTTTATTTTTAATTCGACAGTACATGGTAAAATATCCATATGGATGGGGCCACGGCTCACGGACAGACAACCTTCAGGGGACTCCTCCCCTTTCGTCCATTCTGCTATTTATTGGCAAATCTTGCCCCCAAATCTTGCCCCCAAAAACTGGAAGCCTGTTTATTGGCAAATCTTGCCCCCAAAAAAGCAAATGATGCACGCTTTGAGGCGAATGATGAATATTATAAAGGGAAATGATGTGAATGGGCCCAAAATATGGCCCAAAGGGGAACGAAGCTATCTCGGGCTAAAAGGGATGTGTTCCCGCGCGATTCGGGCCTTGTCATGCGCTCGGTAAGTAAGGCCCAGGCCATTGCTTCGACGCGCGACCCTTCACCGACCCGGCCCTCTAACAAGTCCTTCTGGTGCTGGAAGTGACACCTAGCGGTCGCGATGTCGGGCTGACATTAGAAATTCTTTACCTGAAAAATCGAAAACAGCATTTAAAGCTCTCACGGAGCACAATCCATTATACCATTCCATTGAAATTTTGATGAGGTTGACTTTTCATCCAAATTTGGTCGAACCCGGTAAAAGTATTAAATATTTATAAGGAGTGTGTTGATGCATGAACTCGTGATGGTTGTCTCTTGATGTTTGTTATTGTGTCTAGTGAGACACGTTAGGCACCTGCCTACCATCTTAATGGTTCTCACGGTAAGAGCAAATGCAGTTATCTTGTAAGATACATTACTTGCCGCCTTGATCTCGGCTATTCAGAATTTACGCCATTAGTTGTAATTAGACAAACTATTACTTGTCACTTGATCGGGTTCCATCATATTCTTAGTCTCATGGCTAGCTATTTCTAGGATAATCATCAAACGATTATTTTTATTCATAGAGTTTGACGTTACTGTTGTATTTCTTTTCTAAATGGAAACATGGGAAGGAAAATAATATCTCCGCTTCTATGCTCTTCAACAAGCTTAGTTAGGTAGGTCGGTACTGTTTTTATCATGTCAATTCGGTATGATATTTTCTCGGCATTTTCTCATTTCCTATTTTTTCCTCCATATCTTTTTACCTAATCATCTATTATCTATTTGCGTCATTGAATTCAAAATTATTATTTTTACAAAGGAAAGCTAAAAGGCGAATACAAAAATATGATGTCATAAATATACTATATCTATTTTATCATCTAATAAAATATGAAGAAACTATCTAGGAGGTAATGAAAAAAAAAACTAGTATCCCAAGTGCTTATTGATTCCGAGATTAGTAAGCTAATCAGTAGAATGATTTCCTTCCTGAAAGTTATGTTTTGAACTCGAAGTGATAGCACAATCGTTTTCTAATATCTTCAAGCAAAGCAAGGCATTATTAATCATAAACTCTGGACTAACAAGATCAATGATGACTTTAGAGTCAATCTAATTGATGAACATATATGAAAAGTAAGTTGTTTTGCGAAGTTGAATCTCAATTACAAAACCCGAAGTTCTGCTTGTGTTGACAAACATATTCCTACGAATATAGCAAAACCACCAAGCTTGTCATTCCTTTCATTTTTGACTAAACTTCTTGCACTAGCAAATCCTAGGTTGCCTTTAGAGGCCAAGGTGGATGATCTCATCTGACCAAAATTGGAGAAGTGTATGATCCACTTATTACCGAGTTATTTCGCAGATGAAATCTTGATGATTTCTTTTATATGTGACCAAATTACTTGTATTGGATTCGATAGGGAAAAACAAAATTGTCATGAAAAAGTGATTTGTTTCTCTATTGCCAAAACAACCACACGCCTAGTCCAAAATTTGTGCTTCAATCATAACTTTTTATTTAATTTTTCTTTTGGTAATATGATATCATGATTTTTAGTTAATATTTAACGTCATCAAGTTATTTCATTTTACTTATATTTGAAAAATCTAATTACTAATTGGAAATTAAATCTATTCGTAAAAGGAAAATAAAGTTAAGGAATAAATTTCATTCATGGTCACTTAAATTTGTGGATTGTGCAATGGTTTCATCTTCTTCTTTTTTGGTATTGATGCACTTTGATTGGAATGCGGCTAATTCCTGGAAAAAAAAATGCTCAGACGGGGCCCACATAATTGTTATAAATTTGCACTTTCTCTTGAATTTTATTTTTTTGATTATCTTTGAACATATTATTAATCTAACACCAAACAACATTGAATTTTTTCAGTTTACCCAAATATGATCTCTAATTCAAAATTAAGTCTAAGCTAAAACAGAAGAAGTATACTTTGACTTTATCGCCAAGCGCCATAGTTAAGTTATTAATTGCGGCAGGACAAAGATTAAAATTTTCTTTTGGAAATACTGACACTGATAAATAGCTAACCAAAACTCATATTAAATAAATCATCGATTAAGATATATTTACTTCAACTCGAGAAGGAAAAGCTTATTCAAAAGGAAAGCACCATTACTCGCTCCCCCATGCGCCACGTATCAGCGTTCAATTTGTTATATTTATATTATTTTTCCCTGCTGTATCTGAACGGCTGATTTTTCAATGCACTTAACTTAATTTTTTATTAAATTTTATCTTTTGTTAATCCTTTCACATACATTTTTAATAAAAACCAAACAACATTGAATTATTTCATTTTTACTCAAATTAAATTACCTACCCATCGAAAACTAAATGTGAAGTTTAAAGAATGAGTAATGACCAAATTAATCATAAATCTATTATACGACATCAATTTAGTTATAAATTTTTAAATTTGACAATATTGTTCTAAACATATGCACAATAATTTTTCCGGCAACAAGCCATCGGAAGAACTATATTAAAATTTTGCATAAATGTTTAAGATTATATTTTGGAAAGTTTATGATTGAATTGATATCTCTATAACATGTTAATAACTAAATTAATAGCTTCCCCCTCATAGAAAGATATCAACAGGTAAACATTTAGGGAAGAAAATGGGCAAAATTTAATATTAACCTCACAAGAATGTTAGCGGCCCATTTTGTTTCCTGGCTCTTAAGCCAAGCAATAATGAGATGGATTTTGATTTTAATCGTCCAAAACAATCCTTCCATTTTTTTTTCTAGTTTGACCGGAAGTTGACCACTTTTTTGAAGAAATGCCGACATGATGTTCACATGGTAGTTTTTGTTAGGATTTACATGTGAGTGAGTTGTATTAGAGAAGTCCCATGTTAAAGAATTGATATGATGTAGAGTAGTTAATATATCCTAGTTGATCCATAATTCATAGATTTAAGCTTTTGAGTAAATGTTGGTCTAACTAGATATATTGACGGGTTTGGACTGAAGCTCTCTTTTGATAATCTCCCCAGGTGAAGGTATAGAAACTTTGCTGCGTGTTCCCAACAAATGGTATCAGAGTCGATGGTTGTGATTTTACGGGTAGGTGGGTGTTGTGGTGTGCGACACCCATAAGTTGATGTAGACGGATATCTGAATTAAAAGGGAGTGGGTATAACATTGAGCTCACATGTGAAGGAGAGATTGTTAAGATGCATGCATGAGTGAGTTATATTAGAGGAGTCTCGTATTGGAGGATTGATGTGGTGCAGAATAGTTAATATATTTTAGTTGGTCTATAACTCATTATCTTAAACTTTTGAGTGAATATGGGTTCAATTGGACATATTGATGAGTTTGGACTTAGACTCTTTCTTGATGATATTCCTAGATGAAAATATCAAAACTTTGTTGCACGCTTCCAACAGTTATATGCCTTTCAAGAAATTGGTGAAACATTTACGTCTTTTTCTTCTTCCTTTTTTCAGAAAAGTTGACATTTGCTTTAAGAATTCACATGTAATAGATTTTCTTATTTTTTGCGCCAAAACATTCGAACAATATAAGTTAAGTACTTAAACTCAAAAAAATTATTCAAAGGGAATATAGAACTATCAGTAGATATGTTGATATGTTATAACTCCCAATATATCCTACAACGTACTTTCTTGTATTGACTTAATTACAAATACGAGAGATGGAGATACTTTTTATTAGAATTCTCCATAGAATACAGATTTTGAATAGCCCATATTTGGTTGGAACTAATATTTTCGACACACAAAAAGGCATAACAATCTTTCCGCAATAATGCGTGAGTTTCGCTTTAATTGGACAAGGGAAGAAATGCATAGGAATTTTATAACCCTTATGTACATAATGCAATAAAGATTAAGGGCTCCATTTGTTTTGCAGAAAATAAACAATTTGGAAAATATTGCCATAAAAATGATATGTTGTATCACTTGAAATAATTAGTCGGTGATCAATATTGTCAACAGTTTATGTCCAAAAATTTTAGTAAATAATGAAAATTTTTTCGTTCATTTATTTTACAAATGATACAATGATCATTTCTTGAAAAATATTTTCTAAATCATTCATTTTCTGTGAAACAAATATACCTTGAACCTTTTAGTTGGGTCAATCAAGTCATGTCGAAGAACAATATGTAAAATTGCTTTTCTATTGCTCTAAAAGTGTTTATATGGCATCCTTATATTGCAATTTTCAACATAATTTTTTTTTTAAACTTAATTGCATTTTTTTGAGGGAAAATTCTAAATAAGGGCCTAAAGTATCAAAAAAGGATTTGAAGTGCCATCATTTTCTTAAATAAGGATATGTAGTTAACCTTATTTAAAATAAAGATTTGAAGTAGTTATATTAGTCTCAAATAAGGGCCTGAATTCACTATTTGGTTAAGGGCAAATTCATCTTTTAAATTTCTTTCTTTTTTTCTGTTTTTTCTTTCCAAACTCAAAAAATGTAAAAAATTATTTAAAAAAAAAAAAGAACACACATGAGAGGGAGGGCTCCCTCCCGTTTGTGATTGCAACAATTCTTTAGTCTGACGTATTTTTGCGAAAAGTTTGTGATTAAGTCCTTATGAAATTATAATGGACAATTTTTGTGATGTGTAGGATATTTTTGAAGGTAATGCTTGCCAAACCCCTTATTTGTATAGTGAATATTTAAAATCGCAATTGCCAATGTGGCGCCTAGTCATTGCCAACCATCTTATCTGGCATGTTGATGTTGATAAGTTTACTTATGCCATATTAGCGATTTTCAATGGCAATTGTCCCAAAAGATTACATTGGAATTTTGCATAAAGGTTTAATATCAAATTAGCAAAATGAGATAATTCAGAACCGAATTAATATATGTACAATACATTTAGGACTGAATTGACAATTTTCTTCAAAGTTTGTGATCAAGTCCATGTGAAATGATCATATGCAATTTTTGTGACTTGTAGCATACTTTCAAAGGTGGTACTTGTGAAACCCCTTTTTTGTCTGATGAATATTCCAAATCTTAGGATATGTATACTACAAGTTCTAAAACTTGTCGCGAAAGTGTAATTGACTCTTAAAACTTATAAAAAGTGTAATCAAGTTCTAAAACCTGTCAAATTGGTTCAATCGAGTCTTAAAGTTAATGCTGTTAATTTGTCTAATGGAAAACACTGATGTGGCATTTTAAAATTAATTTCTCTCTCCTACATGGCATATTTAATTTTTTTATCCAAATCTTATTTAAGTTAGATTTAAAAAAAAAGCTAAAATTTTATTTAAAAAAGCCAAACTAAAAGGGGGGGGGGGAGGGTAGGGCAGAGCCTTAGTGGCGGGCACTGTTGCCACCATCGCCCCTCATCGAAGGGGTTGGCAAAACCTTGGAGACGGTGGCTAGCTCTCATCGGCCTCTGGCGAGGGCCAATGACCCTAGCTGGGCCCGGGCAAGGGCGTCTAGATCTAGGCGATGCCAAAGCTTGCTCGGGCCTTGAGTGTTGTTGGCCTTCCCCCTAAGGCCAATGAGACTTTGCTTGAGGTTGGCAAGACCTCGCCGGCCCCAAGCAACAACTAGTGTTGCACAAATTTGGGTTTCACCCACGATCTAGCCTTACCAATTGTCTCTTGGAGTCGGCGAGGCCTTGCCTAGGGCAAGCAATGGCCGGCCAACCTCGCCCGGGGTCGGCGACATCCGTTGACCCCTTTGGCGATGCACGATGGTTGCAACGAGTCAGCGACTACCCATTAGCGAGGCCTAGCCCTACACTCCTCCTCCTCCTCCTCCTTCTTTTCTTTTTAGTTTTGCCTTTTTAAGTAATTTTTTAGCTTTTTTTTCTTTTAATCTAATTTAAATAATATTTGGATAAAAAGTCATTTAAAAATGCCTCATGGAAAATAAAAATTAATTTAAATATGCCACGTTAGTATTTTCCGTTAGTCAAATTGTCAATGTTAATTTTAGTACTTGATTGTACCAATTTGACAATTTTTAGGACTTGTTTGTGTTTTTTGCAAGTTTTAGGACTCAATTACACTTTTGCGATAAGTTTTAGGACTTATAAAGCACATATTCCTCAAAGCCCTAATTGTTCCATTGATACTTTGGTCACAAATTGTTCCATCGTATAATCTAATTGGTCATTGCAATCTAGAGAAAAGGGGAAAATCAAAGGAAATCTTTATTGAGGAAAAAGGAGACACGTTACATATGTGAGGGAATAAGAATACAAAAAATTTCATAACTTTTATATGGATTTCATATGAGCGCCATACTTTCTATTCAATTACTTAAGTGTCATAATTTTTAAAAAACATTAATCAGAAGTGTCATATCAGATTAGATTTTCAATTTTTTTGTAAAATGTTTTAAAAAGGTTATGTCACTCAAATTATCAATTAAAAAGTCATAATACTCAAGTGAATGGCCTATGAAGTTATGACATTCAAGTGATCAAATAAAAAGTTATAGCACTCGTTGTGCCACACAAAAATATGGTACTTGTGGTGTCCTTATCTCTATATGTGAGAGATGAACAAGTGTTATGTCTTTGAAATACTTAAAAAAAGAAAAAAAACGGAGGCTATTGAATAGGGTTATTAACTCCATGTTGGACCATTCACAAGGCCAGAGCTGGCAATCATCAAGAGGCGAATTTAAGAGGGTCGTCCCCATTGTCCTCCTTGCCCAATACGATTCTCGCTACCCACGAGCCCCTTTTCTTCTCCTCTCAATCACACCCCAAACTGACAAAAAAAAAAAAAAATCACACCCCAACACCCAACATTGAATGTATTTCCACGATCACCCTCAATTTTATTTTTATATTCCCAATTATGGGTCCCTATAATCTGTCTTTTCATGCACCAAATCAATCAAGATTTTTCCCCACCCCCATAATAAATTCTCCCCCCTCCTCACTCCAGCACCACCATTTACACCTCCCATGTTCTCTCTATAATGAGAAGTTTCTTGAATGGAAGATGCCTAAGGTCTCCATCACCACCATAAATTGCCAACCTTTCTTGGCAGGGGGGAAATGCTTGGAGTTAAAGAGATCAGTGCCAAGTCAAATCCACATCAAATTGCGGGAGCTGACACCGAATTAGGATCTTCTCGTACACTAACGTTAGCGAAAGATCTACGTGGTACAAGATGTGATCTGCATCTTTTTTTCGAGTGCATGCAACGTTATGAATTAGTCGCAAAGTCCCACAAATTTCACCTTTTTGTATCGGTAAAAAATAGGAAAATGTGTAATTTGAATAAGTTTATTGGAAGAAAAATCATAAAAGTACGAATGGAAGGTTACGGTGTTCTAGGGGGAGGGAAACGTATTAATTCAACGAATAAAAAACTTGCACTGATCATAGTGCCAATGTCACTCAGGAACAAGTCATTGATGTAAATGGAATTCATCATATAATCGGGATCACCTCGTGCCAGTCACTTTGATTGTCCAGTTTATAATGATCGGTTGATCAAGGAAACTTGAATAACTTTGTACTTACTAGTGAAAGAGACATTGGAATAGGGTCAGTTAATTTTAGATAGCACAGTTAATTTTTCAAAACTAATAATAAAATGGTACAATCGAATTTTTTTTCTCTTTAAATATGTTAACTTTGAATGAGAGAATAATTCAATGTGACTTTTTCTTTCTTTATTATATGCATTTTTCTTATCGGACACTTAACACTTGGATGGTACTAAATAAATTCGACACCATTATAACATAAAACATAAAAGCTAATGATGAGATTTGCATGTTTGTTTTTTTTTTCCCCAATTTCTTTTCATTTATTCTATGTCCTTTTTAACTTCTTAATCAAGTTGTTTTAACTAGGGGTGGATAACAAGAACCGTTCGAACTGAAAACTGTTCAAACCATACTAGACTAGCCGATTTTGGGCCGTTCCCACTGGCAGTGGTCCAATTCTCGATTCTTATTCTTGGAACAGGTGATCGGTCGATCCGGTTCTAGGTTCCAGGGTGGGAGCGAATCTCAGGAATTGGACTAACCGGACTAGACGGAACAAACAAGGCTAATGTCACTATATTGTTCCACTGTTGTGCATGTAGAGAGAATGTTTTGGCCTACAAGTCTACAGACAACCCTTATCAAGATGAAATGGTCTTAGGTTCAATTTCATTTTGCCTCTCCACCAATTGGCCAGGACACATGGGGTGTTACGGGAAATACAAGTTGAATGGTGGTTATGCTTAGTGCCTTTGTTTGGATCGAATGCAAACTGATTGTGGAGGTCCTCTCCAGGTGTTTGAGCAAAGTGGTTGTCGTACATAACAACATGCCTTAGCTGTCTATGCTTGAGAGAACAAATCTGCAATGAGATAACATGATGGTACTTGAATACATGTGCTTTCTTGCACTAGTTATCAGCAAATTGACCAGTTCCATTGGACTATGCTAACTGATCCTCAATCCTAGAAATTGGAAATCGGATCGGAAACTAATCGCTTCTAGTTTCAACAGTGGCCATTACCACTACCACCGCTACTTATGATCATTGACGCCGGCTACCCTTCATGCGCATTAATCTGATACGACCACCACTATTGTTAACTGGTCACATTCTTCCAAGTCAAGATCTAAAGGGTGGAGAAGGAATTGAAAAGTTCATAACTGGGCAAACATCAGTTTTTCAACCCACGTTCTTCTTTGCTTTCTTAAATGCCCAAATTGCTCAGTCAACACGTTCATAAAAGTGCTTATACCAATAAACATTGCTCAGGAGCTGACCCCAAACCGCTCCGCCGCCCCCACCCCCTTCCATATCTGCTGCTCAACAAACAGATCCGCGTCGCCTGCGATACAGTCGCGTCGCGCTCCCGGGCCACCTTTGTCTCGGATATCTTACAGAGAGAGAGAGAGAGAGAGAGAGAGAGAGAGAGAGAGAGAATCGGTGCTGGTGGTAGTAAATAGGACTGACTGCGTCCACGATGGGGGGCGGTGGTGGCTTTGCCGAAGAAGTTTTGTAGGAGAAGGGAGAAGGAGAGAAAACAATGAAATAACCAGAAACAAAAAATATATAAAAAAATCCTTTGAATGTTAGGGTGAATTGTACTTTTTTGGCACCACATCAAGGAGCGCGTTAATAAAAAGTGCATGATAGAAAAAAAAATCACATTAGATTTTTTCATCATCCAATATTAATAGAATCAAAGAAGAAATTTGAATTTATAAATTTTAAATATAATATAGCTTAATTATAATAATATTTTTTTTGGTCGAAGCTTAATTATACTATTTAAAAGTTTAGGAATTAGTCAAACTTTTGGTACAAATTTCATATGATGCATTTATCCCTGAAAATCCTGAAAATCTCGTTATTAAATAGTTCAATGATTGAAGTGCGTTTACATATCGATTCAATGAAGAATTTTAGGGGAATAAGGGTCATATTACACATTAATTCGGGCTAGCCCATCCCAAGAAGTCCCTCCTCCACCGGTTATTCATAACCAATCTTCTTCTGAAGTATTATATGGTTCACTTGTCTTATTTTTGTTGTTGTTTGGTGCCCCTTGTTCTTCTTCAACTTCTTGAAAGTATCAGACATGAGCTGTGTGCACGGCTCGTTGTTCTCTTAGTTATGACATTGAAAATAACGGATATAGATGTCGAGATAGTCCTTTTGATCATCTTCCCTTTTAATGTCATTTTTGAAGAAAGCATAATGTTCTCGTTACTTTTTTCATTTGATGCTATTTTTCAGAAGCTATTAAACATATTGAAAATATTTATCACATACTCGACAATACCTTGATCGAGAACTCTGGAATCTTAATTTTGTCCATGTCCTTTCGGCTATTGCGGACGGTTTTACGATTACTGTTCATCCCGCCCTGTTTTCTATTTTCTCGCCCAAATTCCAATTGGTTTCTTTGCAATCACCTTGAATTTGAATAGGGTGCTAGAGATTCTTACATTTTAAAAATAAAAGCTCTTGGAGATATTTTGCTATGTGTAGATATTTGGGTAATGCTAAAAGCACATCTGCCATCATTTAGGATTTTAGATGTTATCTTTTTCTTGTTTGATTTTTGTATAGTCTCTATAAAGATTATGCTTAATATACATGCTTCGTTCGTTTCATGGAAAATAATTTATTGAAAAACATTTTCAAGATTTTTTGGAATTCGTTTCACGGAAAATGAACTAGTCAAGAAATATGTTTTCCTCTATTGGAAAAAACACTTTTAAAAGTAGGAAAAATGATTTTTACTTTTCAAAAGTGGAAAGCATTTTTCATAATTTCTTCCACTTCACTTTCTTTCGCCAAACAAATTTTCCTTTTATTTTTATGTTTTCTTTTTTTATTTTTAAAAGTTTGAGTTTTTAATTTTTCTTTTTCTTTTTCCCTTTTTTCTTCTTCTTCCTTGGCGTTCTCGGCTAGTAACCGGCTATTGGCGAGCTTTGGCCTTGCCATAGGCTAGTGAGGCTCGAGCTTGCTAGATTTAAGCAAGTTTGAGATTAGGCGAGCTCACTTGAGGCTGGAGCTCGTCGATGGCCGTCGCCATAGTCGGCGACCGGCCAAGGCCAAGGAAGAAGAAGAATAGGAAAAAAAGAAGAAGAAAAGGCCAAGGAAGAAGAAGAGAAAAAGAAAAAAAGGGAAGGAAAAAAATTTAAAATTGAAAAATCGATTTTAAAAAATAAAGTAATAAAAAATTATTGAAAATGAGTGCATGCAAGAAAATATTTTTCTTATCAAATAGCGAAAAGTATTTTCTAGTTCATTTCCAAATTTTAGCCAAATATTGGAAAATATGGTTATTTTCCTAGAAAATGGCTTCTTCGAAAACAATCTCCGAAAACACTACATTTTCCGCGAAATAAGTGGAGATTAAGTGAATGATATTTAGTTATTTTCTCATATATTTTATCTTGATAATTTTCATTAATTAAAAATTGCATTACATAATGCACAAAGAAATAAGTTAGAAACAAAAATTACAACAGATAATATTACTTTTTTCAAATTTTGCAACTCAGATAATCCGATGTTTGCATAACATGAAAAGTTTGAAACTTTTCAAGCCATATTTTTTTATGGATATTATCTTTTACGGTTACAGTTTGAAAGACGACTCAAATTTTGGTGGGAAAGTACAAAAAGTAATTTGGAGATTGGGCGTCCTCAAAAGTTACTTGTGAAATCTATATAGGTTCTTCAAAATTTGAAAAGAAAAAATGTTTTGAGTCTTAGAAAATCATAGAAAAAAAGATACACAATCATACATGTCAGCATTTAAATTTTTTTACAGTATTAGATATTTAGCGTTAAATAAAATTCAATGATGAGATGTGTGAATTTTGCAAATAGTTTGAAGTAGAATTCATCCCAAATAAGTTCGCAAACTAACTAACCTCTTCCAACCAAAAAACATAGGAGCATTAACGTTAGTGATGACGATGGAAACACTCAGTTTCATTCTTTTGGAGCAAGTCTTATATACACCGAGCACATTTGAGCCAATTTTATCTCAATTTTAGATTACGTGAACGGACTCATACCGTCAATGGTCCAATCTAGAAAAAACAATTTAGGATCTGAAGAAAGAGGGTTTAGCATTTTTGCTCGGCGACTATACACACGCATACATACAAAACGTCGGCATCCTCTGCGACCGTATTAATTTCTTTATCCCATTTATGTCGCTGACCTTTCTTCCCCGCCCATCCCTCCATAATTCATCTCTCTCTCTCTCTCTCTCTCTCTCTCTGTGGTAGTGACTATTGCAATTTATATAAACAGAGAGAAAACTGGTTCAATCGGCTTTTGGTTTTTGGTGATTTCGGGGGCAAATGGGTAGATCCCCGTGCTGTGACAAGGTGGGATTGAAGAAAGGGCCGTGGACACCTGAAGAAGACCAGAAGCTCCTCGCTTACATCGAAGAGCACGGCCATGGAAGCTGGCGTGCTTTGCCTTCCAAAGCTGGTATCGTGTGCTTTCCCTCATCTTTCCCCTAAATTACTATCAGAGAATACAAGATAAAATATCCCAGCAATTCTTCATCTTTCTTTCTTTTAGGGTTCCTTTTTTTTCCCCAGTTTGTCGGTTTTGCTCATTATTGCTGCCTCTTCTTCTTGCTCCTCCTCCTCCTCCTCCTGTGCACAAACATAGGTCTTCAGAGATGCGGGAAAAGCTGTAGGCTAAGATGGACTAATTATCTTAGACCTGACATCAAGAGAGGGAAGTTCAGCTTACAAGAGGAACAGACCATAATTCAACTTCATGCCCTTCTTGGCAATAGGTAACTCTCTCTCTCTCTCTCTCTCTCTCTCTCTCTCTCTCATGTACCAACGTTCTTCCATCTTTTTCTTTTTGGCTTAATCATAAATCAAAGGATTCAACCTCCACCTTTAGCAGTTCAGTTCGGAGGTCCTTACTGATTTTCTTTTTCCTTTTGCAAAAAATCATCTGTGTGACATTTACAGTCTAAAATCATCTGTGTGACATTTACAGTCTAACATATCCTCGCTCATCGCCCATTCTTTTTTTTCTCCCTAAAAAATGGAGCTGATGAGCAGTTTACTGCAACTTGTGGAGATGGATGTGATAGTCTGATCCTCTCAATAACTCTCAGCTACCCAAAAAAGAATGGTGATCTCCGCGAACTCTCATGGAAAGATCAGCTTTTTGATTTCTCGGTTTCAGAAAGTTTGCTAAATTTGTTTTACCAACGAACAAATTTGTTTGTGTACCAAAAAAGTACAGAAAAACAATTTTGTATGGTGCCTGAATGTTCTGATGACAAAGACCCTGATTTTCAGTCTGGTGCCTAAATTTGCGTTACCAAGAAAGGGAAAGAGTTTTGCTCTTTCATAAGCATTCTTAAACTAAAGTTGAGATGAAGAAAAAGAGCAAAAATCCTTCAAATGATTAGCTTCAGCACCTACCAATATTATCGTGTTTTTTTTTTTTTTTGCTTATTAATGTCCTTTCTGCGGCTATTTCTCCTTAGGTGGTCGGCCATAGCAACTCATTTACCGAAGCGAACAGACAACGAGATCAAGAACTACTGGAATACGCATCTGAAGAAAAGATTGGCGAAAATGGGAATTGACCCAGTGACCCATAAGCCTAAAAATGACGCCCTAGTCTCTAGTGACGGTCAATCCAAGAGCGCGGCTAAGCTCAGTCACCTGGCTCAGTGGGAAAGCGCTCGGCTCGAAGCTGAAGCCAGATTGGCTAGAGAATCGAAATTACGCTCGCAGTCATTCCAGCATCACCACAGCAGCAGCAACAGCAGCCAGGTTTATTCCGCGGCTTCCGCTTTGGCTTCCACTTCAGCTGCACCGCCCGGCCACGTCAAAAAAGCCACCGCCCCACTGCCACCATCATCACCGCAGTCTCTTGACACTCTCAAAGCTTGGACCGGTAGCTCATGGCCGTCAACCAAGTCCGGCGAAGGTAGTGGCGGTACCGGAGGTTCAGCCAACGGGATCGCTGGCGATCTTGAGTCTCCTACATCGACACTCACTTTCTCCGAGCCTATGAACGTGCTTTGTGAGAATCCCAAGCAAATGATTGAGTTTGTCGGTTCGTCGGGGTCGTCCGACTCCGGGATGATCAAAGAAGAAGGCGAACAAGAGTGGAAAGGCCTTGAAAGCTCAATTACGTTGCCAGAGTTCAAAGAGGGTATGGGGAACAACGGGGTCTCATTTACATCCACGTTCCCTGAAATGACAATGTCCCTAGAAGGTCCCTGGACTCCGGAGTCACTGAGGGCGAGTAGCGTGCATGGCAACGTGGAAAATAACGACATGGAAGAAGGGTTCACTAGTCTTTTGCTTAATAGCTCCGGCGACCAGAGTTTATCAGATGGCGGTGGTGAATCCGACAAACATAGTGATTACTATGAGGATAACAAGAATTACTGGAATAGCATCCTTAATTTGGTGAACTCTTCGCCATCTGAGTCCCCAATGTTCTAGAAATCATAAATTAGTAAGCTTCACAAGCTTCTCCTTGATTTGTGTGTGAGGAAAAACTCTTGTGCAAGTCCCCCTTCCTCAATCTTAGCACAGCCGAGAGGCCTAAAGTGACTTTAAGCTATCATATTAGTGAAGTGAGATTCATAGCAAAGGTAATCATTTGGTAGCCAACAACCTCTTGGTTTCTTCCACAGGTTTCAACATGAGATACATATCGATTTCCCTGAGCTGGAAAGGAACAAAAGCTGCTTGTGAAGCTTGTCTCTCAAGCGAAATGTTAATAGTTCAGTTCGGCCTCCCCTTTCTTCACTGCTACTTGTTTTTTCTTTTCAGAATGATGTTAAAAACTTGACTCAGCTTTTTCTTTGGGCAAGAAAACTCGACTCAGCAGCGAACTCTTTATCATTATCATTATTACAACTTTCTTTTTAAGGGCTTGTTAATTATTTATTTTATTAGAGGGTTCGTTTCTTGATCTCATCATCTCCACATCTAGCTTCTGATGGTTCAGGGGGTGCGTGGTCCAACTACTTCATATAGAAACTGTATAAGTAGGGATGTATGAAAAAAAGAGGAGAGAGTAGGGATGTATGAAGTGAACAGCTCACTGCACATCAATAAATATGTGCTTCATATTAATAGTTCATGGAGTGACCATCTACCATAATAATTTATGATGGAGTCTGTTTCTGATGGTTGGTTATACGTCACATTCTGGCTCAAAAGAGTGTTAATGCAAGAAGACAGAACTTGATTGCTGTTTCTTTGTTCTCAAGGAACAGAAATCATGATCATCAATTTCAGAAAAAAGAAGGCGACATTAAAGTCTACACGAAGTTCTATATAAATGGTTCAAATCACACTTAATATATAGAAAAAGGAAGATCAAAATTGGGACATGTGTTTATCACACATCGAAATCTCCTGTACTCTTGTAAGCTGAAGAGTGGACCTTTGTGGCATTGGGGTGAAGAGTGACTGATTAGAAAGGATGATATAATTGATTTATAGGAGTGGCATCATGATGATCGTGAAGATAAGACGTTTATTAACTCTGAGGAGTTTTGAAGGAGGGTTGATTTCTTGTGCACAAATTAACCGGGAGCTAATGTCTCTCCTAATGAGGCTGTGATAAGCTAAAAAAGTTGTTGTGAAGTGTTCCGTATGTCTTAATGGAGGGAATTGATGCCCAAGCTAGATTGGGTGTGACATGATTCGGTGTGAAGATGCGATTCAACATACTATTATTAAGAACAATCTTTGGAAGGAAGACCAACTTGGTGTTTTCGGTTCACCAAGCGCCGCACAGGCTATTCCACGATGAAGAATCTGTTAGCCCATGACAAATGTTGAGCACATTGTGAATACTAGACAGGTGAAATGACCATTTCGTAAAGAAAGAATAAAAATTGTACCATGAGGAAAAACACAGATATTCAAACCTTATAAACTTTAAGCATCGTGAATTGCCAACATGTTCTGTGTTCATCATCATCCAGCATTGGTAGCTGAAACGATATTAAAGAAATTCTGCACGGTAAATATTAAATGATGTGTCCATTGGGAAAGGAACATGATGTTACATATCATTTTATAGTAAGAGAATTTGACGTTATATATAATGAATAATACTCATCTTGACAACAAGACAATTCGAACCCTATTGCTTGACTAATGGTCTAAATAATATATATTTACTTATTTATGCGTGTGTATATATATATATATATAATGTTTTTATAATGTTTTTGGTTAGTAACTAGTGTGGCACCATTTAAGTTATTATTTTAAAAAGTAGAGTTGAAGCAAAAGGTTGTGTTATTTTATTTGTCAATATAGAAACCCCACTATATGAGTTGACAACGTTTTGCCGGTTTTGTTTCCCCGGAAAGTCTTTTACCAAACATTGCATTTTAGGTTTATTATATGAGAGTTGGGTTCTGTGTTGAATCCAGAAAGAGAATGTCAAACACAAGGGTAAATTTTATTTTCAACTTGTATGTACAACCTTGACAATTGATATTCAAATGACTCAAAGACTAATAGCTTCTAAGTACAAATTACACCGGAATTTAATCAACAATATAATTTGAACACAAGTAGTTAGATAACCTATATTTCGAACTCAAATTATGTCGGAATTAATCTACGACGCAACTTGTTTTAGGCGTATAGTTGGAATCTAATCAATAGCGATACCTTTGGATAGGAAGCACAACGACGAAATTTAATCAACGACGCTGAGCTTGTGGAACAACATTGAAATTTAATCGATGATGCTGAACTGGATAAAGACACACATCAGAATTTAATAACGATGGGAATCTTGAAAAACTACAATTAAAATGCAATAAAGTAAAATTAAAGTAAAGATAGTTGTTGTGTTGTTCAAGGGGGTTCTCGTTGAACAAGTTACGATATTTACAGGGCAAACTGGTAGCCATTAGTTGGTTACTTCTCCTTGGGCACCACTCTCCAAATTCTCCACGTTTTCCTTTTCTTTTGTCAACCTCATCCATAATCAACTGTTTCTTGACTTGTTGATGACACTCCCACGACTTGCCCATCAAGTAAATAATGGCTTCCATATTTTTATGCGCATTCTGCGCAACAGTTATTCTTGCTCGGGCTTCGATGCTAATTCCACTGAAATTCCAAGTCTGATGAATTGCTCCCACAGCGTGATACATGGCAATTAATTACCTTGCCATCGCCTCTAGTATTTATGTCTAGAATCCTATCAACACTTAGCTCACATAACCTTCACAAACGTTGACTGCCCTTAGCTTCCATGAACAAAACGGGGCATTTCACTTTTATTATTCCCCTTGTGGCTAGCACGTGACAACGTAGGTAATTTTGGGTGTCAACATATGACACCTTCTAAAAGAAATAAATTTGAATTTATTTCTTTTAAAGAAATATCTCATATTCGTGCGATTTTCCAAGGTGATCATACCTTTTTGTCTTCCGACATCTTTTCCTTGATATGGATTTCTATTCCCTGTGTTATCTTGACACGTCTCTCCTAATTTCACAAACAACTATTTCATTTTTTCCCAAACTGTCATCTTCTACCAATGTCTTCTTAGGGATTACATTAGTGCATTTTGTCTTCTTCCCCAATTTCCAGATCCTCCTTCATCATTCTTTTCATCTTCACTTCATCATCCTTCATAACACCAAAGAAAATGTCAAGCCCCGATCCTCGAGCGCACGCACATCTCTCGGTGGTCGATGAAATTGTGATGTCCCAGGACGCGTTGCCAACCCATTCATTTTATTGCACATGCGGGAGCGAAATGATAACCCCTGACAACAACCAACATGGGATAGAAAAGCAGGGAAATCAATTCACAACCAAAACACACGTTTATAAACAGCCAACTAGATTATATACAATACTAGTTTATCTAACCAAAAAGATCAGTCCTCAAAAGGAAACTGTCCTACGACCCCCTAATTGATACGTTCACCGATCCTTCGGACTCCACAGGCTCCGGGGGCGGTGGGTCCACCACAGCACCATCAGGATGGTTAGCAGTACCCTTGCCAAAAGCGGCGTCTACTCTTGTAGCTTGAACCTCAAAACCCTGGAGGGGACCAACTCTGTATCCATTGAGCCTGCGGTGAAACCATGCCTTATATCGATGAGGTACCCTCTCAGGTAGGCCCTTATTGACCCAGACAGTGGTCACTACGAGCTCGTAGACCTAGTTCCCATGGCCTCCGGGAACAGGGAAATCAGTAACCAGCTTGGTAACCCTCTGAGGCTGACCATAATGAACTGGCGGGGCCGCCATCTAAGGACCTGAAAAGAATTGAGCCCACGACGGGGTGAGACAATATTTTAGCAAGTTCACCCCATAAACTTTGACTAGGAAGGAAATACGCCTAGAGGCAGTCTATGCACACAAGACAGAGGACTTACCTCGCCTCGGTTTTCTCCTGTATGTTAGCACAATTCATATACTCAATCAATCAATCGATCAATTTAATTCAATACATACAATCAATCAATCAATCAATACTGTCGATACAATCAATCCATACGATCAATACAATCAATACAATCATACGTTCCAAATTCAATTATTGCTCACACAAGCATGAACTAACCGACGCACATCGGTCTTCTAGCGTAGTCAAGGATTACTGCTCACACAAGCTGATACAGATTATTGCTCGCACAAGTTGATGTAGTCTTTAAAATCATTCTCGGTGTCAAAACCCGACACCTGTGATTTTTCTAATTAAATATCAAAATTCCACAATTTTGGAATAAATATCCAAAATTACAATTACCACTCAATTTGCACAAATTAACACTTAGTTGTATAAACTAAGCACACCATTGCAATCAGCACAAAATTCCGGTTACCGGCTATCCCGGTATAATTTTCGGAAAATAATAAATAATTAAATAAATACAAAAAAATTAAATAATTCAATTTAAATGCAATAAATACCAACTTAGGTTGGAAATGCTAATCTAACCACCTAAATGGGCCTAGAAAATTTCCAAACCTATCTAGATAAATAGTACGATCTAATTAGCCCTTAATTAAACCGTTTTAACCACCTAACATGCACAATTGAATAATTAAATCATTAATCCATTCTAACCAACCACCTAATCCCTAATTAGCCTATAATAATCACATCTTAATCATCATTAACTCCATAAGCAGATTTTAGCAAGTAAACTCACCGGTTTTGCGATCCGGTGAGTCCACGATGATGGCGACGTAGAGATGGGCAACAACCAAGCCCACGGTGACACTAACCAAAGCCCGGAAGGGACCTAAAACGGGCCACGAAGACCTCAGCCCACATCTGGGGTTCGCCTCTGTTCCTTGGGCTGAGAGGGCTGGTTGAGGCTACTGGCTGGGCTGGATGGTAAGGGATGGGTGGCGAAGGCTGCAGCTGGCTAGGCGGGCGGTTCCGGCGGCTGGACGGCGACGGCGACCAGAGAGGCTCGGGGGACGGCGAGGAGGCTCAGGTGCAGGCGGACGGGCGCACAAACGTGCGGGCGAGCATGATGACGCGAGACGGGCTTGCGGGCGTGAGCGGCGGCTCTGGTGGCAGTCGACGGGCAGGGGGGTCCTCTCTGGTTTCTCTCTGAAATTTTTGAGCTCCTAAGTGTCTCAACAATGGATAAAATGGCCCAAGGGAAGAAGAAGAAGCTGCTGAAGCTTGGGGGGTCCCATTTGGCCACAAAGTCCTCACATCTATCTCCTTCTACTCAAGTTCATGCCCCCACCACTTTGGCTATCATCCATGACCAATTTGCTGCACAAAAATTCCCCTAGAAGCTTCCCCAAATGGTCCAAAATGTTGTCTTCCCCTTGGCCTACGAATTTTGGGCCAATTCCCCTCCAATTGAGTTCAATTGAAGCCCAAAAAATTCAGCCAAGGTGTCCTCGTCAAATACAACATTTTTCTTCAACAATTGAACCAACTTGATTGCCAAAATTGCGACAAAAAACGACCCTCTGATTTTTCCAGTCCAAAATAACCTTACTTTGATTTTTCGTCGAAATCTCGGGTTTGTAGAAAAATCCTCGGAGGATGAGTTGACGTTCCTAAAATAAATCGTGATATGACAAAACTTTAATTCGGTTTAAATTCGCAGTTAATTTCAATCTGGCGCGATTTTAGCGTTACCTAGCCTACCGGGTAGCTTTTAGGAATTTTTAGTACAATTGACTCATGGTCGATTATTTTCGAATCACATTGTACATCTTCGACTCATTGGTGAATCTTGGTTGTTGTGAAAATCTTGAGGTTTCAAATACGGGTATAGGGTATAGAAATGACAGAAAAATCGGTCTAGTGCCGTTTGATAGAAATTTTGCAATCAGGTGGAATCACCCACCCACTAATCACACACCTCTGTCGAATCGACCTATCTCCGGTCTCTAATCAATTTGATGGTGCTGTAATGACTCTTGCAAATTAGCACGGTTGAGCAGTCGATTTCTGGTCGAATTCTCAAGTCTATTGCAATAAAATCCCTTAACGGCTTCACCATATAGACTAGTTATCTCGTGAGTGATCAGCTCAGAGAAAAAGACTATAGGCGCATCGATGAAAAGCTCGACTTATTCGATTGAAAACAGAACCTGAAAATCAAGATGTCACAGAAAACCTTCGAATATGACTCAGCAACCTATATAAAAAATTTTGTCGCTCTCTAAACAATGGAACATGCCAAAGATTGCCATTTTAGTCTACCTGGATACTATGGAGGGCATGACGGGTTGTTTTCTTTTGGGTCCTAGTTTTATGGATCACAACAAGATCCCTCCTTCACTCCAAGGTTGGTTTCCTACTAGGCACGGTGAGACTGTGGCCTTCCATATTGCTCCTTTCGAGACATCTAGTCTTCAGATTCTCCTCGATTTCGTGGGTTTCCTTGATTTGAAGCTGATTTTCATAAATGATATCTTTGACTAAGGGATAACAATATGATTTGACTTGCTTGGATAGGTGCGGGTATTGAGAAAGCACTTGCAACTAGTATGTCTTTTCATGATATATCCCGAGGATTGGTAGGATCTATAGTAAGTTTTTGGTCCTCTTCAACTAATTGTTTCTTTTTTTTCCTTGGGGATCCATGGCTATTACCCTAGATATGCACACCATAACAGGCTTCCCACCGATTGGCCATTCTTTTGAGAGATTGCTCACATTTGAGACCCTTTTTATCCTAGACAGAGTTATAGTAAATTCTTTTAACAGTAGGGTTAGGCGACCAAACCTATTGATGATAAGGAACGTATCACTTTCCTACTGTAATGGCTGTCAAGATTCATATTCTCTGGCTAGCTACAAATCTCGTGCATGGTAAATGCATTGCTCTTGCTCCAGTTGTTCTTGCTTCCTTATATAGAGGGTTCACCCATGCTTCATTGGTAATGAAGTCTTAAGAGAGTGGGATTATCTCTAGTCTCTTTTGGGTTTTACAAGTATGGTTGGCTTTATACCTTGAGGTTTTTTTTTTTTAAATGACCTTGGCTCTCGCAACCTTCCTTATTACCCCATGCCAGGCGTTGTACCAAGAAGACTTCATCTAGGTCATTGACTCTTGAACCACCTACCCAAGAAGGTACTTTTAGACATTTCTCTTTTCCTCTATTATTTTAAGGCCATTTTGGAAGTCAATCATAGGGATATTGACTTCTTCCCTTATGAGAGTGAAGAGCATTATTAAATTTTTGATCCTAATCGACTAAATTCCTTTCAGGACTTTTGGGTTCATGTACTATCTTTAGTGGATCTTCCGTTATGGTTGTCTTTGAAGGGCAAGTTCTATCTGGGTTTGAGATATATTCCTCTCACTACTATGCAAGGCAATTTGGCTTCTTTCAAGCCATTCCTATGCCTATCTTGTAACACCCTCAATTTTGACCCCGTAAGGATCAGCCATAATGTGGCACCCCCAAACAATTAAGGTCGCCACAGATACCTATCGCTCTACCTATTGGATACCAGTTACATATCTTTGTTTCAGGTTAAAGAGGAACTGTAGTTCGTAGGCACTTTTTTTTTTAAAGGGATTTGGCGCAGCTCATAGCGAGAATAAAGACGAGTCTCATCATCCCCCTACTCCCATAACGATGATACAATGCACACCAACTACACATCGAAGGAAAACATAAAACCGAGTCACTTTTATTTACATTTTTACGATGGACATCTCGGGTTGGTACAACCAAAAAGCCAAGACTTTTAGCTAAACTTGGCTACAGCTCAAAAGAGAGATCTCGACCCCCTATATTGATCACGTATAGCCCTCCATTTACTAGTGTCGGCTACCCCAAAAAGTGTTAGCTCTCACTCCTCACACGGGCCATCACACCCACCTTGGTGCATCGGGCGGCGGCGGCGGCAACATCCCCAGCATCACTCCGTCACGACGGACGTGGACAGACAAAAACTCTTAGATGACCGGGCCCCCAGCCAGGCCCACATCATACATCACCAGCACGCGAACTCGAATGAACACCAAACCAGGGACGGTGACACAAATATGCTCCGCACACTCGACCTCCACGTCAGATGGTAGGCTGTAGAAGGTGCTGCGCGTGACCGGTGGTAAAGGCATCTTTCTAATCTGAAATGTTAGTCCCTAAAGGGGTGAGTACAATCACTCAGCAGTAAAGATCCATCAAACTACTCAATGCATCAATCAGAACAATCAAGACATCATGAGAGAGTACATATAATTCGTACATTTTAAACATGCCTCACCTTTCAGCCATACACTTTACATCAAAACAACCATGTATATATATCACCATACTATGTGCATATACCACCATGCACTTGTACATATAACATCAAACAGCCATGCATATATGTCACCATATAATATGCATGATTCAATTTCAACTTTTATTTTTAAATTGGATCATAACATTTTTCTTTCCCGGGACCAGTAATTGCATCCCACAATTTTTATCGCTTGCACCCAACCTGGCATCGTGAGGAACCTCCGGCACACACCTCCGGGCATCCGGCACTCACCTCTGAGCATCCCGACACTCCCGGGGCATCGTCGGCTCACACCTCCGACGGTATCCTCATTTATCATATTTCATGTTCACAATTGTGTCTCAAAATCAACATGGCACATGATGTGATGGCAACAAGGTCAAATTCAGCTTTTGATTTTATATGTAATACCAAATCTCATCACATGTGCAGCAAGATCAATCACTTAAAAACAGTATAATTCATGGGGCAAACACAGGGATTATTAATAAAATGGAATGCAATCTTTTAGTTAACACTCCTTAAAATTTAGTGATTGGCCCTAATAAATTATAAGAATTTAATACATTATAGACAAGATCTAGAGGCAATTATCTTATGAAGAACACCGCACCACCAGAATTCCACACAAAACAGAATAGTCTATGCATTACAGCTTTTAAAATTCACACAATCCAGTTTGCACAGTTTTAGAAAACATTTTGATTAAATACTCAAATGAACTCCATAAATTATGAAATTCGAATATGTTATAAAAAATACATAAAGGCAGATATTTCATGAATAACACTACACCAAAAGGACCTCACATAATTCAGTATGGTCCATGCATCACAGCATTAATATTCTAACATTTCAACTTGCATAGTTTTTGAAACATTTTCGGTTAAATAGGCAAATGAACTTAAAAAATTACGAAATTTGAATATGTTGTAGGCAAGACATAAAGAGAGATATTCCATGGAGAACATTACACCAAAAGAATCTCATATAAAACGATATAATCCACGCATCGCAACTTTCAAAGTCCTAACACATCAGATTGCATAGTTTTAGAAACATTTCCGATTAAATACACAAATGACCTTAAAAAATTATGAAATTAGAGTATGTGATAGCCAAGACCATAAGGTAGATATTTTATGAAGACATAGAAATCAAATTCGTCCTAGATAAATAAATATGGATGGTTAACACCCCTGTTCTTAGTACCGTTATTCCAGATCTAACCATCTCCAAAGGGACACGATTTTACCTACCTATTCTTGTTTTTTTTCTCTAAATTTTTGATATGTTATACCTCAGGATGTCCTTTACAACTTTTATTAAGAAATAAAAGTGAAATTTCGACAAAAAGGTTGCCTTACAGTCCATGGATTCATCAAGGGTCGGTACCAAAATTTCTAGATCTAGTATTTTCAAAGAACAACAATTTCACCTACCTATACTTGTTTTTTTTGTCCCAAATTTGAGTATGTTATACTCCAAGAAGTCCTCTACAACTTTCATTTAGAAGTCGAAGCCAAATTTCGACTAGAACATCGCATGCAAGTCACTAGAACATCCAAGGTCGAGCTGTTTTTCTCAAGAACAGCACACTAGACTAGGGCACCACTCTTATAACTTCAAATTTCACACATCCTATACATCCGAAATTTTTACCATTCAATCACACACACTAAGCACAGCATGCAAGAGCAGATCAAGGGATCCCACTTGCCTCCAAACCGAGTAAACTCAGCAACCGAACGGCAAGCACGACGGTGGGACACGGCGGTGACCGGACCTTCCCCTTCCTCTCGCACGCACGGCCTCCTTCCTTCTTCTTTTCTTCCTTTCTCTCTTCCTCTCTTTCTCTCTTTCCCTCCTTTCTCTCTACCGTGCGACACCACCTCTTTCTCTCTCTCGGTTCCCTTTGCTTAATCCACCCACTTTTCCCCTCTAATTTCTTTCCCCTCATGATTAGCCATCATTAGTCTTGCATCCATTGACACTTGGCTTTCTTCATTGGACAAATGGGGAGGCATGCACACCGGTTTCCCCCCCCTCTCCGTGCGGTCGACAGCCCCTCATGGGCTCTATGGGCCGGGCCTTTTGGCCCATCTTAGGCCCAAGCTTAAATGACCCAAGTTTAACCCTTTAAAAACCAGCTTAATCCCTAATTATACAAAGTACTAAATTACTAATTTAAATGGCTATAATACTTTGTAACATAGATTAATAAAATCCAACTTATAAAATTTATGGCCAAAAACATAATTTCCTCATCAAATAAATCCTTGATCTCACATGGGCATGGAACATGTTTCCAACAAAATATTCACCCATTAGGTGCTCGGCCATTAATCTATTACACATCTTTGGTCTAAAGACCACAACATAGGTCAATGATACTTCTATCGCCCTTCCATAGGTTGTAAGGCATCTAGAGGTTGCCATGAAGTTTTAGGATGCCACACATAAGGTCCTGATGGATCGACCATGGGCCATTGGCCATGGATCGATTAGTTCGATCGGTAAGGAATTAAGGATCGGTCATGGTCGACTGACCAACCGACCGATCACGAACTGGTCGAGGTGTTGGCCGTGAATTATATATCGACCATACTAGTGGGATAAGATCACCAGCTCATAAGATGACCTTTTGATCACAAGGATTGGTCACGGGATGATTTTAGATCGGCGGAGGACCATGGGTCGATCTGACCAGTCATAGTGCCCGGTCGCGAGTGATTTCGCCTGGATATGCACTAATACACGGATGATCCGACTTGACCAAATGTGATAACCTTCGGATAAAAAATGCATCATTTCCTACTTAATTCTTAGTGATCGGAAAGGAATATAAAATTGGTGATCTCCGATTGTGGATCAGTAATGCGTCGACCATGAACCATATGGATGGATCGGGTGCCAACCAGAATGAGCTCAGGATAAACCCAGCTATTTCGTCACTAATCTAAGGTCCATGAGTGCCTTAACTTAGTGTTAGACCATGGGTAGCCTTAGGATTGGCCTTGAACTGATCCAAGGACAATCGACCATTTAGGCCGACTGATTGACCGTGCAAAGGAACGGTTTGAGCGAACATAAGGCGTGATGGTCGAACCTCGAGTGTATGTGAGGTTTATCTAATGATCAATTCTCTAGCCTCGGAACCAACTTAGATGACGGAATTCTTTAGACCACATTCTTGAGGAAGAAAAGGACAAAATAGAGAAAACTCTAGAACACCCTAGGTTCGTCAAGAGGTAGGATGACTCATCATTCTACCTAGATTTTTCTAGATTTGGCCATAATTACCAAAGATCTACCTTGGGGATCAAGCAAGGAATCTAGGCCAAAAGTCCCAATGAAAATAAGACATCTTGAGCAAATGATGGCTAGCCTATGGCCTAGATGCTAGCTCATCATTTTAGAGTGCCACTTATGCATAATGACTTGTCCCTTAATAATGAGCAAAGTGCTCTTGTGGCCCAATGAAATGGAGACAAATAAGGCTTCAATTAATGACACTAGGTCATTAGATCTCCACCTCATAAGCCTAGGTGTCTATCTGAAGATTTGGTAATGATGGCTTGAGATTTTCCTTGGAGAAGAAGTCGGTGATTCGTAAGCTTAGGTGTCCTATAGAATCTTAGGTTATGATGAGCCTAAAGGATAGCCTTGGTGAATAAGGCAAATGCCAACCAATCAAGAGAGTACATTAGGCATCAAATGGGCTCATGTGTCCCTTAGGACCATAGGCACATCATGAGTCTAAATTGAGCCTTGAAGAGCAAGTCAATAGGTGGTTTGATAAAAAGATGGCAAGTGTTCTCTTAGGACCCTAGGCGTGCCACCTTGCAAAATAGGCTTGCCACCTTGATGCCATACCCATGCCACTCTAAGAAATGTGATTGGACCGCTTGGATGAGTAATGATTAGCTTGGTGTCTATAAATAGGAGATGCTCACATTCATTTCCACCACTTTACATCCATTGCCATTCATGCCTACCCTCTTTCCCCTTCTCCTTTCTCTCGACCTCACATCCTCAACCCACCAAGCTATTTAGGTTCGTTCTCAAGTTTGCCAAGGTAAGTAAGATCCCTATGTCTCCTCTAAGGCGGTAGTCTCTATTGTCGAGTCTAGTTAGGTGCTCACCCATCAAGCTATGGGTAGGATGCTGGATCTTTTGTATGGTTTTGCTCATGTTTGTGCTTGAACGTGTGCTTGAGTTGTTCACGCTCGGAATGAGGCCGAGGTCATCTGAGTTGAGTTCATTGCAAGGCAAGGTCACCCCAAGCCATAAGGCCTTGGTTTTGAAATAAATAGGATGCAAGGTCCAAGTCTCGCTTGGTGCGGGGGTCGCCTAAGGCCACAAGGTTCTAAGTCGACATTGAGGCGTGTCGATCTTATGTCTTGATCAATCTTATGTCTTGATCAGTACAAGAATCATCCAAATCCACGAGGTCTTAGTAAGGCACCAAGGCATGCCGATTTCTATAGTCCAAGTGGACGTGGGGACTTTGTGCTTGGCATTGGATCGAACCGCGAGCTGAGGGTCATTCTCGATACATGTGCATTCACATCGGGTTGGAACCGAGGTCCGTCAAGTTTGGGATCGTCACAAAAGCGAGGTTTACCCAGGCCTTGAGGTCTTGGTTCGGCATTGAGGCTTGCTATTTTCGAGCCTTGTCCGGTGCGGGGATCGATGCTAAGTGATCGATTCAAGTTACGGACCAAGGATCGTTCCTGGCATATTTATTATAGTAGTGCAAGAACTCATGGCACACACGACCGAATGAGCACGCCTTCAGACCATGCATGTATCGGCCAAGAGAAAGGATAAGAACTGGCTTGTATGATGCATTTATGCATGCACTTAAAGAGGAAAAAGCGCCTGTCGTTGCAGAGCGTTGGCGGCGATGCCTCGTTCATTGAACGGAATGCCTCAGTTGAGCCGGGATGCTCTGGTTGAGCTAAGATGCCTGGGTTTTGAACTCGGAAGCCTCGGGAAGCTAGCTTTGAGAAGCCTCGGTCAAGCCGAGATGCCCTGGTCGAGCTAGGAAGCCCAACAAGAAGCTGGAAGCCCTGGTTGAGCCGGGAGGGCCTGGTCGAGCCAGGAGAACACTAAATGAAATTGCATGAGTGCTAGTATATGCATAAATATTATATATATATATATATATATATATATATATATATATATATATATATATATATATATATTGATAAGCCAAAGGTAAGTATACAATGAAGTATGTTGCGATGGACATTTGCATGTAGTCAAGGGTAGCAACAAGTTTGCTATTAATCTACCATTGACACTGTTTGCAAGTATTATACTTGCTAGGCTTTAACGATGAGATGCTTTCCTAGTAGAGAACTATGAATTTTACTTACTTAGTTTTCCTAAAACTCATCTCTCATCTTTCAGTCTTGTAGGTATGGAAGTCGGCAGAAGAACCCCCGAAGTGCCATAACTTGGTAGAAAGGGACACTTAAGTGCCATAACTTACGAAAGGTACATTTAAGTGCCAAAATCGGAGCAAAAAGGATCACTTGAGTGCCAATCCGACCAAAATTCGGCCAAATTGCATACGTGGCATTTCTCGGCGACTTCTTTTACCGAGGTGGCAAATGTTTTTTTTTTTTTAAAAAGCCAATGTGGACGACAAAAACGACGTCGTCCATCCACATTGAGTGAGCTGACCTAAACGACGTTGTTTTTCCTTGATGTTAAACGATGTCGTTTAGGTCATTTTGGCTTAAGCACACTTGGCCGTCGTCGTTCCTCCCCGTCTGCGTTCACAATAGATCTCAGGCCCTTCTCTCCGTCGCCGTTCACGCCCAGAGGTGGTCATCGGTTGCCGTTGTTGGTCGCCGTCGTCAGTCGCCGTCGCTGCTCACCATCGTCGCTCCTCCAGGTTCGGCCCCTTCTCCCCCTTCCTTGTGATGAAATTAGGGCTCAATTATTTTATTAGGGCTCCGATGAAATTTCTGTTGAATTGCGTGCGCTCTGTTTGGCTACTCCCTTATAGAAAGAGGTAGCAACATTAGGAGACAAATCTGCGGCATTGTCACATGCAGACCCACCAGTGAAGGTTCTTTAAGTGAAATTAATCTGGTCGTTGAGCTCGATGGAGTGCTTAATATCTGATTGTTATTAGCAAATTTTTAATTTGACCAGGTCATAGTGAGAATTAGGCCTGCCAACGAATTCAAAAGAGTAGGGGATCAGATTGTTAAGAAAGTTTCATCCGATTCACTGACGGTTGGAGATCGCAAATTTACTTAGGCTTTCAGTCTTTGATGCAAGCTCAAGCCAGGTTAGCTGCTGATTCCACAATTTTTCTCTACGAATGCGCTTGTACCATTACATTTTCACCTCCATTTATCTGGGTATCTCTCTAATTCGGAGATAAAGAAATAGGTGAGACAGATAACTAAGAAGATAGTCCTGCTTATAGTTCTTGTCCATTATCGAGAAAGATCGAAGTTTTTACCACTTTGCTGATTGGAAATTAAATGCCCAACATTTGTTGTCCATTCTAAGATAGTAGACAAAATTGCTTGGGCTGTGCTTGTTGTGGGGACCTGTGCTGGTTATGGGGACCTTTGTTTTTGGTTAATATTTTAAGGCAGATAATTAAAGTGGCGACTAGGGGTGAGCGGTTCCCGGTTCCTTACAAGTTCCGTCTGGAACCTGGAACCTACCCTCGGGTACAGGTTCCTCATTTTTTGGAACCCGGAACCAACCCGTCAAAACCAAGAACCTGGAACCTACCCTGTCACAGGTTCTGGGGTCGGTTCCAGGTTCCAACAGGTTCTTTATTTTATTTTTTTGTCTCATTTTTTTGGTTTCATTTTCAGGGTAAACTATGCAACAATTGCTCAATCCCGCCATTGGGTAAGATCTTAAGGAAAAGCTGTGTTTGATGTTATAAGCCAGCATTGTGATATTCCAAACCACTCTTTAAGTTTACAAGAAAACTTAGTTTTGCTATATCAGATTAAAAAAAAAGTAACAGCAGAATACTACATAATAAAAGTGAATTCTCTATGAACTTTATGAACCTATGACAACATCCATCATAGTCTCCTGCACACTGCAAAGGCTAAAAACCTCTTAATATCTAGGCTTGATACTTGCATGACAGAATCAACAAGCCAAATAGAAGCTGATACTTAGGTCATTTCAAATTTATGAAGTTACCATTCAAACTAAACAACAGAAATGTGTGCAAAATTAGAACCTGGTGTAGTTGTTGACTCATCTAAATCATCTTCCTGTCAAATAAAATATGATAAAAAGAATTAGCGAAACGATGATGGAAAGAACATGGCAAAAAGTACAATGCCTGTAATGTAAAAGAAAAAGAGCATGTAGTTGCAAATAAAACTCGACTCACTCTGATGCCGAAAAGCATAAGAGCATGAGGGAAATTCCTAGGCAACCTCAACTATTCAAGTTGGCTTTGATTGGTGGGCAGCATCTGCAAATGAGAAAGAAGACTCAGAGTCCACTCATTGAGGTCGTGAAGACTCAGACTCAGTGGTCGTGTCATTTCATCGATATGCTTAACAGGTAGACAAGCGCAAAGTTTAGAAGAATTTGATGGACCAACAAGAACATATGCAAGTTTGCCTCAATAGTCTATCTAAAATCAGTCACCAGGAAGTACATGCTAGTGAAAAAGAATAGAAACAAAAGGGAAAAACATCAGATATCAATATGTTTGCCTTTCCATTGCACAAGGCAGCCAACTGAAAAACACGGAAAGGTAAACAAACCTGAGAACTATATAATTACTGTAGATATCAGAGATACGCCGCATCTACCCTTTTTAATTACTCAAAGTAACCTAAGCTTAAGGTTTCGGTAATGATCATATACAGTCAACAAAATACAAGGTTTACGCCGTCAGTCATCTCAGCACAGCAAGATATCCTAAATTTAAGGTTCATCAAAAACCCTAGCTGCTCCGAGGAGACAGATCTGACAGGTAGTCTCACAAACAGATCGAACTTCTTTTTAGAAGATCTGAAGTCCAGCACCATTGGGGTCTCAAAGTTGCAAAGCAGAAGGCACTGAAAAAATTTGCCACCAAAATTGTCCTATTGATGCTGTTCATATATCTGCATGTACGCCTCTGAGAGTGCAACCATATGAGGAAGCGTTTCTAAAACATGCAGATCCTACATCTCATACCTAAAGCATAATGTAAGACTTGTCAATCTACACGACAATTGCACTCTTATTTCCCCAAAAATCACAGAGGGAGAGAGAGACTTACCAAAGTTCTTCGGACTTCTGCCGAACAAAAACCTTGTAAGAACCTTCACCAGGTTTGCCATCATGAACAACGTTGGCAATCAAATCATACTACTTTCGCAGCCTCTCCTCATCTCCTGGTGTGGGTAATGGAATGTAGTCCTTCAATTCCAAGTTCTTGACAGGAAAATTAACTGCAAAAGCAATCATAAGTAATCAGATACTTAAAAGTACTAATTTGATCAACATTTCACATTCGCCATTTCATATTGTCTTCTAAATCAAATCGCAACATTATGAAATGGCTGATCTGATCATCATCAAAGTTTCCCAATTTTTTTCCAACTAAAATCATCAGGTTCAAAAAGCTTACCTAGAGTTGGGTTCTTCTCCACAAAAAAATTGTTTTTCGTAAATCTCCGCATATGGAGAATGAGATATCGAGGCAATCTCTTAACACGGCATCTCATACTTGCAAGGCGGGTACGGACAACCTCTGTTACTATTTCTCCATCAAATTTCTTCAATATGTTAAAAGGAGTACCTGAAAGAAAATAAAAACAATAAGCACTTGGGACTACAATGGTGCAGAAGTGCCACAGAAATCTTTGAGGACCTCTCTCATCTGATATTCAACTTGAAGATTCCCCATCACATGATACAAGCCCATGATGAAAATTCATGATATGATCACAATCCCGAACTATCTTCAAGTGTATTATTTGACTCGATTCTTCCAATAAATGGTACCAAATTGTTGTAAAGGACTGACCAAGCGGGAGGCATCTAATGTGCTTAGGCGTCAGGGGGCCAGCAGCGTCGGGGGCGACTGGGCAAGCGGTGTCGGGGGCGAGCAGCGTCGGGGGTGACCGGGCGAGCGGCGTCGGGGCGGCTGGGCGAGCGGTGAGCGGCGTCGGGGGACGGCTGGGCGAGCGGCGAGCGATGTCGGGGGGCAGCTGGGCGAGCGGCGAGCGGCATCGAGGGCGGCTGGGCGAGCGGTGTCGGGGGCGATTAGGCAAGCGACGAGCAGCGTCCACCAGGGGATCAAGCGGCGAGCGGCGAGAGGCGTCCACCGAGGGATCGAGTGGCGAGCGGCGGCGACGTCGAGGGCAAGCGGCATCCAGCGGCGACGTCGAGGCGAGCGGGGGTGACAACGTCTAGGGAGGCAAGGGCGGGGCGAGCAGGGAGCGATTGGCGTCCAGCAGCAGGACGAGCGGCGTCCGGTGGCGGCGTCCGGCGGTGGCGTCGAGGGCGAGCGGCGTCAGGGACGGGGCAAAGGCAGAGAACTGGAGAGGACAACTGAACCAAGGGTTAATGATTTGGGGGATTTTAACTTTTAGAACCCTAACCTAACCGGTTCCGGTTCCTATGGGAACCGGAACCGGAACCGGGAACCGAACTGGAACCTCCGGTTTGGTTCCCCGGTTCCCGGTTCTACCCGGGAACCACGCTTACCCCTAGTGGCGACCTCTTTTTTTGCTGTCATATAGGGGCATATTGTCAATGTGGGGACCTCTGTTTACTAAAGTCCATGAGAGTGGGGGGACTCTCATGTGCAATTGTCTATTGCCCTTTGTGGATGTGGTCCCAAAAAGTAATTATTCTTTTTCTTGTTCTTGGTGCAGAAATGGCTTATGACAAGGATTATGTTGCTGTCATAGTTTGCTACGATGGGGAATTTGTGATTGGGGAGGATGAGTGGGAGTATGAGGGTGGAAATGAGGCCACCATCTTTGTGGAGATAAAGAAGGCATCTTATATAGGATTTCTTAGGGATATAAAGACTTATTTGCCTTGTAAAGTTTAGAAGTTGCTGTATTGTATTCTTGGGAAAGACTTAAGAGATGGTTTGAGATGCTTAGAAGATGATAATGGTTTTAGGGATGTTCTATACCATTATCTTCATGGTGAAGAGGTAAAAATATATGTTGAGTACAATAGTGAAAGTGAGGACGAAGATGATGATGGAGAGAATGCCCAAGTAGGACTAGAAGGAGATGGTATTCAAGGTAGTACTGACGTTAGGGTCGAAGGAGGGCAGGATAGATATGATGGACATGAGAGGAGCGCATATGCAGTTCACCAAAGTGATGATGACATAGGTGATGTCATAATCTCTGGATTAGATTAGGAAGTAGCTGAATCAAGTGATGATGATGATGAAGGGTTGCCTGTTGAAAAATTTATAAGTGATAACGACGACGAGGAGCTTGTACAGTCAAGAAAACAGCGAAGGGATTTTTTGACAGCTAAGTTTGCAGCTTTGCAGGTAGCTGATGAAGTTCCAAACAGGGTCGAAGGCCCTGCAAATGCTAGTGCTGCTGGTGAGGAGACTGATTATGAAGAAAGCGTCAAGAATGCTACTTCCCAGGATGAGCTTGAAGAAGATGAAGGACCTGTGCATAGAAAGAAAAGTAAGTTTTCTTCTTATGATCCATCTGTTGCCTCTCCTACTTTGTCGGTAGGTATGAAATTTCAAGATGCGAAACAATTTAGAGAAGCTATACTGAAGAACTCCATTGCTGCACAGAGGAATATTGACTTCATTAGAAACACTAAGACCTTTGTAAGAGCTAGGTGTTCGCAGCAAAATTGTCCATGGAAGATCTATGACGCATTTGTTAGGAGAAGTGAATCTTTCCAGATTAGAGTCTACCAAGAGGAACATACTTGTTCCATTAATTTTGAAAATAAAAGGGTAACAAGTGCATGGTTGTCGAAGCACTTCTTTGAATTGATTAAGCTGATGCCTCAGATGAATAGTACTCGGTTCAGGATGCTGGTGAAGGAGCAGGTAGGCATCAATATATCTAGGAATCAATGCAAAAGATCGAAGCAAAATGTGATGAAGATACTTATTGGTCAGTATAGCAGCGAATATGGACAGTTGTGGGATTATGCTTGGGAGCGTAGGCTGCAAAATCCTTCAAGTAGAGTGTATGTAGAGGTCGTGGAGAGACCACTTCCTGATATTGGGACCAAGTTCGATAAGTTCTATGTTTGCTTCGATGCATGCAAACGAGGATTTTTATCTGGTTGTAGACGGATTATAGGATTGGACGGGTGTTTTTTGAAGGGCTTGTGCAAGGGAGGGGATAAGTACACTATTAGTGCCATAAGTTGTTACGGCGCTCACTTTGGTGCCAAAAGTTTTTGTCGGATCACTTAAGTGCCAAAAAGTTTGAAAAACGCTCATTTTGGTGCCAACTCCGATCCAGATGGCCGGAAATCCGACGTGGCACTTTTTTTTTATTAATTTTTGAAGTTGATGTGGCTCGTCGGAGAGCACAGTCAGCATCCTAACACTAAAACGACGCCGTTCGGTGTCTCCCCCAATTCAAAACCCTAATCTTCGGCCAGTTGCCGTCCTCGACGGCCCTTGCGCTTGGCGGCCGTGGCTCTGACCTCGACCTTGACCCCGACCTTGACCCCGACGATGGCCACTCAGCGGCCACAGCTCCGACCTCGACCCCGACGATGGCCACTCGGTGGCTGCTGCTCAGACCCCGACCTCGACCTCAACGATGGCCACTCGACGGCTATAGCTCCGACCCCGACCCTGACCCCGACGATGGCCACTCGGCGGCCGCAGCTCCGACCTCGATCCCGACCCCAACCCCGACGATGGCCACTCGATGGCTAAGTCGAAACCCTAATTTCAATCCCCTAAATGAGTTAAACGTCGTCGTTTTTGTGAGGCCATCCATGTAGGACGGCAAAACGACGTCGTTTTCTCGTTTAAGGCCTTGTCGATTTAAAAAAAAAAAAGCCACGTAATCATTTTGGCCGGAATCTTTCGCCGGTGGCCGGAATCTTTCGCTGATGGCACCAAAGTGATCATTTTTCCTCCGATTTGGCACTTAAGTGATCCGACGGAAACTTTTGGCACTAAAGTGAGTGCCATCACAACTTATGGCACTGATAGTGTACTTCTCCTGCAAGGGAGAATTGCTGGCCGCAATTGGAAGCGATGCAAACAACCAAATGTTTCCACTGGCTTGGGCTGTTGTGAAGATAGAGAACAAGGACAATTGGTCTTGGTTCCTAAAAAATTTGATGACTGATTTGGAGATAACAAATGGGGTAGGGTGGGCGTTCATGAGTGACCAACAAAAGGTAATGTTTGCTTTTTGAAAATTTGGTCACTTGTTTGCTTTTTGATATCAACATGTTATTTGCTTACATTTTTTATATTTTGAATTATTGTAGGGACTGGTTCCACCCTTAGCTGAGTTGTTGCCTTATGCTGAACATCGAATATGTGCGCGGCACATATACGCAAATTAGGCAAAGACCTATAAAGGGGACAAGCTGCAGTCGTAATTTTGGCAGCTAGCAAAGAGCACGAATATGGCTGACTTTAGGATGGCCAAAGAAGAGCAGCTTCAATTGACAAAGGATGGTTATGATGCACTATTCCAAACAAAACCGAAGCATTGGTGTAGGGCGTTCTTCAGCGAGGAATTCAAGTGCGATCACATTGATAACAACATCTGCGAAGCATTCAATGGGAGGATAATAGATGCTAGATGCAAACCAATTATCTCGATGCTTGAAGACATACAAGTTATGGTCATGACTCAGCTACAAAGACAAAGAGATGATGCTGCAAAGTGGACTAAGTAATGTGGTCCTAGGATTGCTAAGAAATTGGCCGATAACTTGGCTGCAAGTAGATATTGTCATCCCATTTGGAATAGGGATGAAGGATATGGGATAATGAAGGGTTCTGATAAGTATGTTGTTCATTTAGGTACGAGGAAGTGTTCATGTAGAGCATGGCAACTAAGTGGAATTCCTTGTGCACATGCCATATGTGCAATTCAATTGAAGGGCTACAACACAGAAGACTACATTGATGATTGGTACAAGAAATCGAAATATCTTGCTTCATATCAATTCATGTTGCAGCCAATTAGAAGTAGCAAGTTCTGGGAGCCAACAGATCGCGAAGCACCTCAACCTTTGCCACTAAAGAAGAAATTGGGAAGACCAAAACAAAAATGAAGAATGACGGAGGGAGAGGTCTCGCGTCAACATAGGATGAATAGGACATGTGTACCGATAAAATGCTCTTTTTGCCACATAGAAGGGCACAATATTAAGGGTTGTCAATTAAGGAAGCAACAGGAACAATTGAGACCAGCCAAATGGCCTAGTGAAGGAACAGTTGGAGAAGGAGAAACAAAAAGACAAAGTGAGTCGATTGTTCTTCAGTTGACGACAATAAATCCAGTAAGTCATGACAATTGTGTTTATGTTGCTTTATGGTTTGTTACAAATATGTACATAGATATAAGTGACATGTATGTAATGTTTTTGTCTTTGTCAGGTCAAGAGAATGACACGTGAAGAATTGGTCGAAGCCCCTGCTGTACTTGAAACTGAAGGGCCTGTTCAAATAAGGCAAGGTATAAGATAGCCACTTGAAGGATTGGCCGAAGCCTCTACTATACTTGAAACTGAAGGGCCTATTCAAAGAAGGCAAGGTAGAAGACAACCAACTGCAGGATTGGCCGAAGCAACTGGAGGGCCAGTTAAGTCGACTGTTCTTTAGTAGCAACAGAGAAAAAATACCCAATAAGTTCAATAATTTGAGTTTACTTTTCCTTTACGTTCTAATAAGGCCTGATGTTATATTTATGATATCCTTTGCCTTTTTCTCAGATTCGAAGAAGGCAAGTTAGAGCTCAGCTGCCAAAAGAGAGCCCAACTGAAGGGCCACCACGAGATCCATCACCAAGGTCATCACAAAGGCCATTAGAAGGGTCATCACAAGGGCCACCACCAAAGCCAACTGAAGGTGTCACTAAAGCTGAAGGGCTAAATAGAAAAACAACTAGAAGAAAGCCAAATCAAGAGCCACCTACAAGAAGGCCATCTACAAGACGCCTAGATGAAGAATTGGCCGAAGAAGCCCCTGCTGTAGCTGAACAGCCACAAGAGCCCAAGAAATCACATGCGAGAAGAAGAGCCAACCAATCACAAATACTTGAAAGTGACGCTCCCCTTCGAACAAGAGGGGCTCTTGGGAAGATGCTAAAACAATATGGTTATGGCCTTTATACAGATGAGCGTTCTGGAACAGTTATTCTTAATGTAAGTTTTATAGGCTGCATTTAATTTAATTCATAGTGCAAACTTTTGTTGATAATTGAGTTTTCTTTTTGAAGCCTGGGAGAAGTTCAAAGGTTCTTATCTCTCAAGGCCCAACTCAAGAATCAATGGCTGCGCCAACAAGGAAGAAGACATTGGCTGTGCCAACAAGAAAGAAGAGTAAGAAGAACCCAGTTGCAGGTCCATCTAAATCAGTTTAGCCTACAACAGTTGCAGCTCCTTTTAAATCAGTTCAGCCTAGGGCAATTGCAGCTCCATCAGAATCAACGCATCCCGAGACAGTTGAAGAAGAAGTCTCACGTCCACTTAGAAAAAGTGCAAGGATTATGAATCAAGTGCAAGGTCCATCAAAAGGAGGATGAACAGGAGGCATTGTGCATATTGATTGATGAAATGGGATGTGATATGGTTTGTGGGGTTGAGGAGTCAGTTGTTTTACTATGGATGTTTTTTTTTTTTTTTTTTTTTAATAGTTTGTCATTGAGTTTGTTGAGTTTGTGAGACTTCTTTTTCCATTGAGTTTGTGAGACTTCATTTCAATATCAATGGAACGATCTTGTTGCTTGTCATTTTTGCCTTTTTCATTTTTTTGTTTTTGTTTTTACTTTTACTTACTGCTGCTTCTGGTGGTGGATATGTGGTGGTGACTGGGGTACTCGTGTGGCTGGTGGTGGCGGCTGGTGAAGCCTGGTGGTGGTGGGTTCGTTGTGGGTCTATGGTGGTGGTTGCATGTTGGTGTGGTACCTAGGATGCTGGTGTTGCTAGTGGTGGTGGCCAGTGGTGACTGCTGATGCCTACTGATGGTGGGTCTATTATAGGGGTTGGGTTGGAGGTTTTTGCTGCACCTGGTGCAAGATGTAAGTGTGCAATATGCACATCTTGCACCAGGTAGTGCTGGTGCAAGTTGGTGTAAGGCACCTTACACTAGCAACTTATGCAGTAGCATACCACCAACATAGTGGTGGCTGGTGGTGGCTCAAGTGGATGCCTGGGATGCTTGGTGTGGCTGGTGGTGATGGCTGGAGGCCTCTGGTGGCCAGTGGTGGCTGGTGGTGGTGACTAGTAGTAGCTGATGGCTGGTGCAATTTATAGAGGAAATGTACCAAAAAAAAATGGCACTTAACTGATCACATTATAAAAAATCTAGCACTTAAGTGTTCACTTTTAACCACAAGTGGCACTTAAGTGATCACTTTTAATAATAACTTGACACTTAAATGACTCTTTTTTTTTTATCACGATTGTCACTTAAGTGATCACTAGATACAACTTATAGCACTCGAGTAATCACTCATGTCTGTTCTATGTATATGGTGGTTTGCAGCAAACCAGAGAAGCTGCTGGTTTATATATTTGCTATATTTGCTGCTGGTTTACATTCAATTCAAGTGAAATAGTCACCACAACACATCAACCCAATATACATTCCATCATCACTAATTTATATTTGAGAATAAGCAAAAACATAGTACAAACAATATCTCATTCATTCATTCATTCCCTTTTCTTGACCTCCCCATAAGCACAAGAAGTAACACATAATACATATGACAGCCCAAAAAAAAATTGCCACAACCATCTTGTAGACAACACAACACTTCTTCTCATCTTCCAACAAAATAAGTTACTTTTCATTCAAAACAAACAAGTACATTTCTCCACACATTTACAACTATGGCAGTCGGAGAAACTTCTTCTCATCTTCCGGTACTTTACATTTCATCATAAAGTAGGATAGACAAAAAAAACAGCAACACAATAAACACTTGGTAACACTTCCGTTCAATTTTCATCTTTGAAACTTTATTCTTCAAATGGTTAGCAGAAGATGCTTGAGCTTGCATTGAGTCAACATCGTCCAAGTTGTCCACAAGCGTAGATAGAGGTTGATGACATCCATCAAGTAGGTCCAATATCACCTTTGTGGCTCGGTGAGAGAATTTCGCATCAACCTATTTGAAATATTTGTACTTCGACCCTTCTCTGTATCGAGCACATCCATAGAATCTTCTCCCGAGATTCGTTCGAGTCCACGATATTCTTCTTGGACTTGGTAACCCACAAAAACAGAAACGCTCGCCTTCTCCTTCACTTCGGCGAGAGAAATTTGAGCCGCTACTGAAAGTCCTGTTCTCCATTTCCAATATTCGATGGTAGAATTTAGGGCAAATCGAATTAGGGTTCGAGATTAGGGCTCCAGCGCTTCAATGGCATTTTCCCCAATTTAGGGTTTTAGATTTAGGGCATATGGGGAGACGATGGCGTTTTCGTTGATTTAAGGGCTCTATTTTGGGCCAACACCCGGTTGTTTGGGGTGAATTCGAGCTGACTCAGCTCTCCGACGAGACACATTGGCGAGAAATATTAATATTTTAATGCCATGTATGATTTCCAGCCAGCTTCGCCGGAGATGGCACTTAAGTGTCCCACTTTTCTTAAAATGTGGCACTTAAGTGTACATTTCGTAAGTTATGGCACTTAAGTGTCCTTTTCTGCCAAGTTATGGCACTTGAAAGGTTCTTTTGCCTATGGAAGTCTTACGTCTGTTTTGAGAGCTGCAGTCACGCTAAAGGAGATAGGATTTCCCTTAGCCTATGTGGAAAACTTGTACTGTGATGTATAAAGAAAAGAGGGCCCATAAAGAAAGGGTTTGTAAAAGTACTGTTATAATATAAATCAATGTGTTTTGCTTGATGTTGGTCCCAGTCTTCTAGCTATTGTTTGTCCGGGGAGTTATTTATTCATGTTTCCGAATGTGAATGATAACAAGATAAAAAGAATCGGACCAGTGACGAGCCTGGGACGTCGTAAAAATAACCCTTATCCCTCATGACCCTGGAGATGGGGTTGGGGTCGTGACATATCCCTTATTCGATGGATTTTTCTCAGGTAAACAAGAGAAAGTATGACCTCGAGGATTGCAGTCCCTTAGCCTACTATTTTAAAATAACCAAGGCCATGTATGCTAGATGTTCTCCAAATTTGAACAGAAATTTTCAATTGTGTCCTAGCTATAGTTATGAGTGGATGACATGGTGGGTTGGTTTTCTCAGAAGGTTCTTATAAAGAAAGCATCATGACAGGAGTCGATCAAGTTAAACATAAGGGAAAATTGAAGTAGGGTAATGAAATCATGAATTCCGACTCCCCTTTTATCTCGACTGCACTTGATGACAACATTTTGCCCAATAGTCCTCTACCCAAACCAAGTAACCCTATACCTGAGCTTCTACCCAGCCCTAGTGAACTTGAAAGATCTAACAATGAGGTCATCGACTTTCCTGATGACTCAAATTAATGTACTCTATTCTTATTTACTCATTATAGTCTTTGGCCCTTCATGTTCTTCCTTTTGTGTACATCCTTTACTTATAAAGGGCTGTATTTTTCATACTCAGATAGAGAGTCACTGGCGCAATTAATACCATAGCTGAAGAAAAGGAAAAAAACTTCCCCCGTCTCTCCGAAAAAGCGACTCAAAACACTTCTTGATGTTCCTGCCTTAACTATTTATGCTTCCCTGAAGAAATCTTTGGCAATTGATGCCTCAATAGTACTAATCACTTTAAAGAAATCTACTGTAGACAATGTTCTAATCATTTCCACCTCTTTGATAGAGCTTCTTGGCGCCATTGATGATGCTGTTTCTTTCAATCCCATCATCTACTCTCCATCTCTGTCGGAACATGATGATCCTAATCCTTTCGCACTAGTCGTTTATTGTAAGTTCTATTCGAATATGATTTAGCAATAGTTGTACTATGTGTTTTATAGTAAACTTCTGTTATGGATGATAGCTGAACTCATCATTGAGACTAGTGACATTGCACATGCTGAGGCTCCTACCATTTCAACACCTGTCTCAACTACACAGGCTTCGTATTCAAGTCCTAGTATCTGTTTTATCTTATTATTATTAATCATCTCACTTTGTTAAGATCTCATCCCCCTTTTATCTTCCTTTTTTTTTTTTAATTATTGCACTCTCACCAACACCTGATTCGACAATCAATCTACTATTACTAGCTTGTCCTACACCTATTGTCCCTACTATTGAGGCCTCGCCATCAGCTTCTCAAACTGAATCTCAGGTGGATATATCTTCCTAGATTGAACTTCAATCTTCTCCAACATCAACATTGCAAGCACTAAACAAGGCCAAGCTTATTTTGGGTGTCAACCCCTACGATTTAACTCCTGGTCTGTGTCCCTAGTTCCATAAATAGAGACAAGATGAACATCGAGCTATCAAAGTTCCTAGATCTATTGACACGAGGGATTTGCAGAATCCTACTCAACCAGGAGACTTCTTATCAACTTGAGGTTCTATCAAGTCAACTTGGTGATGAAAGTAACGAAATCAGTGCTATCCTTCCTTGAGAGCTTAAAGAGAAATTTCAGAAGTTCTTTGAGGAGTATCATGATATTTTTAACAAGTACCGTTACCATCTGAACCAAGTACAAAAACTGACTCTTTCTAGGACAATAATGCAAGATTTGGCATTGCCTCGACGGAACTTAGTCAAATTGTGCTGGAATGTAGTAGATCCTTAAAAACCATCATGGATGAAATAACTAAGTTCAATGAAGAAAAAGCTCACCTTATGAAAGCACTAGAAGATGCCTGTCAAAAAAGAGAGCTCAAGCCTAGACAGCAAACGGAAATAGAGGTCAAGTTGAACTATCAAGTGTTGACACTCCAGGATCTAAAGAAGAAAGAACATCTCCAAATGGTGGATTGAGAAATGCAGCATAGAATTCATAAGAACAAGCATCTCTCGCAAATGAGCACTCCTGATCTAAGGATAATTCGTCTTCAACACGATGTAAAATCTTTCTTGTATCCCAAGAAACGAACTAGTAAATAGAATATATTCTTTTTAAATTCTCCACTTTTGCACGAAATTTACGCCACCCATATCAGGCGGGTTCCTAATTTGATGCTCCCACGTTCGCACGAATCTCCTCAAAATAGGGGAAATAGTTATTAGCCAGGCCTATTTATACTTAACCGCCGCACGTAGATGCTTACAACATTGCTATCCATTATGGCTGATTCTTATGCCTCCGCGATCAGTGTCCAAGCTGCGCTTCGTATACATCGCTTCGAGAGTCTCCAATCATGTTAGGCTCAAGGGCGACTCCCCCTCTCATAAATGTATTACAACCCGAACACCCAATGTGTTACTCTAGGTCCATACTTCAAGTTTACGCCTCCACCATATACTCTCACCGAGCATTTCCCACGTTACTACAAAGAAATCTTCCCCATCAACCAATCACATATTTGCATGCATGTTTGGTCATCACCCAACTTTCGTTTCAATTCATATTATTTTTTTGACAAACGTCTCTTCAAGTGGTATAAGAGACTGAAGCAAGGGATGTTGGACGTATGGAAAGCAGCTAAAATTGAGGAGGCACTTTCCTTCAACTGCGTGGCAACTGATACCCATGGACTATGGGCTTATAGGAAGCTTTGTTACTTTTAGTCACCGTGGACCAATTGCTTCTTCTTGCCAACTGGTCCAATAACAGTCACTTTACTTGATATCTGGTCCTTAACTAGATTGTCTCCTCTCATAGACTTCTATGGCCAATGGCCTCATACTTGTCTAGATTTTTATGGCACTTCATTTATTGACTTACTATTTGATGACTTTATGGACAAAGTTACCAGGTCGATTGGACCTATTTCCTCCTAAGAGCATGTAACATTCCTGTTATATTGGTTTTGCTGTTATATATTTTGTTTGCCCACTGCTTCTGTGTCTCAAGAATTTATTGATATAGCATATGCACTTTCTAATTGCATCAATGTTGGTCTTGACTGTACGATGCTTGGTGCATGGTACAAAGGCCTCACCGACGCATAATCTTCTCTATTCAGTACTAATCCTGCGCCATTCTTTGGTCCTTTATGGATTATGTATGGATGGCTATGTGCATACTTTTCCCAATTATTTCCTGAAGGCAAAATCACTCCAATTCACTGGAGTGAGGCGCATGAGACGCTGGCTAAGAATGAGTTTGGTCTTTGGCAATTCTGTAGTATATTTCTCCCAACTCCTAAAGGATTCTCAGTCTTCGAGTGTTTCCTCAGCTGTCTTATTTCTTTAGATGCTTTACTTTCTATAGGTTCAGTGTTGACTTCGCATGCAGTCCTACCTCAGCCCAACATGATATGTTTACATTTTGGATGAGCGTTCTCATCCCTAATGACTTCATGCTGGATTTCCATTTCGGGGAGTAGTATACATCGAGCTTTGAAACTTACAATCCCCCTATTGTGCTCGTCAATTTGGGCTGAGTCAAGGTATGCCTATGCCCATAGTATATTCCATGAATTTTCTTATTGTCTTGACTGAAGAGAAGATTGCCGCTATGTGTTACAATTAGATTACCCAGCATATCTTAAAGAAGTTCAAATTCTTTAATCACTTTAGGGTTCCACGTAGCTCCGAAATCTTCAATCAATGGTGGGAGGACTCATTTTTCCATAAAAACCAAGTTTAGTGATATAAAAAATTACTCAGTGTCACCACAGGCCATGGTGGCTCCGCTGGATAAGGGCTCCATTGATCATTCCTCAAAGGTGAGGGGTTCGGAACCCAGTGGAGGCGCTTGGTGTCTTAAGTGTGACGTCGGGGTGGTGAGTCCTCTGCTAGCGTCACCCCGGATTTACCTCACTGGCTACCGACTGTACGGGGGTTCTCGGATCATAAAAAAAAAAAAAAAATTACTCAGTGTCCAATGGTAATATTATATCCTTTCAAGAGGCTCGGAGTACCAAATCCTTACCATTCAGATACACTATCAACACCTGTAAGGAGTTCATTTTCGCTTAATGAGTACATTGATGATTTAATGCGTCAATCACTATCTGTTCAAAATACTCATTCTTTGGCATACTGTCTGTCAATGGTGTTTATGCCTTTAGGATGAACAATCCCCCAGCAGAGAAAACTCTTCCATCGATCGACTGTGATGAAATCCAGAATGAATGGGTCAATCTTCATAATTTATTGCAAGAATGGTATGACACTATATGTGAGGTTCTTGAGACCGAGAACGAGATTAAGTCCTTGTTTGCATATTTGACTAACTTGCCTTATCCCTTACCATGTCATGCCCTGGAGTTTGCCATTAATGAGTTTTTTACTTTCTTCAACTCTGTCCTAGAGGCTTATAAAGCAAATATAAGGTCTACTAGTGCTGTCGAGGAGCAAGAAGAGGCGTTATTTCTCAAAGAGAAGGAGCTAGCATAATCATACAAACTTCATGATGCATATCGTTGCAATACTAACATCCCATTACATGCTTTGCTCAATCTATGTCAAGTGATCTCTGAGCTTAAACCCACTTGCAAGTTGATGACGCAGGAACTTTCTAATGATCGTGCCCAAAAAGACAAACTCTTTGAAGCCAATTGTGATAAGGAATTAAAGTCCAATGACTTCATTTTGGAGCTTCGGCACTACTTCATGTGATGTTCTAGGCTGCACATTATTCCATTTTGATATTTTTTTTTCACAGAATAATCGTCATGTATATACCTTTGATGTATGATCTTTCTTTTGATATGTGTTACTTGTTGATGTCATTCCTAGCCCACGTCTCTGTTGCATGCTTCTTATCTATAGCTATAATATCTCTCCATTTGTGATCTTCAGCAAATAACTTTCACCGAATCCGAGGCATATTTTATGATGATTGGAAATTCAATCTCAATACGTTGTACTGACACTTTAATCCACGCCTTGTCTCAGTACTCTTCATCATAATAAAGATCTTGAGACACGTGTAACATAGTAGATGGGTATTACCATTGACCGGCAGCATCTCAATATCATTTTGTTCCCATAATAACCTTGCAATAATAAGTGCGCATTACTTGTGGTGTTTTCGTCTCTCCTTTGACCATGATATGCCTACCTAATCTTGTACGTTCACTCCGGCGAATTATCAATTTCGACTTTTGAACTCTTTCCTCTATTATATAAACCCTGGCAAGTGCTTGCAAAACTCCTCATTAGCTAAAAGTTTTGATCATTCAGGGTTTTAGCTGAAACTTCCCGAAGCTTTCCTAATTTCAGCAACCATGGCAAGCTCGTCTTCCTCCTCTTCCAGCATTCTGTTCTTCGAGGGTGGTTTCTCGAATCTCTGGAGAAAGTTGATTGCGAAGCTCGTTCTGACCTTCGTGTTCTTGCTTGAACATCCGGAGAATCTCGTAGATGTTGTCAACCTCGTTTATAACGGCGAGCCTACTCACCTGCCTCCCACACATCGCTTTAGCGTAGACTACTGCAAGTTCCGCCTCTTTTTCTACAAGGCACTAAACTTGTTCATCAAGAACTAGAAGACCACCATTTCTTACCACAAGCTGGAAGAAGAACACAAGAAGATGATGACTTCAGTTGACGACTTTAGAGGGTTCATGACTGGTGGTGCAAGATTAGGGATGACACGCATAAGATGGTGGAGGGGACGTTGGCCTCCAGAGATGATGTAGCCCAGAAGCTGGCAGAAGTTCAAGTATGGAGTCCTAACACCAGTGCACCCTATGAGCTCTCCAATTTATCGACCATTCCCGAAGAGGAGGTCACCATTTATTAACAGATAATGACAAGTCATGAAAACAGAATCAAGGCCTATCGAGAAGCTCTTATGGACTTAGAGGAGACTTGTTCCAAGACTCACTCGACATATCGACTATGGAGGGCAAATATCTCGCCTACCACTAAGCTACCGAGGAGGATAGGGACATAAAAAGACACTCGACTGATTTTGTTTCGAGATTTAGGCGTCACGTAGGTTTAGATAAATAAGCCTTCGTATGTACTATTCTCTTGTAAATATGGCGGCAAATGAATGATAGTCTGGTCTTTAATATTTTAGGCTACTTAAAAGACAAACTTACAGGCTCGTTCAAATAGGCAAACATTAATTAATGTTTGTGCTTTTTAAATAACTTCATAATACCAATTCGTATCAATGTTCAATATTCGCGACACTTCAAATTCTTTAGATTCATCAATAGGCATCGCATTTTCCCAAGAAATCCATTTTGATGATTAGTTTCAAAATTGCATCTTTTTGAATCCCCGCTATTCATCTTCATATAAAGGATTGCGCACGGGATGAACCCATTCATTTATACACTTAAACCTTCAAATCATTCTGCTTTATTCCATACTTCAAAGCTAAGGCGGGTCGTTCCTCCTCTCCTTCTTCTTCCCCAAGTGACAATTTCCTCACTCTGTGGAGGGATCTACTTGCTAAATTGATGTTGATTTTGACTGTAATCCCTAAACAACCAAAGACTATTGACGCCATTCGAAGACTGACCTCACAATGCCGGCCCAGCTATGTCTCCAATGACCATCCTTTTCTATGTAGATACGAGGAATTCATGATCACCTTTAGTCATGACCCCGCATCTTACTAGGCTGACTAGTCTACCATCAACTTGCATGGGCGCGAAGCATGCACACTAGTGCAAGTAAGAAGAAATAGGGTGTGTAGAAATAATAAATGATGAACTGGTGAACACCTGAAATTCGTCCGACATCATGCACACCCAATTCTTGCGTCTTTACGACTTCGTGATAGCTAGGGTGAAGGACTTGGATGAGGAGTTGGAAAAGGATCTGAATCCGTTGGAGAGGATAGAAGCCACACAGGACAAGACGGTGCAAACAAATACCTTAAAGCTGGTTAACCCCCTGATTAAGGACATTAGTGCCCTTATCAATTAGATCAACAATCTTATTGAGTCCCAAGTTGCCATCCTAGAAGGCTTGGAAAGGGAGTGCCGAACCATATTCGAGGTTATGTGTGATTTGGAGAAGGCCGGTGACTCACCAACCCAAAGGAACAAACTCCTTGAGTCTCGCCTTACCTATTTCGTCATCGATGTCAAAAGGTATCTAGGATTTAAATGATTTGGTTATGGTTATACATATGTAGTGTTCTTTAATAATAGCACCCGTTTTCCTTATGGCGTCATTCGTTTCCTTGCATTTCCCACATAGTTGGCTAATATATTTTCAAGAAATTTCCATTAATCGTACCTGGCAACTCTTTGCCTTTCACCTCTATTAATCGATAGGCATTTCTACTAAAGACGTCAATAATTAAATATGGTCCTTCTCAGATTGGTGACCATTTGTCAAATTTCTCATTATCCATGTTTTGTTAGTAAAATAGTTTTCCATATTATGTCACCAATGTCAACCTGTTTCTCTTTTATATGCTTATTATAGGCTTTTGCAGCTCTGTTCTTTTGAAGGACCAATTTCTCTAAAGTGGCAGCCCTGCTCTCGCATAATTCATCAATATTGCTATACGTAAATTCATCAAATTATTCTTTGACTAGTTCTCCCTGAAGTCTTACCCTTAATGACAATACAGTAATCTCAAAAGGTAGTACAACGTTCTGGCCATATGTCAACATATATAGGTTAACCCCAATCGCGGATCTCTTAGATGTTCGATAGGCTCATAATACTGTTCATAATAAAGAATCGCACTCCCTTGGGTTTTCCTCCAAATGCTTCTTAATTAGGTTAATAATTATTTTATTGAAAGCTTTGGCCTGGCCATTGGCTTAAGCATAATACGGCATCGAGTGGATCATCTTAATCCCTCTTGACTTAGTAAACTCCAACACCTCACGATTAGTAAATACTGTCCCTTGATATGTAGTTATAGATTCTAGGATGCCAAACCTATGGATGATATGTTCTAGTAATATTTTTATACGATGCAGCCTCAACCTATTTTGTAAAATAATCCGTGGCTACTAAGATAAAACTCTGCTTTTTAGATGAGAGATGATATGTTTTCCCAATTATATCCATTGCCTATCCTCTAAATGTTTAAAGTTTAATTATGGGTTTCATTACCGAGGCTAGCACATATTGAACAGGGCCATGCTTTTGAAATGTTTCACATTCCTTGGCGTAGTCGATGCAAACCTAAGTGATGGTTGGCCGGAAATAACCATGTCGATGCAACAACTATTTCATCTTGACCCAGCTTGATGTGCACCATATATTCCTTCATGTACTTTGATCATTATAAGCATAAACTCGTGTTTCCCTAAACACTTCAGTGACTAACCGTCTATATTTTTTGGCATAAATCATTACCAATCAACAAATATTTAATTGCTTTTCTTTTAAATTTTTTATCATTGGCAGCACGATTCTTCAAATACTCAATAAATGGAGTTCTCCAATCTTGGCTCACCGCATCTTTACCTAGTGCTTGTGTATCTTGAATCAAGATGATTCTATTATCAATCGAAGGCAATGTCCTTACTTGGGTAATAATATGATCTGCTAATTCTTTAGATATTTTGTAACCATATGCCAAATGAGCTAACTCATTGGTTTCCTCATTTTGATTCCTCTTGACATAACTCGAAATAGTCAAAATGGTCCAAGAGACATTTGGCTAACGTATGATGAGAAATGATATTTTCATTGAAGCACTAGTATTCTCCGGACAATTGTTTTATAACTAATTGGGAGTCACCTATTACCTTGATGAATTGTGCCTTCATGTTAGCCAAAATATTTAAACCAACAATTAATGCCTCATATTCAGCTTGATTGTTTGACAGCTAAAGTCAAGCTTAAATATCATTTTGGTTATATGCCCATGAGGAGAAACTACTAAAATTCCAACTTCTGCTAACCCAGCAAAATACAAGGTCCAAGGAACTACTTGGATATACCCTTCTATACGATCTTCATTTTGGATGCCTAGACATTCTGTAACAAAATATGCTACTATTTGTGCCTTTACCGCCCTAAGTGAGATGTATACCAGGCTAATTTCGGAGAGTGTAAATGCCAATTTGGCAATTCGACCTTTTACTATTGGTTGAGTTAACATGTTTTTGATACGTCCATTTTACATATTACATGTACCGTAATTGGCAGCATATAATGACGTAACTTAGTACAATCATGATATAATAATAAGCACAATTTCTCAATAGTTGTGTATCTTGTCTCCACATCGTTCAGTATTCGACTCAAATAATAAATTGCTTGCTCTTTCCCCTCATTATTTTCTTGTGTAGCATGCGCCCGATTGTAATATCGGTGATCGACAAATACAGCTTCAACTGTCTACCCACTTTGGGTGGCATCAAAATTGAAGGGTTGTTGAGATACTCTTTTATTCAATCGAATGCCTGTTGATGTTTGTCTTCCCACACGAAATCCTCTTGATTTTTAAACTTCAATAATGGGGAAAATACTTCGATCTTTCCTAACAAGTTAGCAATAAATCGACGCAAGAAATCTATCTTCCCGAATATCATTTGAAGCTACTTGTTAACAGCTGGTGGTGTTAAGTCTAGAATTATTTTAACCTTACTTTTATGTATTTTGATTCCTCTTTGATTAACCAAGAATCCTAAAACATTTCCAGCCCTAACTCTGAAAGCACATTACAAGGGTTCATCTTTAATTTAAATTTCTGCATCCTAACAAATGTCTACATTAAATAAAGCAAGTGACTTACTAGGTCCGATTTAACGATAACGTCATCAATATAAACCTCCATGAAGTCACCAATCATGTTGGAAAATGAAATTCATCACGTTTTAGTATGTAGTGCATGCATTCTTCAGTCCGAAAGGCATGACATTGCTCCTAGACATCTAAACGTAGTCTTATGGACATCCTCATTATGAATATCTGGTTGTAGCCTGAATGGCTGTCCATGAGTGACATAATCTTATTACAGAGGTTGAGTCGACTAGCATGTCAGCCATTAGCATCTGATATTAATCTTTGGGTGTGGCCGCATTTAGATCGTGGAAATTTATACACACCCTAAGCTTTCCATTCTTCTTTTTTACTGGAATAATATTTGACAGCCACTCAACGTACCATGCTATTCTTATAAAGTCTGCAGCAAGCAATTTTTCGATTTCTTCTTTGACTTTTTGCATAACTTCCGGTGTAAATTGTCTTAAAGGCTGTTTATGTGGCCTAAAACCCTTTTTATCGATAGTCGATGCTTAAATACATTTCTACCCAATTTAGGCATTTCGTGATAGTCCCAAATAAAAGAGTCTTTGTACTTCTTTAAAAAGTCTACTAATCGAACTTTGAGTTCATTGTCAAGTAAGGCACTTACATAAATAGGGCGTTGATCAGTGTCTGTGCCAAGATTGACCTCTTCCACTGGGTCTCGAGCTTCAATCACTTTATCATCATCCTTCATCAGTTTCAATGTCTTGCTTTGCTAGTTTGGCCCTAAAGGCCGAGTACCTTCTAGTAAGGTCTTTTGATAACATAAGGTTCTTCACGAACAACTTTATCAAATTGCTCCACCAGTTGATTCTTTGGGACCCACTCAACTACTTCTTTGTCAAAATGGCAGAATGCAATACTGTTGAGATCTATAAGTGGGGGTCTGCTCAAATAGATATTGTCCTCTGATGCCCCCTGACATCCCATTGTTTATGACGCTTGTGACCAAACCACTTACGACTTAGTATTTGGGGAGAAGTACACTATCAGTGCTATAAGTTGTGTACAACGCTCACTTTGGTGCTAAAAGTTTCCGTCGGATCACTTAAGTGTCAAATCGGAGGAAAAACGATCACTTTGGTGCCACTGGCGAAAGATTCTGGCCACCGGCGAAAGATTCCTGCCAAAATGATTACGTGGCTTTTTAAAAAAATAAAAAAATCGACAAGGCCTTCAAACGACGTCGTTTCGGTCCTCCTTAAGAAAACGACGTCGTTTTGCCATCCTACATGGATGGCCTCACAAAAACGATGTCGTTTAACTCATTTGGGGATTTTTTCGACCTAGCTCGCTTGGCTGTCGTCGCTCAGCCTCCGCCGTCGCTGGGCCGCCGTCGCTCGCTCAGCCGCCATTACTCGGCGCTGTTTGGAGGCCCTCGACGGCACATGAGGGAGCACCAACCCTAGTCGCTGGAGCCTAGGTACTGGAAGACGCAGGCCAGGCACTCTTCGGGGAGATCGAAGATGGAGAGGGAGACATCAATGGCAGCGCACTTGTCAACGGCCTCCCCGAGCACCGGCTAGATCATGGCCTTTGACTTAGCCGCCGAGTGGCCGTTGTCGGGGTTGGGGTCGGGGTCGGGGTCGAGGCTGTGGCCGCCGAGTGGCCATCGTTGAGGTCGGGGTTGGGGTCGGAGCCGCGGCCGCCGAGCGCGGGGGCCGTTGAGATTTAGGGTTTGAATTGGGGGAGACACCAAACGGCGTCGTTTTGGTGTTAGGACGCTAAAACGACGTCGTTTGAAGGCCTAAGTGATCCAAGGAAACTCCGGCGAGCCACATCAACATAAGTAATTAATAAAAAAAGGCCACGTCGGATTTCCGGCCGATCAGATCGACGATGGCACCAAAGTGAGTGTTTTTCAAATTTTTTGGCACTTAAATGATCCGACGAAAACTTTAACATACTGATGCGGGAGCATCCAACGTAGCTCCATCGACCAACTCAGAACTATCGATGTTTATCTAAGCCAAGAAAGAAATTGGGCATTATCGATGGATCATTTTGAATGAATAATGTTAATTACTTATCGATACTTGGTGGTATATCGATAACTATCATTGGGAGGCCATTTTAGACGTCTTGCATGACCAATTTCTTTCTTGGCTTGGATAAACATCGATGGTTTTGAGTTGGTTGATGGCATTGTGTTTCTTGGTTGTGGTTTTCAAAGATGGAATCTCTGTTGATCAAGCCAAGGTGGAGGCTATGAAGACTTGGCCGGTTCCGAAGTCCATTTCTGATGTAAGAAGTTTTCATGGACTTGTTTCTTTCTATTGACGTTTTGTCAAAAACTTTAGTACCGTCATGGCTCCTATAATTGAATGCATGAAGAATGGTGCTTTTGAATGGACAAAGGTTGCTCAAAATGCCTTTGAGGTAATCAAGCAAAAACTTTGTGAGTCCCCTATTCTGGCACTTCCTGATTTTGATAAAGTATTTGAAGTCGAGTGTGATGCAAGCGGAGTTGGTATTGGTGTTGTTTTGGTGCAAGCACAAAAACCATTGGCATATTTCAGCGAGAAGTTATCCGATTCCAAGAGGAATTATTCAACTTATGACAAAGAGTTCTATGCCATTGTTCAAGCTCTTGATCATTGGAGTCATTATTTGAGGCCAAAACAATTTGTCCTTCATTCTGGTCATGAGGCGCTTAAGTTTATCAGCGGCCAACCCAAGCTTAATTCGAGACATGCAAAATGGGTAGAATTTCTTCAATCTTTTTCTTTTGTCTCAAAATATAAACTTGGGCACACTAATGTTATAGCAGATGCTTTATCGATAAGATATTCTATGCTTGCTATTATGGACTCTAGGATTCTTGGATTTCAATCAATGAAAGAACTTTATTCTGAAGATGTGGAGTTCTCATCCATCATCAACAATTGCAAGCGGGGAGTTCAAGGTACATATTCTTTACAAGATGGGTTTCTTTTTAAAGGAAATCGATTATGTCGAAGAGTTCTTTTCGCGAATTGCTGATTCGAGAGATGCATGGTGGAGGATTGGCTGGTCATTTTGGTATTAACAAAACTCTTGAGGTTCTTCAAGAGCATTTCTATTGGCCAAAGATGAGTGGAGATGTGCATGCTATCATCTCAAGGTGTGCAACTTGTCAAAGATCAAAAAGCCATTTCTATCAAGGTTTGTATACTCCACTTTCGGTACCATTGCAGCCCTGGGAAGATGTCAGCATGGATTTCATTGTGGCTCTACCAAGAACTCAAAGAGGAAAAGATGCTATCATGGTGGTCGTCGATCGGTTCTCTAAAATGGCTCATTTCGTGCCATGTCACAAGACCAATGATGCATCTCATATAGCTGAATTATATTTCAAAGAGATTATTCGCATTCATGGTACCAAAGACCATTGTGTCGGATCGTGATTCCTAGTTCTTAAGCTACTTCTGGAGGACTCTATGGAGAATGCTTGGTACAAGACTCTTATTCAGCACAGCTTGTCATCCCCAAACTGATGGCCAAATGGAGGTAACAAATCGTACTCTAACCACTCTTCTTCGTGGTATGGTGAGTAAATCGTTAAAAGATTGGGATTTAAAGCTTGCGCATGATGAATTTGCTTACAATCGATCACCAAGTTATACTACTGGTCGATAGCCATTTGAAGTTGTGTATGGAATTAATCCTCTCACATCCATTGATTTGATTCCAATTCCATCTAACTCTCAAGTAAGCTTTGATGGCAAGAAAAGAGCTGAATCAATGAAGAAGCTCCATGAGCAAATTCGATCCAAGATCGAAAAGGCCAACGAATCTTACAAGAAGAAAGCTAATCAACTTCGCAAGAAGACTCAATTTCAACCGGGTGATCTTGTATGGCTTCACTTGAGGAATGAGAGATTTCCATTTCGACGAAAGAACAAGCTCATGCTCAGAGCTGATGGTCCCTTTAAAGTTATTGAGCGAATTGGTGACAATGCTTACAAGATTGACCTTCCTGGAGAATTTGAAGTTTCGGCAACATTCAACGTGGGAGACCTTTCTCCTTACTTGGAGGATGAAAACTTTCTAGATTTGAGGACAAATCTCAAACAACCCGGGGAGGATGATGCGGGAGCATCCAACGTAGCTCCATCGACGAACTTAGAACCATCGATGTTTATCCAAGCCAAGAAAGAAATTGGGCATTATGTGCTTCGATGTATCATTTTGAATGAATAATGTTAATTACTTATTGATACTTGGTGGTATATCGATAACTATCATTGGGAGGTCATTTTAGACGTCTTGCATGACCAATTGATGAAGTTTCAGGAGGATTATTTTCTGGTCAAGGGAGGAGCACGAATTTTAGAAGGCTAAAGGTTCAAGAATGCGGTTCAAGAATAAGGAAAACTAAAGGTTTAAGAATGCGGAAGGCCAAAGGTTCAAGAATGCAAGTCCCCGTACTACTAAATGCATTTCATAAGTTCCTAGGTGTCTTTATTGTTATGTAGTTCAAGAGTCGAAGGTTTAAGTTCCTAGGTTATTAAAGTCTGTTTTTAATATTTCCTAAGGCTAAAATCCTCCTATAAACAGGGGAAAACTATCCAATGTATGGAGATATGAATTTGATGAATGAAAATTGTGAGATTTCCTTTGCTTGAGTGAACATCTTCGGAGAGTGGATAACTCATTTTAGTCTCTTTATCCTTGGAGCGTAGATCACTCCTTGGTGGTGAGCCAAGAAGCCATTTATCCTTGGCTGGTGGAATCTTTAGGCCTTGGTGGTGAGCTTCTCCTATCCCGAAATCCTTTACCCTTGGCTGGTGGAAGCTTTAGGCCTTGGTGGTGAATTTCGTAGATCTCGATCCTTATCCTTGGTTGGTGGCATGGCCTTTATACCTTGGAAGAAGATCATTCTATCTTTTCTTATTCCACTTCGTTTCTTCCCCGTATACACTACTCCATACACTTAACCATAAAAATCCCAAAAGAAAAATTTCCGTTCTGGAATCATTCGCCCCATCACGCATCAAAAGATTGGTATCAGAGCCCAAGGTTCAACCCATTTGAGTGATTCCTTTCTTTTTTCTATTACAAATTCCTTATGGATGATCAAGTTCCAAGAGGCTTGAGTTTGGAGCAAGCGCACAACGAAAGACGAGATCGCACAATCCAAAATCTTCAGCAACAAATGGAGCGAGTCCTCAATCTTCTAGAGAATTCGGCGAGACACGGACAGCCAGCAAGGCGTCCCAATGAACGGCATCGGCGTGACGATTCTAAATCTTATCAAAATTTTGATGGCGATTCCAAGTCCACTGGAGACAACCGAACGATTCTGCACTTTAGTGATTCTGAATCTCAAATTCGAAGACGAAGACGAAGAGGGAGGCATAAGGAGGATGAAAGAAACATTAAAGTGGAGGTCCCTGAGTTGACGGTAATCTCAATCCCGACGACTTTGTGGATTGGCTACACATAACCGAACGGATTTTTGACTTCAAGTCCTATTCGGATGAGAAGAAATGTAAGGTTGCTATCCTAAAGTTGACAAAATATGCTTCTCTATGGTGGGAGAATCTAAAGCATCAATGAGCAAGAGAAGGAAAAGAACGAATCAAGTCTTGGGAAAAACTCAAAAAGTTGATGAAGAAGAGGTTCTTGCCCGACAACTATAAGCAAAATCTATACCTCAAATTGAATTCCCTAAGACAACAAGGGTTGAGTGTTGAAGAATATATTCATGAGTTTGAACAACTCAAAATGAGGTGTGAAGTTCCAGAAGTTCCTGAGCAAACCATCGCTCGTTTCCTTGGTGGCATGAATTGAGAAATTGCTGATATGGTTGAACTTCAACCTTATTGGTCCTTTGAAGATGTATGCAAGTTAGCCATAAAAGTCGAAAAACAATTGAAGAGCTCGGTTTTCCTCTAGAACCTCAACAAAGACGACATCCTATTTTAAGGGTGCTTCCTCAAGTAAGGGCGAGAGTATGTCGACGAAAGACAAAGGCAAGGGAAAAATTGCAGAGCCTTCCAAAGAAGTCCAAAAGAAGTTTGAAGGCGATGCAAAGAAATGCTTTAAGTGCCATGGTTTTGGGCATTTACAAGCAAATTGTCCAAATCGGAGAGTTATGACTCTTCAAGAAATTGAGGAGATCAATTCGGCACTTCAAGAGGCTGAGGGCAATCAAGACCAAAATATTTCTGAATCTAAAGAGGAAGAAGAAGTTGTGGAGAAAGCCGGTGATGGCGAGCTGTTGATCATCCGAAAAGCATTGCATGTTGAAGTTTCTCCTGATAAAGAGCAAAGGAAGAATATATTTCACACCCATTGCACTATTAACGGAAAGGTGTGTTTGGTGATCATCGATGGTGGGAGCTGCACCAATGTTGCTTCAACAACTCTTGTTGACAAGCTGAAGCTTCCAACAACGAAACATTCTCAACCATATAAGCTCCAATGGCTCAATCAAGGGAATGAACTCAAGGTAACCAAACGAGTGCTTATATCATTTTCAATTGGGAAGAACTATCGAGATCAGGTTGTATGTGATGTGATTCCTATGGAGGCATGCCACTTGTTATTGGGTAGACCGTGGCAATTTGACATAAATGCTATGCATGATGGTCGGAAAAACATATACTCTTTTCATAAGGAACAAAAATGCATTACTCTTTTACCATTGAGTCATTCTTTGATACATAATAATAAACCTAGGGAGGGAAACACTTGTAAGGAAAATCTGTTCTGGAATGAGACACGGGTTGAGAGAGCCATTAGCAAACAAAAGAATGTATTTGCTTTGCTTATGGTCGAGAAAAAGAGTGAGATAGAGGGACCCATACATCCAAAAATGCATTGCTTGTTGAAAGAATTTGCAGATGTGTTCCCGGAGGATTTGCCACCTGGATTACCTCCCATAAGAGGTATTGAGCATCAAATTGATTTGATCCCCGGTGCGCCACTACCAAACAAGCCAGCTTATCGATGCAATCTAGAGGAAAAAAATGAGTTGCAAAGACAAGTCGATGAACTTATCATCAAAGGATACATCCGAGAAAGCATGAGTCCCTATTCTATTCCAGCTCTACTTGTACCTAAGAAGGATGGTACATACCGAATGTGTGTTGATAGCCGGGCCATCAACAACATCACCATTAAGTATAGGTACCCTATACCTAGACTTGATGATATGCTTGATGAATTATATGGTTTTTCTGTGTTTTCAAAGATAGATTTGCGGAGTGGTTATCATCAAGTCAGAATGCGAGAAGGTGATGAATGGAAGACGGCTTTCAAGACCAAGGGAGGCCTTTATGAGTGGTTGGTTATGCCATTCAGATTATCTAATGCTCCGAGTACCTTCATGAGACTTATGAACGAGGTTCTTCGTTCCTTTATTGGTCAATTTGTTGTTGTTTATTTCGACGATATTCTTGTTTATAGCAGGAACGAGGAGGAACATATCTCTCATTTAAAACAGGTCTTTAATGTCTTGAGAGAATGAAAACTATATGCTAAAATAGAGAAATGTGAGTTCTTTTCTCCAAGCATTGTGTTTCTTGGTTATGTGGTTTCCAAAGATGGAATCTCTGTTGATCAAGCCAAGGTGGAGGTTATGAAGACTTGGCCGGTTCCGAAGTCCATTTATGATGTAAGAAGTTTTCATGGACTTGTTTCTTTCTATCTTTTCTTATTCCCCTTCGTTTCTTCCCCGTATACACTACTCCATACACTTGACCAAAAAATCACAAAAGAAAAAAAATTTTGTTTTGGAATCATTCACCCCATCACGCATCACATACTCTACCCTGTCACCATTCTAGAATGCTAACATTTGATGAAGAGTCAATGGTACACATTGGTTATCATGAATCCAATCCCTTTCCTAAAAAAATGTATGATCCATCAGCGTTGACCACACAAAAAGAGGCTCTAGAAGTCTATCTGCGATGATTTCCTCACATGATTTCGTACCAAGCAGGACTATGCGAAATTCATTAGGAAGTTTTGCTTGCACCATGCATGAGTTCAATGATGATACAAATCTTGACAACAACCTCTCCTTTTGCTCTAGTGATTGAACAACTGCTTTTGTGGCCAATCTTTCACCTTTGTTGGAAGTTGTATTCTCACCATGTGGCTTTCTCCTCCATATTAGGTTATTAGGCTTGGTTTCCTTCGATTCTTAGGCCGCCATCGAAGTAGGCTTGACCTGAATAATGCGAACCTAGTTGAGTTGCTTTTGGAGCAAATGTATCTTCTTCTTTCTGTGCATCCTTCTCCTATGTGTTCATGTCAAGCTATTCTTTATGAGTTGGATCCTGTTAACCTTATATGATTTGTCAGCAAGCAGATCATAGGGTATCTTTAAAGTTCGTCAACAGTAAAACTAGTTTTTGACTTCATATTTTCATCGTCGAACTCTAATCCTCATCCAGATGGACTGAATACTCAAGGGTGAGTAGCGAGTGGACTATAACTGACATAATAGTCATACTTTCCACTATGTTCTTCCAAAGTTCCGATGTTAGGATCTCTCTCATCATATCTTTGTTTGAATGACTTATCAATCACTCAACGGATATGAAATTTCTCAAATGGCCTCATTTCATATAAAATAGGCTCTCTTTGATTAAAGTTACCCAAATTAAATGACCATAGCATCATGTTGATTATAATGCCCCTTGGAGTAGTACTGCCGTCATACCAGCTCGCTACACCTTAAACACAATTTAGGAGCTTGAAATTTCTTAGATTCAGAGTCTCACAAAGCAACTCTTCTTTTTTCAATAAGCACGATGATTTCTAGGGTAAGCTAGCTCATTTGGAATTAATTCTTTTCGGAATTGGGTAGTCGAGCCTGAGTTATATATCTTGCCAGTGGCCCTTTGGCTAAATTGACTTAGGATTATCTTCTTCCTATCTAATTACCCACTTACATCTTGCACATAATCAAAGTTGCTTTCCCATGTTTAGGTCCAACCCTTGATGATATCATTTCAATCATAACAGGGAATGGGCTCACATTGACTTCCATAGGAACTTTATATTTGCCATTAGCAAACTTTATTTTCCCCTACTTGATCGCGTCTTCAATGTTTCTTTTGTAGACCACGCAATCATTGGTATTGTGACTCCATGAATGATACCACTTGTAATATTCCTGCTCTAGTTCTTCATCTAATTCTATATAATTAGTCCAATTAATATATGTTCGTCTACCATGCCTCTTGTCTTTTTCCTTGAGCAAGCTCTCATGATTGGTGGTTATGGTGGACAGCTAAAATAAATTAGAATAGGGCTGCCCAACCATTCTTTCTCGGTCAAACTTCAAGTTGTTAAAAGTAAGATCCCCAAAGGGTTTTTTTTTTTTAGGTAAGGGGATCAGACATTTATTTATGGCTCTCTTAAACCTAGAAAAAAATTGGTCAACTAACTCATTATGCAGCTGTTTCATGGTTAACAAGTCAACTACTGACGGCTCTTTGGAACTTGGTATGGAATAATCTTTCCATTTGTTCCCATGAATTAACCGATTTTGGTAGAAATGTCGTATACCAAGTAAAGACGGTTTTTTTATAATGATAAATGGAATAACCTTAGCTTCCAATAGTTTACATGTGCAACATTTCCACATTATGCTATGAAACGGTTAACAAGCTCAAACGTTGACTGATCCTCTTTACCAATGAATAGAGTAAACTCGGGCATTTTGAAACCTTTCAGATATGGTATGGTATCCATCTAATTTGGATATGGTTTTTTGTAAACATTGGGCAAGCAAACAATGTTATTGCCATATCCCCTTAATGCTAGTTCGACTATTGGTTGATTTTGAATCGGAGTCATATGAAGGAACCTTGCAACTTGTTGTGAGCATAATTAGGCTGCAATGTCAGGTTTGCATTTTGCTGCGTTTACAATTGAAGTCCATAGAACTAATGCTATGGTTGGATTACAGATGTTGGGTTTATTTGTGGGTTGGAAATATTCACTTGAGCAGGGGGAAGAGGTTGCTGCAATATTTGAGGTTGAACATTTAGAGGTACTTGGGGCTGGATTTTAAGAACTTGTTGAATATTAGAAGCCCCATATGGGGTACCTGCTGCTAAGTGTTCAACTGTTGCAATTGGTCATACCCCCTAGCTAGAGTCATTATGACTCTGGGGACCTCCACTATGACAAGTACTACATTCGTCTGAAGCACCATAATGGGTTTCAGCTGAGTTAGCCTACCCTAGAGCATTCTCAAATGATGTATTTTGTGGAGTCACTGGTGAAATAAATATCGTAGGACCTCGATCAATGTTGGTAGGGACATATGAATTAACAAACCCATCAACTTGCATAGCTATGAGAACTTCTTCACTTTGCAAGATTCTAAAAGAGGCCAAGTCGATGCAGCTTGTCCTGCATTACTTAATGTCACTTGAGAAGCTAGCGATACAAGAACGTACCTAGTTGAAATAGGGACTTGCCCTGTTTAAGGTTGAGCTGGTCTTGTTGAGACTCCATGTTGTTCGTGGGCACATTCATGATAAGTATTAATGATTAAATGCTTAACCAAATCAATCATTCGTCTGACCATATAATCAACAAACTCATTTAAAGTTTCTTCAATTGTTCACCTCATAGTAGCGAGTATAATTAGTGTGAGGTTTGCCTATCTTCTTACTTCTACAAGCCGACTTGAAACATCAGCTCCTTCCACTCGATTTGTGGTCTCATGCTGAGGAGGCTGGGCTAATAATGACTCATCTCATCCATTGTTCTTAGCCATTAGTATTTGTTCATTAGTGGCACTATTCAAGTTGATTTGGTTTCGGGTCCATGGCATAACACTCTCTTGACTCAACACAATAGTTCCACTAGGTGTTCCACAAAGATGTTTCATCGGTTTTGTTTCCTACGAATTTTTTTTCACCAAATGTTGCATTTTGGCTTTATTATAGGAGACTTAGGTTTTGTGTTGAATTTGGAAAGAGAATTTCAAATGCAAGGATAAATTTTATTCTCAACTTGTATGTACAATCTTGACCATTGATACTTAAATGACTCAAAGACCAATAGCTTCCGAGTACAAATTACACCGGAACTTCATCAACGATGTAATTTGAACACAAATAATTAGATAGGCTACACTTCGAACTCAAACTATGTTGGAATTTAATTTATGACGCAACTTGTTTAAGGCGTATAGTTGGAATCTAATCAACAATAATACCCTTGGATAGGACAACACTGGAATTTAATCAATGACATTGAACTCATGGGACAACATCGGAATTTAATCGACAATGTTGAACTAGATAAAGACACACGTTGGAATTTAATCTTTGATGGGAATCTTGAAAACTACAACTAAAATGCGATAAAGTAAAGATAAAGTAAGGTTCTCATTGAGCAGGTTGCGTTATTTATAGGGTGAACAAATAGCCATCAGTTGGCAACTTCTCCTTGGGCACCACTCTTAGAATTCTACACGTTTTCCTTTTCTTCTTGGCAACCACATCCATGATCAACTGTTACCTAACTTGTCGACGATGCTCGTGTGACTTGCCCATCAAGTAAATAACGACTTCCCTATTTTTATGTGCATTTTATGCAGCAGTTATTCTTGGCTGGGCTTCAATGCTAGTTCCACTTAAATTCCAAGTCTGATGCATTGCTTTCATAGCTTGACACGTGGTAATTAATTACCTTGCTATCGACTCTAGTATTTATGTTTAGAATCCTGTCAACACTTTGCTCAAATACCCATCACAAACGCTAGCTGCCCTTAGCTTCTATGAATAAAATGGGGTGTTTCACACTTATTATTCCCCTCGTGACCAGTACATGACAACATGGATAATTTTGGGTGTAAACAGATACCTTTTTAGGAAAAGTTTAATTATATTTGTTTTGCTTCAAATGATGCTTTTTCATCGATTTGTATATAATAATTAAGGAAGCCTTTTTTTTTTTTTGTCACGCCCCGACCCTCGGTCACGTGACCATCCTTCAGCTTTGGTCGATTTAGAAATGCGATATCCCGGACTACATATCGCCGACCCTTTTCTTTTTAATGCACAAGCGGAAGCGCTTATAAAAATCCCCGAGACAATAAAGCAATGGGATATACAAGTAGGACTAGAAATATGAACCGAAAACCAACACCCTTATGAACATATACAAGCCCGATAAAAACAAGGTCTACAAACAATTAGGGGAGTTCAGGTCCACATCCTTCTCTTCATCATTCTCCACACTCCCACTGGAACTTTCAGCAAACTGCCCCGAACTTCCGAGATCTTCAAAATCCAAGTCTACTGAAACTAGGGGCCTGCAATGGTTATTCAATAACCAATGAGACTATGTCTCAGCAAGTTCTACCCCCTAAGACCCGATTAGTAAACCAATACACTCTAGGGCTGCCTATGCACAACATGAGTTAGAGGGCTTACCTTGGCCTCGCTTCCCACCTCGCATATTAGCACGATCGAGTATACACCCAAACAATCACGCAAAGACGATCGAACATCGATCAAATCGACCTAGTCGATTTCACACCAACAAGACCACTCATGGTCATTTCAATTCAATCCATCAATTCACAACATCAAACTCAAGCAATGATCAATCACATTAAATCACACTCAGATCGAATCATCGATCAATCGACTTAGTCGATTACATGTCATGGAAATGACACGTGCATTCTCTAAGCGCACTCGTTCACCAAAGTGATGCATCAAATCACCGAGCCCACGTGTCTCTTCCAAGATGCTTTACTTAATTCCATGGGCCCACGTGCATTCTCTAAGGCACTCGTTCACCAAAGTGATGCATCAAGTCACCGAGCCCACGTGCCCTTTTAACGATGCTACTCTCAAGATCTAGTGGCTTTACGGTCCCCACCCGACCCTCTCAAGATTTAGTGGCTTTACGGTCCCCCCACCCGACCCTTTCAAGATTTAGTGGGCTTTTTACGGTCCCACCCGACCTCTCAACATTTAGTGGCTTTACGGTCCCACCCGACCCTCTCAACATTTAGTGGCTTTATGGTCCCACCCGACCCTTTCAAGATTTAGTGGCTTTTTACGGTCCCACCCGACCCTCTCAAGATCTAGTGGCTTTACGGTCCCACCCGACCTCTCAAGATTTAGTGGCTTTATGGTCCCACCCGACCCTCTTAACATTTAGTGGCTTTATGGTCCCACCCGACCCTCTCAACATTTAGTGGCTTTATGGTCCCACCCGACCCTCTCAAGATCTAGTGGGCTTTCGGTCCCACCCGACCCTCTCAAGATCTAGTGGCTTTACGGTCCCACCCGACCCTCTCAAGATTTAGTGGCTTTATGGTCCCACCCGACCCTTCCACAATTCTACTCACTTTACGACTTAACAAAGCATAAAAATGCTGAATAAACACACTTGGCCATTATCCAAACAACAATTCAATCTCAATCAATTCCAATCAATTTAGGGCAAACCCCTAAAATATCACAATTTAAATAATTTCAAGAACGTAGAGCTCAAATAAATAAAGGAATCGCGCCACGACAATCGCACGAAATTCGATCACCGGCCATCCCGGTTGAATTTCCGGAAAAATAAATAATTAAATAATTAATTTAAATAAATAAATAAATACAATAAATTCAATTCAGCACAATATAAAGCTCAATTAAATAAACGGACTGCATCACGGTCATCAGCATAATATTCCCGTCGCTGGCCATCACAGTTGAATTTTCGAAAAATAAATAATTATTTAATTTAATTTCGAAAATAATATTTAAATGCCAAAATTCCCACTTAGGCCCAAATTGCTAAATTAACACCCGATAAGGGCCGGGAAAAATCCCAAGAAGCATCCAATAAATACTATAGGCAATGCATTAGTTAATCACACAAGTCATTTAACTAATATGCCACGAAATCAACTAATAAACACTAATCCACTCTAATCCAACAACCTAATTATACTTAACTAACACTAATCAACCTTTAAGCGTAATTAGCAAACTAAGAGGGCGTTAGAGAATAAAACCCACTCAAAACGACGGCAACGATGCGAGGATCGACTTTCCCCAAAGCGGGCCGAGCATCCGGGCTCGGGAAGGCGGCCAAAACGGGCCACGAAGTCGCTGCCATACCCATTTTTCTGCTCTCTGTGCGCTGCTGGTTGAGGCCGAAATAGGGGTTGAGATGGTGAGGCAAGGCCGGCGGAGGGTGAGGGGGCTCCGGTGGGTCGAGGTGGCGGCGCATGGTGGCCGGAGGTGGCCGAACCGTGGCCTGTGCTGGCCAAAACGGAGCTGGACAGCAGCTCTGGAACAGCAAGCTGGGCGAGAAGGAGGCCGAGGCGCACGGGGTGAGGGCGGCGACGGTGCTCCGGCGCGACGGCGGTGGCGGCTCCGATCCGAGTGACGATGGCCGCCGCTTCTGCTTCTATTGGTCTTCGGCTTCCATGGAGCTTTCGAAGAAGAAGATGGGGGGTGTTCGGTCGACGGGGGAAGAAGAGAAGAGGGGAGGAAAAAGAAATCAATTTTCTTCTTTTCCTCTCACACACTCTCTCTCTTAGGTCATCACACTTGGCCCACCATGACCTCATATGAGGTCATCTTCCACTCACCATTTCTTGACAATTATACCCCTTCTAGAAGATTTAGGTAGTCCAAAGAGTGGGGGTGTGTGGCATACGAATTTTCTTGCTGGTTTTTCCTCCAATTAAACCTTAATCCCACTTGAAATAAATCAAATTGACCCACATTAATTCATTCAACACCTCATCAATCAAATTGATATTTTTCCTTACCCATATAGCCCAATTGCATCCCAATTACACAATAAAAACGGTCTTCTGCAAATCCCGATTAAAAACGGCCCTAACTCAACTTTTTCCCAAAAAGTCTCGGTTGTCAGAAAAATCTTCTGAGACTGAGTCGACGTTCCTCAAATGACCTGTGACATGACAGAACTTTCAATTTCTGAAATCAGACTTAGATTGGCGGTTAATTTTACTCGGACGCGTTTTGAGCGTGACCTAGGCTACCGGGTAGTTTTCGAACTTTTTGGGACAAATGACCCGTGGTCGATTTTCTTCGAGCCACGATGAACCCACTCGACCCATTGGCGACTCTCGGTTGTCGTGAAAATCTCGAGGATTCAAATACGGACACGGGGTACCAAAAACAATAAGAAAATCAGTCTAGTGCCGGTCGACGAGAATTTTCCAATTTAGTGGTGTCACCCACGATTGGCCAAACATCTCTGTCGAACCAGCCTATCTCTGATTTCAAATCGATTTTATACTATGCCGCAATGATCTCTAAAGATGAGCACGGTCGAGAAGTCGATTCCTGATCGAATTCTCAAGTCTATTTGTCTTGGAGTCCTTAATAGCTTACCCAACTAGTCTAGTTATCTCGTGAGTGGCCAACTCAGAGAAAAACACTGTAGCCACGTCGATGAAATGCCCAATTTATCTAATCGAAATCAGAACCCAAAAATCGGGATGTCACATTTTTCCTTTTTTTATCATGCTTGAAATTGAAGCTTCACCTAGAATTTTGAATCATTTTAAAAGGTAGACAATGCGATTCTAAGATGTATGTCCAGATACCATGGTTCTAATAAATTTGATTGTAATGCAATCAAGTATATGAACTTGCATAAGTTTTTCCACTCAAATCACTCCATCAATTCCTGACGTGTTAATTAGGACTGGGCAAAAGTTTGATATTAGAATAATCATCTCCTCGATAGAATGTAAATACATTAAAAGTTGGATCTATTTTATCTTTACATATTGTTCCTGTAGAGTGATTGTCTGACACATATTAATTGATCGTCCATGATGACACTAATTGCACCAAAGGAAAATCAGTCTCACAAAAATTGTCTTTATTTTTGAAAATCCTTAAATTGACTTGGGGTCAACCATAAAATGACCAAGATTTGAGCGATGACGTACAAAGCACAAAACGATTTATATATATAAAAAGTGGGTTTTGCTCATCACGGCATATTTTTCGACACCCACATTGCCATCCAAAAATTTTGACACCCTTATTTACGGAGTGGTATGTGAAGTGAGCGATTCCAGATTTCGGTTTGGTTCCGTCTAGAACCTGGAACCTACTCTCGGGTACAGGTTTCTCATTTTTTGGAACCTGGAACCTACCCGTCAGAACCAAGAACCTGAAACCTATCCCGTCACAGGTTCCGATAGGTTTTTTTTTTTTAGATTTGAACTATAACGTACGCGCATACTCTACGGTAACTTCCCATATCTTAGCAAACATACTAGTGCCAACTGCCAAGAATTTGGACATACATAATCAAAACTAATAAGAAGTTTCCAGAGAGGAAAGGAGATGCTTGATTAACTACAATTATTGTGCCCACATATGTCAATATATGTGCACTAAAGCTTAAATCGTCACATTTGCCATATGCCATATGCCTTATCAGCTGAGTCAAATGAAAATGATGAAGCAAAATATACTAAGGAGATGAAAAACCAGAAGTGCCAACAAGATCTCAAATTTTCATCTACTCCATAGTGTGACCTCTGCAACCTTTCCCTGTGATTCCTTTGGCACAGCAAAACCCTGCAAAGACATGGATGAAATCAGTCAAAATCCTAAGTAAAGACAGAAAAAAAAAATCAATATCGATAATACTCCATGAAGCATGCCATTTTGCCCATCTAAAGGCTCCTAAACTCTTTGACAACATAGTTCAAAAATTCAATGTACATAAGAGGAGCCTGCATTAAGATTACGACAAACAAAGTTGCTCATCAATCAACTTCTGCATAGTTAAAGCAGCACAAAGCTGAAAAAAAAAACCTTGCTTGACTTCTCAACCGCTGGACCCATTGCAGATGCGACACCACCAACTCTATCTATCGACGATAATCTCCACATTAAGACCATCCATATCTTGAATGAAGAATATTTCAAGTGTTTTGGTACAATTGTAAGTCAAACACTCCTTCCAAAGCCAACTCAATGCGGTGACAGAAAAGAGAAGCTAGACAGGAACAGAAAAAAAGTTAATTTGGACTCACATTTGGTCCACGAATGCAAGAAGCAATGTTCCATGATGGGTCCACGTCAAACCCCAAATACACGCATGTGCTTAAAGCTTGAGAAACCTAAATCAGATAGAGAGTTCACATATTTATGGATCATGTAAATAATGCAGCAGGAGACAACAAGGAGATGATGCAATAGATAACCACCTTTACTCCCTTGTCAGTATAGAAGATAGGCTGTGAATTTTGACCCTGTTTCAGCATCTCTTTGATCATGGCTGCTGCACGGTCAACAGCTATAATTCGTTCAACAGTCTCTTTCAACTGTAAGGAGTCAATTTTGGTTAACACAAAGCAGAAATTAACATGCAAAAACAGTAGCCTTGCAGAAAAGTGAAGAATAGGACATAGACAAACACAAAACCTAGAAGCTAATTATTTTGACAAGCTACAGATTTACCAAGGACTACCACACTAAAGTTCAACAATTCCTCCTGGCACTTCTCAATAAACAATTGTCCCTTCATTATAGTCGTGTAATGATTCAATAACGACCAAATTTCTCCCATGGAACTTTTTCGCATCTTCCTGAGAGGAATATGAAACTCTCCCTGATCTACTACACTAACACAGGCCTTGACACCTAAATTTTGGCGATTTAGTCATTTATTTATTGCATAGAAAATTAGGGGTTAATTTTATCCCTGAAAAAATTTTAATTGCATAGCATATAGATTTAGGTGCATTTACTTTTAATTTGCATTGTTTGCATTTATTTATTGGACCGGTGACGGGTGGATTTGAATTAGTGGTTCTGAGTTTTAAATTGACAGGCCGGACTAAGCCCATGGAGCGAGCAAATTGGCCCAAGCCCCTTTTTAAGTGATCGGAAATTATCTCGTGAGAAAATAAAAATTTGAAATTTTCTGGGATATGATGAATTTTTCGGATAGGGCAAGTGGGAAAAAACAAATATTGCGAATATTGCGTTTGAAAAAAAATCTTCGTGGATATTGATTTTGAAAAATTAAAAACCCTAATCGATGGCCTATAAAAAGTAAAACGTATAGGATTTTTAAGGAGGCCACACATTTAATATACGGCCGCACAAAAGGGGGGTTTTTAATCACATCACTGCAATTGAGAGAGCGAAGAAAACTAGAGAGAGAGAGAGAGAGAGGTTGGCCATTGGAGGAGTTATTTGTGTTGCAATTCACGTCTCTGGTCTGGGTCATCTTCATCGAAAGATCCACGATCGGCGCGTCATCTTTTCGTAAGAGACGATCCCGAAAGGGAAAGAGAGCAACCAAAGTCATAGAAAAAGGAGAAGACTTTGAAGCGGTGCTCCTTGTCTGGAGTTTCCAAGCCAAGAGAGAGACATAGGAAGCTTGCCCAGAAGACAAGAAAGGGGATGCCAAACGTATTGAAAATACACGGCCACAGCACAAACAAAAAAGTAGAGAGTGGGCATCGGTCTCCTCGTTAAAGGAGAAAATTTCTATTGGGAGATCTCGAAACAAAGTTCACGTTTTGGGGGTTTTCAAATTCTAGCACGTCGGGTCCTCTCGGCCGCCGCGTACTGTGCGTTGTCAATCGCATCAGCTACTCAAGCCACACCATCAGTCGTTCTCAAGCATCCTCCGACGACATTCTGACACTCGTCGACCTTGAAGCCACCACCATCGTTCCTGCTCCTGTAACCTGGCTTCAGCAAGTCCGGCGTCACTTCTAGCAAAGCTCGGGTGTCCTGCACTCGAACGCTATCGATATTCTGACTCGATCGCTCCGCCATCATCCGTTTTTGTCCACGTTGGCCAATAACGGCAACCCCGAGGAGTATCGATCACCTTGCTGTGCTTGCTGAATTTCTTTTGTAGGTTTTTCCAAACGCTCCAGTTCAATCCATTGGGGAAGCCTCGCATGTTCTTGCGGTCATCGCAGCTCCTCACCATCGTGACCATCTCACTCATGACCTGTTGCTGGTGTCTCAAGCTCACTATTGTTGCCTCTCGTGAGTTATCAAGTCCATCTTTAGGGGAAGTTTAGATAAAACTTTCACTAAAGGAAGGCACGCCACTTTGGAGATTTTCTATCAGAGGGAGGCCAATTTCTCTAAGGTCAACGGAGACTTTCTCTCTCGATACCCACTCTTTCACCGAGAACGCTTTGTTGATTTCAACGACAAATTTTGGTGGCCAGCAAGTGTTCAAGTTGCTAACACCTTCCTTGTTCCTCCATTGATCTATCGTCCCAGGATCGTGGTTTGCGACTTGCCCTATTTGAAAGTTAATATTCAGATTAGGTAAAAATCTTATCCAATTTAATTTCTGAATATTCAGTTTTCTTATTTGAAATTTCGATACATATGATCGAAATTCCCGACATGAAGTAGCTTCTCAAATTAGGGATTGACAGTCCGATTTTCGTGCCCGAAATCCGACTCGCAATCTCTTGCAAAATCGTCAATCCGATCTCATGCCCGAGATTCGATTCGCTATTTAATTTTAAAATTGGTCAACCCGATCTCATGTGTGAGATATGGTTCACCAATTTTTGAGTATCAATCTTATCTTATTTGATTTGATGTCGTGGTGTTTGAGTCAGTTTTATTTTTGTAAAAGAAAAAAATCAAAAAAAAATTAGGTTTGTTTTTTTTTTTTTTAATTATCTTGCATGTTTAAGATATGGATTTTATTTTGAGTCATGAAAAAGTGCATTCATTTAGGATTTTAGTTTTATTATTATTATCTGAATTGCATGTTTAATTTTAATTTCGAATTTCATAAAAACAAAAAAGGAAAAAAATTA